>FR997829.1:17500000-18750000 GCA_905475405.1 Schrankia costaestrigalis | reverse complement strand
AATGGGCTGTTATGATGAAGATGATGAATTAAACAAGAATGATAACATATTTTAAATATTAATTTGTAACAAAATATTAAAAAAAAAAAAAATTAAATCATTTTATCTATAATAATTATGTCAATATTTGGCTCAAAAAGTAGACTTGTAACAATAAATTGAATAAACTTTCCCAAAAACAGACCCTCTCTGTACACTAACCTTATAAATTCGATGTCCGTTATAAGATAGCAACATAACAATGTCGTCAGCAAATTGTAAGTACTGATCTTGTCGACAAATACTCTACAAGGGATTAAAAATATCTATCTATTTTAAGGGTGTCACTACTCGTTTTCTTTTATGTTCGCTTAGAGATTCATCCTTATTTGTACGTTTAGCAGTATGGATTTAATTAAAGGTTAGAAAAAAATATATATTTATTTTTCTTCATTTTTTGTACCGGGATTCTATTTTTTTATTAGGTATTTTGATATTTTCAGCGAATTTTAGTTGTGCCTTGCCTGCGTATCTGCCTATCTTCTGAGATAAGATCAATACGTAGTGACTCCTAATGCGTCATAACTATAATTGTAGAATTCAACTTATATGCTTTGTATATTATTAAGGGGTTTCTTAGTTGCCTCTTATGAGACCCTTGCGGAAAAATTGGTTAATGATTCCCTAAATAAAAAATATGTATATTATATTTCTAGTATTAGCTACCATTGGGACAACATTTTAGTCTGTAAAATATTAAATAAGAATATAAAACAAAGAACCTACTTGAAAGGTGATATTACCAATAATGTGCAGAAGTAACATCATCGCATTAATATTCCCAAGTCCATTAACTTCGGCATCTTGTCCGATCTGATATCAAAAATCAGCTTTTACACGTCGCTACTTACTTCAGCCATTTGATATTGAAGATAAAATTATTTTAAGGTGAGCTCAAATTAAGTTACTCTTAACCTTATAGGTGGAACCGAACTTTTATTTAGTGTTATCATGTTTCAGAATATAATATCCATGTGGTGACGGAGTAGGAATACAGTGTGTCATCACCCCATCTCGTCGTAAAAACTGACTAAGGGACTATCCGTGAATATTATCTTTACGAAATAAAAAGAAGGAAAACTTGAAATCAAACCCTATACTAATCCGTTTGGCCAGTGTGGTATTACCTAGTAGGCCAAGTAACCCTCCGTCACGGGAGGAGGCCCGTCTCTGTAGTGGGACATTAATGGGCTGTTATGATGATGATGTTTCAGAATATTGTTTTATCACTTATATTTATACTCTAAATTGGGAAATAGTTTGTCGACAAATAGGTTCTCAAATTCAATTACAGTTTTAGTAAAATGAAATACAAATATTGCTAACGTATATATATTCGAAACTTGTTTAAAAATAAACTAAATATAACTATGTGATATCAATGTTCAAGTTTATAAAGATAAAACTAGTAGTAAACTATTAACTAACTAAAAATATTATAACATTAAGCAGTCGTATAAGCAGTTCACTAATACGTAGGTACAGTACGTAAACTAAGATGTACCTTTATGAGTCAGTACTAAAGGGTTCTTAAATAATAAAAAAAGTGACTCAACTTAAATTAAAAGTATAAAAATAAACTTTTCGCTGCAAAAAAAAACTAATTTATTCTAAAACTGGAAGCAACCCCGTAATCTCTAAGCAGTAAACTTATTTCCATTACAACCAACCTCATTCCAAAATTAGTAGCAGCGAAATACATACACAAAAAAAATCCCGATTATTCATAGCTCGATAAGCCTTAGCAATATCTAGCAACACTTAAGAGGGATTCTCTGGGGACTGACGTTTAAACTTGCCGAATTTCTACCCTCAACAAGGCCCAACGGTTACAGTGCGTCTTATCTCAAACGGTGTACATTTACAAAGGTTTACCATATAAATTGCTTCCACGGAATGCACGGGGAGAAAAACTGTGATAGCTCACATGGGAATGACCCTTTTGAAGGCCTAGACAAAGAGTTTGTACGCGCAAGATATTTATCGGACCATTGCGGTTGCTTTATTGAGAAACGAAGTTACGTTTTTGTTGTTGTTCGAAAATGGATGGTGAAGTAAGTTCTTTTTCGTTTAGGTAATCGTACGCTGTATTTGAAATAGAATACATTTATCTTTTAATGTTTCGTTGTTTTAAACTGATTTACTGTTTTAGGAAGATACTTATGTCTTTTAGTTGACTTGTTTGGCTTTCATGATGATAATAATACCTTATTTTTTTTATCGTAGAAAACCTTTTTGGCCTTGCATCCGCTTTGGTCCAGCAGCCATTACTTTTGTTTTATGGACTAGTACCCACGGAGTTTCTTTATCACCCAACCTTATCCATCATCATACCGTCAGACGACCAAAGGACGCATGCCTAATGCAAAACAAACCTCACTTTTCACAAACAGAACCACTTTATTCTTCATTAACCTAATTTATCATTTATCTAAAGTATTTCATCTACGCTTTTAATATAGGTAAACGAATAAGGCAACAGAAGAAACAGTTTTTATAAAACAACAGGAAGAAACAACTTGAGTTCGTATTTAAAAAAAGAACATTCACGTTCCATTCCAGACAACCTTTGAATACACCGAGCAAAACCACAAAGAAATAAAAACTATTTCCATAAAACAAGTTTAACATTACCTTGCAAATGAAATTAACTATGAAGGTGGAATGTAAAGAAAATTACGCGTTCCTTTTGTCGAGTTCTCGTTTATTCAATGTAAGCTTCACTTTAATGATGCTATCTAGGTAAAATATGCAACAAAGCATCTGTTTTGTAGAGAAATGTAGGTACAAGACTATTTTCTTCAATTAATTAAGGTATGTAGGTGAAAATGTTCATTTGTGGAATATTTGAATGTGTATTTTTTGGCAGGATTACGTTTGTATAAAACTAGATTAAATACCTGCAAGTATTATAATTTTGAGTTTGAATAATGAATGCAAAATCTTATAAGAAATAGGAATATGTGAGGATTAAAAAAAATATCATTATTGTCATTTGAATTGACAATGGATATGGATCGCAAGAATAATTTCCTTGTGTGAAATTCGTAACTCCGTTTTGCCATGGAGGTATTTAAATTTTAGTTAGAACAATATAGATGGCAAGGTTTGTTTGATAGAACAAAATCATTATTGCCTTTCGAACTGGCAATTTAGTAATATTTTGTTTTGCGTTTTTTCACTGCACAGCAATGTAAAAACTGATGACAGTATCAGTAAAAATATATATGATATTGTATATTTTTATATTGTTTTACACATTCTAAAACTTTTCAGGGATGTATATTTTTTTGACATCGTTTAACATTCACAAATGTAAATTAAATAATTATAAAATAACACTAGGGATTTTAAAACTTACTTTAAGATTTCGGAATTAATATAATCAGAAGCAGCTTTAAAAGTATCAGTAATAATATTTCTTAGAAGAAAACATTTCTTAAAGATTTATCTTCTAGGTACTTCTTTCCAATACAATGTGCCATTAAATCGACGCCTTAAGGTAATTCCGTCGCTGCATCGCAGGAAGTAATACTGAACGACACTGAACACTGTCAAGGAAGACCTTTTTTGTTTCCTTTTAAATTGTACTTTAAGGAATTTTATTTAAGCTCTCATTTTGAACAAAAGGTTGATCGATAAACGTCTTTGTGTTTTAGTTTTATTCTTTGTTCAATAAGGTTATAAGTGACAAGTGTTTTTGTCTAGGTGGGTTATTGGATTCCGTAGCCATCTCCTGAAATAAAGTTAATTATTTAATTGTGATAGCTTATGTGCGATCCAGTATTCATTGGTTTAAGTCTGTATGCTCTTAGTGTTTATTTGAGTCGCTGCGACACAGGGCATGACCTGTGTCGCGTAACATCTTTTCTTTAAAGAAAAGTATTAATGTTTCTTTCGCACTAGGGGTTTCGGTTTCGGGTTTCGTTGCCTTTTTATTTAAAATTTAACATTAGTGATCTGTTAGGATTGTGATTGTCAAAATACCGAGTGAATGGCTCTACCCTAGCGATATCAAGACACGCGTAGGAACTACAACATACTTTCACCTATTTGGGAATCTGAAACAGCTGTTAACCTGGGTCATATGTGGGTCGGGCCACGTACTAACTAAAGCGGATTTTCTACGAAAACATAAGCGAGAGACTAGCTATAAAACAAACTGTATCATTAAATTTTTTTTAAATATATCATTCTCCGTGTGGTGACGGAGTAAGAATACAGTGTGTCACCACCCCATCTCATCCCATGGGTGTCGTAAAAACCGACTAAGGGACTATACGTGAATATTACCTTTACGTAATAAAAAGAAGGAAAACTTGAAATTAAACCTTATACCAATCCGTTTGGCCAGCGTGGTATTAGTAGGCCAAGTATCCCTCCGTCACTGGAGGAGGCCCGTCCCTGCAGTGGTATCATTTTTACGAAATTAATTGGCAATATTATATTTATACTCGTAGGCTTACAAAGGCATAAACCTTTTCAATATACAAATGCACTCTATTAATAAGTTTTATAAAGGAAAACATTTTAACAATTTATATTTTTTAAACTTCTTCATACATTTTTTATCAACAATGAAAACATTTTATACAATTTCCCTGTATTAAAATAATACTACAAACATTATAATTCTCCAACTTTTCCAAGAAAAACATGATTAAGTACGTGATTACTCTATTCAAAGTAATATTGCAAGTAAAAAGCGACACATTTAAATACGAAAACATGGAGAAAAACCTTTCGCGTTGCTTCTACTCGACCAGGCTTCATTTAAATCAACATTTACTGTGATTTTTATGTTAATTTGCTGCGGTGAGCGCGCGGTAGAGCGGCGTTCACCTAGCGTTTACCGCGGTTTCTGCGGCAAACGATTGGCTGCCTCCCGTTTATTTCATTTGTATAAAACTTTTTAAATTTATTTCTCTATATTAAAATGTATTGTATTTTGTTTTCTTTTTGTGGAGAATGTCGAAGAGAATGCATTCAGAAAGTGTAGTTCAATAGTCGTCTTCATCATACCATTAAAAATAAATACAAGCTGGTTATTTTATTTTTACTAAGACAGCTACCACAACAGAAATCGATCGAACCCAGTGTCGCGGGGATTGTATAAACATAAATTTAAATTGCACAAATAACATCAAGACGATAATTTATGTACATGACACAAAAGTTATCTTGCGTGGGATTTAAAGCCGCGGTCCCGTGGAAAGCAGCCGCAAAGACGCTCTATTAGAGCAGGTCTGTCCTTGCAGTGGGTCATTAGTAATCTACACTAATATTATAAAGAGGTAAAGTTGGTGTGTTTGTGACGTTGTATAGGGTAATCTCTGGATCTAATGAACCGATTTTAAAAATTCTTTCTGTGTTGAATAATCCATTTATCGGGGAGTGTCATAGGCTATATAGTAACAGGCTATGACTAAAAGGAGTGGAGCAGTAATAGAATATGTTTAAAAAAGGGATGCATTTTTTTCGCCGCCCAACGAAGTGGGCACGGGTCAGCTAGTCTGTTATAATTACGTTTCCTACAAAAACTTATTCCTTACTAACTAGTATAGAAATAATGTCAGCAACAGCTGTGTTAATTATGTCGAACAAATTCGATTGTTCAACTTAGACGTATGACGTCACACTCTACGTCGACTTTCACTTGTGTATACTTAGAAACTTGAGCTTTTAATGTAATTATTGTAGTGGAAATTATATTATTATTTTAGTGTAATTATTGTAGTGACAATTAGATCTGTTCTCATGCTCATTGAGCGAATTTACAAAGGTCACTTATTGTGTAGTATGTAAGTTAGGTTAATATTAGTTTATAAGAAAAAATTGTTGTACTATATCGCATTAGGCTAAGATCCTGTAAAGTTAGTTGTATATTTGGTTAATAAATAAATAAATAAATAAATTATGAATATCCCCATGTTAATAGGGATAGTACTCGTAGCTAATAATAGCTGAACTGGATATTGAGATTACGTACTAATATCGAGGATAGTAGTTAATAATAGCTGTATGGAATATTAGGATAATGTTAGAGATATCGAATTAATATTAATCAGTAGTGTATAGAAGCGGGGTTGAAACGCTTAGAGACCGGTAATAGCATAGGTATATGGCGATCAATGTCTGTCGGAGGCCCTGAAGGCTTATCTGGTGTCTCCGACACAAATCTTCATACATGCCCGTTGTTTTAAAGGCTGCACGGTTGCCCTTATGCAATACTAGCTGACCCGTGCCCACTTCGTTGGGCGGCGAAAAAAAGGCGTCCCTTTTTTAAACATATGTCATTACTGCTCCACCCCTATTAGTCAAAGCGTGATATTATAGCCTATGGCACTCCCCGATAAATGGGCTATTTAACACAGAAAGAATTTTTTAAATCAGTGTAGTAGATCTAGATTTTACCACCTACAACGTCACAAGCACACAAACTTTACCTCTTTATAATATTAGTATATACCTACGATTAGGAACTCACATTTCGGGGTGTCAGTCCTTTTAGGGCATCCCTTACCAAAGTTGCATACAGTATTCGTGATGTATATTTCCTTCGTTAAACTTCTTTCATTCATTTTCTTTATTATCCAAACCACCTTAGCATATTTTTGTCAATTCTTATCACTACATTTTGGACGCGTATAGTCCCGAGACGCGGGTTCGAGTCCCGCCTCGAGTACCAATTTTTTCTATTGTCTTTCTTCTTTTCGTATTTTTCTAAGCTTTATAGGTAAAAAATTATATTTAATTCTTATACATCACTGTAATAAAACCAAACAATTGTAATTATCATCTTCTGTTAAAATAAATCACGTTATAAATGTATATTAGGTATACACAGTAGGATCATGGCAAACTGTTAATTAATCTTCCTAACTAGATCAACGGGCGGGGTGTGCCAGCTATTTTGAAAGCTGGGTATTGAATGACATCGCTGCTACGACATGACGTAGCTGGTAATTTAGTTCACAAAAATATGTGAAAATTAATTGGAAACAAGAATTGAAAGAAAGAAAAATCATTTATTCACGTAAGATATAACAATAAAGATTGTGAAGGTCGTTTTATTAATTTTTAGTATTTGTAGCCTATAAAGTTTCTTTGCAGGAACAGACTTCTTCAATGAACTTTGGAAATTATTTAAATATGAAATATAAATATTCCTCACGCATTCACACAACGCCATCTAGTCCCTAACTAAGCAGAGCTTGTACTATGGATACTAGACAACGAACAATGATTTGCATTGAGCGGAAATCGAACCCGAGACCTCTGCGTAGCAGTCATGTTATATAACCACTACGCCACAGAGGTCGTCGTGCAAAGGTTTGTTAGGATCCCAGTACATAGTCTGCATACTCCCGCGGGAGCACATGAGTTCATTGTCTGCAAAACCCCGAAAAAAAAACATGATAATATCATTTAAAACATCAAAAATATTATTTTTAGAAGCAGTATGTAGTTGTACATAAGCAAAATTGTTACATTTGTTTGAAATCTTGACAATTTAGACCAACCCTAAGGTAGGCGACGATGATATCTGTGTGCGTAAAGTGTCTATTTTTACGCATCTCCCCGCGTAATATTACGTAAGCTACGCTTTATGGAAAACTAGCTTTGATACCCTTTTCCCAACGTCAAATAGAACTTATACTCATACAAATGTCCAAAGATTTAGAAATTGTTTTTCTTTGAATCTTTGACAACGAATAAGGTAGTAAAGTGATTGATTGATTGTATTGTTTCGCGTTTATATTTTACATTGAACGCGAAATAAAATATGTTTGTAGCGACGCTTTTTTCTGTATCTAAAGCCCGATTTACACATCGACAAGTACAGTAGCGAGTTAAGTAGTAAGTTGTTGATTTAAATAGATCTCCATCCTATTTTTTGGCGAGATAAGTTGGCGAGACGCGAGAGAGGGGACTACTTCGTACTTAGCTCGCCGAAAATTAGGATGGAGATATATTCAAATCAACTTAATCAACAACTTACTACTTAACTCGCTACTGTACTTGTCGATGTGTAAATCGGGCTTTAGATACAGAAAAAAGCGTCGCTACAAACATATTTTATTTCGCGTTCAATGTAAAATATAAACGCGAAACAATACAATCAATCAATCACTTTACTACCTTATTCGTTGTCAAAGATTCAAAGAAAAACAATTTCTAAATCTTTGGACATTTGTATGAGTATAAGTTCTATTTGACGTTGGGAAAAGGGTATCAAAGCTAGTTTTCCATAAAGCGTAGCTTACGTAATATTACGCGGGGAGATGCGTAAAAATAGACACTTTACGCACACAGATATCATCGTCGCCTACCTTAGGGTTGGTCTAAATTGTCAAGATTTCAAACAAATGTAACAATTTTGCTTATGTACAACTACATACTGCTTCTAAAAATAATATTTTTGATGTTTTAAATGATATTATCATGTTTTTTTTTCGGGGTTTTGCAGACAATGAACTCATGTGCTCCCGCGGGAGTATGCAGACTATGTACTGGGATCCTAACAAACCTTTGCACGACGACCTCTGTGGCGTAGTGGTTATATAACATGACTGCTACGCAGAGGTCTCGGGTTCGATTTCCGCTCAATGCAAATCATTGTTCGTTGTCTAGTATCCATAGTACAAGCTCTGCTTAGTTAGGGACTAGATGGCGTTGTGTGAATGCGTGAGGAATATTTATATTTCATATTTAAATAATTTCCAAAGTTCATTGAAGAAGTCTGTTCCTGCAAAGAAACTTTATAGGCTACAAATACTAAAAATTAATAAAACGACCTTCACAATCTTTATTGTTATATCTTACGTGAATAAATGATTTTTCTTTCTTTCAATTCTTGTTTCCAATTAATTTTCACATATTTTTGTGAACTAAATTACCAGCTACGTCATGTCGTAGCAGCGATGTCATTCAATACCCAGCTTTCAAAATAGCTGGCACACCCCGCCCGTTGATCTAGTTAGGAAGATTAATTAACAGTTTGCCATGATCCTACTGTGTATACCTAATATACATTTATAACGTGATTTATTTTAACAGAAGATGATAATTACAATTGTTTGGTTTTATTACAGTGATGTATAAGAATTAAATATAATTTTTTACCTATAAAGCTTAGAAAAATACGAAAAGAAGAAAGACAATAGAAAAAATTGGTACTCGAGGCGGGACTCGAACCCGCGTCTCGGGACTATACGCGTCCAAAATGTAGTGATAAGAATTGACAAAAATATGCTAAGGTGGTTTGGATAATAAAGAAAATGAATGAAAGAAGTTTAACGAAGGAAATATACATCACGAATACTGTATGCAACTTTGGTAAGGGTTGTTGAAAGGGTGAAGAGGGGACTACTTCGTACTTAGCTCGCCGAAAATTAGGATGGAGATATATTCAAATCAACTTAATCAACAACTTACTACTTAACTCGCTACTGTACTTGTCGATGTGTAAATCGGGCTTAAAGTAGAGAAATGTAGCTTTCTGTATTAAGTACTATTTGGGTGAACTTTTATCAAAGAATTTGTTCCAATGTTACAAACAATATTTCAAAAGAATTTTGAATCCTTTGTACAGATGCTAGTTTTATTTCCAGTGAATACTTTCTTTCATAGCTTGGGTTGTTTTAAAAACTTTAAGTTTAAGGATTTTTCTGTTCTTGTGGTGACAAAGTGAGTCTTCCTCCGTGTGGTGACGGAGTAAGAATACAATATGTCACCACCCCATCTCATCCCATGTGTGTCGTAAAACTGACTAAGGGACTATCCGTAAATATTTATCTTTACGAAATAAAAAGAAGGAAACTTGAAATTAAACCCTACACCAACCCGCCTGGTCAGCGTGGTATTAGTAGGGCAAGTATCCCTTCGTCACGGGAGGAGGTCCGTCCCTGCAGTGGGACATTAATGGGCTGTTATGAAACTGAGACTACTTGTTTTTGACAACCTACCTAATCATAATGATGATTACATAATATAACATTTAACTTACTAAAGAAGAAAAAATTATCCCAATAATTAACTGACAATTTACCCGAGTAACTATTTTTTTATTTTCTATATTTAAAGTCCACCCAATATTCAAGCTCCAAATTACATACCTTCATTGATTATTTTAGTAATTTAAAACTTGCATATAAAGTATCTAAAGAGCCTTAATAGTTTTTAAAATTAAAAGTCTATTTTGAATAAAAGTATTTTTTTTCGGAGTCTGAATTGATAATAATGGTTGCCAATGTTTCCTCAACATAGAGGAAACCAAACCGTACTGTATTGTACATAAAAAATTCTATAGTGCAAAATTGTGTGCACAAAGTTGGTATCCCTATGTATAATATATCCCTAACCAAATTAAATATCTTTTAAAGGGTAGGTACGTACCCTACGTTTTGGCTTTGGTCCAAAATACGCCTTCTAAAAGTCCGAATCTCAAATCGATCTGAGAACGCATAATAATCGTAACACATTTACTCAAAAAGTTACATAATATTCATCATAACAGCCCTCTAATGTCCCACTTCAGGGACAGGCCTCCTCCTGTGACGGAGGGATACTTGGCCTACTAATACCACGCTGGCCGAACGGATTGGTATAGGGTTTAGTTTCAAGTTTTCCTTCTTTTTATTACGTAAAGATGATATTCACGGATTGTCCCTTAGTCGGTTTTTACGACACCCATGGGATGACATGGGGTGGTGACATATTGTATTTTTTCTCCGTCACCACACGGAGTATACATAATATTAACTCATATTAATAGCTAAATGAATTTCGTTAAATTTTATCTATGTTTTAATTAGTTCACGTAGGAACACAGAAAGCCCTTATAATTCATTCAGTTGGTTTATTTTCACACTGAGTTACAAATAACCCGGTTTGTATAACGCGACCAATTTACAAAGTAACTCTTACTCGTACTACTGACGTGGGAATATATAGCTTACAAATTTGCAGGGTAATCAGAAAAGGTTAAGGGTGATACGGGTAAACGGTTGGTAAACTTTGAATTGTTTTTTTTTGGCTGTTTATTTTTCGAACATAGATTTTAATAAAGATTTTTGACAAAGTTGTTTTGTTTTTTAGGACATCATAGACGAAGTGGCGAATTAACGGCTATTTTATTATAGAAATCATACATCAAAATAATATAAGATATTTACTTAAAGCTAACTTTGCCAATTTTATACAAATATCAAAGAGTTTTATACTAAAACTTTGACATAAAACTCCAAAACTGCTAGAATATAATTTCCAATTTACGTGCCAATGAATTTTGTCACTTGTCTACAAAAGTAGTACATTCGTTTGATATCAGAATAAAATATTTAACACATGAATGAGAATCCCGGTAGTTCCAGACTTGAGAGACAGTTGTTTTCTCTTATCTTGGATTCTTGCCAAGACTTCTGCAATTCATGCAATACAAATAACCTTTCAAATACTACAATCTTATATCCAAAAGATCATTAGATGTTGCTTTAACAAAAGTATCTTTGTCTGTTAGAAAGAGCAACATTCGTTAAAAATACTCTTGACTACCTCTATAATGATGTATTTCAACAGAAGAGTGTCGTGAAGAGACCGCTTTCATAGTATATCAAAACTGTTGATAGCCACGCCCTTGAGGCCGTCGTTAACCCACTGTGCATTCAAATAGAGTTGTCGAGCTTTTGAACAAAAAACTCTTTTGAAATGACGCCGTAAATATCAACAGATACCACAGTGGTTTAGAGAGAGAATTTGTTGAGACAAATGACAAAATCCCACTGTAACAAAAATATACAGCTAAATTAAAATGCTTGCGAGTTTTTTCTGTGCACTTGTTTCCGTTTTAATGAACTTGTTTGTAAATAATTCTGGAGATAACTAATGTTGTAGACCATCGTGTCTGCTTCGTTTATTTTTTTAAAGAGTTACTGTATTAGGTTTGCTGTGATAAGAGGGGAAATAAGTTGCACTGGCTTCTCTTACGCAGAATTAAAAGCTTAAAACTTTAGAGAAAATTTATGCTGAAAATGTCAAACAAAATTCTGCCCAACTATAATCAATCTTTGAACGCGCTTAAAAAAGTTTTATTAATAGCACAATTCTTTCTCCGTGTGGTGACGGAGTAAGAATACAGTGTGTCACCACCCCATCTTATTCCACGAGTGTCGTAAAAACCGACTAAGGGACTATCCGTGAATATTATCTTTACGTAATAAAAAGAAGGAAAACTCGAAATTAAACTCCGTACCAATCCGTCTGGCCAGCGTGGTATTAGTAGGCCAAGTATTTCTCAGTCACGGTAGGAGGCCCGTCCCTGCAGTGGGACATTAATGTGCTGTTATAATGAATAGCACAAGTATATAACTTTTTATCATCGATATGTTTTTACAGACGGGTAAGTATCGGGTTTTGCGTTAAAGTTTTTCTTTCTTGATAGAGATATTGACTGTTAATTAGAAGTCTGTTAATCGCCTTTAAAACATAACAGGGATAAGATGGAGTTATAAAACACTGTTTTCTTAAGCTTTGTCCACACGAACTAGGATGAAGTTGGGAAAACGTTAAAAAACGAGTTTTCATAAAAATTTCACTCGTCAATGTTTAGTTCCGAATGCCATTTAAGTCAGAATTATTTGTGTTATCAACAAATGATTTTATTGGACCTGAATTCCTTTTGTGTCTGTTAACTATTTTTTTGTAAAAGTGGCTAGGATTATAGGCTAGGATTTTAGGACATACAGAGAAGCCTCTGTATGTTCTATAATCCTGCTACGCAAGTGGCCTTTCGAACACACAATAATCTAAACACATATTATTCAAGAAAATTCTATTTCAAATTAATTCTAACAATGTTAAAATTTGATTACGTTATTAACACGTCAGATATGTGTTTCTATATAACGTACATGAACATACAACAAACAATTCAAACTATGTTAGTTCCCCTCCGCAGTAACTAGAACCAAATCTAATTTTCACTTCCAACTTGACTACAATCTCATGTGTATTCAAAGCCATCCAAACAAGAATAAACAAAAGATACACAACGTTACATAGTTCGTCAGTCATTAAGAAAGCATTGTTCTTACTTACTGCAACCATTAGACGTATAAAACTATCGTTATTACCATCCTTGACTGAAACAAAACCAATTATGCTTTCAATAAATCTCCGAACGTGTCCACTGCCCAACCCACGTACTTAAGATATACGACACACATTATCAACGTAAATAACACCTTCCAATTTACAAAATAAGTATGAAAATTGCTTAAACTTAATTTATTTTTTACTGCTCTTTAAAAAGGATGTTATGTATAGTCAAAAACTAAATGGCCTTATCACCTCTAGAGTTAATGTTAGTTGCATGTCATAAAACTAGTAGGTTCAATATCGCACAACAAAACATCATCAGCTAAATCATGACACTACTTTGACATATCAGTTCTTTTGTATTAGCAAATAGTCGTTACTTATTTATAAAAACAAATAAAAAAGTCAACGTTATTGACTGTTACTAGAGTATATTTTCGGTAAAATGTTTTATTCTAATGAATTTCTCTCTTTTTTCCTTCTATGTCCATCCCTATCATTTCTTTCATGACGTCATTGGTGCATATTTCAATTTAAAGTTTTCGTAATTTTATAATATAAAACAAATTAGGGTAAACCACCTAATCGTTAGAAGTCCTACAATTATTGGCACTTAAGAGTTAAAAGTGAGTAAAAAGAAAGAAATCACTATAGATTATCCTAGTTCAGTATGATTATTCAAGTTCAAATATTATTTATTTAATATTTTTATCATATTTTATTTATTTCATGTGACAACATAGCAACAATAAATTTATCAGAATCCTTTTATTGGCATTAGTGCCAATAATATTTATTAAATACTATTCAATCACATAATAATGAGTAAGTATAAGCAAAGATTAAAGTATTTTATAATTTTATGATATTTTATATTTTAGTCTGACACGAAGTCCACTCTTAAGGTGCCAACAATTGGGTGGCTTACCAGCCAATATTTAAATTCTACATTTTCAGTTTTTCTGAAATGACAAGCTTGTAATGTCACAAGTAACAAGTTGACTTTAGTTTTAAATTATTTAATGGTTTTTCATGGTTTTTCACATACAAACTCTACAGTTTAAGATAGTGACATTTGTATTGTTTTAGTAGATATTATTATTTATTGCGTTGAAGTGAAAGTTTAAAATAGATTGCACTTTTAATCTAAGCATAGTTTTGATTACGGTCAACCAATGACGTCAAGCGCACGCATAAACATTAAATAACGATCTTAATGAATTTGAATTATGATAGAATTTTTTGTCAAAACTGATAAAGCCATTTCGTTTTCGGGTATACATAAATAAAGGACGGTATTTCTGTTTTAATGGATTTTTGAAATTGTTGTAATTTTTTTTTGTCTGTTTTATTTTCGGTGACACGGTGGGGAATCATTTATAAAAAACACTTCAGATATTCAATGTAGCTATAAACGTATTTATTTGTTAGTAAATGAATATTGTAACAATGGCAGTTCGTGTTACTTACAAAAACCAGGGTATTTTTAACCCAGCTAGCTGAAACAAAGGTGATTTAATGAAAACGGTTCTTCGTTGATATGCCGTTTTATGCATTTTAAAGATCAACCATTCAAAATTCATAAAAAGATTTTAGTTTTTGTATGAAAAATATCCTTTTGCTAAAAATAAAGTTAACTTAAATGTCTCTTGTTCGTTCAAAAACTTGGTGCATTATTGATGCAAATATTTTTGAAGATAACTTTGTCACTAAGAAAACTTAAGTGTAGGTACGTAAAAAAACACCTAGGTGTTTTTTGTCTCAGAAAATAATTGTTGATTGCTGACATAATTGTTCTGCTACGAGATTTCTCTAATGACGGAAAGAAACTTGAACTACTACATAACCCGTTGTTCAGAGGGGTAATATAACATTGTTTACTATATTTGGTAAAATTATATCTAGATTTAAGTTTAATACAAACCATTATTTACTATATTATACTTTTCTAAGTAAACGATATTGGTATAGGTACACAGTTCTTTACACCTTGTCTAATACATGCCCAGAATAAAGTCCTAGTCTGTGACGCAACAGGGATTTGAATTCAGCCTTGTATCTAACAGAGTACAGATGTGGATTTTGGTTAGATTCGGAAGAGGCTTACTCGATTGTCAGTTCTAGTGGGATCGATATACGGTACCGAGTAGAACTCGGACAATATTGGAGTAACATAGCGAGAATGTTTGGCTAATAAATGAAGGATAGAAATCAATCCATTGATTTTGTAGCTTCGACTTTTCGCTTCGGTTTCTAAAGTAATATTTTAGAAATACTATACTGGTTTTGCTTGGGGTTGATATAGTATTTGGCTTGGTAGTAATTGTATAAAATAATGGTTACTAGGGTAAAATAGTGTTGGGTAATCACTTACCCCCTTACTCATAAACGCCTCTTAAATTTAATTACTGTTTAGCGAGATTTTTACTAGCAAAACCAACCTTATACCAAACAAAACCGTAAGAATTTAAGCTAATCAATTGACTAATATTTAAGAGGCGTTTATGAGTAAGTGGGTTGGTGTACATCTATCCAGCACGTGTTTTTAGACCAGGAAAGTAATGGCGAAGGAAGTTTTATAAAAACACCATCCGTTGTCTTCGATCCTGGAATGTATTCAAACTTTCCATCGAGTTCAATTTTCCGATCGGAGTTCATGACACCGAAGACTGTCAGTGGTTAAAGGCACTCGGTGAGTTAAGGACATTTCTAAAAAAGATAGTTCTAGAGACATTCAGGACACCTATGAGAAACCTACAGTTAAGTAATATAAGTTTTTATTTCAGTAACATTGATTTACAAAAAACCCAAGATGCACATTTTCAAACAAAACTAACAGCCAAAAGTGTCACTAAATTATACATACGCAATAAATACGTATAGTAATATCGTAAACATATTTTTTTTTCAAATTCAATCTTACACGCATGACATAAAGTTGTATTTAAAAAGTAATTCGGCATTTTTGTCTTGTGTACACGGTAATGCGGGCGACGCGATACTAATTTAAAAAAAGTGCACTATTTGAAATTGTGAGCCTATTTGTTGCGGACGGTTTTGGGAAATGGAGTGTGTATCTTTGGTTTTTTGTAAATCAATGTTCAGTAAGCTTTAATTAATCAAAATCAAAAGTTGATTTGTTTTCAGGTAAAGGCTTAAATTCTTAAAATAATAAAAAGTTCGTATTTTACCTAATATATTAATAGTAAAGTTATATGAACATCTAGTGTGGGAGTTAGTAATTGTTTTAATTGTGTGCCCTTTACCAAGAAGTTTGTGTTACATAATTTAATGCAAATGTTAAAGGTTATTTTTATCACTAATGTTTGTTTAGTAATTCTGACTTGTAAAGACAAATAAATGTTAGTGAATTAAGCCAATGTAGCTAAAAATACATTGTTTCATTTACGAAAATTCATCATAACAGCCCATTAATGCCCCATTGCAGGGACGGGCCTCCTCCCGTGACGGAGGGATACTTGGCCTACTAATACTATACTAGCCAGACGGATTGGTAGGTATAGGGTTTAATTTCAAGTTTTCCTTCTTTTTATTTCGTAAAGATAATATTCAAGGATAGTCCCTTAGTCGGTTTTTACGACACCCATGGGGTTAATTGGGGTGGTGACATATTGTATTCTTACTCTCTCTTATTCTTACTTAAAATAATAATTATCTAACCGATATCAGGAAGTTAATCATTCATCGTCTATTATTATAATCCTTACATTAAGATCTTCAAGCTATATTTTTTCCTCAAACACCGTCGCAAGGTTATTTCAACAGATTAGGAAAAACAAAAGAGCACCTACCCCAGAGAATAAGAACTGAAGACTAATGGAAATTGATTGCTATGGTATTTTTTGCCTGTAACCTTGATAATAGATATTATTATTTACTATTTTAGCCTGAGTTGTAGCTTATGATTTTTGTTGTAATGATGAAAGCAGTTATTGTGAAATGGAAAGGGTGATTGCGGATAATTTTAATGATTTGTTTTAATAGTTATGCTTTAGGTAGCTGACTGTTTTTCTCTACATTAAATGCGGGAAAAACATACACGTAAGTTTAGTATGTACGACTCCCAATTGCACATGACATTGATAACACTAGATGTAGCTAAGTCTATGAACGATTTTATGTTATGTAAAATGTTGTATGCAATGGTCTTGCATCATCGATATGCATAAATTTAAGTATGTTTATCCGTTGTCTAGTATCTATAGTACAAGCTTTCCTTAGTTTGGGACTAGATGGCGTTGTGTGAATGTGTAAGGATTTTTTTTTATCTTTATCTTTATCCGTAGTACAAGTCTGCGTTGTATGAATGTGTAAGAAATAATCAGTTTTGAGCACCTTTTCGTAGCAGTACTTTGACAAAAACGACATCGCACGATGGTCATATTACTTAATTTAATTTACCCAAATAAAAAGTAAGAATCGTAGCTTATATCTTCATACCGTAATAGTATGCCCGAGTCCGTGCACTTCATTGGCAACTATTGTCAGTGTACACACAATGGCCGTGGTATGACGTCACGCGCACTGACAGCTTTATATCCAATAAATTGGAGTGCTTACGATACATCGCTTTGATGTACCGCGCGGACGTAGCTAGCGTTTTATTTGTTCCCAAGTATTTCAGGCAATCTGTACGGAGTACACATTACTCTAGTATTTTCTTCTTAGATTGCTTGGTTTCTAGGCTGTTTAAAATATAATCATATATATTTTTTAAGTCGACTGGCTGTTTTTTCTTTTGCGTTTTTTAGTATTACTTTCTTTATATATACATTTTTCACAAGGACCAAGCTACTGGTAGTTAGTATTACTATAATTATTAAATGATAATCCAACCATTAGCATTAAGTACCTAGTATTATTTGTCACATAGTTTTGTGGGATATGTTTATACGTAACATATTATTATGTATTATTTCAAAAGAAATAAACGTTTATCTATCTATCTATTTGTCCTTATACATATAAAAGGTAGTATAGTGCACAGTGTAACCGGATAGCACAAGTACTCGTCCGGACGTAGCAGGTGGTGTTAAGTATGTCCTCACCGCACCACACGTGCGATTTATTGTTTATCCTTAACTAACTGTACATAGCTACATGACTAGATAGGTACAAGTTTAGATAACTCTTCCACGCTTAAAACAATAACTTCTTTATGTTTCTTAAATAATTAAAATAAATACAACGACATAAGGACCAAAATTCACAATATCTTAATACTCAACTATCGCTGTATACCTATCTATATACTTAAGTATTAACTTTTAAAACCACTATGACACACAGACAAACCAATCACATGATTTTGTGGGATGTGTTTTTATGTAACACGTATTATTTAAAAAGAAATAAACGTTTTATCTATCTATCTATTTGCCCTCTACATATAAATAAAAGGTACTATAGTGCACAGTGTATCCGGATAGCACAAGTACTCGTCCGGACGTAGCAGGTGGTGTTAAGTATGTCCTCGCCGAACCACACGTGCGATTTATTGTTTACCCTTAACTAACAACGTAGCTATGTCACTAGATAGGTACGAGTAGGTACATGTTTAGATATCACAAAAATGTTAAGTAAAATTTGTCAAGCTTCTTTTAGGGCCAGCGTACATAAAGGCGAAGCAGATTATTTTTCCCTATTCATTTCAATATTCATTGCTACATCATCTAAAATCAATGTTATAGAGATAAATAAAAAAACAATATGAATGTAAATAGAATAGATATTGATTTTATTATTTTAGAGTTCATTTAAATCTAAAATACGCAGCTAAACTAAACATTATTCTATAAAACATAATTACCTAAAGATTCAAAGTCGATATCTAAAAGATATAAACCACAAACCAACGCATAACAAAACAATGAAGCAAAGTTTTCCATCCAAAATCCCACAAGACAATCTCCGAACATTCAACTTCGCAATCCCAAATCTTAATTACCTACGTTCTAAATTCAATTTAGACTAAATCCAGCCTCCTTCGTCTTACGTAGGTTTACACAAGCGGCATTAACTCCTTTGTTATAACCGTTTGTCACCGGGGGTAATCTAGAACAACAGTGTACGGTCTAAGTGACCAATCACTGCACTTGGCAAGGACGACGCTGCAATACCGCATATTGGAGGGTTAGCCGTGTTTGATCTAGCGGGCGAAGGGTTAATATTGATCAGTATTTGCTGGCGTTAAATAATGTTGATTAAAACAAACGCTGTTGTGTTATCTTTTAGGGTTATTTTGAGAGCCCTTTAGTGTTCCGCTGAAACTACCTTCCTTCAGTGATAGTAATTTAGCATTTGCCATTTAGCTCCAGACGACTAGTTTATTTTTAAAATCTATTGTCTCCATGAACGATATAACTGTTTTCGAATAATATCCCATATTGACCTGTAACGACATCTTTAAGTCGGAATGAGTAGTGATATTTACTATTATTATTAGTCTAACCACCGGTTCCTGAAACGCTTGTCAAATCAATGTTCAACTAACTCGTATGTTAATGTGATCAGCTCTGTTAAATCAAATCTAAAGATGCATATCATGTTTCGCAAGGCAAACTGCGAGCGAATACCAGATTTAATAGCTCTTGGACATGTAACAGTTCTTAACAAAATGTAACAATTGACCACATTTGATAGTAAATGTTTTTATGTTAGAAAATGTTTACAATTATAATTATTCTAACAGAAATGTGGGAGCACCATGTGACTTAATTATTTGATTTTTAAATGATCAGCCATTCAGAAACTGAGGGTTAGTAATTTAGAACAGTGGCGGTAAAATTGTCTATTCTATTCATTAGTCAAATGTTTAAAAAACAATTTTTGAGAAATTTTGAGCAACTTAAACTCGTATAAGACATACAGCCGAGATCGTAAATGCTCTTAGAGCAAATATATTAAGCGTAACATTATAAAATATAAAACAAAAGCTTTTTATTAAGAATATAAAATAATAACTCATGTGTAAAATAAAGAAGCGACAAACATTTTTATAAAATTTTCTAGTTCATTTCCTAAACAGCGTCATATTTTCCCCCTTTAGTCATCTTTAAAACATTGTTTCTTACCCATCTCGTCGGCTAATTAGTATTTCTATAGCCCTGCTTGTCCCATATTCTCAAACAAGATGCTAAGCTCACACAACAATAACTTACTTACATTAGAATTAGGTTAGTGTGACAGTTACTTATAATAGAGACTAATTTACCGTGAACATACTGTTAGAAAACTTATTCAAGTTTAATTTATATAAAAGGCATTCGTTAACAAAAAGTGATATGCGATTTTGATCCTTAACATCCTTGTTTATGAGTTTATAATTTGAGTACAAGTATATTTGATTTACGACGTTACGTTTCAAAAATCTAAGCTTAACTCAGCTAATAGTAGTAAGACGCGACAAGTTACTTTGAATAAGTATTGAGGTTACTTCTAAACTATATAGTCGCATTGTCTCTACAGAGTTAAATAAGATAAGATAACTGTGTTATATAAAAATAGACCTTGTTACTATGATTCAAAGTTCATTTTTAAATGAATGAGTAATAACAGAGTAAAACGACCTTGGTAATACTGAAAAGTGCCTTTCTATATGCGTAAGGGTCTATTTAATAATAACTAACACGAAAGCAAATTTGCAATTAGTTAACTGTTTTAGCCGTGGGTTCTTATCGTCCTGTAAAAGTTGATTCAGGGATAAAATAACCAGTAACTACGTATCATATCATTCCGCTGTCGTTATCTTAATTTTATTTGGGGTCGGCGCAGCATGTCTTCTTCTTCCATACTTTCCTATCGGACGTCATCTCACAAGTAACACTCTTCGCAGCCATATCGTCTTTCACACAATCCATCCATCGTTTCTCCATCCACACACACATGTCCAACATCTTCCTGACTCTTATTACACCATGACAGCCACAGAAACTACATATACTTTTGATAAAAAATAAAATTTTTACTTGACCAATTGTAATGAAATAACAATGAACCCAAAAATATTATATCAAATTTTTAGGGAAAAATTCAACTATTGAAACAGCAAAAAGTAAATGTTTGGAGTCGGTAAAACAAGTATTTATAGCCGCTTATAATATATAATAATATATCTCATACTTTCACACAAATGCATTCTTACAAACATTACATACATGCTGCATTGACAAGCTTTATTTCATTCATTTGTCAAAGCCAAATAAATAGCGTTAGATATTTGCCGGCAATAAATAGCATTGAGCGTAATAATACAATATTGTCATGCATAAACAATAGATTTAGGTTAACATTAATACTTACAATACAAAACATATGTACTTAATATAATAACCAGTGTTACATAGAATAAATTAGCGCGCGTATTCATTAAAATTCAACACAAATTGTTGCAAATTCAAATGACTTCGTAAACATAAGATAATATAGCCTGTCTTTGTTATCACCTGAGAAGATTAACAATACAAACTTTACAGACTTACACCTCGTTAGTAACTACAAATTGCAACTGAGATTTAGAATAAACCGAATGTATTTTCCTTGCCGCATTCATTTTCGAATAAGAAATGGTAACAATTGTCGAGTTACTGTGTTAGTTCTTTGTTATATTCGTAGATAAATGAAGACACTAAATTTGTATGTCGTTAGAGAGATAACTATTTTATTTTGTCGTAAAAAATATTTATGTAGTAGCATGACAGTCAGATAAAGAAATTTTCTTCCTTGATTATAACTACTACGTAATACGATGTTAATAATAACAGAGATTTAAAGTGACACTGAAGGGACAGTTTCGATATCTAGATTCCAAAATTTCATTCATCACTGAAATTTTCTAGTGACAAAGTAAAACTTGGTGTATAAATAATACTATTATATACGGGTCTTACTTGCGGTAGATACTAATAATATAAATACCTACGTTTTTCTCCGGCGGCCGTGGTCGGTACGACCCGTATAGAATAGTATTATGTTTACAAATCGCGATAGTTTAAAATCTCATCATAATCATAACAGCCCATTCATGCCCCACTGCAGGGACGGGCCTCCTCCCGTGAAGGAGGGATACTTGGCCTACTTATACCACGCTGGCCAGACGGATTGGTATAGGGTTTAATTTCAAGTTTCCTTCTTTTTACTTCGTAAAGATAATATTTACGGTTAGTCCCTTAGTCGGTTTTTACGACACCCATGGGATGAGATGGGGTGGTGACATATTGTATTCTTACTCCGTCACCACACGGACGAAAAGATCTATTAGTGAGAGTAAGACTATATCTTTTAAAATCTATTAGTGTATAAATACCATACTGGTCAGACAAGTTAATGTCGTGTTATATAATATCAAGAGATACTTTCTTTTAGCCCGTTTGACTTAAAGTTTTGGTGTGTTTTACAAAAAGCATGACGATCGCTTTTGATACCTAATGATTATTAGCAATTTGCTTCTCGATTTCCTGGGTTACCATTACCCTAACTATCTGCTAAGTTCTACTTGAATTTAGTTGCCTAGTATCCTACATCAGCAATAAAAAGGGTTACAAAGCATAGTAAAATGGTTTCAATAGACATATTTACTACCATTATTCAAACATCAGTAATCTAAATACCATACTGCTTTATACACATTTCATCACAATGGTAGTAGTTAATCGCATTATCGAATCAGAATATAGAATATGAAATGACGATATGTATTGATTGGCTTATAATCACAGACTATAGATACGAGAACAGTCATTGTTACAATCATTGAATTGTTTTCAAACTATTATAGTTAATTCTATGCGTCCTGTGAAAAGTGGTACATCTCGAAAATGTCAACTTTACAATAGAGTAGTGATGATGAATTTTCAAACACAAAGTTTAATTTGTTAAAATAATTTGTTAAAAAAATAGTGATAAGATTTCTATTAGTGTGGCATTTTAGCATAAAAGTGTTAAATACAGTAAGATCTGTTTAAAAAGCTTTGCTATAAGATCATATTATCGCATACCTCGGACAACAAAGGCGTATCTCGAAAACACCAACTTTACAGGAGAGCCAAAAAACAGTTTGTTTTTAGAATATTGCCTGAACTAATAATGATAGTACTTTGTATCATATATCATAAGAAGCCTCTAAATGAGCTCTTTAATATGTATTTACCGAAATTATAGATAGATTTACTGTTTTTATACTACAGGGAAAATTAACAGTTACCTATTTGTTGTATTAGAGTTATTCTTAAGTAACTGTTGGTAAATAAACATACGCCTTTTTTGCTGTTCATTTATAAACAAAACATGGATCTTATGTATATAAACGCTTTTATTGCTTGTTTTTCTCGTGATATAAGCTCGGAGCTTATAGTTTTAAGTACTTATTGCACGTTTATTTTTGATCATAAATAATAAGTAAGTTTACGTAAGTGTATATTGCAGTAATAATTTATTAAGATTTTATATTGTATGTGACACACTTATTTATTGCAGGAAGAAATATTTTACAGAGTAATACATATTTTCTTATATTTTCATAATAACAAAAAATAACTTTACATTTTAATTTAAGAATTGTGGGTATCTAATTTGCTATGGTTTTACAACTAATGTACAATATATCAAAAAGTGTTAGGTAATTAATTGCAGGAATAAAACGAGATGATCAATATTTTTTATTAATTCTTGATTTTGTACTTATTTTGCTAACTAAAGCAATGTTTTACATCTATGAAGGTTACAAATGTTATCAAACTCTTCTTATTGCACAATGTACCCGTATTTATTTACATTTTATACTCAGACAAGAAAAGCCAGCCCTGTCGTGCCGTTCATTACGCCTTTTATAGTAAATTGATTATCAAAATACCCGACATTTGCCAAATAAAATAAAAACCTTACACTCCTCCACCCTGACCTCGTGTATGGCCCCAAACACGAACCCAGGTGGAACTTTACCTCACAGTTGGGCAAAGAGGACACTAATGTCAAACATGTTTACAAAAGTTATTAATAATGGAAGAAAATTATTCTTATTATTTTACATAGATAAGCATGTTTAAACAGCAAACAACACTAATAATTTAATTGTATATTGTATACACAATACTTATACAATTAAATTATTAGTGTTGTTAATGAGGATACCCTCATTCAATATTATGTAACACTTATTGACTTAAATTTTAGGCTACAGTGTCTTTCAAATAGAGCGGGTCGATGTAACTCGTCTGTAGCGGCTATTTTGTTCAGATGACATTTGTCAAATCTGATGTTCCTTACTCATACACTGATGCTAAATCACCATGCCAAGTTACACGGTTCAGCATCAGGTACAAACAGTAAAACTTTGTTTTCAAAATGAGTGTTCGTTAGTGCAAATGCATTGCGTCCATTTTACGGCAGACGTGGTGGTCCTCCAAAGTCCACAAACCAACGATTGGTGACCAAATTAAACGTGACAGGTTAGGTTCATAACCAACAAACCCTTTTACGTCAAAGAAACGCCAGATTAGACAAAAATATAGCCGCTGGACGTGAGAGTAATCAGATTTAAAAATTCTGACAAACAATAAAATCTTTTATCAAGTAACCATAGTCCGAAGCAGTCGATTTCTCGCCATGCACATGGACTCGACCTTTCATAGACTTTAACTTGAAGAATTTTAGGTCAAGGCTTGGGTCTGCGTGGGAATAACTATAACAATTAACTCAAAACCAAGATGTCCAAGAACAAGAGCTCAAAGATTATGAAAACAAAGTTTTTAAAAGGTTTTAGCTCAAAGTTAATAGCACCAAAGTAGCGTGATTTGATTCCACTTGACTTTTTCTTGTGGGGTTTTCTGAAGTCGCTTAAAAGCTACAATCGACTATTGTACTGAAAGCTTACATAACGCAGATAAAATGTAGTGAAATGCTACAATAACATCTTTAAACCAACATTCTCGCTTGTGAGATGCCGCAATACATGCCAACCCATCAAATTCTGGCACGATGTTAATACAAAACACGTAACATCATTAAACCAACCAAACCATCATTATCGCAAGTGAAATGCTACAATACACGCCAACCCATTCAATTCTAGCACGATTATAACACAACACATAACACCAACAGATATTAGCTTGCGAACCCATCCTATTCTCGCAAAACTAACTCCTATGCTTGCCAGCGACAATAAAATGTAGTGAAATGCTACAATACATGCCAAACCATCCAATTCTGAGACGACTATAACACAAAACATAACTATAAACGTAACATTCTCGCTAGTGAGCTGCCACAATAGGTAATGCCAACCCATCCAATTTTGGCACGAATATAACACAACACATAACATCTTTAAACCAACATTCTCGTTTGTAAGCTGCCACAAAAGGTAATGCCAACCCATCCAATTCTGGCACGACTATAACACAACACATAACATCTTTAAACCAACGTTCTCGTTTGTGAGCTGCCTCAATACATGCCAACCCATCTAATTCTGGCATAACTGTTACACAACACATAACATCTTTAAACCAACATTGTCGATTGTGAGCTACCTCAATACATGCCAACCCATCCAATTCTGGCACGACTGTAAAACAACACATAACATCTTTAAACCAAAATTCTCGATTGTGAGCTGCCACAATACATGCCAACCCATCCAATTCTGGCACGACTATAACACAACACATATTATCTTTAAAGCAACGTTCTCGTTTGTGAGCTGCCTTAATACATGCCAACCCATCTAATTCTGGCATAACTGTTATACAACACATAACATCTTTAAACCAACATTGTCGATTGTAAGCTGCCTCAATACATGCCAACCCATCCAATTCTGGCATAACTGTTACACAACACATAACATCTTTAAACCAACATTGTCGATTGTGAGCTGCCTCAATACATGCCAACCCATCCAATTCTGGCACGACTGTAAAACAACACATAACATCTTTAAAACAAAATTCTCGATTGTGAGCTGCCACAATACCTGCCAACCCATCCAATTCTGGCACGATTGTAACACAACACATAACATAATTAAACCAACATTCTCGTTTGTAAGCTGCCACAATAGGTAACGCCAACCCATCCAATTCTGGCATGTCTGTAACACAACACATAGAAAGGCTGTTCAAATGAAACACACTTATATCCACACGCTATCTATACATACGTAAACATACTTACGTTTGAACTATAAAATTCACATTTTTCTGTAAGTAAGATTAAGAATTGTTATCGATAAGGAAGGTATCCTACATGAAGCAGTAAGTGACTTGTGTAATAATCTATAAAGTTATTAAGGATTAAATACACATATGTTTCAGAATAAGTTTAACAGTGACGCTTATGTGAAGTTACGAAAAATGTATTCGAAAATATACCGTGCAATAAAGGAGTAAGTAACTTACGAGTGCACATCTTTTAATTTGACTAGAGCAATAAAGACTTGATTGCGATTACGTACTTAATGTTAATGGTTTAAATAAATTATGCATCGAGCATCTATATTTACGTTTTTTTTGCCAGCTAATTATAATATTTCTTAAGGAAGTAGCTTTTGTATTTTTTTGACCTATTTTTATGGTTTTTGTAAGGAAAATTACGAAAAAAATATGGAACATAAGTATTTTACATCAAAAGGCGAAATAAAAAAAAAATCCGTATGTGCATAAACGCCTTTATTGTCCGAGGTATGCGTTATGTTGCCTTGTCATGTACTTTTATCGAATAATTATTATTCTGTAAAGCTGTCAAAGAATTAAGTAATAGGTATCAATCGACAGAAGCACTGTTTTATGATAAATTGAAAGTGAACATAGAATTATGACGATATTGTTGATTGACTTATAATCACAATATAACACAACAGTGTCCTTTGTTTTTCTAAAAAAAAGAAACATTTAAAAAACAATGGAAGTATGTACATAACTTTTAGAGTGCCAAACTCTTGGCATAATATATGAATATGCCTGTATTATTGTATTTTGCTTCATAACATACTAAAGGCCTCTGTGGCATAGTGGTTATATAGCATGACTGCTACGCAGAGGTCTCGGGTTCGATTCCCGCTCAATGCAAACGTGCATGAACATGATTGTTTGCATTGGTCTGGGTATTTTCTATGTATAATATGTATGTATTTACAAAAATAAAGTATTTAAGTACCTATGTTTATCCGTTGTCTATTACCCATAGTACAAGTTTTGCTTAGTTTGGGATTAGATGGCGTTGTGTGAATGGGTGAGGATTGTTTATTTATTTATAGAAAAATATATTCTTACAAAAATAACCAGTCGAGATGAAATGCAAGCAAAAATGTTATGTTATGTAACCTTTTTATTTATCTCGTTTGATACTTCAAAGCTGGCACAAAACACAGACTTCTGAAGGGCTAGCAGAGGTTTTATTTCTGCCTTATTCTTCTCATATTTCCTTCAGTTAATCCATATTTATATCGCTGACCCTGCCGTGAACGGCTGCTTCGCTCCGATAAGGTTCAATCCTTTTTATACTAACACCTTTAATATTTTTGTGAGTGGATTGATCGAGCGGTCGGTGGCCATTTTATTAGTATTGAGTTTTTCTTACTTGTAATAAATTGCGTTAATAAATTCTTAGTGTCACTTTGACTAGATGATGACTCAATTAACTAATTTTTTAAAGTACTAGCTTTTGCCCGCGGCTTCGCTCGCTTTAAATCCGGGGTAGCCCCTTTTCTGGACACAGAAGAAAAAAAAGTAGCCTATGTTACTCTCCATCCCTTCAACTATCTCCACTTAAAAAAATCACGTAAATTCGTCAATGCGTTTTTCCGTTTTGCCGTGGAAGAAAGACTAACAGACATACTTTCTCATTTATAATATTAGTATGGTTTTTCCTGTACTAGGGATCGTGTCCTGGGTCATGTCGCCTTTATAACCATCAATATAACGGACACAAAGTACATCTAAACTCTGGACAATAGTTTGAGGATCACATATAACTTTCCCGCTAGGGGATTCAAACCCTGACCTCATTCATTGACGGCCTCTGTGGCGTAGTGGTTATATAACATGACTACTACTAGAGTTCTCGGGTTCGATTCCCGCTTGATGCAAATATTTGTGTGCATGAACATGATTATTTGCATTGGTCTGAGTGTTTCTATGTATAATATGTATGTATTTACAAAGAAAAAAGTATATATACGTTTTAATATCCGTTGTTCTGTTACCCATAACACAAGCAGGTTAAGCCTAGCTTACTTTGGGAACAGATGGCGCTGTGTAGAGATGTCCGTGAATATGTAACCTTTGCCACCGAGTCTGTTAAAACTTATACTCCGCGAAAAAGACATTCTAGATATGAAACAAGTTCCCAACACACATTTCCAGTACTCTATAACCTGAAATCAGCACATTAAATCGCCAATCACCTCTATATTTATACGATTATTAAATCCAAACATTTGTTGTAGAACGAACACGATAGCTTAGAATGTGAGACAAAGGCTCTTTGTTATATAATCTTTATTATATTGAAAACAATACTTGAAACTAGCACAGCTTAATGTCGGAGAAGGAAACTTAATATTATTTAGAAATATATTGTGTAATAATAAGATTATTGTACTGTGAGGGGGGGATATGAAAGTATTTCTGGTATTATTGCATTCGTTGTATTGTATATGTATAATATAAATGTTATAAAGAAAACCGGTATCTTACTTTAAAGTAAAAAAAAATTTCAGAGTAACAAAGCCTTAAGGTATATCATACTTTAGTCTAGAACCTGGTACAAACTCCAAATCTCACAAGCTTTAATTACGACGAAATTAAATCGTTGTACCACGCGCTATGTAGACTCTTCCTGTTTTTCTTCAGGTTTCATCTCCTATCTTCTTCATCCATAGAAGGTTGTTGTGTTTTTGTAAAATCCGACTAAGTGAAAACCCATTAGTTTATATCATTTAATAATAAAAGTTTACATGAAACATTATCCGGACTATGATTAGTTTATGTCAGTTTTGTCTGTAAAACAATACGTAGGTATGTTAGACATTTTATTAGTAGGCTAAGTTTTATTCAATTACTGGACATATACTTAGATAACGAAGGAACAAAGCCTGACCCCCCAAAGAACAAGTGATAAAACGAAAAAGGGTTAAACTAAGACTAAGACGATACCATAATAAGATTACAAAAAAGCAAAATAAAATAATATAATAAGCGCAATACCTTTTGCACAAAATAACTACAGACATAGGATTTTATGAAAGCATCAATAACTCAATTTAGCTGAGTGGTAGTATGAGTCCTTTGTGTGCTCAATGAGATATTACCTTTTCATAAGATTGATCATTAGTAATAACGTAACGTAGTGTAGGACGCCCCCAAGCTAGGTGAACCGACGACCTCAAAAAGGTCTCTGGGTCGGACTGGATGCGGAAGGCGCAGGACCGTGTTCTGTGGTGCGTGTTGGGAGAGGCCTATGTCTAGGAGTGGACTGCAATAGGCTAGTTGATTGATTGATTGATCGTTAGCACTTTATTGATTACTAGCTGACCCGTGCCCACTTCGTTAGGCCGCAAAAAAAAGGCGTCACTTTTTTAAACTTATTTCATTACTGCTCCACTCCTGTTAGTCATAGCGTGATACTACATAGCCTATGACACTCCCCGATAAATGGACTATTTAACACCGAAAGAATTTTTGAAATCGGTTCAGTAGATCCAGAGATTACCCCCTACAACGTCACAAACACACAAACACACAAACACACAAACTTTACCTCTTTATAATATTAGTATAGATGAGTTAATTATTTACAATATTTTTTCACACACTTTCCACATAAATAAATACACACA
Organism: Schrankia costaestrigalis; assembly: GCA_905475405.1. Classification (NCBI taxonomy): domain Eukaryota; kingdom Metazoa; phylum Arthropoda; class Insecta; order Lepidoptera; family Erebidae; genus Schrankia; species Schrankia costaestrigalis. Next base: position 18,720,005 of record FR997829.1, on the reverse strand, counting down.
GAGAGAGAAAATATTTACAAACACATGCACTTGAGTGTGGTTGAGGGGTTTCACAGCATTGACAAAGTGATTAAATTTTATTAATAATTGGATGGTTACTGTTGCACATAAATTTAATTAAAATTAATATCCCGTGCTTTTTCAAACTATCTAATTAACATGGGTCAATAGTGCCGAAACAGTTTTAGAGTTGAGAAAGAATGTAACTAGTATTATAAAGCAGTTATAAGTTTTTAATTACAAACCAACTCCAAACCCAGAGCGTTGTGACCTATTTATAATATTTATATAATTTTAATTTTATGCATATTTTACACATTAATTTCTCACTGTTTGAAATATTGACCTATAATTACTTATACAATTTCATTGAAATTTATATGGTACCAACATAGCCGCCGTGGACTCACAAAACAAATAGTTGACTGTTGGTCAATTGATTTAACTGCAATTTATTTTTATTTTTAATTGTTACATTCTTCCAATTTCAAATTCCAATTTCCAATAATAATTCTAGAACTTTGTAAACATTTATGTAACCCATTTTATAAAATAGTTTAAATAACTAGTAGATAACATGTAAAGTCCTATTTTCAAAGTGAGCACTATAACCTAATCTGTTGTGTAGTGGCTCGTATGCCTCAAGCTCAAGTGGAATATTTTATACCGGGGAGGTTTTGACGCAAAATAAATTGGGGACTCTCAGACTTATTTATACACGTTAGTGGGTTCGAAATGAGAACTGTTACGGTAGTTGCCTTCTTTGAGTGAAATATTTTGAAAGTTTTTATTTTGAGGTCACAAATTTGGTAAATTGTGACGTATTAGCGTTTGTTTAGATGCGGTAAGAGTGTGTATCTGACTTGTGGTGTAACAGACAGACTATTGTTTATTATTCTTTTATACATTTGGTTTAGATATATTTCCATTTAACGCATGCAAGAGGAGCCTATCTGCACTGACAGGGGCCGACATTATCGGTGGTAGTTGGTACGTATTACTTAGTATACCCCTTGTCATCGTATAGGTAACGTAAAAACTAATTAACTAACGTAAAAGCTGATGAATGAAATCGTACAAACAGCACGGTATACTGATCTATTCTGGAGCGCGATTAGAGAAAAGATTTACGTTAACATTATCTGATACATCACGGTGCTGTTACGGGGCTAGCGATAAATATTCAGGACCAATCATACTTTAAAAATGTTAACTGAATTACAGACTTTATTACGCATATTGAATTTTATATAGTTATCACGTTAGGCTTGACATGCTGCAAATCTAAACTAGGATTCAATTTGCATTTTAAAAACCAAACTAGAGGACGATGACAGCATGAGTTGGCGTTCACAACCGACCAATCTAAACTGATCCTCCAAACAGCGATTTCCTGCCCCAGTGAGTTCAATGTTTTAAATAAAAGGGAGGGGAGAGGTAGGCCTTGTTATCCTGGATGATATTTAGGCGCTTTTTACGGACGCTTATCTAGATATACCCAGAATAGAGGTCAGAGTGATGTTTGAAAAAAAAAAAAAGTTTGGCATGAATATATTCGATGTTGAATAGCAGTGTATGTTTTGATATTCTGAATATTTCAAAAACGCAAAAACAAAATAATCTGTAGTATTGACAGGTTCTTTGTGTTTGCTGTGCTGTGGCTTTCTGTTTGGGTGTTCAATTAGTAGAACACAAATACTTGAAAAAAGCTGTGTCCTTTGATCATATATCCGTCCCTGTAGAGGTATTTTATAAGGATTTTATAGTACGCCAGCAGAACGTACAACTACAAAACTTTTCGGGACAATGGTTTGTGGACCCACAGGAAAATTTTATTTTTGTTTTCATTCATTTCATCTCTGTATAAGCCACCTCCCTCCATACAGGCTTACTATTTGAAAAAAAAAATAGCACCATTTTTGAGTGAGCTTGCAAGATTAAATTAATTATTTGAGCATTCCAGAAACTATTTTTTTAAGTATACTAATATTATAAATGGGAAAGTATGTCTGTCTGTTTGTCTTTCTTTCACGGCAAAACGGAGGGACGAATTGACGTGACTTTTTAAGTGGAGATAGTTGAAGGAATGGAGAGTAACATTGACTAGAGGAAAGGGGAACAGTGCTACCTGGAATTTAACGCGAGCGAAGCCGCGGGCAAAAGCTAGTAAAAAATATATTCCATTCTGATTCTTGTTATCGATTTTTAATTTTAATGATAAGTAAAATTAAAATATCATGCGTCTGTTACTCAAGAACTAATATATTTTCTTTTTCCTTTGTTACAATCTATTAAATCAAAAACAGTATTCAAAAAGTGTTACTTGCATTTAATTGCAAGTGACAAATTAATATAAATTAACACGGAAGCTAGCATCTCAAGTTCATTATTTAAATAGGTAGGGAGGTTCTACTGTAATTACCATTTCTGTTCAACTTTATGTGACAATAAAGCCTCATAATTACCCATGTCGGTTAATTGGACGAAATTAGTGTTTTTTGTAGAACTGTTTTGTACCCATGTACCTGTAGCTTTTTAAAAGTAAAAGTAAATTGACAATAGACAAAAATAATAAAAAGGTATCGACTTTAAAACTTTCGTATTTAATTTTATATTTTACTAACTGATGCCCGTGGCTTTACCCGCGCTATATAGGAGCTTAAATGTTGTTCTAGACCCTAAACTACCTATACTTATTCCAAATTACATCAAAATCCATTCAGTAGTTTTTGCGTGAGTAACAAACATCCATCCATACAGCGTCACAAACTTTCGGATTTATAATATTAGTAGGATAGTAAGATTAGATACAGGGGTATTAACACGATCATTATTTTTATGGTAAATATGTAACCATGACTGGTGTAACCCGTTCGAAACGTCGCTCGAAAGTCTCAAAGGTAAATTATTTCATTATAAGAGTTTCTAAAAGCATATGTATGAAAAGATTGCTGATATTATTTACGTCTAAGAAAAACTAAAAATAAAACTATACCTGGTCGTAGAGTCCAGCATGGTTTTACTAGGCTAACTTGACCTCCATAAATTTGTTGAGGTGCTTACAGCTATTGGCAATCACTTATTTTAAACCATGATTTGAAACGCTGATTAATCAACGTAGACGAGATCTTTCCATATATGGGTGACTATAAATTGATATAGCTGTCTAACAAAAACAACAAAACAATCGATACATCCGTTCCTGAGCAATGATGTGACAGACAGATACACACAAACTCCATAAACAGACAGCAACACCCCCTCAGTTTTCTGTTTACATCGGGGCAAAATATACCCCCAAAGAAAAAATACAAAGACACCCTCTTTGTAATAAACCTAAAATCTCAAAGAGACAAAGCTACTCTAATTATTTATTTTCCCCCAATTTTACGTCTTGGTGCTAAATCTTGACTCCTGAAGGCTCTTATGAAGTTAATGGTGGACAACCGACAGGCAATCAGGCGGAAGTGGGCTTAATTAAGTCAATCACGTGAATGAGGGTTACATTGCATCAAGATAGAGATCCGGGCGGTATTGGGTGGGTAGTAAGATGTTTATGGAATATTATATTGTTAATTTTTTTTAGGATTTTGTTGCTACTATAGTGCATTATATCAGAATCTGTTGTCTAAATGCGAAGAGTTTTACCATTTAATTTAAACATAAATTAATTAATCAGTTAAAAAAATAATAGATTGTTTTGGACAAATTATATCGATAGTATTTTAAAACAATTCTTGAACAACAAAAAAAACAATGCAGCTTATGAACGTCTTCGTGAAGGATGGTTTATATTCCAATGTTATACGAAAGAATACAAAGTCTAGTATAGAGTTTTATGTCAAAATTTCTTATTTTGATTTGTAGAATTTTTGACGACCTGTATGGCGTAGTGGTTATATAACATGACTGCTACGCAGAGGTCTCGGGTTCGATTCCCGCTCAATGCAAATCTCTGTGTGGATGAAGATGATTCTATAATATGTATGTATTTACAAAAAAAAGTATTTAAGTATGTTTATCCGTTGTCTAGTACCCAAAGTACAAGCTCTGCTATGTTTGGGACTAGATGGCGTTGTGTAAATGTGTGAGGAATAGAATTAATACCAGTTGTGAATCCTTAGTCAGCTTTTAGGACACCATTGGATTATGATGGGGTGGTCACAATATTATTTACAATTACATTACTCATACATCCAGTAATTTCAGTAAACGAATTCATTAGCTTAATTACTCACTTAACAGTTACATAAGTTATTTTCACAAAGCGCTTCCAAGCGAGTTGCATACAATTTTTTTGTACAAAACTTTCATAAATTAGTAATTCATAACAAAGTTTTCTCGTTAGCTGGAACTAAGTTGAACATGCTCAAAGTATTACGATAGTTACCCCGGATTCAAACTCACGACCTTTTCGATGTAAATGTAAATTGACAGTGAGGTTATTAGGTTCACTAATTTTACAGTAAAATATGGGTCAGAAGTAATTTATACTTAATTTTTATTGGTAAGTATTTAAATAATAATAATAAATAATCCTCACACATCGCCACCTAGTCCCAAACTAATCAAAGCTTGTACTATGGGTACTAAACAACGGATAAACATACTAAATCCTTTTTTTTTTGTAAATTCATACACATTATACATAGAAAACACTCAGACCATTGCAAACAATCATGTTTATGCACACAAAAAGATTTGCATTGAGCGGGAATCGAACCCGAGACCTTTGCGTAGCAGCCATGTAATATACCGCCTGCGCCACAGAGTTTGTCGTAAATTTGGGTTAATGCCTGCGTAGGTGGCGTGTTGTTTGATGCCGGGTGCTGCCTAAGAAGTCATTGGTTCATCATATACCACGCATCAGAAATCCCTGTGCAAAGGCAGTCTTTATAATAGACTAGCTGACTCGTGACCATTTTGTTGGGCGGCGAAAAAAAAACGCGTCCCTTTTTTAAACATATTTTATCACTGCTCCACTCCTATTAGTCATAGCGTGATACTATATAGCCCATGACACTCCCTGATAAATGGACTATTCAACACAAAAAGAATTTGTAAATCGGTACAGTAGATCCAGAGATTACCTTCAACAACGTCACAAACACACAATCACACAACTTTACCTCTTTATAATATTAGTATAGACTACTTTTACATATAACTAACGCTAAAAGCTTTTGGACAGTTTAAAGACCTGGTTTTAAAATATGGCGTAATAATTATATAAAATTCATATTATCTTTTCGTGCTGATTTTTAAAATCTAAAATTTATTTAATTACTGCTTTAAGCAGAAGATACAAAATATTTATTAAAGTTAGTGGCTAATCTGGTGTTGATAGCAATTGTTTAATACCCCAGATGTATCTTATCGACTGTACCACTATGATTACAGGAGGGACAGACTTTTTACGTGCCCTCCAAAGTACGTGGACACTTAGATAAACCCATTTATGAAATGACCTCACCGATGACGTTGCTTATACGAGTACTTAACCAGCTTTATCGTTTATCGAATCGGTGATTGCTACTCATTGCCAGTAGCACTTTAAAAGTTGGTTCAGCCGTTTAACCGCGATTAAGTTACAAACATTCATCTATACATAAGAACTTTCACATTTATAATAGTAGCAAGAATTTTATTCATAACACAAAGCAAACTAAATTAAGAAACCTATTAAAAATATAATTAAGTTCATACTTAATTTTATATTTTTTAATGATCGTATTAAAATAATTCTTCGTTCGTATCTATAACATAAGCCGAGATAAAGTGATTATGTTAAGCTGAGGCTGCACGTGAGTTCATTTATCGGCTAGCGTGGAACAGAAGTTGAAGTACCTACCTAATGTGTCTACACTGGCTTACTAAATATTATGAAAACCTGTAAGTTATTTGTTGTCTAAGTTTTCTCGTATGTCAACTTATTATTTTTAAAGAAGTAAATAATGTAAGAATAAAATAGTTAAAAAAAATAGTCAAGTTAAAATCCTAAAATAATTTTATTTAGAAGTAGTATTGGTTTCAAAATGACAATCACAAGCGGATACTTTCATCCGAATAACTTTCCAAAAGAAACACATTTGGCCCGAGTTGGTCGACAAATGGTTGAATCTAGAGCGTAATACTGTTCAGATCACAGAGCCTTCGTCCATTACCTAAATAGCTACTCGGACCGATACGAAACCAATTATGTTTTATATAAATCTTTCAACGAGTGCACGATTGAATTGTACCATGATTTTTTGCTTAGGCTTTGAAATTTGAAAATAAACTGTAATTGTATTTAAGCAGATATTAACGAAACAGAGAATTCATTTAAAATTGTTATAATAATATTATCGGGTTAATCACTATAAATATACGAGTAAGTCCCGTACCAGTCCGTATGGCCAGCGTGGTATTGGTATGCCAAATATCCCTCCGTCGCGGGAGGAGACCCGTCCCTGTAGTGGGACATTTATGGGCTGTTTTGATGATTATCGGGTATTAATGCGCATAGATTTTAGGTGAACACTTTATTTATTTACCTTGAGCCGCTCGACGTTTCGGCCAGGTTACACCAGCCATGGTCACGAGCAGATTCGCTTAAAATAACATTTTTTAATTATGTTGATCGTATATAAATATTTCTTGATATTGATCTTGAATTTTTACGAAATAAAACACAAAGAGCTTACAAATTATTCATCCTAATTTGCTCACAAAACATACAAATAGCAATAAAACAACGATTCCAATATCAATTACTGTTCACATCATTCACAAAAGTCCAACTAACTAGTAAAGTAGTCTAGTAGAACGCCAATTCAGTTTGCACTACTAAACTACGAATGGTTGTTGTTTAAAAAAGATGATTTATTCACTATAGTACTCGGTAGAGTGCCAGAGAGAAAACTGAAACTAAGTCGAGCCAAACTAGCTTTTACCTTGACTTTCAGAGTTCTTGGCACGAAGCCTAAGCTGCTTTTTATTTATCTTGGCAGTTTGATGCATAAATAATGTTGCAGGCTTTATACAATAGTTTTTGATGTCTGTGAATAAACGTTTCATGGCATCGTTGTTTTTTTTTGTAAGTATTTTGAGTTTAAACAGTAATGTGGTTGATTGATAGTACTATTATTACATTCATAACTTTTAAACTATCCCGTTGCATGATTACAAATTGACGGGAGATTATAGTAGCATCATCATCATCATAACAGTCCATTAAAATTCCACTGCAGGGACGGGCCCCCTCCCGGGACGGGCCCTCTCCCGGGACGGAGGGATACTTGGACTATTAATACCACGCTGGCCAAACGGATTGGTATAGGGTTAAATTTTAGACGGAGGGATCCGTCACGGGAGGAGGCCCGTCCCTGCAGTGGGACATTAGTGGGCTGTTATGATGAAAAGCAAAACTGATAAACAAAATTTTTAATCAACCATACTTGGAAACAAGGCTAGTCACGTTCATATACACTAGTGTGTAGCTTATGCGTGGATCGACCGCTATCTTCTCGATAATAATCCAAAAGTCTAATTTCTTTTAGAACAAAATCTACAAAAAAACTAGTATAAAGCAACGCTTACCAATCTCCAGCATTAAGTTATACGGGCGTAAGATATAAATGTTATATAGTAACTATACGTACAATCAACAAACTATATCAAAAAAAGAGATGAAAAGGGACAACGTTTTTTGAGGAAATTCCCTTGAACGCACCAACGCCGACGCTTAATTTATCACAGGACGCTTTTAGAGTTCCGCTATGGCGTAACAAAATCAGACATTTGAATTTATACTGAGCCATTAAAATACACTAAAAGGCAAACGAATTTTTCCTTTTATCTGCTCACAGGGAAAAAGGCATTTGGTAATAATACTATTTTGATTGTTAAGGAATTAGAGATAAAAATTATTGCGATGGTCCCAATTAGATTTGTGTTTGTATGAATAGGTGAACTGTACAAAGGAAAACTGCTACTTATAATAACGTAGTCTTAATGTAATCTTTATCCGTTATGGTGTCTGGAAGAAACGGTATTATATGTCAGTAATATCGTTGTACCCGCTTAATCTACCTCCAAGCAAGTAGTACTATTAGTATATAGTATATTAGTGTATAGTTACTATAGTGAAATTACAGAGCTTGGCACTTAAATCCGTGTGGTGACGAATTTCAAGTTTTCCTTCTTTTTAGTTCGTAAAGATAACATTTACGGACAGTCCCTTAGTCGGTTTTTACGACGCGCATGGGATGAGATCTGGGTGTCATTGAAACCGACTAAGGGACTATCTGTGAATATTACTTTTTTAACCCTAGAAAGATAACCATATTCTGTGCTACGTTAAAGATAACTAAAATACGTCGAATCGACGTGCGCATATTAAGATGCACATAGCGTAAGACTTGTATGTAATATGTTCATTTACACTGATATTATTTGTTGTGTATGTTATTACCTTACAAATAAAACAAAATAACACTACATTTTGCATATTATGTAAAAGAAAAAAAATAAGTAAACAAAAACAGAAATTTCTTACTTTTCAAAATTAAACAAAAATTTGATCTTTTCTCCAGTCTTATAATTATTACAATAAATTTTTGATAATCACTGTTTTACAATCTATAGAATACCTTTAACCCAGAATAAAACCCCTTTTTTCTAATTTGAGCCCCAAACGCAATTAGGGTAAGCGCTAAACTTATGCTGTCCATAAACAGACTTTATTAAAGAGAACATAGTCATTTTTTTTATATTTTTAGGTCAAAAGGCACATTATCTTCTTTTTTTTGGTACAGGCACATATCTTATTCTTTTGCAGTCAGTTTGGCAGTCTTGGGTTTTAGGAATATATATCCGAAAAGGTCAACAGCCTCGCAAACCCAAAAGTTGTTTATCTGATGACACAAATGGCCTGGCGACAAAAATAGATCAACATTGTGATGTGATAATGATAACATACACGTAAAAAATTAATACATATATCATTAAATCAAACAACGTAACAAAAACATTAAAATACGAATATCTAAATCAAAAATAAAATTACGGTAAAGATAACCATACGTCATTTCGACGTGCGGCAGATTTATATTTACGAATTTATAGGAAAATAATGCACTTACCTAAAAAGTACAGTCGTATCCTGCAAGCTCTGTGGGCTGGCTTAGTTGGCGGGAAAAGTAAGCCCGATATTGCGGCACACGAGCAAGATAACAACATTTTTTAAAATCGGTTACGTCGTTTCGACGTAGGTTATCTTTCTAGGGTTAAGAAGGAAAACTTAAAATTAAACCCTATACCAATCCGTCTGGCCTTAGTAGGCCAAGTATCTCTTCGTCCTGGGAGGAGGCCCGTCTCTGTAGTGGGACATTGATGGGATGTTATGATGATAACACTTAAAAATATCTATCTAGGGTAGGTAGTGGCTTAGCTACTTGTTAGGGAGCCTGTCCATGTTGCTAAAGGGCGTGGTATATGGGTGTGTATTGCCTTTCATGATGATGAATTTGAACTTGGGACCTCGCTTTTTGCAGTTACATGCGCATATTTTTTGTAAAATTAAGAGGATATCACAATAAATATTCACGGACATCTACGCAGTAACGGACACAGTAACATCTGTTTCCAAAGTGAGCTAGGTTTAATCTGCTTGTGTTATGAGTAACAGAACAACGGATATTAATACTTTATTTTTGTAAATACAAAAATAATATTACATAGAAACACTCAGACCAATGCAAACAATCATGTTCATGCACACAGAGATTTGCATTGAGCGGGAATCGAACCCGAGACCTCTGAGTAGCAGCCATGTAATATAACCACTACGCCACAGAGGTCGTCACAATACCTAGGGTTTGTGGTCTAACTCGTACTCTGACATTAAGAGAATCAGCAAGTATATTAATAGTCGAAGCGAATGTTGACGAAATTTCCCGACTATACACGAACACTGAACCGTGATATAAAAATATAATAATAAAAACTTCTTTCAAGATCGGTTTTTTCCATCGAATATTTTGTCCGTAGACATTTCTGCTTTGATGTATTGCACCCTGACTTGGGCACATCATCATTCAAACCTGTCAAATAGTTTTTTATAAGTCGTGTAGCTGGCCTATTTAGTTTACGTATACCTATGTTATGAGATTGCCTTGTACTTTATATTTGTTAAAAGCAGTCACATCACGGTAATGTCAACAGTCAACAACTCGCAATACCGATGGCATATCAGGTACTTTTATATCCTGGGAAATGGTTATAGAAATAGAAACAGGGTACCTATTTTAATGAAATTATAGCTAATTTAGAGAAAAATATGTTTTGGGAGCATCACATCGTTCCGTCCCAATCTGAGGATGAGTTTTAAGACGAAAGTGCAAAATACTGCTATTACTCTATCGTGGATACTATACTGTTGTTTCTACATTTGGCGACGTTTCCATGACCCAGTCTAAAGCACTAAAACATCCTACGGATTAGTAATGTTATAGGGTTCTTTTATCATCATCATAACAGCCCATTAATGTCCCACCGCAGGGACGGGCCTCCTCCCGTGACGGAGGGATACTTGACCTACTAATACTACGCTGGCCAGACGGATTGGTATAGGGTTTAATTTCAAGTTTTCCTTCTTTTTATTTCGTAAAGATAATAATTACGGATAGTCCCTTAGTCGGGTTTAACGACACCCATGGGATGAGATGGGGTGGTGACATTTGTATGGTTACTCCGTCACCACAGGAAGAACAGAGATAGAGTTCTTTAACTAGATGAAAATAAAACATTTGCCTCCATCAAACAGGTTTGATGGAGGCAAATGGCCTTTCATTTCTTGCAATTGTAATAATAATGTTTATTAAATCATTTAGTTGAGTTATACTTATTTTGTTATGCTGTTTGTTCGTTATTGAACAAGAAGTGTCAGTAGCATTTAGTATACTTAGTTACACACACTTCGAGTTAATTACATGCAAACCTAAGCCCCAGTTAATACGTACATTAGTGTTATTATTACACCTACTTAGGTATAATTATTTATAAATAAATTTACTGGCTGTCTACTAATTACATTGAGGCGCTCTTCATTTGATCTAATGTAATTGTTTGCGGTCAAAGCTTAGTTGTGGCGTGTTAGGTTGATAGCGTGGGGTCCAAGTTATAGTATATTGATTATTTTTGTTTGTGAATAGGGTTTTTAATTGAATTTTGTTATTTTTCTACTTTATGTCTGAAAATGCCATTATTAAGTTCGATATTTATGAATATACGAAAGGAAAGAATAAAAATATAATTAATAATTTTACCTAATTTAAAACTGAAATAAGATAAAAATAACATTAGATTCGAAATAGCAGACTTATTTAGTAACTCTGTATACATTATGATTTCCAGCTTGCTACATGCTTATAACTAACACCATACAACACAACACATGCCACTGTATAGCAGCAAAGGAAAAAAGAAAACCGGGACATTGGAACAAATGTTTTTGTACATTACTTTGCAAATTGATTTACCGTCCGTATCAGTTGTTAGTAGACGGGAAACATATTGAATCAAGAGTTATTTTATATGTAATTAAGAATTACACGGGTTTTACGCTCTTTGGTATTATTAGAAAAACAGGAAAATTTTGATGCATTTCCATGCAAAAGTAATTATTTGGTGACGTTCGTAGGTGTAATTAGTAATGGATGCACTCGCCAATGACAAGCGTTTGTAAAGATAATGTATGAATCAAGACATAACAAAGCAGGTTTGAAAGGATAGGTAACAAAGTGTAATATAACATAGTCTCTACTTACTTCTATAGGATTGAAACGTAATGTAAGTCTGCGTCAAAAATCAATAAGGACATTCATGTTAACTCCGTGTAATATTATACATAAGCCTTTTCCAAATATTTTCAAGTTACGTGGTCATGTTTCTATAATCTTCATAGGGTCGTCTGTCTACTCGGTGTTGGGGCTTCCCATCGCTCGTCTTCCTGTACCCGGTTGCCTTTGCAAAACCTTTCTGCCCTAACGCTCCAACCATAGAACGGAAGAGATGATTATCTCTTATTATAGGAGAATGATAATCATCATAAGCTTTATATGTCGCAGGGAAGTGAGGAAACCAGGGATTTCAAAAAATCCCGGTAAATGTCAAATATTCTTCGGCACGCTCACTTTCTTCGCTCGTCTCGTGCTTTATGCTCACAGTTCTAACCTAACCTAACCTACAGAAGTTGGAATCCTTGTGTTTTATAACCTTCAAACAAAAATAACAGCATTTCTGGTAGAAACGGGATTTTGTGATATCCCTAGAAATTTCGTGACCCTGCTTTCCTCATTTCCCGTCGACATAATGTATTTTTCTTGGCCAGTGTGGTATTTGTAGGCCAAGTAGCCCTCCGTCCGTCCCTCCGAGGAATCCCGTCCCTGCAGTAGGACGTTGGTGGGCTGTTATGATGATGATGATAATATATTTTTATTTGTATACTGATACTTATTATCTTTGTTCCAGATACGATAGCACTCCGCGATGTACAGCTAATAGCGCCATCTGCCGTGAAGTTAGGCGACACAGTGCTTCTCGGTTGTAAATGGACACTGGAAGGCAATGAGACTTTGTACAGTGTGAAGTGGTATAGAGGAAGGCAGGAGTTCTTTAGTTATTTACCTAAAGAATATCCCTTTACTAGGATCTTCGCGCAGCCTGGGATTGATGTTGATGTAAGTTTGCTTTTGCTACTTTTTGTGTGTGTTAGAAGTCCAACTACGGTTTTGTACTAAGGGAAGGTTAGCGAAAGTTAAACTGTCGTTGCAAATACGTAATGGATTTCATTAAGTAATATGACTGTTATTTAAGATCGTATTTAGGGTGTCGTAAAAACTTCGGATGTAATTGGTTGAATCTAATAATCTGAATTCGACACAACTAAACAATCATACTAGTATGGTATTAGTAGATCCAAGATTTAGATTATGCATGATAATCACTGTCTCTTTAGCGAGATCTATAAATAAATAAATAAATAATACTCAAACATTCACACATCGCCACCTAGTCCCAAACTAAGCAAAGCTTGTACTATGGATACTAGACAACAGATGAACATACTTAAATACTTTTTTTTTGTAAATACATACATATTAAACATAGAAAACACCCAGATCAATGCAAACAATCATTTTCATGCACACAAAGATATGCATTAAGCGGGAATCGAAACCGGAACCTCTGCGTAGCAGTCATGTTATTATAACCACTGACTCACAGAGGTCGTCAAAATATTTTGTCCTTAACTGGTATAATCAGAAATTTCGCAGAACCGCTTATAGATAGCTTATAGGTAGAGTTTTTATATTACATCAATTTTGTATACAAAATATCCCTATACTAAAGAAAATGTATGAGGAAAATTCCTACATTTTTTATAATGATGTAATCCAACACGTTTTGAAATTATAATTTACGTGTTTGTTCCAATTATTTTTTTTATAAAACGTTATTGTCAAAATTATGTTGAACAATAAATTAATGTTTGTCCTACTACGGACAACGGCCTTTTTCAGTAACAAAATGGAATTTGTTCTTTTGATATGCTGCTAAAATGGAGTTACTCATGGGCATACACGATTCTTCCTATCGTCATGACACTGCAGGCTTGAATCTGCAGTTTGTCCACATTGGGTCCATCCAACTGTCACGCCGATCCACTCGCACACACGGCCAATTCTAACTAATCCAATCGGTAGCGTTATGCCGATTGGACGATAGGAAGGATCGTGTATGCCTACCTTTAGCAGCTTTATATGCAATACGTTTGTTAATAAAGACGAATGTGTATTTTTTACAATTAGATGCCATCCGCCGGGTATCTGTTTTATGTTTCATTTTTATAAATAGTTTTACAAACCAAAACCTAGCGTCCACATCCCTTAGCTATGAGTCTCGGTCGTAAAGGCTAAGCAGCTTGCGTTTTATGTTGAGAATCATTATACCAGCCCATTAATGTCCCACTGTAGGGACGGACCTCCTCCCATGACGGAGGGATACTTGGCCTACTTATACCACAGTGGCCAGACGGATTGGTATAGGGTTTCATTTCAAGTTTTCCTACTTTATATTTCGTAAAGATATTTTTTTATTTATTTATTTATATAAAAATATTACATAGCAATAACAATGTTAGGTACTTATAATATAATTTATTTGTGTTGACTGGTTCCAAACTAAGCAGAGCTTGTACTATGGATACCAAACAACAGCCATACATACTTATATTTATAATTATTTATACATACTAATTATAACAAAATAATGTATATTATAATAACACATAACTTATCAATGCCGACTAGTCCCAAACTAAGCAGAGCTTGTACTATGGGTACCAGACAACAGCCATACATACTTATATTTATAATTATTTATACCTACTAATTATATTATAATATACGTGACATAACATAATAAATAAAAACATATGAACATTATAACAAATAAATACAAGTAAATTATGTCACAGTGCGATCAGGTGGCACTTGTCCGCGAAAACGACGGAAAACCACGCCCTGCGGCCAAAAGGTGTCCTCCATGACGAGATGCATGTAACACGTTGGGACTCGAACCATGAACGCCTTGAAATTAACGTTGCGGCGCGACTCCAACAACTGCACTCTCGCCGTGTATTTCAACCTATGGCGAACGTACTCCACGATGTCCTCAGCCTTTGTGGTGTAATGCAGGCGTGAAATGTACACCGGGGTGTTCGGTTTTGCAGCACGGACATTGACACTTGGCTCCATAGGTGCTGTGCCGCAGCAGTTCTTATTGCTTCGCTGGCGATGTCTTTTCCTTTGCACAGTCACGAAACCATCATCATTAGACCGATTCTTGCTGTCTTGATCTTGCAATGACTTCTTTAAAACAATGGCCTTGGGCTCATTATCTAACCCTTTATAGGACGGTCCATACAAAGTGGCCAGTAAACTGGACAGTCACTTTAAGGTCGATAGTTGATAGACTTTTACAACAATGGCAACACTTATGATTATAAACGATAGTTAATAAGCCACATTGGCATATTTAGAAGCCAGCATTCAAGTATGTTGCGTATGTTTAAAAACTCGCGTAATTTTTTTCGGTGGCCTGTCAACTGGCCACTGCACACCCCCGCCCTAGTGTTTGCTAACTTCGCAACCAAACTTCAAGTACAACTAAGTGTTGTGCAAAGAATAAATATATCTTCAAGTAAAAGGTGAGTAAAATGATTGAGTTATAGCATATTCTTCATTATTAAATACAAATATAATCGATTACCGTAAAATAAACATGTTATTTTTGCAATTACACCCAGACCGGTGCGTTAACAAAACCTAGCTTAGAAATTGCACACGTGAGTTTGACGTTGTCTCAGTATCATATATTTAGATTATTACATATAAACTGTATCATTTCACACGACGTACATAGTTAATTTTTAAGATATAAAAACTTAATAATCATAAATATTCAGGTTCGGTAGTTATAACTTGATTTCGTAATTTCTTAGGTATTTTTTAGATCAAAATGTAGGTACGTAAAATATTAGCAAGTAATTGTTTCTGAGTATTGTTTTATTTGTTATTTTAGAAAGGAATTTAGTTATAAGGATCTGGAGATGCTGAATGATGACCAATGGGCTGAAATGATGGCCATCTCTGATGACCAGCCCTTCGACTCGGACATTGGTGGCGATTTCAACGGTGATGACGGTTTTGACGATGTTGTCTCCAATATCAGCAGCATTAGTACCCGTAGCAATCTCACATCATGTTCCTCAGAGCCTGTACACGTATCTTCGCAACTATTTCCACCAGCACCTCCACATCAGCTTTCTCCAGCACCCCCCAATAGCACCATCGCATGCACTGCCCTCAGTGTCCCCACCTATAGTTACGAATCCCTAAGATACTACTGGAAATCTAAATAACTGGAGCAAGAAAAAAATTAGAAATCCCCCCGGAACTACGTAAAAATTATAAATTTAGTAATTACATAGGTATACATGTGGAGGTTGACCTAAGGTCACGACATGGACATTTTTTTCTCTTTGTTGGAAGTGATGAGTTAATTATGTTGTTTGTTTTTGAGGCTAATTAAAGACTGATTACGAAATACACAATAATTTTATTTTACTATTTTATTTACACCGAAAATAACCTGATTATATAAGTGTCCAGTTTATTGGCCACTGATTATACACAGATAGTTAATTATGAAGAACGGTCAGTGGACAGTATACTGGCCACTATATTTTCTGAATTTTCTCGGAAAGTAAAAAGTTACGGATAAAAATATAAAAACATGTTGTTTTAAAAAACCCGCTACAACATATATTTGTTAAAAAATATACCAAATTCAAAAAAAAGTGAAGGTGTGCGTTAAAGGGTTAAAGGAGCTCGACGAGGCGCGCAGTGAATAGCCTGCTTGACGGGAGCGGGGCGCGCGTAGCTTCGTGCGTCACACTCTGCATTGTCAGCTGTAGACGGCGATGACAACAAGACCGCTGACGCGTAGCTTGTTGTAGACGATGCACCGTGACGTGCGCTAACACGCGCCGATGTCGGTGACCCAGATACTTTGACAGAATTACGCAACTCGTCTAGTTCGGTACGTAATTCTGTCACGTTTCTTTCGGATGTCTCCAACTTCTTCTGGACATCCGCCAGACTTGTCTTCAAGTATTCCACGTCCTTTAGAAGACTTGCTACGTCGACGTGGTCTAAAGTAACCAGGGGTAACTTTTTCAAGTCCCTAGCTACAAATACGGGCACGTCTGCGGGATCTGTCGTCTTGAGCAGTGTGATGATGTCCTGCATACTTTTCAAAGGTCCGTCACGTCTACGTGACACCATCCGGTTCTCTTTATTCAGCGATCGAAAAACCAACAGCTTGGCAGCCGCGATTTCTTCCTCGCTGAAATTCGAGACACAAATCTGGAGCGCAGAAACTTCGCCTATAACGTCCAGCTTCTGTTGTACAAAAGCCAGCAACTCATTCTCCACAAGTTTATCACTCATGGTGAAAAATGACACTTGCGTCAGCTCGCGCCGCGCTAAACTATTATTAATTAATTAATAACTAATTACACGTCCGACTCACAGCGCTGACGATTAGAAGTCCCAAATATATTGATAACGGATAGACCCTTAGTCGGTTTGACACCCATGGGATGAGATGGGTTGGCGACGTATTGTATTCTTACTCCGTCACTACACGGATAATACAGGCTATTTATTATTATATTATCATAGCAACACGACATACTACAAACAAGAAACGGACAAATTAATGAGAACCAACTCAACTTTGAATACTATAACAGTTCTGAGAATATACGAGTGAAGTAAGAGGCGTAACATAGTGAAATTTAAAGGCGAAAAGGAATATAATTTTGAGAACTAAGTGGTTGCCGGTTGCCCGACATTTATATAGCGTAGACACGGAATATCATAAGAGCACTGCCTGACACTGTCATGGGAGGTTATTTCACTTGAAATAAGGATAGAGTCAGAAGCAAGTTGTGGCTATTATGGACTAACTCAGTTACTGTGTCTTTATTGAAATAATGCAATACATTCAGAAATAATGTATTGCATTATTTAAATAGGAATAAAATATGTCACCAGCCCATTTCATCCCATGGGTGTAGTAAAAACCGACTAAGGGACTATCCGTGAACATTATCTTTACGAAATAAAAAGAAGGATAACTTGAAATTAAACCCTATACCAATCCGTCGGGCCAGCATGGTATTAATAGGTCAAGTATGCCTCCGTCACGGGAGGAGGCCTGCCCCTGCAGTGTGACATTAATGGGCTGTTATGATGATTCTGAACTGATATATTATTCCGTATAATAAAGTAGTAACAAATCATCTTTCCATTTCATTCCAATGATGTCATAAAAGGCAATTAAAGGAAAGAACAAACATTGAAATTTGTCATAAAACCTTACACTGAATTAGCCCAACCAGTGTCTTATTTGTAGGTAAAGGTTAGTCCTCTCACTTTTGGAAGTCTTCTTCTGCTGTGAGGCATATAGACAATACTGATCTGTAATCTTACATGTTATAGAAATAATATGTTTTCTATGTATAATATGTATGTATTTACAAAAAAAAGTATTTCTGTATGTATGTCCGTTGTCTAGTATCCATAGTACAAGCTCTGCTTAGTTTGGGACTGGATGGCGTTGTGTGAAAGTGTGACGTATATGTATAGTTTCCGTGGCACAGGGTTTGATGTCTAGAAGAATAATATTATCTTTAAATAGAAAACAAAAAGCAATCAGCTATAATACCTAGCCAAAATACACTTTAATGCTATTTGCATTCCACTAATATTCTAAATTGTTCTAAATACATACACGATTTCGGTTTAATTAAACGACCGACGAAATTATTGCATTAGGCATGTAATATAATGCAACTAATCATTCTAAATTGTAATGGCCGTTCAATTATGTCATTAACATGTATTTTGTATTTGCGAGAATATTGTACAGTATAGTATCATTGACGGAGTAAGAATACAATATGTCACCACTCCATCTCATCCCGTGGGTGACGTAAAAACCGACTAAGGGACTATCCGTAAATTATCTTTACGAAATAAAAAGAAGGAAAACTTGAAACTAAACCCTATACCAATCCGCCTGGCCAGCGTGGTATTAGTAGACCAAGTAAACCTCCGTCAAGGGAGGAGGCCCGTCCCTGCAGTGGGACATTAATGGGCTGTTATGATGATGATAGTATCATTTATTATTGATTAAATTGTTTGTACAAGTGAAATAAAGTTTTTTTAATTTTGAAGGATTTTTAAACAAAATAGTGGTATGTCGACGATTAATGAAAACTGCCTACTAATACTACTCTGGTATAGGAAAAAGGCATTTTTAATTTATTATTTTTCATTTTTGTAAAGATTACTGTAATTTTTTTTAGTTGGCAACTCTTGGTAAGTATTCTGTCCACACGGATTTTATTTTTTATTTTTCTATGTACTTTGTTTTACTTTTTACTTTGTGAACTCAGTTACTTTAATTTAATAATGTACTTTCTCATGATCATTTTCAATGTATGAGACTTTATTAAATCTACAAAAATTTCTAATAACCTATACATCTCACATTCTCTCCTATCCGACGAAGGAAACGATCATAGCCTGCATTTTTAATTTATTATTTTTCATTTTTGTAAAGATTACTGTAATTTTTTTTATTTGGCAACTCTTGGTAAGTATTCTGTCCACACGGATTTTATTTTTTATTTTTCTATATACTTTGTTTTACTTTTTACTTTGTGAACTCAGTTACTTTAATTTAATAATGTACTTTCTCATGATCATTTTCAATGTATGAGACATTATTAAATCTACAAAAATTTCTAATAACCTATACATCTCACATTCTCTCCTATCCGGCGAAGGAAACGATCATAGCCTGCACTTCCCTCTACTACAGTTTATTAGTGAGGCTTTGTATAATAAGTAGTGTTAAAGGGATTATATTCGGTCGGGTAGGGTCAATCCATCCCTTAACGTCTTGGGTCAACGCCTCAGGTGGATGGAGTACTTTAATTAAGAAACCAAAACTTACAAAAGGTTTAAGACTATCAGTGATTGTATGTGACTTTATGAAGACAACATTTTGATGAAAAAATTTATTTGTTAATAAATTTTTAGTTACTTAACTTCTTGTTCTATGTTGTGACAGAAGAATAATGTGTTATGTTATAATATTTATTTTTATTAAACATACAATACAGTAATTTAATACAATTGCGTCGTGGCATGCTCAGTACATTTCTATATATTTATTCCAGTCGCAAGAAGACGAAGCGCGCCGTTCGCAGCGCGCAAATATTCGCTTGCGAATGTCCCATGGCCAGCCCGGTAGAGAGACAGTATTCACTTACATACAAGTACTAGTTGCTTAATCCCTAATAATTAAAATACATTACGATGGGCCCTACACGTTCATCATCCTACTTAATCGCAGCAAACATTAAACTTCGTATAATTCTTTAAATATAAAACACAAACCCAAACAACCAGATCAACTGACTCTACTAACTAAAAACATAAACTTTCCACTAAAAATAAAAAGTTTAACATTGGGAAGTTTTTGTAACGGATCATAAAGAACTCGCTACCGAGAGGGTTATTCATTAAAATAACTAGAAGTGGACTCAGCAAAATAACACCATTTTGCAAAAATTATTACGCCTTCCTCCGAAGCGGAGCTAAAGTTCTTCAACTGTTTAAAAGTTTGTCGGTCTTCGAGATAAGTGGACCATTGAATTACGGTAACATCCACGTATATGCTAAAATTACTTAAAGGGATTAGATTATAAAGGTAGGTTTATCATGGAAGCCAAATTATGTCATTTTACAATTTTTTTATTACTATTATGAAATAGAAATTGATTCCTAGGAATGCGTTGATATGGGTTCAACGCAAAATAACATAGAAATCCCATATTTTTTATGAGCTTAAAAGAAATAAAAACCAAATTTAGTTTTTAGTAATATTTTAATAACTAAATAACTAGAAGTGGACTCAGCAAAATAACACCGTTTTAAAAAATTACTACGCCTTCCTCCGAAGCGGAGCTAAAGTTCTTCAACTGTTTAAAAGTTTGTTGGTCTTCGAGATAAGTGGACCATTGAATTATGGTAACATCGACGTATATGCTAAAATGACTTAAAGGGATTAGGTTATTAAGGTAGGTTCATCATGGGAGTTAAATTGTATCATTTTGCAATTTTTTTTATTAAATATATATATAATAATAGTAGTAGTGTCGTAAAAACCGACTAAGGAACTATCCGTGAGTATTATCTTTACGAAATAAAAAGAAGGAAAACTTGAATTATTTTCAATATTCATTTAATGTTTTTATTTCTATTTTTATGATATAGAAACCGATTCCTAGCAGAGCGTACATACCGGTTTATAAAACGCAAAATATAGTTTCAATACTTTTAAAGCTAAGGCAAAATTATTTAATTAATTTTCATGGGCCCAAAAACCAATTAAAAAACATTTTTGGTCATTCATTTTTAATTGAAGGCCGAATTCAACCAGAGCGTTCTAAAGTAATAAGAACATCATTTTTTAAATTTAATAAAAATATACATTTTAAATATAAAACAACAACAAAATTGTTTTACACGACAACAAAATCTGATTCAGTACTCGTAGCATTATAGATTCACAGTTGTTGTCATCCTCGTAGCACCGCTACGACCTTCTACGGATTTCGTAGCAGTTTTATGTTCTACGTGTGTAGCACCGAGATTCTTAAATCGAGTTTCGTGTTGCATTTTATTTGAAAGTCGTAATTATATTATAGCCAGTTTACATTGTATTATTGTGACTTTTTATTGTATTGAATTTTTTACATTGTTTTTTTTATTCAAAAATTCTTTTTTTTATTATTGAAACATTTTTATTTTATTTTGACTTAAACTGAGTACAAAATAACATACAAAATTTTAACCTGGTCTCTACGAAGGCAGTAAAAATAAAACTAGACGTGATCCCCTTTACCAAGTCTACATTTCTTGGGACTGGTTGCCTGTCTCTGCAGTGGGTCATTAATAACCTGTTACGATGACACTAAGCTATCATTCAGTCGTATACCATAATGTTAACACGTTACAGGATTTTTTCTAAAGATCATCACATCAGCCAATTGACGTCCACTGCTTGACATAGGCCTCCTCCAAGTGTTGCCACCATGCGCGGTCCTGTGCCTCCGTCATCCATCGGCTTCCCGCCGTCCTAACTAGGTCGACGGTCCACCGTGTGAGGGGCTCCTCACCCTGCGCTTTTCTAAAGATATTGACTGTTGAATTTTTACGACACGCTTTTAAACTAACTATTTACGACACCCTCACAATAATATACAGCAGTAACAAACTAAACACATGTTTAGTCTAAGTATACACATATAAAATTATGAAAAATGAATACCCATTCCGTGTGGTGACGGAATAAGAATACAGAGTGTCACCACCCCATCTCATCATATGGGTGTCGTAAAAAACGACTAAGGGACTAACCGTAAATATTATCTTTACGAAGTATAAAGAAGGAAAACTTGAAATTAAACCCTATACCAATCCGTCTGCCTAGCGTGGTGTTAGTAGGCCAAGTATCCCTCCGTCACAGGAGGAGGCCCGTCCCTGTAGTGGGACATTAATGGGCTGTTATGATGAGTAACACACTAAACACATGTTTAGTCTCAGTATACACAATATATAAAATAATAAAAGATAATACCCATATAAAGGTATTTAAATCCCCGCTACTAGCCGATCCTACTCGTTGTCCGATTCCCCAGTAAACAGTTTTTATTGGTAGTTAACGCAATTTTCATGTTTATTGTCAACCATTGTTAAGAAGATTCGCTTTACGATGCCCACTAAAAACCTTAGCGTTTCATATAAATAAGTAACTGCTGATCTTACGTTTATTTTCTTATATTTTCATAAAGCTTGTATTTATTTTTAGTCCTTATTCCTATGGGGGTAGGTATTAAAATAAAATATAAACAATTTTTCACATATTCACATAAAGCCATCTAGTCCCAAACTAAGCAAAGCTTGTACTATAAACATACTTAAATACTTTATTTTTGTAAATACATAGAAAACAACCAGACCAATGCAAACAATAATCATGTTCCTGCACACAAAGATTTGCATTGAGCGGGAATCGAACCTAAGACCTCTGCGTAGTAATAAATTACCTTAGTTTATCTGCTATCATGTATTCTCTCAATGTGTCTAAACCAGCTTACCTTTATATATTTTCTCTAGGTATAAAATTTCCCCAGTGAAAGAATCACAATACTTATTAACCTCACTGTGATTCTTTCACTGAGAAAATTTTCCTAGAAGATCTCAGTACCATCTTATCCGCTTTGTGTAAACATAACATGTCACCAGTTTTAAGTTGAAAATACCGACTCAAAAGAACGACTAGTGGGAACAAACTCTTACAAACGTGGCGCTTATGTCATTTTCGTATTACGGACACACCGTGGAATAAACAAACCTCTGTTGATGTAATCGAGATAAACAAGGTTCAATTTAGCCTGATTTCGATTCAGATAAGAGATAATCGAAAAGGGATTATGTGATTGGTAAAAATAAGGTTTGATTTCCAATGATACATGTTACGTAATGTAAGGGCATGATAGCTTTACGATGTAAGTAACATTCGAATATAAAATGTTAATGGCTGTTACTGCTATTACAGAAAACTCCATATGTTAACCTGATTGGTTATGTTCGATACTACTTATTTACGATACTGAATATACTCGTATTGTGTATAAAAAAAGCATGTTTTAAGACGCGATTTTTAAACAAAATGTTTTTGAGGAGAACGAATCTTAATGAAAATTACCTCTTCGCTAGTCCATTGTGTAAAGAAACTTGGTAATTTTTTTGGGTACTTTATAACCAGACTACGACTAACCTGCAAAAATGAGCCAAAACGCGAAGCATGAAAAGGGAAATAGCTTCGTACAAAGCCTTAGAATGTTGACTGCTGTCAAAACAGTCTTATTTTATTGTAAAATTGACTTCATTTAAGACGCTTATTCGTTTTTCAGTGTATACTTTGCCCTAAACAATAGTTTGGGGTTATTTTTATAAAATTGTTTCTGCTTTTATATGCAGTTTTATCATTCCGAGACTTTTACTAATTCCTTTTATTTATTCATAATAAAATTAGCAAGGCTAGGCTACGACCTCAAAAAGGTCTTTGGGTCGGGCTGGATGCGAAAAGCGCAGGACCTTGTTCTTGCAGCGTCAATAAAAGGCGGGAGTTAGCAATAGACTGGTTTATTAGACCAACCTTAGGATCTACCCGCCACCTTACAATTATCAAACTTATACTAATATAACCGTCGGTACAGTTCTGTGGCGTGTGTTGGAAAAGGCCTATGTCCAGCAGTAAACTGCGAGAGGCTAGTTGATAGATTGATTTAATTGATTGATATCCAAAATACTTTTATTCACAACCACTACTTTTATCCAAAAAGCGCTATCAATATCGTTATCACAAAAAGCTGCAATCACAATGTGGCCTTGACCTTTCACATCACTTAACACATTTTCCGCAAATGTCATATTACACTCCACTCAATAATATCCTTCAACAATCTCTGTTCAATCACTTTCAATCTGTTCTTCCGGCTTTAACGAGTTACACGTTGTCCATTCCCACATTAGTAGGCCCTTTCAAATAAAGACATTGATAATAAAAAGCAATGGTACCATAATTGTTTAATATAATCGCATCCAATCAGATAATCACATTAGATTTTACGATATTATTTTTACTCGTGTGGACGGATTTGTTATATGATAAGTTTTAGTAATACTTAACAGTGTATATAAAGAAAGTAGTAAATATTACTAGTGATTGGAAATATGTCGTATTTTTACGATAATTTTACACGAAAAATATTTGGATATATTTTCTTTTTTTGGATTAAGATCTTATGATTTTGGATTGGGATCTCAGACTTTGTGTCGGTGCCATGGCTATTTAGTGAGGCTACAGTTCGCTAAAATCTCAATCTGTATATTTCTTCGTAACTCAGAAAACAAAGCGCAAAGCCTTGATTTCCTTTGTGTATATTCTTAATAAAAACATCAAATACTCCGTTTAAAATAAAATGACCTAAAATGAAAGTTGTCCTTTTTTAAATCTTCATAACAGCCTATTATGTCCCGCTGCAGGGACGGGCCTCCTCCCATGGGGGGATACTTGGCCTTCTAATACCACGCTGGCCAGACGGATTGGTATAGGGTTTGATTCAAGTTTTCCTTCTTTTTTTACTTCGTAACGATAACATTCACGGATAGTCCTTTAGTCGGTTTTTACGACACTCAAGGGATGAGATGGGGTGGTGACATATTGTATTCTTATTCCGTCACCAAACGGATTTTTTTTTAAATAATGTTTTTTTTATTATTTAACTACTAAACTAAAAATTTAACTCTCATTGTTGCAATGCCCTCAATCGCTCAAGAAACACTAACAGTCTAGTCTGAATACTCTTAATTCACCAACTAGATAAATAAAAATAGGTACATTCCCCTTTATTATCAAAGAGGAACAAGTGTCAGTAGATTAAGTCGTAAATAGCAGACCATCTATAATTTTTCCTCAATCAACTTCCACCGACTTGTGTACGATAAGTGGTTAATGTATCACGCAGTTCCTTCCTCCTTTATATTATAACGAATAGGCAGAAAGGGAAGAAATTATAACATCACTCATTTCCTTTTTTGTTCATAAAGTTATAAATAGGACAATAAGTTTATTATCTACGCAATAATTATTGGAAAAAGTTGATAAAATTATGCTGTGAATGTTTCTCTCGTTTATAAAATATGTCTTTGTCTTCCTAATTTTATTGTCTCTATTTTTGGTATTGATGTTTTGTTTTAATTAATTAAGTCCATCTCAATAGTAATAAACTTTATGCTTTATGGACTCATATCGAGTTTTCGTAGAATATTTCATCCCGACTAAAAGCCACGGTATTCCTGTTGTACATATTTGTCTATCATATCATATTTGTGTATCATATCTGTCGGCTGCATTTCTCGGTACTCAGTACAGGTTCAAGCTTGGCCTTGGTGAGCCTCGCAAAACCCAGTTAGCTTGAACTTGCCCACTGACAACAAAGTTTATTTTATATATGTAATGTACATACATACTACCAATACCTGCAAAACAACTAATCTATTGGTACATATTGCTACGAAAGTAATCTCATTCATCTTAAACGCTACATCATCTATGTAGCGTAACAGATGACATACGATCCACAATTCCACATACTACACAATAAACACATACTGTTCATTTTGACGCAGAGCATTCCCAGACAAATTGATGAGTAAATAGTTCTCGTTTGGAAGTTAAACTACAAATACGAGTATATAAAACAGTGATAAGTGTAGAGATGCTACAATTTATTGTTCAATGACAGGTCTTCTGCTTGAGGAAGATACCTTTTACTACATTGAAGGTAGAGCGATCGTGTATGCAGCTGAAAACTTTCATCAATTAATCAATCAATCAACTAGCCTATTGCAGTCCACTGTTGAACATAGGCCTCTCCCAAAACGCGCCACAGAACTCGGTCCTACCCCTTCCGCATACTAGAAAACTTTCATACTCCTACGCACATACATAACGACCTGTGGCGTAGTGATTAAAGTCTGTTGCACAGGTCTGCTGCTACGTTGAGGCCTCAAGATCGATTTCCGTTAAAGGGAAGTATTTGTGTGCATATGCACAAATATTTTCTTATTAAAATAGACATGTGTTTTTACATAAAAAAACGTATAATAGTATGTTTATTCGATGTCTAGTATCCTTGGTACAAACTCTGCTTAGTTTAAGATTAGGTGGCATAGTGTAAATGTGAGGTATATTATTACATTTTGGGGAAAGGGACTTGTGATAATATCTATGTATCAGATAATTTTCTATAAACATTACAACATATCCGTGTGGTGACGGAGTAAGAATACAATATGTCACCACCCTGTCTCATCCCATGGGTGTCGTAAAAACCGACTAAGGGACTATCCGTAAATATTATCTTTACGAAATAAAAAGAAGGAAAACTTTAAATTAAACTCTATACCAATCCGTTTCGCCAGCGTGGTATTAGTAGGCTAAGTATCCCTCCGTCACAGGAGGAGGCCCTTTCCTGCAGTGGGACATTAATGGGCTGTTAAGAATTACAACATTAGTTCGCTCTATCCAATGAAAGTAAGACCATATTACAATGCGTAAAGTTTAATTACCAGTAGTGTTCTATATCCATTTAGTAGATAAAGGCTTGCACTTCGCTAGATAACTTCGCTAATAAGTCGATAAAGTTGCAAACTATCGCAAAACTTTAGAAATTTAATATCGAAACTCATTGGCCCGAAAAAGCAGGCCGAAGGCTTTATGTTATGCTCGGATAAGTAGATAAGCTGAATATTTTTTGTATAAGTGGGTATTGGGAACGTTGTATCGGAGATACAAACAATTTTTTTGTTTGGGTTTTATGCATATTTGAAAACATAACCCTTTTTCTGTTTCTTTGTTAGTAAGTTATTTTATTATGTTTAAGAGTAACAAGACTTTCATATTCTATAGAGATTTTACTATTAGGGTTAGCAAGTAGTGTCTGTGGTGATTTTTCACAATTTTTGTATTCTTACTTCTGTAAAAATACAAAATTATGTCGTAGGTGTCATAAGAGCTGACTAAGGAGGAACTTTAACAGACAATTATAACAACCCAATCATGTCCTACTGCAGGGACGCGCCTCGTACCGTGACGGAGGGATACTTAACCTACTACTACCACGCTGGCCAGACGGATTGGTATAGGGCTTTATTTCAAGTTTTTTATTTTGTAAAGATAATATTTACGGATAGTCCCTTAGTCGGTTCTTACGACACCCATGGAATGACATGGGGTATATATTAAACATACTTATTGTATTCTTACTCCGTAATCACACGAAACACAGATACCTAGTAATAGAGAATATCTCTGTAAAAATATAAATGCCATGACTAAAATCTATACCAATCAGCCTCCTTCCTACAACATATTGAATAGTACTTAACATCAAACCGTAGTCTAATAAAGATTTAATCTGAAAAAGATGCTAATAACTTCATCTTTATAAAGAAGAAAGATTTCCACTGTCTTTCTTTTTTTCGGATTTTTCTAGCTATACCTCAGCTTTATAGGTTGATTTAATGTAATTCATTTTTATACACTTCTCATCAAAAAAATCGAAACAGTTGCAAGTTTGTGTTTTGTAAGGATTATCTGAAAAATGTGTATATTTAGGAATATGTGTTATATATAATTTAATAGGGAATTTAATGAGGTTTTCAAATAATGATGTTAATGTTCTAAATTCAAATTAAATTTTCATAGATTTCGTATTTTCTTTAACAAGTCGTTTTTAGCCTGTACGTAGTTTGACGGAAAATGATAAAATTAGGCACGTAAATGAAGAAAAAGCTAAAAAACGTTTATTTAATAACCCGTGTCGCACACCCAGAGCTCCTTGCTCCTCTTATTACTGCGTCCATGCGATGTTTACCCGCAAAAACCGCCAAGTGGTGGCATTGCTGAATTCTGGACTTAGTCAGGTTATTACGGCTGAAAGATTGCATCTTAGCGTCTCGTCTTTTCATAGAATCTGAAAACGCTATTAAGAGACTGGTTTATTCACGCGCCGTTAGAGATCTGGCAACTTCTGACCGAGTAGATCGATTTATAGTAACACCTTTCTTACAAAGTCTATGCCTTAATGTCTTTCAACCGCAGCAGCAGCTTCATGATGAACCTATGGTGGCTGTAAGTGACTCTACAATTAGAAAAAGATTGAAGTAACGTGGACTTGTACCGTACAAGCCAGCAAGGAAGGAATACCTGCAGATCATCGAAAAGCGCGCCTTAACTTTTTACGTACCTAATTACCTAAATTGGTCATACATCTAGTGGGACAAGTTCCTCCTTTCTGATGAGTGCAAAATTGTATTGTATGATAACGATGGAAGGACTAAGGTCTACAGAAGTGATGGAGAACGCTTTGCACCATGCAGGATTAAAAGAAAAGGCCATCCATGGTGGCGGTTCATGGACTGTTTGAGGAGAAATTAGTGGCAACGACAAGACAGAGTTTGTCTTTGTGTTTGGGTCCCGTCTGCCCTTTTTTAACAGTTATAGGTACACCGAACAGTATCTTGAACCTCTTGTGATGCCCTATGCACATTTATTTGACCCCGGTTTGACATTTATGTACGAGGATGCTAGGGCAAACACCGCGAGCGTCATAAGAGAATATGTTACTGAAGTCGACACTCTATTATTGATTGGCCAGCAAGAAGCCCGGACATGAATCCGATTAAACATCTATGGGATGAATAAAAAAGACGAATTAGTGTAAAAGATAATGCCTCAAAAACACTTAGCCAGCTTTAGAATGCAATCCAAGATTATCCAATAGAGCGCCACTATTTTTGATCATGACTCTCATCCGATCGATGAAAAACCATGCAGAAGCAGTAATGAGAGGTCGAGAATGGTACCCGAGTTATTAAATAAACTTTTCCTAGCTTTTTGTTTATTTACGTGCGTAACTTTATCAATTTCCGTCAAACTACGTACAGGCTAAAAACGACTTGTTAAAGAAAATACGAAATCTATGAAAATTTAATTTGAATTTAGAACATTAACATCATTATTTGAAAACCTCATTAAATTCCCTATTAAATGATATATAACACATATTCCTAAATATACACATTTTTCAGATAATCCTTACAAAACACAAACTTGCAACTGTTTCGATTTTTTTGATGAGAAGTGTAGTTTAAAATTTGCAATGGTTCTTAGCATCAAGTGCAAAGCACTTAATTTGGCGCTCTTCTAAAAAAATATTTATCAAAAAGATTACTACAACAAATAAAATACAACTGCTAACACAAAACATAATACATCACTAAATTATCCAATGCAAAATGCTATAAATATAACACCGATCACACATCCATATCGATAATCATTCTATTCGTATTGTAAACCAACATTATAGTCGAGCTAAATCGATTGTAAATCGCATTCGATTCGTTTGTAACGATTACTTTAATGCCTTCATCGTTTACAATGCGTGTTTATTAGATTCGGGTCCGGTATTCAATGTAAAAATGTAATGAAGGTGAAAATAACCTTTGTTTTAATGGGACTGGCCGTTGCAGTAATCCCGATCTTTATGTAACTGCATTATGATGAGGCTATCGAGCAAAAAAAAAAAAAAATTTTGCAATAGTATCTTTAAATTTTGTCATTTTCCTTTCTAAACATTAGGTACAATTAGAATTATTTCGTACAAAGTTGTAGGTTGCTCTTTTTTGTCGCCATAATTAATTCTTTTTAAGAGTTCAGTCCACTAATAGTACGAAACAATGTAAAAAATAATCACATGTATAATCATTTTTTCAAAATCTTGTCTCCTTTCTCACAAGAAATAGTATTTTCTTTCACCAATAAAGTTATACAGTACGTATTTACAGAATCCCTGTATAACGAAATAAACTGAAACGTAATTAATCTATCAGAGGGCCTTTGTATCTTGAATACACAGACCTAAATATCTCGGTTTACAATAGTATAGATTCGTAACGACACTGGCTCAATGGGAATCCATTCTACTTACCTTGTTAAGGTCTGTAGCACATTCGAGGAGATAATAGAGATTAATTTAATTTATATTATTGTTTACTTTATTAAATATTTTTTAAGTTAATTAAAAAAATACATGGAGATCTGTGTTGCTGAGACTTTTTAACTTTTTCGAAATAAATAAATAAATTAAGATTCCTCACACATTCATACGACGCCATCTAGTCCCAAACTAAGCAAAGCTTGTACTATGGGTAGTAGACAACGGATAAACATACTTAAACACTTTTTTTTTGGAAATACATACATAATAATAAACATAGAAAACACCCAGACCAATGCAAACAATCATGTTAATGCACACAAAGATTTACATTGAGCGGGAATCGAACCCGAGACCACTGCGTAGTAGTCATGTTATGTAACTACTACGCTACAGAGGTCGTCAAAAATTAACGGACTCAAGGAGAAAACAGGAAAGATAATAATTTGCGAATTACACAAATTATTATCTTGCACAGGTTTCGAACTCAGGAGCACGTGCACGGCAGCAGCAGTAAAATTACCCTACTACTTATTGGACCATCTTGTCAAAGCAATGACGAAACAAAGTAAAATTGAATTGTATTCACGTTTTTTATTAAATTCAATAAAGTCATTTTACCATTATACAAAAAAAAAAGAAAAAAAACTTCTTTCAAAAAATATAAATTGACACGGACAACAACCTGTGCTTATCAGTAGCTATAATATAATTGACATTGACAAGGGGCATGTGTAGTACTACCCTAAGGTCGCATTATGAAGCCGACCCTCAAGGAGCCGATGAAGATAAGACCTTTGTAAAGGATAACAGGAACGTTATTTATTTATAACGTTGTTTCCGAACACTATTGGCTCGTTTTGTGTTTATGTTTTGCTCTGTTTGTAATTACTTATTTGTTTTCGTTAGTTTAATCTAGATAGCGCTGTATAAGATTATTCAATTTTTTAGTAAAGTTAAAAAATAATTGCTGTTGTTGAAAGTAACAATGACAATATTTTTGACTTAATTTTGATGAATTTCTAAGTAGTATTGTGCAGCGTTATACATAGTGACTACCTATAAAGACAGGTAGTCACCATTGTAAATATATTTTTTATCGAAGGAACAATGTACGAAGGGATACTTTCAACTCCTAAGGTCGCATTATGAAGCCGACCCTCAAGGAGCCGATGAAGATAAGACCTTTGTAAAGGATAACAGGAATGTTATTTATTTATAACGTTGTTTCCGAACACTATTGGCTCGTTTTGTGTTTATGTTTTGCTCTGTTTGTAATTACTTATTTGTTTGCGTTAGTTTCATCTAGATGGCGCTGTATTGCTTTCTTCAGTGTTTTTTGTAAAGTTTAAAAATCTGTGCTTTTGTTAAAAGTTCAATATTTGATTGACTTACTTTTGATGAACTTCTAAGTAGTAGGTATTGTGCAGCGTTATATATAGTGACTGCCTATAAAGACAGGTAGTCACCATTATAAATATATTTTATAACGAAGGAACAATTAAGATACAAAGGAATACTTTAAACTCCTAAGGTCGCATTATGAAGCCGACCCTCAAGGAGCCGATGAAGATAAGACCTTTGTAAAGGATAACAGGAACGTATTTATTTATAACGTTGTTTCCGAACACTATTGGCTCGTTTTGTGTTTATGTTTTGCTCTGTTTGTAATTACTTTTTGTTTTCGTTAGTTTGATCTAGATGGCGCTGTTTTAGATTATTCAATTTTTTAGTAAAGTTAAAAAATAATTGCTGTTGTTGAAAGTAACAATGACAATATTTTTGACTTAATTTTGATGAGCTTCTAAGTAGTATTGTGCAGCGTTATACATAGTGACTACCTATAAAGACAGGTAGTCACCATTGTAAATATATTTTTTATCGAAGGAACAATGTACGAAGGGATACTTTCAACTCCTAAGGTCGCATTATGAAGCCGACCCTCAAGGAGCCTATGAAGATAAGACCTTTGTAAAGGATAACAGGAATGTTATTTATTTATAACGTTGTTTCCGAACACTATTGGCTCGTTTTGTGTTTATGTTTTGCTCTGTTTGTAATTACTTATTTGTTTTCGTTTGTTTGATCTAGATGGCGCTGTATTGTTTTATTTGATTTTTTTTGTTACATTTATAAAGTAATAAAAAGAACTTAGTCCTGTACAAAATACCAATAGACCATTTGACGACCATTGTGGCGTAGTGGTTATATAACATGACTGCTACGCAGAGATATCGGGTTCGATTTCCGCTCAATGCAAATCTTAATGTGCATGAACATGATTGTTTACATTGGTCTGAGTGTTACTATGTATAATAATAAGTATGTATTTACAAAAAAAAGGTATTAAAGTATGGTAATCCATTGCCTAGTACCCATAGTACAAGCTTTGCTTAGTTTTGGACTAGATGGCGTTGTGTGAATGTGTGAGGATTATTTATTTATTTATTTTCGAATTAATTCTTTTTGGTTGAAACCCTTCCAACTTCTATTCTATGTAAACAAAATTCCGGAAGTGTTACAATCTGTATTACAAGTAAGTAAAAGGATCTGCAAAGTGTTTATTCAAAACAATCCTTACTAACACAGAGATAGAACGTTCGTCTTCAAGGCGACTGTTTCTCCGTATAATCGGCTCACAACACCTGACCACCGACATTAAACCGAATTAATTATTCATATGGCCTAATCATGCATAGGGCTGTGTGATACCCGTACATTATTTAGCATTACGTTGACAAAACTAGCTTGTTTAGCAGTTGAGGCTAAGATATTGGTTACTCTAAACGTGAGATCGTTTTTGAGAACTTACAAAGTGATATGGGGTTTTGTAATCCCCTAACAATGTAAAACGCCGCAAGTGGAATTGGATTGGCCACACTCTCCGAAGGGACCAGTTACACATACCGAGGCTAGTGCTAGACTGGAACCCCCAAGGAAGGCGTAAACGTGGCCGTCCAAAAAGACTTGGCGGCGGACTGTCGCTGCAGAAGTATAGGAAAGACTTGGAGCGAAATAAAGCGCGAAGCTCAAGACCGACCGGGATGGATACGCACTGTAGACGCCGTCTGCCCCATCGAGGGGACTTAGGAACATAAGTCAAGTAAGTCAACAATGACTGATCTACTACAGTTGCGGAGGTAAAATAGACAAACGTCGGTTTTTACGACAACCACGAAAATTTTATTCGTTATCTTATGAACAAACTTATTAACTCTTGCTCTTTTGGTAACTCAACGCACCAACTTTGGCTTAATTATCCCACAACCTTAGGCAATGTTTAAAACAAAAAGTCCTGACGATAGTTTAATAGTAAGTAACCAAATACCAATAATTCGGCAAACGTAGTTTAGGATCCCCCCCTGCTAGGTGGACCGACGACCTCATAAAGGTCTCTGGGTCGGACTGGATGCGGAAGGCGCAGGACCGAGTTCTGTGGCGCGTGTTGGGAGAGGCCTATGTCCAGCAGTGGACTGCAATAGGCTAGTTGATTGATTGAAAGAAACAAATAAATTTGTTTATTTGTTTCAATCAATCAATTTTTATAAAACATTTCGCAAACAGTTGCAAAACATCAAGTTTTTTCATAAACATAATATTATATCATACATAAACACAATACCAATCCATTAAAGAATATTTTACAGCCAAATAAAATCGAGAAGATAATTGAAATAAACACAACTGTACTGCCATCAATATTGCCAATGGAAACCTTAAAAATTCACTAAAGCACACATAAATTCTCTTACTATCGCTCCATGGCCCTATAAACCGAGGTTATAGTGAAGACGTCTGAAATATTTATAACTGTATACGTTTGGGTCAACTTAACGAAATTTGCAGAGGTTTTCGGTCAGACTAATGTAACCTTCTGTGAAGTATTGGTAGAATGATATTGGTAGACTATTTATTGTTTTTATTTTGAATTCAATTTATTTTAGAAATGTGTAGGTTTTTTTTATTGAATTACATTTAAAATTCATAATACTATCGTGGCCTGTACCAGTAATGGAGCTTAGGTTACTTATGTGTATAATATAATACTACTAAAACTAACTAACTAAAAACAAAATCTTTTGTTATAAAGTGTCAAACTAGTTTACGAATAATATTATCTAATTTAATCAAAAATTATACTTCAACATAAGTAAGTTGATATTCACAGTGATCTTCCATACCCAGTCTTGAAAGCCCCACGAAGTTTTAATGTCATCATATCGACCGTTAAATCTCGACATCGTATGGTGCTTCAATGGAACTTGCTCTTAAAATTAGATATGATGTTAAGATAGAACATCATGAACTTCGAGTGCGTCGTTAAATATACGAATAAGATCCGTCATGAAATTAGCAATAATAAGTTAAATTATGACATCAAATAAAATATTAAACCTTCCTTAGTAGAATGTAACAAAAGATTTTTGAATGAAGGATTTTAACATCTTGTCTTCGTATATCTTTCATCCTGTCGAAGCACTAGATAACCAATGAACTCAAGGTCAATTTGTCCATCGGTAATCTATAACAATAATCTTTATGGTAACAAAAAAGGATATACAATTTTAACAAAACTCCCTGGTTCCCAAACTAGCATGACCTGTGTGTTGGGTAACAGTCCTCCCCAATGACAATAATAAATTGTTACAATCAGATTTGTAGGTAAATATAAAAACTTAAATCTAATTATATTTTTATAAAATCTGATGATAGTGTAGGGATGTGTAGGTAAGTGTGTAAGTGGGTGTTTGTGTGTGTGTATGTGTTTGTCAGTCAATGCGATCATATTATTATCATAGTTTTTATATCTTAAACATGCCTGGGTGTGGAACAAATATTATTTCTTTTACAAACATACACAAGTGCCTAGATCCTTACACACCGGCGCTCTGCAACCCACTTTCGCTCGCCATGTGGCGTGGTGTGCGGCGAACATCACCGCTGCCTGTGAGATTATTTTTCCAAACACATTTAGTTCCTATGATTTTTTCACTACACATTTTTTGTATTAACACAAATTACTTAGTACAAAGTTCTCCGTGTGGTGACGGAGTAAGAATACAATATGTCACCACCCCATCTCATCCCATGAGTGTCGTAAAAATCGACTAAGAGACTTGTCGTGAATATTATCTCGAAATAAAAAGAAACTTGGAAAGATTGAGGAATATTTTATTTATTTATTTACTTTTTATCAGTTGCTTTGGTTTGAAAACACCTCGGCATGGCAGGGTTTAATAAGCAGAAGCATGGATATCTTTTAATTATTTCTGTATCGTCGTATTTGTCACAAAAAAACGCATATTGGATGTTATTGCATGGAATTAGGCAATTTGGCAGCTCACTGGTGTACCAGTCGCCATCCAAATTACCCCAACACTTTACGATAGGAAACTGTATTGGGAAAACTGTGTTTTTTTATGTCACGAGGACTTTGTACTTATCATAACAGCCCATTAATGTCCCACTGCAATGACGGGCTTCCTCCCGTGACGGAGGGATACTTGGCCTACTAATACCACGCTTGGTCCAGCCGAAGTGGTATAGGGTTTAATTTCTAAGTTTTCCTTCTTTTTATTTCGTAAAGATAATTTTCACGGATAGTCGAGTTTTACGACACCTGTTAGTCGAGAGATTACTAAGAAATTTTGTATTTTAGCTCGTCAGCAACTTTATGATTTAATACGTCATTTTGTATTAAAATATTAGCGTTGATGAAAAGCTTAATTTTGCGAAAGATTCATTGGATTTTATTGAATGAAACCAATAATATGCTTGGTTGGCTATAGGCGTTCATTCACGGGGAATATTGTGAACATGCCAACATAAATATACGGGTAACGTATAGCCATTTTTTTAACTCGTAAGTTATTACTATTAAAATAAGATTTTTCATTTGAAACCTTGTTAGCAGGGAAGGGCCAATAGCACTGAAAGAGGGCCTACTACTAATACAAAAGACCTGGCCGAAAGATTTTTTATAATTTTCTTTTTAATGGCTTTTATGTCAGCCATGGGATGAAATACAATTAGTATTACAAGGATACCCTTTGGCAGGCCTTAGAAGAAAAAAATGTAATGGAATCTGAAACCTAAAATAGGTCACGTCGTTTAAGCTACAGGAGGTGCTCGAAAAAGATAAGCCTCATTAGTAACATACAAAAACTTACGCCTTATTCCGTCCGGGATAGGCAGAGACGACAGAACGCCACTTGTCACGAAGTAATATTTTATAATCAAAAATACGACTGATATTTCCGCCATTTCTAAATGTTATTTTTTTAATAAAAATTGCATTACTTTATTGTATTTTTTTTTATTGGACCAACTTAAAAGTTATATCCCATCAAACAAAAAGTCTTATTTGCATTTATGATTAAAATGTCTGAGTTGTGAGAAACAAACACTTCACTCAAACTGCAATCAAATTGAGAACCTCATTCTCTCTTTGCATCATTTTCTTTTTTGCAGTCGTATAAAAATAAGTTTTATTTGGGCAAGTATGTCAACTACGAAAAGTTTAAAACTATATAATTTTAGCTTCACCTAACGATATAAAAAGTTCCCCGTTGTTTCGAGAGTTAAACGTTGCTATATACGAAACTCAAAAGTTTAGCAAACAAAACTTAGTCTTCCGTATTTCATAATAGAGGTTAAAGTAGCTTGATGTAAAATATTTATTTCTGTGTTTAACTCTTTCTACGGTTAGTTTTTGTTTTCGGCTTATACCAGCTTTCCGTGTTTTCGTTTAATTAAAGGCTTAAACATTTCACCAATTAAATTCTTTTAAAAATGTGCTAATTGTGCAATTTATATGCTCTAACATTTACGATTTTCTTTTTTTGCTAGGGACGACTGCTTGAAAATACGCGTTGTCACCAACAGAATATTTTTCTGCTGTTGGTGACTTAGGAAAAAGTTCACTCATACATATTGTATATCTCTATGAAAACGAAAGAAGGAAAGATTCTCATAAGACCCTATTTCACATTAATTTAATAAATTCTGCATTGTAGGTTTAAAAGTTCCGTCTCTACTATAAGATATTAATATGAATTATCCATACTTAATATTATAAAATTACTTATTAAATAAAACTTAATTATTAAAATGAAAATGTGTTTGTATGTTTGTCTTTATTTACGGGTTCTTTTTTTTATATCGGGAAAACGGAGCGACGAATTGACGTGATTTTTTAAGTGGAAATAGTTGAAGGAATGGAGAATAACATATATGCTACTTTTTGCCCTAGTATATTATATTTATTTTAGGTAACATATTAAATTATAATTATGAATCTACGATAAGTAATAAACAATATAAAATACCTCTATTCTGATATCACTCCCAAATTGTTCACAGCCTCCAGACAAACCGAACTTATTCTAGATTTATTTCGAAAATACGAACCATGAATACTAAAAGATTTATTTAGAAAAACAACCTAATAACCATAACTTAATTAATAAGAATTTTAAGGAAATAGCACAATAATTTTTATCGCAGCATACAATTACCGCTATAGCAAT
Source organism: Schrankia costaestrigalis (assembly GCA_905475405.1). Classification (NCBI taxonomy): domain Eukaryota; kingdom Metazoa; phylum Arthropoda; class Insecta; order Lepidoptera; family Erebidae; genus Schrankia; species Schrankia costaestrigalis. The sequence goes on along the minus strand of FR997829.1, from coordinate 18,682,154 downwards.
ATTTGTCAATAAAAATCAGTAATCCGAACTAGCGTAGTAAAATTTTATCGCATAATAAAAACGAAGTGTTCAACTTTACTACGAATATTGACAATCGTGCAAGAAATCTCGAATGAAAGAACTCTAGCTAAATATTCAAAGAAAAGTAAAAAAAAAGTAACAGAGATCGTAGTAATCTTACAGATTTCAATACAATAGAATATTTTATTCCTCCGACGGAAGGGACGAATGAAAAGGCGAGCTTCGGTAGGGACAATGAACCGTTCAACTCTTCTGTCATCAAAGATAATAACGCAGAAAATGCCGCGAGAAATTAAAATGAGCTTCGTGCGGTCAGTAAACAACGGAGAGAGTGGATGGCTCGCAATTTTATTTTCCAATGTCGGATCAATAAGAAGAAGTGGGACACAGGATATTGCTGGACATTGAAATGGAAAAAAAAAGAGTTTTAATTACGCCCCGTCGCTTTGAGAAGCTGAACTTGTGTTGTGGCCATTGGAGCGTTTATTGAACACTACTTATTATACTGAAGAATACTTTGCATCTGTTAGTTGTTTTTTTTATGTTGTTTACTTTGCAGTCTTTACTTTCTAATGGTTTGCGTTCCGATAAATACTTTTGCAGCGCTCTTGTTTATTAGTTTAAACAAACCTTAGTATGAGGTATAATAGAGTTTGTTTTTAAATTAATAAATTACGTTAATTTACAGGTTTTCTTTAAAAATGTTTTGATGAGTTGCAGCATAATACTTGATTTTACTATGTTTAAGATGTTTGATTACGACAAAGCGTCAGGGCGCTTGTACACGCTAAGAAAATTTGCCGTGTCTACGCCAGACAAGACAAATCTTCGTGTAGACATCAAGAATTTTGTCTTTTTCGCACACGAAAACTTTTCGTGTCTTCCGCAGACAAGACCAATCGAAACGTGTACACGATAGGATTTTTTTCGTGCAGTCGTCAGACGGGCGTAGGGCGCGCAAGTAATAACAAGTGTGATAATCAGTGTGAGTTTCCTTTAGTAAAAATGTTAACTAGAAAGCAACAAAGTATAATACCCTACTACACTGCTCCCCGCCCCTCCGCAACAACGTTCGCCGTGTCTTGTCTTGCGCAGACAAGAATATTTTCTTATTCATCGCCGACGCTGTGTACACAGGTCTTGCTTAGAAACGACACGAATTCTTGCGTAGGCCCGGCGATTTTTCTTAGCGTGTACAAGCGCCGTTACGCTGAATGGATTTGGCGGTCAGTTAAAGATAATCTTAGCCCGTATCATGTATGAACAAAGTGTTGCCGAACAAGGCATAACATTATGAAATTCAGTTGTTCACTGCTAGTTGCAGCCTTGATACGATTAACAATAAATAAACATTATACAACACGCGTTATTCTGTAAACGATTGACTGCTGAAGTGGTCTGTGGACCCTGTCGGGCACAGCATAGTGTAGAAGAGAGAAGGGAGCTCGAATTTTACTTAAAATAATTATCAAGCATAAATTCATAAATAAATAATTATGTAGCTATTTTAAATTATTAATAAACCAATATTAAATTAATACATTAAGTTACTATTATTATTGCTATTGATATAATAAGTTAAATAACAACAATTATTTGTTCCACAGGTATCAAGATCAACATCCCAACAAGTAGTGTTACGACAAGCAACTCGTGCACTCGCAGGCAGGTACAGGTGTGAAGTGTCGGCAGACGCGCCGTCTTTCCACACGCAAGTTAGGTCCGCCTTCATACATGTTGTTGGTAAGTAGGAATTTAAACCTTATTGTACATAAACATAGAGTTTAAGATATTTTAGTGTTACGACAAGCAACTCGTGCACTCGCAGGCAGGTACAGGTGTGAAGTGTCGGCAGACGCGCCGTCTTTCCACATGCAAGTTAGATCTGCCTTCATACATGTTGTTGGTAAGTGGGAATATAGACCTTATGATACATGAATATAGAGTTTATTATATTTAAATTGTTATCGTGTAAGGTTAAAGTTTCCATTGCGTTAGGTTAAATTAGGTCTAAATGGGTCCAGGTGCTGCGGTCTGTTTAGTTCGTCGCCCCTCCCCTTATGGACCCGAGATGGCGGTGCGTAGTGTTCCACGCGCGCATCTCCAGATGTAAGGGTAGGAGCACTTCGCTCCATCCTCGAGATGGGGTCCGCTAAGGAGCGGAGCAGCACTAGTCGGGGGCTGCGGAATAATCATGGTTTCCCGCGTTCCCTGGCGCACGTGAGAGACGGAACACCGGGGGGTTTTAGTCAGTAGAAGCCTGACAGACCACTCCGCCCTCTCTAGGGCGGAGGAACTCCATGAGGATTTCACATCGAAAAAAAAAAGGTCCTAGTCAGAATGATGGAAGGTCTCATCTGGCACCATGGTTTAAGAGTTTTTTGGTTTACCGTTAAATTGTAGAACAATCTTGTACATTTCAAACGCAGGATAAACAAGCAATTGTCGAGACAGGCAAAGTAATGATGATGTAGTGAACTATCCGTTAATCTCGTTTCTGCACTGTATTAGCCTAGGTTCTGCGAAGTCCGTGATTTAATTTTTTTAAGAAAAATGTGTCTTGTTTTTCTTCCACTGTTTCACTCCTCCTTCCGCCGCTTCCATCTTTTTTACTGTGGAAAGAAGTGCTTAAAATAAGCCCGGTTATAATATTTCAGTTTCGCTGATCATTACTTTTAAGAAAAAGTATTTAGTAATTTAAGTAAACACTACTAAATATCAACGACTACAATCAATCGTAAAAACATAAATAAAAACTAATAAACGAGCTAGAAATATTTATTGTCAGAGACAGTCGTTGATGTTTATTGATCTCAATATACTAAACAACATCAAAATATTCACGATAAGGTTAATGACGTCATCACCACTAAACAGGAACGAACAGAAGTTAATTTAATTTGTATATCTCACTTTTTATACAGACTATTGATCGTGATAGCGTTCGCGTACAGTTGTTAATTATCGCTTTAATAAACGGCCACCAAAATACATTGTGGTAATCGTTTCCTTATTTAATTGTTTATTTTTTTTGACGAAGGTAGAATAGAAACCAATATAATAAAAAATAGCCAAAATTTAAAAAATATAATATTTAATTAAGTAACATTCCTGTAGTACTCAAAATAATATTTAGTTATTCTCGGGTTTGAATTTACTACCACCGCTACGATGTAAAGTGTGCGTGATCAGGGAAGTTATCTTTGTGGTTCTCGAGAGCCTTTGTATGTAAGTTGTCTTCTGTATCTATGATCTGTGTCACCGCTTACTGTTTATCCATTTAAAAAGACAATTCCCGCCCTAGGGGTCTTGCCTTGTGTCGCGGGGACTATTACAAACATCTTTTTAACGGACAAACATTAAAACTTAGGACAAAAATTTGTGGATCACACAGAATTTTCCGTCATGGGAATCGAACCCGCGACCTCGTGCACGTCAGAAATATGATCTGCTGAAATAGGATGTGAAGACATAGGCTTTAGTAAAACGTGGGTGCCTAAAGTCTGGCGTGAACACTGAAGTTGGTTGTGAAATTAAACTTAACCAAGAAAACATAATTAATTTCAATAAAGACATTTTCTTTCTTTGAAAATATAAAATTAAGAGTTTCTTTGTATGGAAATTAAAAATCAAAACGTAATTTTTTCACAAACAGCAGGTTTATTTAGTATTCTTTAATTAATTCCGTTGCTTGTGTAAGATAGTTTATTGTTTCATTGCCAGACATTTCATTCTACAATTCAAACAATATTAAAAGTAAAAACATTGTTGAGTTGTAGTAGAAAGGTATATTTCATATTTAGTGTTAAATGTCGCTTTTACAAGATATAAAGTGTAAAATAAACTATAAATTAGCAGAAATAATTCATTAACATTTAAGTTAATAGCGAATTGAGGTCTTGTCAAAAAGAACTCTTCATTGACGACCTCTGTGGCGCAGTCGGTATATTACATGGGTGCTACGCAGAGGTCTCGGGTTCGATTCCTCCTCAATCCAAATCTTTATGTGCATGAACATGATTGTTTGCATCGGTCTGAGTGTTACTATGTATAATAATATATGTATGTATTTACAAAAAAAAGTATTTAAGTATGTTTATTATTATTATTTATGAACTTTCCTAATATGAATCAAGACCTGTTTCGTAGGAAGTTTTACAGGCATGAAAATTAACGTATCAATTTAAATAATCTTTCCAGGTTGTGACGGAGTAAGAATACAATATGTCACCACCCCATCTCACCCCATGGGTGTCGCAAAAACCGACTAAGGGACTATCCGTGAATATTATCTTTACGAAGTAAAAATAAGGAAAACTTGAAATTAAACCCTATACCAATCCGTCTGGTCAGCGTGGTATTAGTAGGCCAAGTATTGCTCCGTCACGGGAGGAGGCCCGTCCTTGCCGTGGGACGGTAATGGGCTGTTATGATGAATAGTGATAAAAACACTTATTTATTTTATAACTAGATTTTTATGTCTCAAGATCATGCAGCAAAGAGCTATCCTCGTTACCTATAAAAATCAATGTATAATCTAAGCTTAGTCAGAACCATCTAAAAGAAGCCAATAAACTCTTTATTTCCCTTAGATAATAACTTCATAAACAACCTTCTTAGATCATAAAACCCGCAAAATAATTTGTTTTTACGCCCACAATTTGTAGAGAATAGCTAGATCTATATTTACTAAAGCTAGTAATCCCATTAGCATAATCAAGACTTTTTTGTATAACTTATAAAAAAATACATTTTAGCCTAGCCATTTAGCTATGTCCACTATTGGACATAGCCTTACTTCTAACGTCTTCACCTTTATTTGTCTTTTCGATCGTTTGCCCACAACTTTCACCAGATAGTCGGCCCACCTTGTGAGAGGTCTGCCACGGTGCATCTTCAACATTACGCTATCTAATCCTAAATTGCAATGGCCTCTGTGGCGTAGTGCGTATACAACATGACTGCTACGCAGAGGTCTCGGGTTCGATTCCCGCTCAATGCAAATATTTGTGTCCATGAATATGATTATTTGCATTGGTCTGAGTGTTTCTATGATGTATGTAGTTACAAAAAGTATATAAGTTTTAATATCCGTTGTTTTGTTACCCATAACACAAGCAGGTCAAACCTAGCTTACTTTGGGAACAGATGGCGTTGTGTAAAGATTTCCGTGAATATTTGTTTATTATTTAATTAAGCAGATATTGTACTATAGGTATTAGGCAACGGATAAACATATTTATAAAGTTTTTGTAAATAAATACATTCATTTTTATACAGACAAGGATTTATATTGAGCGGGAATCAAACCCGAGACTACGCAGCAGCCAACTCACCACAGAGATCGTCATTTTTACACTATTATTACTTAGAGTTCTTAGGTATATGGTATTGATCCGTCTGTGATGTTCCTTATTGAATAATACAAGATAAGAGACTCGTTTTAGTGTATAATTTCGATAGAGATAAACATATTGAACTTGTTTTTATGTGCTTCTATGAATAGAAAGTATATGAAATAGAAATAGATAAAATGTTATTCTAGCTTTTAGATTTTGTTTAGTTTCATTTATTTATACTTAGATGTTAAGCATGAGTGCAGTTAAAGGATGGTGAAAGTAAAGATGGATAAAATAATCCTTTTCTTACTTCATACTGGTTTATACCAAATGCATGTGTGCTTTCTTTTACTATACTTCTTCTTTTACACATACACATTAAGCAGAGAAGGACCTCTTTGAAGACTTATATTATAATAAATATTACATTTTATTTTAGTGTGTTTAAGTATAACGTGAATGAAAAACAAAAAAAATGTAATAAAATGTGTTTGTCCGTAATTTAATTCGTATATAAGCAAGCTTTGTTTAGTTTGGGAACACATTTGGCGATGTTTAAACTAGTGAGAAGTGTTAATTATCGTGTGTCGAATAAAATTAAAAGCACAAAGCTAAAAAATGTACATTATTATATTATAGTCATGTAAGGTGTATTCTCCGTCAGAGATCTAAATTAATAAATAAAAAAATATAGGTTTATTGTTAATATCCATATAATGTTGTAAAAATACGACTATTTGATGCCAAAATAAATAATGATTAACTCAATATAAATTACCTGATAAATAGTTAAAAAAAAAAATAAGCAAAAAAACCGAACCTTTCGAAAAGCGTAAACACGTCAGTTTAACTTTTTATCCTCTGGTAATGTCCGTTACGCAAAAACTCTTTAATATTCAAAGTATATATTGGGAATAATGGAAGGAGAAAAACGTTCTAAGAAACTTTTTCAACTCAAAACGTGGTCAGGTATTTTGGTATAAACGATTTTTTTGTGTTACAAAATAGACCGGTATAATCTGTATTATATTGAACTTGGTATTAAGTAGGATAGTATATAAGTTTCGTAGGTACTGCGGTAAAATTTGGAGAATATTTTTGATAATAAGTACGGTCAGTTGTTACAGCGTAGGTACAAAACTTCAGAATCGTGGCTATCATAGTATGTACCTGAACGTATACCTCCACTTGCCAGAATTTTATTTGTCTGAATTTTAAACATATTATTATAATTACACCTAAAAACAAAAGAATTTACATTATCTATGTATTTTCTTTTGTTTTTAATTGTGTATAAGTAATAGTATAAAAGTTATATATTATACAAAAAATAAATAGAGAAATGAGATGTTTTAAAACACTGTATTTTAAAACCACAAGTAATCACACAAAAAAAAATCTCAATCAATAATATATCTGATAAAAGACCTCAAAGAAAATTACCACACAACAAAGTAAGACCTTTATATTTTGTAAAATTACACAAAAAAAGAACCCTTCTCTATCCTATATGTCCTACGGTCAGCCATTTCTACTTTTTACTGTCAAACTAGCTGCGTACAAATTGAAATGTCTCTTGCCTTTGAATATGGCTAATTTAGTATCCTCTCGGTTTGAACGCGTTCGGTTTTTTCCGTAAAACTTTATATGGAGTAGTAGAAAATATTACCGGCTGCCCGGTAATATTTTCTACTACTCCATATAAAGTTTTTTGTTCCTTGATTTTTTTAAACGTTAGTTTGTGTAGTGCATGCACTGAGAATTTTAAATGACCTTTCTAACTTTCCTTCTGTGGTGTTCTTCTAAAAGAAATCTGAATCTGTGAATTCCACAAAAAACAATTATTTAAGTTATTCACAAATGATAGTATTATTGACCATTGATGTACTTTGTGTCCGTAAGCTCCATGTCTCTTTGACAAAGTTATTGATTCCTAGTCCGAAAAAAGTTTTTATATTTTGTTTTTAGAGAATAGCTCATACTTCTTTTTCTTCTTAAGGTGCCTCTCCAACTAGTGAAGGTCAGCTAACAGCTTGGCAAAGTCCTCTTTATTCTTAGCTCTGCGGAATAGTTCAGGTGCGCCAGCTATGCCGGCCCACTCTCTAATTTTTCTCAGCCAAGATTTTTCCCTTCACTCAACTTTTCTTTTTCCTTTGGGAACCTGCTCATTGCAGGAATGGTATTGCTCTGGTGAAGCTCTCTATAGTTTAAGATAAAATAGTATTTTGTTATTGTTTCCGAAATAAAATAACTTATTAAAAAAATAACTAATTACTTTTAATTACTTTAATGTACTTTAATTTCGCGTATGTTTCGTCAATATCACAATAATACTTAAAGTAGAAAAATGCACTATCTACATGTTTATTTTGTACTATCTATTTGTGCTTTTGTACGGATAGAGAATATCGACAGGCTTGTCATCGCATACGATAGGACAACGACGTATATTGTTACACTACGCTTGTATAAAATGTCTAAAATATATTTACGCTATTCACTGTTCAAAATTGCTTACATTCAATGTAGAAGATAGAACTTTTGGATTTTGAAATAACGCGCATTCAATTAGAAATAAGCCACTAGTCTATGAACGATCTCTTAGGTTATGCTACATTCATTACATTACTTTTAATGAAAGTAAAGTAAAATCAGCTAGCTTGTGACAACGGCCGGAGCAACCTGTGCCGAAACGTCAAGTGAAATAAAGGTACCTAAATAAAATGCGCGGTAATATCCCGTCTAAATAATATGTGTATATCCGAATGACGAGTGTACCTACCGCAAAAACCCGTCCTTCTATGCACACGAAAGTGATGTTTTAGCTATGTGACACAAGTGCAATGTGAAAAGAGACTTTTTTTTAATACGCGCATGTGCGAAATCCTAAGAACAGGAATAACTAAAATTAGGCACTAGATATTCCTTATTTCTTACTGCTACCAACCATTTTGTTTTAAACAAGAATTCTACCAGACACAATGTAGGTAAGTGATTCTGAATTAGTTCGTTTTTTCCATTTACAAAGATTCTACTTTGTAGGTATATACTTTTAAGAGTACATTTTTATAGGTAATTTTGGTTTACAACCTTTTAAAACAAAATCAATGCTGCGTCCAATTTTATGGTTACTTCCAACCCACGTTGTAGGTAACCATTTTATATACTATACGACTTTCGTATATTTTAAGACAAGACTTTTTGGAATAAAAAATAGACCATAATAAAAAAAGAGAAATTAGGATTAGAGCTTTGACCATCTGACAACAAATAAATATGTCTGTTAAAAAAAATATATCAGTCATCTTACGTGAATGCCCGGGTTCGGTTCCAATGAAAATATTTGAATGCACTAGATAACTTGGTCGGCGACGCATCTGTGATTCCTCTGGTGTTGGACACCCGCATGGGCGGCGGTGATCATTTACCATCAGGTGACCTGCTGGCTCGTTTGCCTCCCATTATATAAAATAAAAAAAATTATCACGGTTTAGATTGGTCCTGGGAGTTTAATACATTAAGTATGTATTCGTAAAAAAGAGTAAGTATAAGTATGCTTATTAGTTTCCTTTACCAACACTACACGCTTTACTTAGTTTGGGAATAAATGGCGTTATGTGTCAGGAATATTACAAATCAAATCTCTAAAAAACATATCGAACCGACCAAGGCTTCTTTCCTACTCCTATTAAAAATTAAATAGGGTTACATTTCCGCCATTAAATTTTATATCGTTTCCAAATAAACTTCCGATCAAAATAAAAACATAATCATCAATATTTAATATTTAAAATGTAACCTTCCATTTATTTATGAATTAAAATGTACAATTTGCTAAAATGTTCACATGAATATTTTAATGGCTAGTTTTGTACAAGAATATATTAATAATAAATATGAAAGCTTTCACATTGATAGCAATGTCATATTTTGCATAAATAAATTGATAAAACTTGTAATATTTTATAATCATACAAGCTCGTTAATGTTGTGTTGCAGGAATGGCTTTTCTCTTTTGAGAAAAGAAAAATTTGGCTTGGCTTAAGTCCGACGAATTCGTATAGGGATAAGGGCTCCCGCACACGGGCCACCGGCCACAACCACAAAACGCCGCCACTGGCATATTTCTTGTAGTTTCTAGTCTATAGAAAACAAATTGTCTTTAGATTTTTATGAATGTCTCATAATATATCTCTTGTCATGGAAACACGTGACATCGAAGACAACGGCAGCATTCTCGACTTTTACGGCACTTTGACAATCTTATAGTAGATATCTTATAGTATAGAGGTGTTCCTTGTATTTAACTAAATAATCATCATAACAGCCCATTAATGTCCCTCTGCAAGGACGGGCCTCCTGCCGTGACGGAGGGATACTTAATACTATTTTATACGGGTCTTCCTCGGGGTATATACTAATTAGCCTAGATACTAGTAAGATAAATACCTAGGTTTTCCTAGATTTTTCTAGGAGGGATACTTGGACCTACTAATACCACGCTGGTATAGGGTTTAATTTCAAGTTTTCCTTCTTTTTATTTTGTAAAGATAATATTCACGGTAGTCCTTTAGTCGGTTCTTACGACGCCCATGGGATGAGATTGGGTGGTGACATATTGTATTCTTACTCCGTCACTACACGGATTAAATAATATTATTAATATAAATTTGGTATCAACAAAAATAACCTCAAATATAATGTTTGGACCAGAATCAAACTATTAATGACTAACTAGGATTACCTAACCCTTCGCATGAACAATAACCAGCTTACCAATTTTAATATGCAAGTTCGGAAACCAATATTAAAAACAATAAACAGAAACTACACACTTTTGGCAGTACGATAGGCCCCTAAAAATTTACGAACGGTCTTTTTCTCCGTCCAACTTTTCGTGGTGCGAGTTCTGTTATGAAAAATTTTCGCCTTTTATCTAAAATTATTGTCAGTGGCTGGAAATAATTTCGACAGGCCCCAAGAACAAAACCGTATCTGCAATATTATCGATTTCGAGTATGAGCGTTTGAAATTCTGTGTACGCATGATCATTTTTTACTAACGCAAATATAAACGTATTGCAAAAAATCTTGGCAAAAGCTATTGAAGTGGTTAATATGTTTATTATCATATTTTTTTAAAAGAGTTTAATTATTTTTTCGAATAAAATGAATTCTTATAATACAATAAGGTTTTGTTCCCTGTAACGATCTAGCACTTATATTAATATATGACTTTGTTTTTCGGAATGATCTAGTATATATCTTAACATACGACTTTGTTTTAGGGAATTGATGTCTTGTTTTGCTGTCTTAAAATACATTATCTGTAATGATTTTATTCATAAAAAAATAAATTACTATAAATTAATTTTGTAGATATACAAAACATTTTTATCGAAGGTTTTTTTGTTTATAAAGTAACATAACGGGTGCCGTTATGTCCATCGTTATGGGACGGAACCCTTGGATAATAGCGTCTAGGACTTACGACCTAGATGTAGGCTTAAGAAGGCCCCCTTACAACGTGTGTTCCGTCCTCTGCCTATTCACTTTTGGTAGGAGTCTAAAAATGTTGTTTTGGACATTTGTGATAGTAGAGAGCTTACTGGATTCTCGGCTGTCCTAATCCTTTTAACAAGTTGTAGAGGGATTTAGCGGGAGTACCCCTTGCAGCTATATCAACGGTATATAGAGGAACTATGTAGCCATTTCTGGTTATCTCATTTGTCAAGTCAAAATATTTTTTGTCTTAATTGCGTGATCTTTAAGGATTTTTGTTTTCCACGGTACCGTGAGCTTATTAGGCACTACACGCTTTTTGAAATTTGAGTAGAGGAATATGTGTGGTCTCAACGGCGACACGCAGATAACCTCCGGGATGTTGTGTGTCCACCAGTATTGTCCAATCGTCTGCCGAACTCAGGACAAATTAAATATTTTGCCTTTCAGCAATCGATAGACTGACTGCCTCACGTATAATTCCTAGAGCTCTGTCAAGACGTTGCAGTAATGACTCCTAACCAAAATCACTTTGCAGCCTACCAATATGTGTCTAGTCGTGCCAATTTCTTTGCCACATTCCGTGCATTTTTTCCGTCGCTTTTTCAATCTTACAATATTACTTTGATCGTTCAGAGTCAATTGAAAGGCGTTGAGGTAGAATTTAAGTAATGCTGCTAAACAGTCATAAATTAAAGTGCGCAACTTCAAAGCTAAAAGTATACAGCAGTCACCTAGAGTAGCCCATTCATTTTGCATTTCTAGGTTCATTGCGTGCACTCTGTAGCTATCATTCTTATCTTAGTTTATGAAAGATTTTGTAATTTCTTTGTCTGATTATCTTTCCGTGTTTCTAAAACCTGCTCTAATAGTTTGAGCGCCTATCATGAACCTTTTGTGAAATTGTAACCGTAACTCGAGTGCAGATGTATTTTTATCAGTTGGGATGGATTTTAGTGGTCGTATATCTAGACTTTTTTACGTTATTTATCGGTTGTTGATCTACCTTTTTAATGTCATTTATGAAACTATTGAATAGGTACATCTTCTAGTACAAGAGAGCGATCTTTATCGTTTATCTTTCTACCAAGAAATTTAAAAGGCACGGTTTCTGATATTATTTAAACGTCTTCTCCGCTTATAATAAGTTCGGGGCCATATGAAGCATATGTCGTATCCACTTTCATTTCATCAGTCTACATACAGAATTTATCATCCTTTCGTAGTAGTTCTTGGCACTGCTTTGGATTTCGAGTAAGTATCGCTAGGTCGCGTCGTCTGCGAATGCTAGAATGGATTCTGTATATTTATATTAGATATCCCCACCTTTTTTCATCTATTGTTAAGCTATCTATTAGTGGATAAAGCCTCTCCAAACATAAAACAACATCAATATTTTCAGCTACAGGTGGTAGCGGAGAAACGTTACTGTAATTTTGACAGCCAGTTTCTAACAGAAAGCAAAAAGGAAGGTAAGTAATGTCAAAGTGGAATTTATAGCTAAACGCTCATTGAAAAACAAGAAAATCATGCTAATTTACTAAAAAATACATTAAATCGAACACTTTTGTATTGAACAAACACGGATGATAAAATACTTTACAGAGAACGAAATCGCATCTTTACCTACGACATATTTTTTCCTTAAGAATTTCGTAAAACAAAATCGTATCAGCGCAACCGTTAAGTGACTTAAAATTCAGTTTTGTCGAACATAGACTTTAGGTGAATAAAAAATGAAAATAATTGATTAAAAATCAATATCTTTTTCTAAATAAAGTCTTATTGTATATTAAACTAATTATAAAACTAACATTATTATGTTTCATGTAAATTAATTATAAATTTAAATATCTTCTCTTTAGATTTTTGTAGAACAATATAGTATATGCACAAACGATAATAAATAACGCACCTGACTTTGACGAGTACAAACACGTAAATGACGTTAAGTCGCTACACACGCGGCATGAGTTCCAAGGAACATGCTCCTAAATGTATATACATGTTTGTTTGTGGAAGTATAATTTCTAATACGACAATGTTCGATTGGTTATTTCAATATGCAAGGGAATATTAAAAAAATAAAAACGGTGTCGTATAGTTTTTAGTGTGTAGAATACGATTATACAATAAAATACATTTCGTCTTATTTTTCCATAAGATTTTGTTCTTGGGGCCCGTCGATTATAAAGGATTATTTTTTTTTATTATTTATCTGGTTTTGTTTTGGGTGTGTAGCTTAAGGCTTTATGTAGATGTATTTTATTGTAGTTGAAGTAAAAATGTAGTAGACAGGGACAACAAGTAGGAAGTAACATTATTACTGAAGTACATCGTACATACATACAACATAAATGTTATGTAAGAGCTAAAGGACACATTGTAGTATAACTATCTCGTTTTCGATATGATTAGCTTATTTATAGACTTTGCCTTATTATAGTATAGTAGTCAGAGAATATGACATGGCCTCAAATTCTTACATACCTGGTTTGTTTTCTTATACGTCGTCAATATACGTCCGCCTCTACAGTCTACACTGCTTAATCATGTTAATAATTATGTCTCTACAAGTCGTTTAAAAACTTGCGTCATCTACTAGCGGACCTTATTATTTGTGCAATGTAAATTATAAAAAGGAGCTACTTTAATAATAAAAAGCTAAACGTTTAAAACAAACAATTCATATACCCCAAGCAATTACGAAATAAACACATATTAATAATAGAAAATTATGTTCACATGAAATACTGCAAAAATAAAACTAAAATAAGCTGCAAAACAAAATAATTCGCTTGCTGGTCCGTGAACTGTTCGCAATCGAGACAGCTTTGTTTGTTGTTCATGTTGCTATATGGTAGGCAGCTGTTTATTACATTATAATTCTGACATTTATCTTTGTTTCGTGTGGTCTGTAACATTTGGTATGATATCAGTGACAGTCTTCTGACTTGTTTGCCGCATATAACTCAGTACAATTTTTTTATATGTAACGCAGTGCTTTCTGACCCACAGCTACTTAATGACGTGATAAAGCCTGGACTTGAATCTATTAACACGAAGACCCTTTATTTCTCTTTCCATATTTATTTTAAAACATGGCATATAGATAAGTTTTTAACAACGTTTTATCGAAATTGACCTATATTTATTGACATTTTAATCTAAAATCAAAAAACATATTTTCCCAAGATATTTTGTAATCTAAAAGGCAAATCGCATTATTCATTTCTACCTGGACGAATACATCTTATAAACGGTCGAGATAAAAATCTTTACTGCATTATTAATCTAATACTCTTTGAAGCTGTTAAGGTCTAAGTGATTTATTTTATTAGCGGTACTTCATAATTGATGATAATTTAATAGTAGCTTTTTTATATTACTTGTAAGTAAAGGTAATAAAGTCTTCAGTTCTGTTTTACGGCAAGTACCTAATTAGGTCATTCATTTTTAAATAACAGACTCCTTACTTACGCTCCATTTTTATAACTTAGTGTCTAAATACTTGTATAAAAATACAGGTTTTTATCAGGATAGTAGCGTGAAAAATGTTTTAGTTTTTACAATAAGTTAGCTAGAAAAACATTGAACTATGTTGTGCATAAATTATTTACTTCTTTACGAGTATAAACTATGACGTTAAACAATTTATAGGAAACTTTATCTATCCCAAAAAGATTGCAGTCTTCTAATGAGATGATATAGTAGTAGGAAGATACGACAGGGTAGTAAGATGAGGTAATAATAAGAGAACTGTGTTTTGTGTGTACTGTGTGAAATTTATAATAATCTGTAAACGTTGGCTTGATCGGGTTTTACCAGTTAAGTATTCAGTATACAGTTAAATATTATAAATACCTTATATTATTCTTGTTATGTATTTTTTTTATATATAAATAAATATAAAATTTGAAATTGAAATTCGTACTCTTGCTTTTCACTAGAATACCCATTCATCCTATTAAAAAAAAATCTGTGAATAGAACTCTATACCAAGTCCTTTCACCATCAACGTTCTATAGAAAACAATAAATACCACAACAAAAAAAATGTACTTAAACATTTTATAAAAACAAACAGTTACCTACCACAAACGATCTATACTTCGCTCAGTCTGAGCCTTTTATTCTTTACCAGCTTTTTTGTTTGTTTGCATTCTTACTGTACATGCAAGTGGTCGCAAATCCGATTTGTGTATCTCTAGACTTTAAATCCCACCGACTGCCATTTTAGTTTTACATTTCTTTGTTCTTTTCAAACGTTCGATCGGAGATTTGAATTTATTAAATAAGGGAAAAAAAGATTTGTATGGCTAAATCTTTATATTTGTTTGAAAATGTAAGCGGTTTTTATAATAAAAAATTGTAAAATAATGTCGGAAATGGTACACGATTTTTACGTTATCATAATTTAAAAATAAAATGCCACACCTGCCAAGTATACACGTTTGTCGTGCATGAGGTCAGGGTTCAAATCTACAAAACATTAGGTCTTATCTATGAAATTGCTGATTTGTATGAAGATTTTATCAGAAGTTTGTTTCTTCATACTAACGTTTTCTTAGTTTTTCCAATAATTATTAATTATAATAGATTTTGGTATAAGTTATGGCGCACATTTAAGCTAACTATTGTGTTTAAAACAAAGAAAAAAAAAGTTACAAATAAACAAATGGGAAAATCCGCTGTTTTAAAATATTGGACCTATGTTCACAGGCTTATTAATAATACAAATATTCATTATTTTTATTTATTATCTTTTGTTAGATGTTGTTAATATTCTATATTTCCAAAAATAACAAAAATTATTTAAACAATATGTTTGAAAAGAATATAGAGTCTAAAGACGGCGCAGAAATAAATAGGTAAAGACCTTTACTTGAGTCATCGACAATTTATTTTCTTGCACCTGGATGCTCTTTTGTATTTGTTTATTTTATGCAGAAGTTGTCTTTTTAAATTAATAAAAACATTTAGGTATATAACATGTTTTTTTCTTCGATATTATTCACGGATAGCCCCTTAGTCGGTTCCTACCACACCCATGGGATGAGATGGGGTGGGGTGATACATTGTCTTCTTACTCCGTCACCACACAAAGATATATATTAGTTATAATAGTTACAATTGATATGACTTTTTCTTTGAAATCGTTATATTTATTGTCATGTATGTTACTCCACATACATAAACAAACTCTAACTGAGCAAATCCTAAACAACTTAAGTATTCTTACACCGTAACCTCACAGACAAAATTCTAGCCTACAGAAACATAAAAGCTATAATACAAGTTCATTACAAAGATAATTGGTATGATTAAGTTTAAAGATGGGGTACTTTTCTTGCCATTCTCGCTTGTAAATAGCCTACGCTCCAGATGATTTTACATTTGGTTAAACGACTTAGGGTTAATTCTCGTAAAATTTAATTGATATTTTATTTTATAACTTTCTGGAGATTTAATTTTGTTCTTGGGTTCTATGTTACATGTTTTGGTATTATAACATACATACATTATACAAACTAACGTTTTGTTATCGTTGGAGTAAGCAGACACAGCATAGTGACACTCATTATATCATACATACTCATACAATACATCTATACACTAGACATTAACACAACCTTTTTTATTTACATGCAGAGTAAATACATTATATTATTATTATTTAAATATATTTTTAATGTTTGTGCATTAACTTTGAATAAACAAAAAAATAATTAAATCAAAAATAAAACATGCTCTTTGCCAAACATAACTATATTTTTATCAAAACTATAAAGAATACTCAATACTTAGGTAACTTCTACTGCTCACCTACTTCAAGTAACTAAACTATAATTCCCAAATTCTAATTCTTCACGAAGCAACGAACGTGGCTTTGTGATAGACGTCCAACTTCCGACCAAAACATAGTAAAAAACGTTTCCAAACACTTTTCCAATAAAACAAGAAAAACTTTTTGTTACGGCTCCCTGTCTTCACAAATCCATGGTGGATCCAGTTTTGTGTGGGATCTCTTTTACTTTCTGTTGATTTATGTTCTGTATGTGTTTGCGTTAAGCCTTGCGTACATGAGCGTATTTTCAGTTTTTTATAATGGAATATTTTGTATTGGAATATTTTGGTTGTTCATAACAGAATTTTTTATTAGAGCACATTTTTAGCTTTTTTATGTTTTTTTTTTGTCAGAGCTCAGTCTTTGTCTAAAACTAGCTTATTTTATATTAAGTATATTCTCCCAAATATGCCCTACGTAATATTTTATTAAATAAATTAGATAATTTGGTTTTTACATCGGAAAATAAAGCGATAGAGTATGAAAATTATATATAGACTTGAAGTTGTATAATAAATATCATTAATAAAGTTAATCTTGTCGTTAAGTAACAGACCACCGTACTTATTCTATTCAAAGGAGCAGTGAAAGATTACAAAATACTACTGGTACCATTATGAGGAAAAAAAATACAAACTTGATAAAACTCTGGACTTTTGACCCTGACTTCCTGCGATTACCGTGCTCATACAAACCAACAAACTGTTGAGCCTGTATGTTGCACAACAAAGTACAAGTATATTGCACGTTAAAAAGTATATTGCAAGTACACCAGTATATTGCAAAGCTTACATTACATTGCGCAACCCGCTCTACTACAATGAATACAATGCCTTACATTTACGGCGGCCTAATACAACCTAAAACCCTATTAATAACTCGTTTTATTTGTTCAATTTCCATTTACGAGATCTGATTATAAGAAAGGAAGTCTTGTATTGTTGTTCATGATTTGGGATCAAAGTTTCAATGAATGGATAAAGTATTTTTGGTCTACATTTGTAGGTTATCTATAAATAAGTTTCTTGTGGTTGTATGATGAGATACTCTTCTTTTACTATTGCTATAAAAGTAAAGTAGTGTTATACATTTCACTTGATGAATCATCATAACATACGGAGAATGAATACAATAATTATGTCACCACCCCATCTCATCCCATGGGTGTCGTAAAAACCGACTAAGGGACTATCCGTGAATGATATCTTTACTCTGTTACAACACCAAAAATAAAATCAAAGAAATTAAATTGAGAATAAAAATTAATAGTAATAATTTATCAATTAATTTATACAAAACCCATCAGGAGGAAAGATAGTTAAAATCTACTTACACAAATTTATCGTTAAATATATTATAATAGAACGTAATAAATTAAAACCACTAACAAACTGACAGCCATTACTAAAATTAATTTCATATTAAATTCAAATCTGAAAGTTGTTCAATCATCCGCTGTAATCGATATACAATCGATATAAATGATCATTCGATGTCAAATCATCGATGCTCGAGGGAGTACACTCGAGCACGCATGTGGAAAATACTCTGGATGTTGAACTTCATCCATTTATTATTTGCCGACGTGTGAATACGAGTAGTGATGTGCTATTTCCCGTTTCTGTTTTTACTTTCAAATAATGTATTGCTAACTTTTGTCAGTGACTAGGCTCGCGTGAAAGTCGTTTATAGTTGTTTTTTTCCTCCTAACGTGAGCTATTTAAGCAGATATTTCAAAAGCCTCCATCACCACTTCAACAACCAAGGTCGATGTTTTTATGCCCTCAGTAGCATAGAGATGCAGCACCACTAAGCAGTCATAAATCTATTGAATGAGCGTGTGTACGTCGCTTAGCCTGTCTTATTGATTGATATAATCAACAGTAAGCTGTCAATATTCCATACTAATAGCGTAATGTAAATATTGTATTTTCATTATTGTCATTGCTAGCGGCTAAGTCGCAGTCCAATTGCAGGATGAGAGAAAAGGGCGCTAAAAAGCTGTCTAAGATGTTTTATTTTATTTTAGTCATCCTTTATAAGCATTCATTTTGGTATAGTCCTGTTTCTTATGAACATTTTTAGAGAGTAATTACCTACTATCAATCAATTTTTTGTGAGTAAATCAATAAAAACATTAAGTCGGTTAGTAACCGTATGATGACCTGAAGAGAAAGGTCGTCATACATGCATACTAACCAACTTATATGATTATATTAAACTAGCTTATGCCCGCGGCTTCACCCGCGTTGTATAGGTAGCTTAAATGTTATTCTACAGCATAAGCTACCTATATTCCAAATTTCATCAAAATCCATTCAGTAGTTTTTGCGTGAAAAGTAACAAACATCCATCCATCCTCACAAACTTTTGCATTTATATTAGTAGGAAGTAGGATGTGATTGGAATAGTAGTTAAAGCATCGTTTGATAACTGGTCCTACCAGCCTATTTCGCCATAACATGCATGGGACGAAATGAGCTGGCATAATAGCTATTTCCACTTTTGCTTAGTTTTTCTATGAGTTGCTCACGCTGCGATTCATTAGATTAGCACATGAGATTAGCGAAGGATAGATATAAATAAAAGGTATTAACGAATAAAACATACAAGTCAAAAGGATGATCAAAATAAAAAGATAAAACTGAATAATACGCCATATCCCAAATGTTAAATATCAAAGACATTAATACCATTGAAATAAAAAATGAACAGCAAAATAAAAAACAAGAAATAAAAAAATTGAATGGCAATTCCAAAACCACTTATACAATAAAAACCTCAAACGATATTTAATATCGTGAATAAGGCCAACGGTGAGGTTGTTATTAATCTTTAGAATCTAACAATAAATGGGTTGATAATTTCTTTAATATTAAACATTGAAATTACAAATAATTTATTTGAAATAAGGCTCGTAATAAGTTCGCAGGTCATGAAAATCCAATTGACTGGCGACCTGCGATTGAAATCTATTATTGATAGCAAATTCAACATGGCGTCTATTCATTAGTCCCTCGATACGTGAGCTTTGTATGTGTTTCGGTTCGAACCGATTCCGATGACGCGAATATTCGATTTCATGTTTAATGAGACTCGAGTGTGTAATATTTACATTATCGTTTTCGAATAATGTGTTATGTACAGTGTTAATTGTTTCGCTTATTTAATCTATTGGTCTTCTGTATTTTGATTAGTTGTTATTTTGATTAACTGGATAGGTAAATCTAAATGTATACCTAGCACTAGTTTATATTGAATACTAGGTCAAATATTATCGTTAGCTGCTAAAGATAAACATGTAGAATAGAGTTTCCAACTTGCCTGCAAGGAATTCTATCGAGTACATGAATCGAATTAGTATGAACTCGATGCAGATAATCGAATGACTATTCTCCGCTCCGATTGAATAAAACTTGTAGTTTAACTACTCGAGCAAACTTAAAGGATGAGTTCAAGAATATTTTACTTTCTGCATTTATGGTACTATTATTATTAGGTATTAAAAAAAATTTGCTTACCACTTTACTCATAAACGCCTCTTCAATTTTAGTCAATTGATTAGCTTAAATTCTTATGGTTTTGTTTAGTATAAGGTTGGTTTTGCTAATAGAAATCTCGCTAAACAGTGATTTAATTTAAGAGGTGTTTATGAGTAAGGAGGTTACTGTTTATAGTCCAAGACTGCTTCGCTAAGTTACTGGATCTAAAGAAAAGATTATTAACACGATTATGTGAAGAACTGATACAGGTTACGGGAGGTTGATGGATGAGGGAGGCAGAAGAAAACTCGCGATGAGTATATTTAAAGTCGATGTCTAGGACATTAAATTAATCGTTAAAAAGGTATCTTTTTTGTTACTTTAATGATCGCTAAAATCTTTTTTAGATATAGTATCAAATAAAATAGAATTAGTAGTATCGCGATATACACGTGCTCAATAAATTCATGTTTTCATGGACGTACATGAACATATTATCACGTGAGTGATATCGCGTGAGAGACTGAAGAAAGTCAAGACGTTAGCCGATGAATTGCAACATCGATACCGTAAACTTTATTGGTTATTAACTTGTTATTTTAATAATTATTAATTAAACCTATTGAAATTAATATCATTATTATGGCAAGACAGGCAAAATTGAAATATTTTTTGCATTTCGTTAAAGCAGGCCCTAAATATTATTAAAAGAATATATTTATCTTTCCATAGAATCCGTCGCGTCCAGAACCGTTTTTAAAATCGGTTCCGAGAAAAACATTTTAAAGAGTTTATTCTGATCGGTAACTGTACTGAAACAAAAACCTTCATAAACAGGAAATGATGAAAAAAGGTTGCAAATCATTAAAGTCAAAGTAAAACAATTTTATATACGGTAAGAAATGGTATGGTATTATTTAGTTCTTTTATTTATTTTAAAAACGAAAGCTTTTTTTTCTTTTTATTTGTTCTGTTTTCCGTGATAAAATTAATCTCTACTTTTCAGTTTTAATATAGATGTTAGAGACATACAGCGTTATCTACTGAATGTCTTAATCAGAGCTATCAGTGACCCAGGCTTATCCTTGCACATAGACTTCGAACAGCTACTTTAATTATATTGACGAGACTTACTTGACTTAGATATCAGCCCATTAATGTCCCACTGCAGGGACGGACCTCCACTCGTGACGGAGGAATACTTAGCCTATTAATACCACGCTGGCCAGACGGATTGGTATAGTGTTAAATTTCAAGTTTTACTTAAATAACTAAGACTTAAAATTAGTTAACACACAACTCAATTTTACACCCTAACAAGAAAAATACGAAACCGCTACATCGAAAACACCACAGTATTACGCCGCGAATTTAATAGAGCAGTAAAGAAAAAAAGCTACGGTTTCACAGCGGAAAATTTTCAAACAATATACAAATCTTTCTGTTCCGACAGTCGAGGCTTTAACTCGACAAGTTGGAGGCAGGTGGCGCCCCTAGCATCGCCGGAAGTGGCGGTAACGGCATACTTCCGGCACGTCGACGCCTGCGGCTCTCACCTTGTTATGTTGGTACTACATGGGAATTAGACGACTTTTGTTTTTCTTTGAAATCATGTTAATGGAATGTTAACGTAGTTTGTAAGGAGGTAATGTGAATTTGTTGGGAGTGAAATTGTTTGACTAATTTTATATACGTTTTGTAGTATGTGGAATGCGGTAAATGATGAGTTTAAATCTCCTTTTGCTACTGATACTTGAGTACTGGGCAACTAATAGTACATCTAAGTACTTTATCACCATTTTATTATCCAGGGAAGTATCCTGTAGCCCAGTTATACATTCAACCAATATTCATAGTTTTTCATCGATTCCATACAGTTGCATTACAATAATTGTATTAACTTATCTGCATTTGTGTATTCTAGATATTATAACACACAATTTGTAGAACGAAAATTTATTTATTTATTCAAAGTCTACAGACTTTCAGGACTCTACAGAGTCCCACTGCAGGGCAAAGAACTCTCCTCCAGACTTCCATCTTGATCGATCTGTAGATAAAAAGAAAAGATTGAAAGGAAATTTGAATTGATTTGGTCCCCAATAGACCCCAGTATTATGATAAAGAGAAACCTAATAATAATTTACGATATCACTATTTTAAAGTAATATAAGAAGCATAAAATTTAATTTATAATATAGAATTTTATTAGGTCGTTATTGAAGTATAATCGTGGCGTAGTTCATATTTACGATAGGTAATAATACTTTTTATATCGCAACGGGATTTTATATGAATGTTTATTGCTCAGGTGATGTGATGAAAAATTATAAAGATCGGGAGTTGTAGGAAGATATTTTTGGAAGGATTTTTCTTTTAGGATTATACTGTTAGAAATAAATGGTTATTATTCTATTTTATATGGAGGTTGGGCATATTCCTTACATGTATAAAGACGAGCGTTCTCCGTGTGGCGACGGAGTAAGAACACAATATGTCACCACCCTATCTCATCCCATGGGTGTCGTAAATACCGACTAAGGGACTATCCGTAAATATTATCTTTACGTAATAAAAAGAAGGAAAACTTTTTATTTCGTAAAGATAATATTCACGGAGGAAGGTTATGGTATTATGATGATAAAGACGAGCTCTTCAGGGTGGCAGGAAACCGATGGAAAAGGAGCCTTCGTAAAGAGTTAATATTTGAGTGCAACTTATGCCCAGTAATGGACATCTTTAAGGTAAGATAACAATAATTATTCTTTAAAAAAAAAATATAGAAAAATAAACAGGTGAGAAAACGTAGAGGTAGAATTAAAAATACCTATTTACGACTAAAAAATAAATCTTTATATTAAACATAGGTAGATATGTAAAACATTAAGTAACCTACCTTGGTACAGCATTTTTCTTCAAACATGACATCGAACAGTAATACAGTACCCGAAGGGACGATCCCTCTTCTAGCAGTTTGACATCTACCATTTCCCGATTCACATTCCATAATGCATTCATCTAGAAAATCGTAGATGAAAAAACGTACATCGCCCTGTCATTGGCTCGTTGCTATTTTTACGGTTCACTTGTAAAACATGTGCGTGGCATTTTGTCTATGTCAAAGTGACAGGTAGTTTAGTTCATTATTTACTTTGGAACACAGGGCTTTTAATCTTAGTTTAGGATGAAGACGACGACCTCTGTGGCCTAGTTGTTATATAGCATGACTGCTACGCAAAGGTCTCGGATTCGATTCCCATGTGCATGAACATGATTGTTTGCATTGGTCTGGGTGTTTTCTATGTACAATATCTATGTATTTACAAAAAAAAAGTAATTAAGTATGTTTATCCGTTGTCTAGTACCCACAGTACAAGCTTTGCTTAGTTTGGGACTAGATGGCGTTGTGTGAATGTGTGAGGAATATTTACAATTAAAATATTATTAAATAATTGGTATTCTTACTTAATAACATATTATAATATTATGTAAAGAGTAGTTTCAATGTAAGACAAAGTGTTTTTATCATTAAAAATAAATGAAGCATTTTAGAAGTAAATTATTTAATTTATCTTTTTAAGGAAAATCTTTCTCAGGGACATAGTTTCTTTGGTTAGAAAGTAATATTATTAGATAATAAATCTTAAAAATTTGTCTCCTCTTTTATTTTTCACGCCAAGAACTAGCCAAAGTTTTGTTTTAGATTTTTGTTTTTATGGTGTTCTTGTTTTGTCAATTGACTTTATTGTACACACAAACACAGAGAGAGTAAAAGAGTTAAATTCCTGTTAACTATGAAAAAATTTCTTCAGTGTCGAAGAAACTAAGCCTACCAACACAAAGCCAGGTCCACCAATAACAATAACCAAAAAAAATAACGTTTTAAAGTAGACGCATTCATCTATACTTGTTTACTAATATAATAAAGAGGTAAAGTTTGTGTGTTTGTGACGTTGTAGTGGGTAATCTCTGGATCTACTTAACCGATTTTAAAAATTATTTCTGTGTTGAATAGGCCGTTTACCGGGGAGTGTCATAGGCTATACAGTATCACGCTATGACTAATAGGAGTGGAGCAGTAACGAAATATGATCAAAAAAGGGACGCGTTTTTTTCGCCGGTTAACGAAGTGGGCGCGGGTCAGCTAGTATAGCATATTTTTTTAAATAATCATTATTAGTGTTTAATTTACTCAAGTTATTTTAGAAAAGGTCATCTCATAATTCAGTGTAGATGAAGCAATTAATTCGTCTAACTAAAACCCTTTTCAACCGGTCAAAGTTGGCACTAAATCTTGACCACGAATCTATTGACTGATTTATAATGTTCCAATAAACTTCGCTCAGGTGATCGACCTTTTGACAGCATTCATATTTCATTATCTGTGGCTGTTGTTTTAAGTTAAGAACTTAAGTTTATTAGAGTTAATACGACCAAAATCAATAACGATTCATTTGTAAAAATAAATAGGTATTTATTTTAGCGATATTAATAAGTTGGTTGTGTTGCAGAATATTTTCATTTAACTTTTAAAGTGTTAAATGTTTCTCTTTTGTAAAAGGGACTTTTTTCGCTACTATTTCATTTGAACATCAACATCGTCTTTTAATACTTAACACTCTATCCTATCTTTAACGACTACTTTCACTATTCTAGACTTTTGATAAGCCTTAGAAAACTGAAGTCGATAAAAGCTTTTTTTCTTAGATATTGTACAAAATATTGGTGGTTCTTAATAAGCACAATATCTTCCTACTTTTGAGTTATATAATTTCAGACTGATACACATGTTTTTTTCTAATCACGTAAGTAAATGATTAAGTATACAACAAGCAACGAAGCGAAATTTTCAATTGTAAAAAGTAAAACTTACATAAAACGAATGTAATATTTTTAAGAAATAGCAATTTCTTAAATACAAAAATTTAAATTCTTACCTTAGAATAAATCTTATGAAAGTTTCAAATAGGGTTCTCCGACTTACCGCAGTTTGACGTTCACAGTTC
Organism: Schrankia costaestrigalis; assembly: GCA_905475405.1. Classification (NCBI taxonomy): domain Eukaryota; kingdom Metazoa; phylum Arthropoda; class Insecta; order Lepidoptera; family Erebidae; genus Schrankia; species Schrankia costaestrigalis. The sequence goes on along the minus strand of FR997829.1, from coordinate 18,656,958 downwards.
TTCAATATGAAGGCATAGTGTGAACTTTTAGTTCACAAAACTTTACCAAAGCTTTTATACGGTATTCAAGAATCTTTGGAATTGACTTCCTACTAATACGAAGAGTTTGACGGCCAAATAGGTGCGAATACTTTTGCTATTTCATTCCTTTCGTTTGTATTTTTTTCTATTACCTATCCAAAAAGCATGAAATTAATAAACGGAAACAATTTACTTCTAGGCCGAAGACAATTTTTGAAGATCGCACAAATAAATATTTTGTTTTGCGTAAAATTTTGCGTGACCTCGTGCAAGGCAGTTTTGCCTCTAAAATACTTATTATTGTTTTTTTAAATGGCGATTCTAAGATTACGCCAATGACCAGTTAAGTTAGTACTTTTAGTAGACGAGCAAGGTAATCCAAATTTATAAAAACGTGTTATTCTGTGCTGTACTAAAAATGTAGATAATAATATAAGCTAAAATAGTTTATTGTATTAATAAAGTCGTCAAAATATACGTCAAAACTAGTGACAACAAGTCAAAGTTATGACGAAATAGTTCGTATTATTTACGAGGCTTATTATTATTATCTGTTATTCATGTTAAACTTGTTTTACTTCGGCTTAGTCGAATATAAGGAATAATCGTGTTGTTATCGTATGTACCAGTAGTATTACGTTACGACAATATTTTTCTTTTAACGCCTCGTGTATATCCTGTTCCATTTTGTGTAAATCTCTTTACAATGTACTTGTATTGTATTTAGGCCTAGTATACACTGAAAAAAGATTGAATTATTTTATAAATAAAATAAAATCTTATAAAACTTACAATATATTTTAGAGATATTTGCAGCTTGTTTTAGCTATGGTTTGATGAACGATCGCTAACTTTATGGTGCAACGGTGTGTTGTCATTTTATACTCATGTAAATGTATTTTTATTTGAGCATTTGTATGATTCGGAGGGCATGCTAATTTGTTCGTTGTTCTTAGTTCTTGTGTTAATGCGACTGGTTTCCTAAAATCTTGTGAAAGAAATTTAATGGCTTGAATTACTTCTGTTACCATCTTTTTTTATATTATCCACCAAAGGGCAACCAAAGCCTAAACAAAATCCAAATACCGTCAGATGTACCCACCAAATTATAAAACATAACATGTGTACATACGCCTAACCCATTATGACAAACGTTTTCGCTCCTTCAACACAGTATAAGGTCTCAAGAGGTAAAGCAAACAAGAAATAAGTACGCTTAATGTAAAAAGCACTCAATATTCTCACGAAAAAAAAAATATCTTCAAGTACTTAAAAGGAAACGATTACGCTTCTTGTACGTACGACAGGCAATTTAATACTTGAGAATGCAATCCTGTTTCTTAAACAATTTGTCGTTACAGTACTGAGACTCGAAGAAAAAGAATATTCTATTCGATTCAATATAAATTGTCTTTGTAAAGGCATATAAAACGAAAGTCATGAGACTGTTTAGATGTTTACTAGCTGTTGCTAGTTTTAGTTCTGGCATTTCGTTGCTTCTTAAGAGTTTTAAAGTTACATTGGAGGTTTCCGTGAGGTGACGGAGTAAGAATACAATATGTCACCACCCCAGTTAATTATAATCAGTAGTTATAATGAAATGAACTCTGTGAACTTTTCCTTAATCGAATTTTACTAAGTATGGGCTGAACTTGATAACGAGACAAAAGTTCGGATGGCCTATCGGTCCAGGTCTCATTTACACAAATGAGACAGATTCGAATCCTTTTTTTTCTATTTTTAATTTCATTTATTATAATAATATGAAAAACTTTAGTATTTATAATTAGAACTTTTTCCTTTTCAAATAAAATATTTGTTTATTGTGTTCAATAGGGCTTTTCTCAACATACCTTTATACTCTACACATGCCTACCTAAACCAGATAGTTCGAACGCACAGTTCACAAACGCAATACAAATTAAATCGGCTACTTGGATTACGGGGGTAAATGGTCCAATTAGTGTTTCGGTGGGTCGTCGGCATTTGGAGTCAAGACAAACGAGATTGCCTGCTTCGGGCACCTGCTTCGCTGTTTACGGAATGGGATTTTGTGTTCCGTCTTGATTGTGGTCCGCTCTATTTAATTTGTGACCGGCAGACAATTGCATGTTATCTTCTTAGCGGGAATTGAGTTTGATGAATAGTGTTTTGTATTATGAAATTATTTATGATTGTAAACGAAGTAGGCTTGTAAGAATCGTAGTTCTTGGCGCTTATTAGTGACTTCTTACGCCAAGATTAAAAGGCGTACTTAAATAAATATTCACGGAATGAGAATCCGCATCATCTCTTTCCACAGATTGTCAATTTAAATACCATAACCTTACTGGCATCAAGACATTGCATTATTTTAAAGTAAAGTAATGAAATACCAAGTAAACAATTTCGATTTTTTTCTGTAATTCTGATTTTGATGTGACTAGTTTTTCAAAGTCAAGGCATATTGAAAAGAATACAACCGAATTAAGAACCTGCTTCTATTTTTGTAATCGGTTAAAAAATTAAATTATCCAACCCCAGGTTTGCGTATATATATTTTGTTACAAAAACAAGATTGTTATCCTTTCATTTCGTTTTACGCAGTATACAGAAAAGTTAATTTAATTACCTACTGTTGACTAAGCTTCGACATCACATTAAATTTTCAGTAGAATAATCATTATAACAGCCCATTGATGTCCCACTGCAGGGACGGGCCTCCTGTCTTGACTAAGTCAGCGTGGTATTAGTAGGCCAAGTACCCACTTGGCCTACTAATACCACGCTGGCCAGACGGATTGGTTTAGGGTTTAATTTCAAGGTTTCCTTCTTTTTATTTGGTAAAGATAATATTCACGGATAGTCCCTTAGTCGGTTTTTACGACACCCATGGGATGAGATGGGGTGGTGACATATTGTATTCTTACTCCGTCACCACACGGAGAATAATATTCCTCACATATTCAAACAATACCTTCTAGCCCAAAACTAAGCAGAGCATGTACTTGTATTAGAAAAGTAATGAAGACACCTATACGAATGAAAATATTTATATTAAATGGAAGCCTAGACCTCTGCATAGCAGTAACAGACAGTATTTACGAGTGTACCTAGATGTCAATAAAAAGTATCTACAATCTAGTAGTAAAAGTTCTATTAAGATCTATGTCTGATGAGTGTCCCATTGAAAGTTACTTTGGACACAGACAAGTGAACAAATAGTTATTTAAGAATTTTTTGGCGCACATTTTTTATACCTTGCCATACACTAAAGAATAAGAGATGTTAATAATCCGCATTAATTCAAATTTAATAAAAGTAATATTATTAGTAAAAGGTGTTGTATTATACAACACCTTTTATTAATAATTAGTAACGGTGTGACAAACAAGACAACAATTCCTGATAGTAACACTGGAGTGACATCCTGGTGTAACCACGAGTCCGCCATCCAAAATGTGAGTAGTCAACAGCTGTTTTCAACCGACTTCTTTGTATCCTTCTAAATATAATAACTACATGTTCCAAGTGAAAGGATTATCATATTTTTTTCTTTTTAAAATAAAGTGGTATTTTCTTGTTTTCTTTGTATTTTTTATTTTCTTGTATCTTAAAGAATCCTTTTTAAAAAAAAAACTTCATAAATGACAGGTTGAAATTCTTTGATTTCCGTTATACTGTGTGGGCGGTGTGTCTGTTGTAGATTGCTGTCAAATTATGAGATGTAGGTCTGACGTTATTTGACACCTACAAATATTGTATTACGCTACATTTTATTTTTATTGTATTTTAAAGTTAACTTAGTTATTAAATTAACAACATTGATACAACTAATATCATAAAACATTAAGGGCTAACCCTGTATTAATGCTGTATTATTAGGTCGAATAAACTTCTGCGCTAAAAAAGGGCCATGTTTGATTTTAAAGGCTAGTAAAGGCATTTATAATACACACTCTTATATAATAAAATCACGCTTTGTCCCGATGGGGTTAAGAAGACTGCGAAACGCGATGTACCGTCATCTTTCCTCAATTGATACAAATATGTATACAAGCCTCACTGTTTAGACGTCTCCAAGTTTAAAGTAACGAGCTGTTCACTCGAGTACATGGTGACGGCTACCAAGATGGCCTTTAGTTCATTTACAATCGATCTTAAAACATGAAAGAGGGTCTCTTGATCTTCGGTTGCATCTTACGAGCCCAACAAATATAAAATTACGTGAAATACTTAAAAAAAAAAAACTTTAAGGAAGAAAATAACTAAAAGATTTAAAATAATAAAATGTAATATGTATGGGTATCCTTTAAAATTTAAACTTTCATTTTATAACTTTACTAGCTGACCCATGTCCACTTTGTTAGGCGGCGAAATAAACGCGTCCATTTTTTAAACATATTTCATTACTGCTCCACTTTTATAAGTCATAGCGTGATACTTTATAGCCTATGACACTTCCCGAAAAATAAACTATTCAACACAGATAGAATTATTCAAATCAGTTCATTAGATCCAGACATTACCCCCTACAACGTCACAAACACACAATCATACAAACACACAAACTTTACCTCTTTATAATATTAGTATAAGTATACTAATAAACTAATTGATTACACACAATTTTTATGACAATAAAAGCTAGTCGCGAGTTTTTCTCTACCTGTTAGTTAATCTGCTAAGTTTAATTCTTACTGTAATTGTATTGTGTAGTTCAAAATCAAATCTAAAACACTGTATTTCAGTTTTACTAGTCCGAAAACTTTCTCGAAGTTACAATTTGTATCAATCACTGATATATTTGATCTACAAAGTTATCGTCCAAATGCCACCAATTCAATTATAACATTCTCTAAGAGACAGTTAGTATGATATTTTTTCGTCCCTTTTACTCAACAATACCTTTATTATTGGACGTGTAGCACTAATAACTTTGACACGTGTTGAGTATATTAATTTTGTTATTGTTAGTTTTTGTTATCATCTCACAGGTGCACGGGGATGAGAAAGTTTTGTGAGATAATTGATACTAGTGTTATACTATAGTGTGTTCATATACTGTAGTGTATTCTTTCTGTAGTAGTTGAAATAGAAGTTGAAAATTGTGACTTGGTACTCATAGTTATTTATTTAATTTGCAATTAGCTAGAACACGTGTGATTCCCGAACAGAACATTTTTGTGTAAACTACAATAGTTGACTGTTCCGAGACTCTCTTAATTTAAAGTTTAATGAAAAAGAAATGGTGACAAATCTAAACATTTAAACAGATAATGAAAATTACACGTAGTGAATAGCGTGTGGTTTTTGTTTTACAGTTCATGAAAACTTTTGTAACTTGAATTCACGTCAATATTTTCTGTTACAACAACACATAAGACAAAATCGAAACTTAGCGTTTACATCAAACGGCAGTTTCAAAATTACAATTCAATGTAACGCTGAAATTATAAAGCCTATTAAGCAACAAAATGTGGAATGTAACAACATTTGTACACACTAAACATAACACTATGGTGACGTTAAAATTAACCGCATATTACTTAGGCGTTTTAGTTATACGAGTATACATATCAATATGTATGCAAATGTTATGAATAGATAGATTTGTTTGCGTATGTTTGTGTAGATAGGTATTACTGAAGATTCCACTTGTGTTATGTAGATAGTATTTAGTTAACAAAACAGTTGTAGAAATATTTAACAATCGTAATAACCTAAGATGGTTAGAGTTAACTTCATGTTCATTCTTAAGAATTGATATCGATTATTCTTAAGAAGGGATAAGGGAGGCGCAGGACCGCACAAGGTGGTAATATTTAGAGGAGGCCTATGTCCAACAGTGGACGTCAATTGGCTGAAATGATGATGATGATGATGATGATTCTTAGGTCTTAGTAATAGAAGTAGAACTTAAAAACTAACGTTAGTAAACATAATACAAAAATAAAATATATATACAAAAACATACCCAAAAACTTAGTGTGCGTTGAGCTTTACCCAGCAACCAAGCAACGGACAGTCCCATCAGTTACTTAATACCTTTAGCATGCTGTGGAAACTGGCGAGAGTTCTGTAAAGGATGGAGGCGCTACGCTTCCGGATAATCGCGTAAAAATCATTCATCTGAGCTACAGCAAACATTCCGGAAGCGCTACAGAACCACGGCAGTCCTAACAGCACCCTGAAAGCATTGTTGTACTGTACCCGATTATGATTATATTAATATTTCTGGAGATAAAAGCTAAAATAAGTAAGGCGGTTTCTTTTAAAATAACTTTTATTTTAACTGGTCGAAAAGCTTTAGAATCGGTTGATAAAAGAGATGATCATGTCCAAGATCAGTGCTGTTTTTTCTATCAAATGAATTGTTGGTACGGTCTCTAGTGCTCTACATTTTTAGTAGTCTATAGGCCGATTTGGAACTCCGACATAACCTTAGCGATCCGGGTTTCTCTTTGGTGTAAATAAACTTATATATTTTGTAATCCTCAACGCAAGAAAACACTAAATTTCTTTAATGTTGTCTGCAGATGAAAAACTCTCTATCAGAGGGCGACCAAGTATACAAACTTAAGTTTTAAAAGTATGTATTAATAAAACTGCAATTATCAAAAACCATATTTTCATAACTTTAATAAACCTAAAATTCTAATAATAGTTAGCTAAATTGCCAGAGACATCTGTCGGTGACTTGGCAGCACTTCAGTTATTTCTTTCCATCTAAACCTTTGGCAATTGGCAAGTCGGCTCTTGTAAAGATTAGCTCGGCTGGCATTATGCCACTGTGACATTTGACCTGCACATATTAAGCTGTATATATACTACTTGCTGCTGACCTATATACCTCCCTAGCTAGTAAGACAGGAAAATTTTGTAAGGACGAAGTCGCTTTGACTTTATCTTGTTACGACTAAATCTGATTATTTTGTGAATGAATGTAACTTGCTTTTGTAAGCCGTTTTTAAATTTATTTTTGTACTTGCTACTTTTATCAAAGTGATGGTTTTATTTTTTGATTGTTAAAAGAAAAATATAATTATAATGAAGTTATATCAACATCAAATTATTGGACACATAAAAGTCTTCCAAGTTCAAGACTATAATAATTGGACTTTTGTTTGTACAGCCATACAGGTGGTGTTAAATAAAAGTTCTCAAATGATTATCTTCGCTTATTGTACCGCTGTTGTACAGCCCATTTATGTCCCACTGCAGGGGCGGGGCCCCTCCCGTAATGGGATACTTGGCCTACTAATACCACGCTAGGCAAACGAATTGGTATAGGGTTTAATTTCAATTTTCCTTCTTTTCATTTCGTAAAGATAATAATATTCTATACGTGAATATTATACACGGATAGTCCCTTAGTCGGTTCCTACGACACCCATGGAATGACATGGGGTGGTAACACATTGTATTTTTAATCCCTCACCACACGGAGGAAGAATACAAGTAATTTACCGAGCACAAAACAAGTAACCTCATTGCCAAACAAGAAACACTTTAGTAATTCCCACATCCCATAACGAGTGCGCACAGTAAGCCTAACTCATACTAGTAAGTGGTTTAGTTAAATGTCATTGGGAAAGCGACGTCCACGCCAGACAATTATCTAGTCCTAAATGTGAACATTAATATCGTTGATACAGTGCACTTGACTTGCGGTTCATTAGATAGAATAGACGATTTGTTCCTGATTCGTCATCTTCCTAATTGGTCATCTTCCAAATTCGTCACTTTCCTAACTCGCCATCTTCCAAACTGGTCATTTTCCAGATTCGTCATCTTCCAAACTCGTCATTGTACTGTCGAATTGAATTTTAACAGAAACTAAAAGAAAGAATTATTCAAGTATAGGCAGGAGCAATATGTTTTATATCTTAAAGTGTATCATATTTTTATAATACAAGTGCTAACTATCGTTGATTTTAAATGAATATTTATTTCTGTAAAGGCTACAAAAAAGTTATGTCTACAAAATAATTAAATTGACTTATTTCAAATGGTATGCAATGTCACTTGTAAAAAACATTATCATGTACCTAACATTTTTTACTAATAAAATAATTTTATCATCATTCTTATTTATTTAAGTAATATGTATTTAGTTTAAATAAATATTTATTTATATAACATTTAGGATAGTACACAAATACTTTTTTATTTGTAATTAGTAAAAATTAAAATTGCATAAATGTCAATTGTGAAGTGCACTTCCAATCCGGTTTTTTGACGTTCCGTTTGTTGTCATTTTTTACTTTCGGTGTATTTATCGTCTTACTAATTATTTTCTAAAGATAAAATTCAAAAATATTTACTTTTTCTCTTTCTCTAATGAAAAAAAATATATATTCTGGTTCATCAATTCATGCCTAATTTATTCTTATATACTTATTGACAAAGTGCTTCTTCTCTTATTTTTTTTTATAAACTTCATGATAGACAAGTAACACTCTTAAAGGTTACTACAAAGGATTTATGTAATAAATTTTTGTTGACAAATGTACACGGTATGACGAGTTTGGAAGATGACGAATCTGGAAAATGACCAGTTTGGAAGATGACGAGTTAGGAAAGTGACCAGTTTGGAAGATGACCAATTAGGAAGATGACGAATCAGGAACAAATCGGTACGTTTTGTTTGAAAATTATAGTCTTTATTGTATTTTTTTTATTGATTCTTTATTTATCACTTGGTGATAATGTCACCCCTATTAAAAAACATCATACATATACATAAGGCTACGTCTAATACATACAAACTTAAAATAAAACTAATAACTTGCATAATTGTCTAGCCTCCCTAGACCATGGAGAAGCCAGTATAACATTACATTCCCCCACGTCATAGCCTCCCTCAAATAAGAGTAGTCTTTTCCCAGCGTTCCGGTCATTGCAATCTGGTGATGTAGTTTTGCCCATTACATGTTTGAATTTATTGTACGGAATGTGACCTGAACGCAGTCTCGATAACGATACAACAGAGCCTATCCATCTCCTTCTCTTGAAACCATGGACAATGAGGCAGTTCAGACTGTACCGTTTTGTACCAGATACTTTATTAATTCCCACATCCCTTATCGAGTGCGCACAGTAAGCCTAACTCATACTAGTAAGCGGTTTAGTTAAATGTCATTGGGAAAGCGACGTCCACGCCAGACAATTATCGAGTCCTAAATGCGAACATTAATATCGTTGATACAGTGCACTTGACTTGCGGTTCATTAGATAGAATAGACCTGGTTTAAGTTTACGTTTTGTTTGAAAATTGTTGCCTTTATTGTATTTTGGTTGTATTTTAAAGTATTATTGACGACCTCTGTGGCGTAGAGGTTATATAACATGACTGCTACGCAGAGATCTCGGGTTCGATTCCCATACAAATCTTTGTGTGCATGAACATGATTGTTTGCATTGGTCTGGGTGTTTCTATGTATAATATGTATGTAAATACAAAAAAAAAGTATTTATGTAAGTATGTTTATACGTTATCTAGTACCCATAGTACAAGCTCTGCTTAGTTCGCGACTAGATGGCGTTGCGTGAATGTGTGAGTAATATTTATATTTATTTATAGGCATTTAGGCTTAGGGTTAGGGTACCTAGTTTAAGTAGGCCAGGTTTTCATCAATCACTAGAAGAGATCCAAACCTGCTTGTTCTATCCCTAGAATATTAATAAAAGATTATGATAATTTTCAAAATCGTAAAATTATTTCGTATCGGTATTTAAAATTCATATTGCATCGTTATTTTAAGCTTGTGCAGCTTGAAATAGTTCCACTGTCCTCAATAAAGTAATGTTGCGGTTTTGAGCTCGATTTTAGATTTTATATTTGTAATTTTCATTGATATTTATTACTATTTCTATAATAATTACTTTTGGAGTTTAGTAAAATATTAATTATGGACACGTTTTATTTTATACTTTTTTATCTGTGAAAACTTGTACCTAATTGATCATGAATTGTTATGCTAATTGTTATTTTGAATTAGCTGTAAGTTTTCTTAATATAATAAAATAAAATAAATAAAAAACTTTTATGAAACCTGTTCTAAAAGCTACAATATAAAACAAAAGTATGTTTCTAAATCATCATTATTAGTTTATTGTAAAGTAGTAACAAATAATTCCTCGTATATCATGGTCGTAGCTTTTTGCAAAGTTATTTTAAAAAAAAACATAATTAAATAAATAATCCTCACACATTTACACATCGCCATCTAGACCCAAACTAAGCAAAGCTTATACCTACTATGGATACTAGACAACGGATAAACATACTTAAATACTCTTTTTTTGTTCTTTCATAATACGTAGAAAACACTCAGACAAACATGTTCATGCACACAAAGATTTGCATTGAGCGGGAATCGAACCCGAGACCTCTGCGTAGCAGCCATGTAATATAACGACTGCGCCACAGAGGTCATCATCTACCTACTTTACATTAATGTAAAAGCTTATTTAAATTGAAAAATCTTAGATTCCCAGTATTTTAATTATAAAGTAAAGACACAAGTTTGTTTGATAAATCATTTTCTTTTTTATTTTGTTTACTAAACCTAACGTCTAAAGAGTTTTCCGTAATTTTATTTAAGTTAAATCTTATTAGCTGGAACTCCTTCAGCTACCGTAGAACTAAATAATTATAAAGACATCGACTTAGTTTCTTGGAATAATTGGCTAATACAAAGCAGGTAAACAAGTTAATCTGAGCTTTGCATCTTAAAGCTTAAGATAACTTTTTATTTAGAAACAGAAGATATTCTTAGAATTTTAAAAATGTTGATGTCATCTCTGATTAAGCTTTGGAATTAGATTTTTAAGCAAAAAAGTAAATTATTAAAATATTTGACTAGTTGCTGACGCGGATTCACCCAATACATTAACAAAATTTAATAAACTTTACTAATATTAATATTAAATACTAGCTGACCCGTGCCCACTTCATTAGGCCGCGATAAAAACGCGTCACTTTTTTAAACATATTTCATTACTGCTCCACTCCTATTAGTCCTAGCGTGATACTACATAGCCTATGACACTCCCCGATAAATGGACTATTCAACACAGAAAGAATTTTTGAAATCGGTTCAGTAGATCCAGAGATTACCCCCTACAACGTCACAAACACACAAACACACAAACTTTACCTCTTTATAATATTAGTATAGATTACTATAGTTACTAACGGCTGGCACCGATTTAATTATTAATAAATTTTAAACTTTTAAAATTATAAAGATGTTTTGAGTTTTGTAGTAATTGAAACATGAGATGTGGTGGTGCCGCTTTGTATTGTTATGTCATCACACAATAGACAACGTTTAATAATAAACGAAAGAAAATAAGTAAGCAAAATAGTATAATAAGTGTCCTCAATAAAAATGATATTAAACCAGAGAATCACGACAACCTATACCTAACGACAATAATATCTCCTTATACCTTCTCTTCTCTTTACCCTAATGACCCTCCTTAACCCTTAGCATTTCTAATCTTATTAACATTAAGCAGACTAATTTACCCCACATTAGGAAATATGTCACAGGCAGCGTGAATTTATCAACATTTTCATGAAAACTCACGACAATATGCGAAACACGAACTGCCCCAAATGTTGAACTCTGGTCAAATAAATTAAAATTCTCATTGCAAGTGGCCTCAGTGAAATCGTGAGGAAACTGGCTGTCGTGTTATTTTTCACTGCACACAAGGAAATAACATTTAAAAATGGAATTGCTTTATTTTTTCCAAGATAAAAACAAATTATTTTCCGGCTGGTTTTTTAATGATTCAATTGTCGTATTTTGTTGGATTAGTTATTTAATGTAGATTTGTTTAACTAAATTGAACTTTACCAAAAAACCTCTCTTTGTTGACCGATGTTTCAATCCAAACCTCTTATCAGATACAGTTCATTTGATTAATGAACACTACACCTATCATCTACTTACTAGTCAGTCGTCGTTCAGATTTTCAAAAAGAAATTTTAATCGACACGTAGTAAAAATTCAATTAGGTATGTGTGCCTCACTAGAAACCCTTATTCGTATTGGACAAAATCAGTGCATTATTATCAAACACAACTAAAAAGTTCGCAACTTAATTAACTTACAAACAAAAGTCATTAAGGATCTTCCAATTAATTATTAAATGCAAGGACAAAGTTTCTCCAGTGACAGGGAAAGAACAACATATAAGGTAAAGAATCAGTTTACTCATTAATAAAGAGAAAACATTTATATGTTTGTTAATCTGTTGAATAATACCCATAGAATAATCCCTGCTCAATTGACGTCATGTCAATGTCTAAGGAGGATTATTATCCAAGTAGGTCGAATATAAACTTCTTCAGATATTTTTCTTGTCCAAATATAAGTACGAGGCCCTCATAGAAATACATAGCCGTAGTTGTTCACGCTTCTTTTAAAATAAATCTCACATGCTCCACATAAACCTTAAGGCAAACCGTAAACACAATTTTAATAAACCACGCACAGAATCACAGCCGTAAAGCCAAGTTAATACAGAAGTAAAGAAATTCTTCGACAAAAGACTCATATCTTGACTGAATATATGGAATAAGAATTACTTATTATCGCTCTAAATTCCCTACGTTTTATGTCCTCAGTATACGGTTCAGTTAACCGTGCGTAATCCTCTCCATATAATAAAATACACATCTAAACTTAATAAGACTGGCCGTCAAAAAGTTTTACAACGCTTATTAATGCTAGGCAATGAAAAAGTTTTGATTTGAATTTACGAGTAAGCGATCGTATTTGTTGGTTTCACTAGGTGATAGATCGATCCATAGATAAAGTGTTATAAAAACTTATATAATAAGTGTTGTTTTATTTAGTTTTTAGTTTGCCAATGTTCATATCTTATATTGAATTGGAGAAATGAGTGATGAAATATAGTTTTCACAATTCTTTTGTAAGTTTTCTTATTCACGTTGATCAATCAAAATACGTTGCAATGGTGGAAACTTTTGTTGAATTTGTGTTGAAGTATTCGAGTTTTCAAATAAAAGTTGATGTAATGTAACAAGTAAGATAAAAAAATGTTTACATAAGTATTTTTATTACACAGCTGTTGCCGTTGTGGGCCATTAAAAGACATGTTATCATGTCTTACTACACACAGATATTTTATGAAGGAGAGGCATGTATATATTCTGGCATTGCTGACGTTCAGAAATTACTACGTAGGTATCATGAGGTGGACGGCGTTCTCGTCCGCCACCTTGAAGCAATGGAAGAAAATGTTATGTTTTATTTCAATCCTTTGCAACTTTTATTTATATTCTTGCACTGTATTTGTGTTATTATATAACAAATACAACATTTTACAGCACTAACAAATCATACTATTACACACAAGTATTAAGTACCCTAAGCCAAAGGACTTCACCGAAAAAAGGATAAAGTAATTCTAATGATTACACATTAACCGTTTCCAAATAAAAGGGTCCGTATGTACACATTAAATCGGTGTTGTTTTGCGTGTCATTAAGTGGGTATAGGGTAACGACCGATGTTAGCACCTGCTTTATTTTTATATCTATGTTTACAGTTGGTTTTACTTAAAGACTAAATAGGGTTACATTTGTTCTTGTTAATTATGTGTTAATTTGTTGTTTGAATATTGGAAAAGCGATATGAAAGGTTTTAAAACGGCGATTGTGATGACTGAAACTTATTGGAATCTGTTATAGTTTACGTTTCTGTGTGGTGACAAGCTAAGATTACAAAATCTCAGACAGAGGCTAAAAGGTAAAAGGCTGGTTTCTCCCCATCAGGTCATCACCTGAGGGGAGAACCCAGCCTTTTGCCTTGATGAACTGACGCAACATTTTGATCAGGACAGTAGAAAGTCAATGAATGAGGGAAGCGTAGGAGCGTAAGCGATGTAACCGCTTATAGAAGAAAGTCATAGGCATAAAGTCTTGCATTCAAGCTCATTTGACTAATACAATAATAAATGATTACTTCGTTGTCCCGTGGTTGCCTTAATAGTGAATAAAGGATATTGGCATACTAAGTATCAGAATAAATGAACAGCAGAAAGTGAAATTAGAAACAAACTAATGCCAATAATTGGAGTAGAATCATTGTGGGGTTAGTAAGTCAGGAAACCCTATTATATACAACGCTCGGAATTAAGCAATGCACTACGTGACACCTCTAAGGAAATCCAAATTTAAAACAATGGCTTATGTATCACACAAATAACTGCATAAAATTCAAACCTGCGTCTAGGCACGACATAATTTATTGTTCGCATGTACGAGTATATTCTGTTATTTTACTTTTAACCTGTATTTAAGTAATTGCAATATAATTAGACATTAACATAATACATCACAATTAAGCATCATTAACTGATGTGTTAATTGGCCACAGTAATCCACATTACATCCGAAGGTATATCCGCATACATCCGTGTTATATCCGTGTGTTATACCCGCACGGATAACTGTTATTGCTTCTCTGTTTATTGCGATGCTTTATGTCCCAACACTAGCGCGATATTATGTTCTTGTTTTGAAAACATTAACGATGTTTTCTAGTTTACAAAGTTATTCTGCTATTTTGTTAAGGCAATTTTTATTATTCTTGCAAGGTGTGAATCTTGTTAATCAATTTTATCTCGAGGATGTCGTAAGAGATTAAAAATAAGTTTAGATTAATGTAATAATTATAATATACCACACATTTTTCATCAACCAGTTTCAAACTGGGCCGACTACTATAGGCAGAAATATTTAAAAATGAAATGTTATTCAAGACATAACATTTTACCAATTTGTAATATTCTTTTGCAACATTGAAAGTTTACGGCTATTTACCCTAGATGGTGCTGTTATAATTAAATGTAAATTTCGAGAGTTAGCGGTTCAATAGCAATTCAATTTCGGTTATTAATGTTATGCAGTTAATGTAGTAGCGCTATAAAGAATAACACTATAAAATAATAGATACGCTGTTAACCATTTTGATTAATATTAACATGAAATAAATTAGCTTTTAATTAAGTAAATTTAATTAAACATAACATTACCATTTTATGTTCGATACGTTTCAATTACATTTGGTGCAGTAAATAATATATTGTATATTTATTTTAATGCTAGAACAAAATCACATCCTACTGCAGGATAGATAGATTCTCCGTGTGGTAATAGAGTACACCCCATCTCAACCTACGGGTGTCGTAAAAACTGACTAAGGGAATATCATCTTAACGAAATAAAAAAAGGAAAAACTTGAAATTAAACCCTGTACCAACCCGTCTGGCCAGCGTGGTATTAATAGGCCAAATATCCCTCCGTAACGGGAGGAGGCCCGTCCCTGCAGTGGGACAATAATGGGCTGTTATGATGACTAGTTTCAAAAACAATATTTATACACAGAATATCAACACTGAGGCAAAGTAAGTAACAAATGCTGAATAATAACTCAAACTTACGCGAGCGTCTCAGATCGTCAAGAAAAATCCTCGCAGTATTCTACGACGTCATAATGGACTCTCAAATAGATAATGGCTATAACAGCTTCATAGATTTACTCTCCACCTCTCAACACATAAATATTCATAAAGAACTGAGTATTTTTAAAGAAGAAAAATATATAAAGTAATGTAGGTACTGTTTCTTACGCCAGAAAGCTTTGATGAAGAGGGGTGGAAGTGGCTTCGTCACTATACAATTACCTTGAGGCGGTCCGATGGGAAACACGCAGTTTTTTCTAACGTATTCAATTTCCGAACACAACTTTCTTTATTTTGCAAACACTTAGAATTACATTTTGTTTTGGGGAAGCGTATTTAAAAAGTATGTTTTATCGCTCGGTCCTTTAATAGATTCTCTGTTTAAGGAGTTGTCATTTGGGTAAAACTTTTTGGCTGTGGTCAGGATAAAGTAAACATATTTAACTAATTATTTTACTAATAGTTACGCATAAACTTACGCTTTATGCTATGAGGTTAGGAGAAGAGTTGTCAGTATTTCTTGATTATGTTTAACTTTCCACCGAAGAGTAACGTAGTAGAGCGGAGAAAAATTAATGGATAAAAAGTAACAAATAAGATTGCACAATATCTTTACAATATTTAGGAGCGGACATTTAGATAAATTGGTTACTATTGCTCCGTTTCTTTCTTCTGCTAATGCTCTCCGTTCCTGGGTACACGCAATCTTAAAGGGGTGCTGTATAGAAAATCTGTTGTTTTTCAGTTAGAGCCATGTAAATTCGTAAACAAGTTTCAGGTTGAAAATAAATTAATACGTGTTTCAGAGTTTTAGGTAATATTTTACTTAGAGGTAATAACGTGCGAGCGTAATAACATAAACTGTTAGTAATAATATTTCACTGAAATATCGATAAGCAGAAACGCTTCGACGAGACAGAGTAAGTTGAAAATAAAAGAGCGAATACTGAATTTATGAATGCGATGAACCGTGACAGTAGTGAGGCCAGGGCAGACTAAGGGGGATGGGTACATGCATATTTGATTCCGTCATAAACTCAATTTACAGCTAATCTCATCTCAGATTGTCGAAGAAATAAAATTTCACACGCCGTTGAGTCAGTCGAGAATGTAAATAGGGTAGGCGCGGGTACAAGCCTGCGACGTGAGTGGAGCACGTCAGGGAGGGGGCGCTAATAAAATATACTCGGCAGAGTTCACGGCTCATTTAGCACGAGACGCTCTCGCGCCGCCCGAGCAAGGAGCCTGCCGACAATTTAATATTTCGCCTTTAATTCCGGGCACTAAATTAAACACCGGCCTGTAATCTCGTGCTGCGCCGTTAAATTTTTGTCCCCGTGATCAGTATCGGCGGGTGATCGATTTTACGGGCCTACCGGTCTCGCGTTTCGTACGGTTGTAACTTTTTAGTGCTTCTTTTATTACGACAAACGATTTTAATCAAGCGAGTTTTTGTTCGGAGCGGACGCCATTAGCGCCCTGGAGTCGGAATAAAATTCCAAGTTAAGTCGCATTCAAGACTCGAGAATTTGCTTTTAACTTCGTTTGATGGGTCGCTTCGGGGGCGTTTAGTGACCTTTACGTTACTCCATAAAATAAATCTATACAAACTGCTATTTAAATTTTCAATATAGGAGACATGAACATTTTTTATATTGAATACAGACTTGTCCTTTCAAATAAATATCTTCAAAATTTAAAAGACTATGAAAGTAGTTCTTTGCTAAAGCACCTCAAGTAAGTTTTGTATTCGAGGAAATCACTCGTGAAACTCTCATTCGAGGCTAACTATCCTCAAAAAGCGTTGTAAGAACAAAGTTTGTTGAACAAGGCGACCTCTCGCGGCTTGTTCTAAACTAGAACTAGTCACAAGAAAAATCTCGTAAACCTAAACAAGATCTTTTCGCAAACTTTATGGGTAGTATTGATTAGTAGAATGCTTCGAAATACGAAGTCTTATTGGGAATTATATTTATTCCTTCCATATACTATTTCTTTTAATAGTAATAATACGCATAATAAAACAATTTTATTAACATAAAATGCTGTTGCATCTGCAACTAACTAAATGGTTAAAATATGTTATTGCACTGTAAGAAGCGCACTGTAAGAATAGATCTTTATACATCATACTTAATCAACTGATAAGCATCTCTAAATAAAGTGTTATTTACTATAAAATATTATTATTTTCTTATTTTTGTTAAGTAACCTATAAATCGTAATGGTAATCAATTTGCTAAAATGTACTCCGGATCCTGGACTATAAATGTATAATGTTTTATAAATTAGCTTGACATGCGGGATGTTATTCGATTGCATCCCGCATGTCAAGCAAATGTCAATAAATAAATAAATAATCATCACACATTCATTCATCGCCACCTAGTCCCAAACTAAGCAAAACTTGTACTATGTGTACTAGACAACGTATAAACATATTATTTTATTAAATATTTTTTTTGTAAATACATACATTTTATACATAGAAAACACTCAGACCAATGCAAACAATCATGTTCATGCACACAAAGATTTGCATTGAGCGGGAATCGAACCCATTTCGAAATGCATTTCTTTAGTTTATACTAGCAAAGAAGGAGCAACTACCTCGAAATCCTTAATTGTACTCTTAGATAAAGAAATAAACTTTTATCTTCATAGGCAAAAGTAAGTTTCACTACTGGTTTAGAACCTTCAAACGTATCAAAAATTCAATACCGTATTTGTTCAATTTACAACTTTTAAAACTTAAATTCTTATAACCCTTAAAACTTTGCATGGTCTGAGTTGGACCTCCAAAGTTCCTTACTGGCGTTCTTCTTCGGTAAGGCCCCATTCGCACGAGCGCTTTTTTAACGCGCGTTAAAAAAGCGTCGTAATAGAACAAATGCATTCCTATGTTCCTCGGCGTTGGAAATAGAACACAATTTTCAATGCTAGCGATAAAAAAGCGTCGCGTTAAAAAAGCGCAGGCGTGTAAACTGGAACATAGGAATGCATTTGTTCTATTCCAACGCTTTTTTAACGCGCGTTAAAAAAGCGCTCGTGCGAATGGGGCCTAATACGGTTTCTAAATTCTTACAAACCGCACCGTGTTGGTATTTGGAAAAGAATTGTTATTATGAATATTCTATTTTTAAAGTTTTGAGTAAAACTGGAGCTTGCAGAATGGATTTTGTGGAGTTTAGAAGTTCTCTCTGACGTCAAAGAGACTATAAAATTTTACAACAATAGCCTTTTTCTTTTAGTATCTGTGTATATTTTTATGAATAGTGATCTTTTGTTCTATTTATATATAAGGTATAAGGTGTATTTATCTTTTGGTTTTAAAATCGTTTTTTGTTTTTGATCCCGAGGATATTTTATTTCGCGCATAATAATATCCACTCCTCTGAGATAATTAGATACGATAATTTTTTAATTTTATGGGCCATTATATTTGTACAATTCATTCAGCATTATATTCATTTACGTTAACAAACCGTAAATATTATTTTTACGAAGTAATAAGAAGAAAAACTTGAAATAAAACCCTATACCTATCCGTTTGGCAAGCGTGGTATTAGTAGGCCAAGTATCCCTCCGTAACGGGAGGAGGCCCGTCCCTCCAATGGGACATTAATGGGCTTTTATGATGACGTTAACAAAAGTAAATATTACAGACGTACAATGTTCAGAACAACAATCTTGCAAATAAATTATCCTACGTACCTACAATTCATTAGCTCTAGGCAGAGAGGCTGCCTTACGCTAGCACTCATAAAGGACGTTTTTTATTCATAAAAAGTAAACACTTTTATCGTTTTAAATCTTCTGTTACGGCCTCTCTAAAAGCTACCATTACTTATCAGCATGAAAATGCAATGTTAGCCAACATCCTAAGATGAATCCGCAAACAATTCCATAGTACTTGTGCTGCGTCCGTATATTCAGTATGCAGTACCTTAATTTAGATGAAAGCGCACACCTCTCAAAGGAAATTGCATTACTAAGGAGCAAATTTAATTACCTACACAAAAAGATAGGTAAAACGGTTTTAAGATTTAATTTTAAGTCAAAGATTCTTTGTTCGTATTACATTCGTTTGGTAGAAAGTCCTTCAAAATGAATGGGGATCTTGATTTATTTTATGTAAGTATAGAGGGATATAGATATACTTATAACTTTTTTTTGCATAGCGCGGGGAACCGACAGCCGATGGGGCAGAAAGGTTCTGGAATGGCGACCGCGAACCGGAAAGCGCAGGGTGGGGAGACCCCTTACACGGTGGACCGACGACCTAGTCAGGACTCAGGACGGCTGGTAGCCGATGAATGAGGGAGGCACAGGACCGCGCAAGGTGGCAATACTTGGAGGACGCCTATGTCCAGCAGTGGACGTCGATTGGCTGATATGATAATATAGGGATGTTATGTGGTTACCAGGACAAACATTTGGTTATGAAGTTAAGATTTTGTAAATTTATTATTAACTTTTGTTAAGATTTTTAATTTTATGCTCAGAGGAGTTTACATTCAAGTCCTTGTTATTACTATTAAACGACCTACAAAAAAACCTAAACAAAAACTAAGTCATAATGATGAAATATCACGAAAATTAAAACGTCGGAAGTGATTGTAGAGGCCTTGTGTGCTTTATATTTCTAGATCACAAGATTGGAAACCTAAGCAGAGCTTACTATGGGTACTAGACAACGGATAAACATACTTAAATACTTTTAATTTGTAAATACATACATGTTATACATAGAACACCCATACCAATGCAAACAATCATGTTCACGCACACAAAGATTTGCATTGAGCGGGAATCAAGCCCGACACCTCTGCGTAGCAGTCATGTTATATAACCACTGCGCCTCAGAGGTCGTCGAATTCTAGTCGATTGTCTGGTTTGTCTTGTCACTAAGTAAAAACAAAACAAATTTAATGCGTTTTTTCTTGAAGTTACTTCTCAGTTAGCACTAGCTGTGCTCTATTGCCCTTTTTTATTAAAATAATAAAAAAAATTACATACAAATAACTTTATCAAGGATTTCGTTAAGCCCTAAGCCAGTACAAACCTGTACGTTAGTATGTAAGATGCATTACGTTAGCTGTATATGCTAACAATTTAGTTGAAGCTCGCACGGACTACTACAGCTTAATGCAGATGCTTTAATGTATTGAAGCTGGTATTAGAAGAGGAATGTAGGGTTACAATGTGGTTTACCTATTTTATAAATATGTAGTTGTATAGGTCCAAGTTCTTGTGGTGATGGAGTAAGAATATAATATCTTAACGAAATAAAAAGAAGGAAAACTTGAAATTAAACCCTGTAATCCGTCTGGCCAGCGTGGTATTAGTAGGCCAAATATCTCTCGGTCACGGGAGAAGGCCCGTCCCTGCAGTGGTACATTAATGGGCTGTTATGATGATGATAATGGTGTGTGCAAGGCGTTAAAATTATCTACGAAATGATTGTCCCGTATTCAGTGTATGAAAATTGTTATCAGTGATATCCATAACACAAGTGAACAGGTCAGAAACATCAAACAAGCAAGGCAAATGAACTGATGTAGTTCATAGTCATACAAATAGATCGTGCTAAAACAATAGATTCAAATAGCGCATAATAGCGTATTACTGGGCTAATAAAGCATAGTAGTGTTGATCTGAATCCGCGTATCAAATTGCCCACGTAATCCACTGGCCGAGAGCTTGGTGTACAAATAGGTGGACGGTATTCGATATGTTGGTTATTTTGTGGACGATATGGAAACGTTATTGCTTATTCTAAAAAGTTTTAAAATTGTTTCTTTTTTTTCAAAAAACCTAACGTTTAGAGCTCTGAGAAGAAGCTAGAAAAACTCAAGCTTATTATTTTTTAATTTGCAATCACCGATCTTTAATTTTATATAAATATAACTTGTGACTTTGAAGCTGAATGAATAGAAAAAGGAAAAAGTTTTATTTGCATAGTAGCCACGGTTATAAATTATCAGAAATAAAACAATTAAAAAGATTTAAAAAATACTGCTACAAATTGTCTCGAACCTCAAAATATTCACACTCAATGCAATCCGGTTAGGCATCGCGGGTTTACCGACTTAAATAACAGCCACAGTACGGTCCGAAATGTGGCCGAATACCTGACGATTGAGCTGTAAGCGACTGCCTGCTGTTACCTAACTAGTTTTTACTTCATTCTCCAAATTTTGGTTCGCTTTGTGTGTGTTTGCTCGTGGTGAATTTTGAGTCGTGTTTATCGAATTATTTGTGCAACTAGCTGTCGCTACTGCCCGTTAGTTTGTGACACATTTGGGAATAAGTGCTTTTCACAATTAACTTTTAAGGGAAAGTGAGGAGTTAATAATAAAGAAGACATTAATTTATAGTTCAGAGCTCTTAGTAATTCTAAAGATACTATTTAACTGATTTACTATGTTTAAAGATGGCAATTCATTGGGAGCCCGTTACTTGAAACAAAAACAATAGAAATAAACGTACAATTATCAACAAGAAGTAAGGATGTCGAACTAGGAACTAGAGTAGACCAAGTGTGTAAGAATGATTTCGGAATAGAGGCTGCCCAAGGATACAATTTATCTCACTGTTTTTTTTATTAATTTATCAAAGACACCAAGGTGGCTTAATATATCCGTGTATTACGACTATGAAATAATAATATACAAAGTCATGTACGAAACATTACAAAACTTTAAGTTTTAAGCGATCAAAAAATACCCTCATCATAACACAATCAGTTAATGCGATCCCTTTTCCATCCAAGAATTTTGCATCTCATCCTACCGAAAAGCAAAATAACCTCTAATCCAATGCTAAAATAAGCCAGACATTGAAATAGCTAAAAGATTGCAATGCAAAATCGTTTCTTAAACCCGAAACGCACAATTTAACACCCCAGCTTCAGTGAAACGCACATTTCGACAGCCGATTGCCCATTACGCAGCGACGATATAAGAAATTTCAATAAAACTCAACAGGGGTTGGGGCCTAGTTGACATGAAAGCAAAAACTGGGGAATGTGTTAGTTTGCATCATAAAAACAACTTATTGGTTTTAGAATGTAAGGTTTATACGAGAATCTGATACACTAAGTTCTTTGAATTACATTGTAAAATGTTATGTTATGGATCTATTGCTAAAGTAATACACTTCCTTGGTAGCTAAAAGACAATATTTTAAAACTTTTATGAGGTTATTATCATTGAAAAACTCCTAAACAGGGCTAGTATCGTCTCTGTACTTAAGTACTTCTTCAATATTTTAACGCTGGCTTATAAGTTAGTTCGTTATTCTTTTGACAAATTTTAGTTTTGTTGTATTCAGATGGTATCAATCAGGCGTACAGTCCACCTGGTGTTAAGTGGTTATCGTAGCCTAGGGATCCATCATAACAGCCCATTAATGTCTTACTGCAGGGACGGGACTCCTCTCGTGAGGAGGTATACTTGGCCTACTAATACCACGCTGGCCAGACGGATTGGTATAGGGTACCTATGGGATGAGATGGGGTGGTGACATATTATATTCTTACTCCGTTCACACGCCTAGGGATAAGTAAACAATATTTCTATATTAAACGATAATACCGTGGAAGGACGTCCTGCTCAGTGCGGCGGCAAAACTGATGTATGAGGGAGGCTCAAGAACACGCAAAGTAAAAATATTTGCAGGAGGCTTATGTCCAGTGAAGGGTATAAATTAGCTGAAACCATGATGTAAACCTAGTCAGGTTTTTTTTTCAGTTTAAACATACGGATAAGACATAGGACAGTTATAACAATATTATTTACATTTTTCTATTTTTACTATAATAACGATTTGTAAAAGCAACAAAGTATATGTACATTTTTCTTATGTTTCAGGTAAGAACTAGTCTTCTACACCCTGTACTGGTATGGTTAACAACTCCAAAAGCAGCAAAGGTATTTTTGTAGGTAAATGTTGAATTAAACAAAAAAAAAAACCAGATACAGGCGCTATCAGTTGTTTCAACTGCCTGCCTGCTTAATAAATAATAATAATAATAAACTTAAGATTTACTTATTATTTCTCCCTGTGACGTAATTCTTATCGTGAATTCACGAGTAGGTACAGTCACGAGCAATAATATGTACACATTTTCGCATTTTGTAAACCAGTTATCTAAAGTTCTGCCAATCCAAAATTGAAAATTCGAAGATTAATTCAAAACTGTACGGAACCTCTTCTAAATTACGAATTCATTTTGATATTGTAATGTCTAGATAAACGTGCAGATAGTTTAGAAAATTTGAAAATGTGTACATATTATTGCTCGTGACTGTACATAAAATGGATTATAATTCAGATATTTATAGCTACTTACTGCTGCTTACTAACTTGCAAGAAAATAATCATTATTAGTTCATCTATACTAATATTATAAAGAGATAAAGTTTGTGTGTTTGTGACGTTGTAGGGGGTAATCTCTGGATCTACTGAACCGATTTTAAAAATTCTTTCTGTGTTGAATAGTCCATCTATCGGGGAGTGTCATAGGCTATATAGTATCACGCTATGACTTATAGAAGCGGAGCAGTAATGAAATATGTTTAAAAAGATGACGCGTTTTTTTCGCGGCCTAACAAAGTGGGCACGGGACAGCTAGTTAATTATAAACCAACAAATCTTACTTAATTTTCCTGCTAGAGACCAAAATATTCAATCAATCGAATCAATCAACTAGCCTATCGCAGTCCACTGCTTGACATTAGGCCTATCCCAACAAGCACCACAGAACACAGTCCTGCGCCTTCCGCATCTAGTCCGTCCGACCCAGAGACCTTTTTGAGGTCGTCAGTCCACTAACAGATCACGTTATTTTTATAAAACACTTTTTTGCCATTTATCCGCTTTTATAGTTATTGAAGCGATTGACTTTTATCTTGAACGTCAAGCATGTTGTAATATTTTATTCATTTTATTTATGAATAAAACATCATTGCACAACTCTGTTATGTCAATTGAATACAAAAAATATAAAGAGGGTTATTCCTTACAATTGTTTTCGTATTACGAAATAAACGTGATATTAAAATGGTAGTAAACAAATACTTATTTCAAGCCGATTAGCCGATTATTGAGCCGATAAACGTCTACTGCTGGACATAGACATCCTCTTAATATTTCTTACTAGGTGATGTCCGCGGCTTTACCCACGTTTAGGCTTAAATATGATATTCTACACCCTAAGCTATCTATATTCCAAATTTCATCAAAATCCGTCCAATAGTTTTAGCGTGAAAGAGAAACAAACATCCATCTATCCGTACATTCTTACAAACTTTCGCATTTATATTCGTTTGCTGGTAAATATTAATTTAAATCCTAGAAACTTTTGTTCTAGCATCCCACGCTGGCCAAACACAGCTGCCTCGGTGGCAATTTTTTTTTTGTTGAGGACAACTAGTTGGTCTCTGATGACGGCTACTACTTTACACTGGCTGTGATGGGGCGTATGGCCCTCAACCAAGCTCCGTGGCAAAACGGTTGATAACATTTTTATCCAATTCAATTCTAAATTTAGCCCAAAAAGAAACACAGTACTTATTTAAAATAAGCAAAAAAAACTAACAAAGTTTTTGTTAATTTCATTTAAAACATTTAACTTCACAAAGAATTTAAAACATTTAAAATTCCTTACCACCCACAAACCTCGATTATTTCAAAGTTTAAAATATAAGGTCCTCAGATTTTATAAATCTTATCGCGTGGATATAAATCATATTAAACTGTCTTTCAGTAGCAGTTCGTCGCACGAATACTTAAGTGTCCAACCTCCATTTGCAACATTTTACACCAGAGACGTTTTATTGATTAGTTTAAGCAAATAATATGATTTTATAAAAGTTTTATATTAAAAATATAGTTAACGTGTTTATGAAATGATATATTACAAATAATCATTAAAAAGTCAAACAGTTATGTTTATTTTCACAATTTTTTATGGAGGTTGAGCAAATAAACACAAAACAAATTATGCAATTGGAGATAGACCGCTACTGGAGTGGAGGTTGAGCATTTTGCATTCGAATATATTTAGAACTTAAGTGCCCTATAACCAAATACAGTGTGTTTGGGTATCGTGGTAAAAAAAAATAACTAGTTAACTGGCTATTTATTATTAAAAAAACACTGATATATATGTTACGGTAAATGTGATTAATTGAAAATTATTAATAATTACCGGTTATTATTAATAATAATTACATGTTTTGGTAAATGTGATTAATCGATCGAAATTTATTACTTTTAGTAGTAATTATTAATAATTCACAACACATATTGGTGATAAAATAAATAAAAACTCAACGTTTTTTGACCAGCAGATATTTTTTTTTTTTATAAATTAAGAATTTGGTTGGTTGCTACACTAGGTCACTACACCTTCATACATAATACAATACGAGTATAAATAAAAAATACAATATTTTTTTGTTTTTGTACCGATACAAGATCGTTTACTTCGCCTGGTATTGTTTATGTTGTCTGATCCTGTCAATACCTTAGAGATTCCATAAAGGCTTTGTCGTCAGCTTTCATATATTCGTAGGTACTTCTAATATATTTTATTTTCTTTTCAGTTAGTGTCTGATTTGAAATATTCCTTATTCGTCGTATTCTTCTTTCGTCGGATTCTTGATTCATCGTACGTAATGTCAACATAAAATGGAACTATGGTATTACCGTGACTCTACTTCTTCATTTCAATATGTACAATAAAAACGACATAAATTGAAAATAAAACGGTGATAAGATCATACCTATACGTATAAAAAATAATTAATATACTGACACTATTTAAACAATTTAGAATGGATTTTTTTTAAGAAAATTAAGCCTTTTTTGACGATTCTTTATGTTTTCATAAGGAATTCTTTAGTTTATGGGCTATTCATCCCTCAACGGCGTAATTAGTTCTGAATTTCTCATCCAAAATAGGGAAGAAAATGCAAAGCAACGGACATAATAAAAATAGATGTACAATGTGAGCAATGGATCTGTGGCGAGTAAAAAATAGTATTAATCTTCTTATCTAGCATCTAACATCATTGCGAACACAAAGCGTAGGTATAAGTAAACACAAAACTACCCATTTAATGCTAAGAAATTTACCCATTTAACAATTAGCAAACATGCAAGTAGCAGGTGTATTTTGACAGTCACCGCACAAAAGCAATATTTTTTATAATTATATTAATTATATTTTACAACCTTACGAAATGTTCGAAACAATCTGTTCATTTATAGATACGTCACAATTTCATTTAAAGATTTAATTAAATCTGAAATTATAAGAATTAAATTTAAACATCCTGTACTATAAGTTAACGATACGCAGTGATAATCTGCAAAGAAATGTTAACAAAAATACAAGTTACCGATTCTTTTCTATAGTTGTGACTATATTTTCCGATTTATATTTCGTCACGGACATTTCGGATACTGTTTTCTATTAAAATTAATACATTTGTTCTATATTTCGCGTTAGTTTTAACTCAAATGCGTGCGAGCACCAGCTTCGTCACAAAATAAATTAATAATGGCGGCGTATTGCGTCATCGAAATGCGATGTCGTGATTGGTTACCTGTGAGGAGATTGAATACTTAAGCACTTAATCGATGTTCGGATGCACGTTTGGTGTTTCTCTACGGACTTTGAGCAATTAAGCATTAAGCTTAAATTCTCTAGTGTTAGTTTTCAAAAACTTAAATTCCTTATAAATAATGTATTTTAAGTTCAAACAGCAAGTATTATATACCAATCGAACCGCAATTTGATCCTTAATAAAATTGCATTAAAAAGTGAAATTCGTCAAAATGGTCGGTTGAGCAAATAAGCATTCAGGCGACGAGTTCACGACTTAGATATATGTGCGACCCGGTATATTTATAGCCCTGTGATCGTCCAACAAAATTGTCTTTGATAGAAAAAATAAACAGACATACATTTTGATGTATTGTTTTGAAATATTTTGTAAGATAGTGTTTTTGTTCGTTGTCGATAAAGTTTTGAAATAAAATTCAGTACTTAATTCAATTATCGTTTGACTATTTTATCGGAAGCTAGGTATGTGACTGTGTAAAAATTCCGTGTCTTCTCAACCTATCGGTTCAATTCATGGCCATCATAGTCAATTAAATAGTTTACATTTTTTTTTTCTTAAAAATAACATTTACAAGTGAAGAGGAAACTTTACGTTTACAGAAAACTCTATAGGTTGTCGCCAACGCCGACGATCGCTGAAACTGCAAAATGTGCAGACGACACGGCGCACAACCTTGCCCCTGCCCTCGCGGTTCTTCCTCGTACCGTGGCACGTGCATACAAGTCATCGGGTCAGCTGATTTCAGCGAGCACGCCTAAGACTCCCGTAGAGAAGCCTGTGCTTGAAAAGGCACCGACTGATGGTTTTACTACGGTGAGAAACAAGAAGCGCAGCCGTCCAAAGACTAATAAGAACGGCTGCGGAACGGCACCCACAGTGACGCTGCGTGCTGCCCATCCGAATACTCCGGTGTATATATCTCGCCTCCATTACACCACGGAGGTAGATGACATCGTCGAGTACGTATACAAGAAGTTGAAGTACAGGCCGAGGGTACAGTTATTGGAGTCTCACCGTAACGTGAACTTCAAAGCGTTCGTGTTACGAATAGCGAACTGTTACCTACATGACGTCATGGACTCCAACTTCTGTTCCGTCGCTTCCGCGGACAAATACCACCAGAACAAAAGCCGTAACCGGAAGCATTATTTTATTTTATATATGTTAGTCATTAAGGTATATATTTTATTGTTTTATGTATGTTAGTCTATAAGGTATTTTTCTATGGGCCTATGCAGCCTGAAATAAAGGTTATATTATATTATATTATATTATTATTATATAGGTACCTGTTCGACCAGCCTATATTGCTAAGTTGAAGTTTATAACATGATTATATCAAGTTATTGCTTAGCGATAATAATACTTTACTTTAACCTGTTGCCTGACACCTTGTATTTTTATACTCTTAAACGGCCTTATTACAGAATACGGTCTAACTATAAACCACGATTTATTACGTCACAAAACCACTGTTTTTGAAATTTGTTGTTGCAAAATCAGTCTTAACGCTAAAGTGTTAAAACTGATTTTGTATTAACAAATACAAAATCATAAATTTGTTAATCCAAAATCAGTTTTAACACTTTAGCGTTAAGACTGATTTTGCAATAACAAATTTCAAAAACAGTGGTTTTGTGACGTAATAAATCGTGGTTTATAGTTAGACCGTATTTTGTAATAAGGCCGTTAAAGTTTAAGAGATACTTGCTTTGTAATTGTAAACAATCCGTGTGGTAACGGAGTAAGAATACAATATGTCACCACCCCATCTCATCCCATGGGTGTCGTAGAAACCGACTAAGGGGCTATCTGTGAATATTACCTTAACATAGAAAGAAGGAAAACTTAAATTAAACCCTATACCAATCCGTCCGGCCAGCTTGGTATTAGTAGGCCAAGTATCCCTCCTTCACGGGAGGAGGCCTGTCCCTGCAGTGGGACGTTAATGGGCTATTATGATGATGAATTGTAAGCAATATCTACAACTATTGGATAATTTCTGCCATTCTGTTCAAAAGTTATCCAATTGTCTATCCATGCCATTCTGTAGCTACAGATTTTTCATTAAAATATCATTCTTATAAGTGTAATGGTAAAAAAATCTAGCAGAAAATGCCCCAAAATAAATCAAAAGAATTTTTTTCAACACTTTAAAGAAGCAAACCACTCTTCTCTAAAACTGACTCAAATTTTTGGCCTAATTCCTTCAAAACCGAAATTCCACGGCGTATCACAATCACCCATAAACTCGATACGAACAAAATCCAAATAGCTAAAACCTTCATACCTAAATTCACTTAACTTTTTCATTATAAATCCGTTATGCCAACTCGCTTATATTTCGGCGGAAATTAAACTGGCAACAAAAAGCTTAGAAACTTTTTTGTCTCAAAACATAAACATAAAGGCTTGCTTCCAATAACCACTTGAACGTTAACTGCGCGAATCGCTTTCGCGAGTCCAACGTTCAAGTGGCAACGCTCGCAGTTTTTTATGTGTTTATAAAAAACTGCGAGTTTTCCGTCTTGATAAAAACGGCTAACACGAGAAAATTACTGCATCAATTTGAAAATGAAAAACATCGTCGTGTTCGTAAAAGTATAGGGAATAAACTTAAATTAAAATACATTAACCTTATGAATATCTAAATACAATGAATAGTTGATAAACCTGAGAAATTGCGAAAAATTGTTGACATTTTCCGCGATTTTCCGGGAATTATATTATTTGTGAATAAAAATTAGCAACCCAAATTAATGATTTTATTTTTAAAATATAATTAACTATATTACTTTTAAAATAAAATAAATATATTAGTAATTCTGAAGGTTAAAGTATTTTAAATTATTTTTGAAATAAATACCTTTTTTAGCTGACTCGGCCATCTCGGCGTTTTGTAGTGCATACCATATTTTTGTTTAGACAATAAGAACATAAAAATAAGAACGTAGTAGGTTTGTTTTCTAAATTTAATTATTGTTTATTAGTTTATCTTCTAGAATTAAACGATTTCAATAAACTTTAAACGATTTCAATAAACTTTTATTGAGGAAAGCGTAATTAAACCGCCATTATTGTTAAACTCAAGGCCAAGTTTTAGTCTTTGACTTTTCTTTTATTAAATTTTAAAAGTTACTCAACTTTTATAACATAATATCACGACCATTAGAAAGCACACATTTTCTAGATAATTGTAATATATTACACTTCCAACAATATTTAATTAATCAAATGTATTTAACACATAAATAAACAGTAAATTTCATACAAGGACATACGAAATGAAGCAAACTTCTGTTTGACATTGCGACCACAGATTATTTTTTACAGCTGTTTATTTTGGTGTAATCCGTTCTAAAACTATCGACAATTGTCCCACAGACTTTTTTAAACGTAGATTTTAAGCGGTAGAATCATGTTTTTATAAAATATCGCGCGTTGCAGAACGAATTTTTTTTTGGTACTTTTATACCATATGACGTAAGTCCCGCCATTTTGTCAGTGGATAAATCATACCCATTGACGTTCAAGTGGATAACAAATATTATATTGTTACTTTGCATAATGTTTTTATTAAAAACATTGTAGAAATAATAACGTGATTATTATTCATAACCATCGTCTGGCCAGCGTGGTATTAGTAGGCCAGGTATCCCTCCGTCATGGGAGGAGGCCCGTCCCTGCAGTGGGACATCAATGGGCTATTATGATAATGATGATGATATGATATCCATAACCATGTTCTATATTTAAAGTGATTTTGATTACTAGTTATGACTCAATGCTTATAATTTTGTTTTCGTTTTACTTCTAAATAAACGTTATCCAAGGTCTCTGGGTCGGACTAGATGCGGAAGGCGCAGGCCTATGTCCAGCAGTAGACTGCAATAGGCTAGTTGATTGATTGATTGAAGTAATAGATAACGTAGTATTGAAATCGAAAAAACAGTCTCAGTCCGATGGCTGGGGCATACTTTCAATATATCTTTCTCTTGGTCAATCCTCACTAAAAATAGAACAAAGCGTCGGTTTTCTTTCGAACTTCCAAAAAAAGCACAAGAACAGCGAACAATCGACGATGTAACTTAGCTTTTATTAATGAGATTACTCAAACTATCTTAAATCTAAAATCGTAGGCTCTTCTTATATAAGCTTAACGTTTTGTCCCTTTAGGGTCCTAGCACATATAAGGTAACGTAAACGGATCGGCACCGCCTCGCCTTTTTCCTCGGTGTCAAACGTCAAAAATCCGATTACGATACGATTCCGATTAGTGTGCGTTGCAGTAAGGAGTTTCATACAAATAATACTGAACGGCTCAAGTTGATATGGTGCCGATCCGTTTACGTTACGTTATATGTGCTACAACCTTTAACGTCACAACCCTAAAAAACTTTGCACTATGCAAAATGTTCTTACGTTTATTTTGATTGTGATGGGTTCCGTGACAGTCTGTCGTTAGGGACTTTCTTTACTATATCGTATGAAGCTAAGAAGCCAATTTAATGTTCTATTTTCTCATATATCAGTACCACGTTCGTGCTTTAAAGTATTGTCGTATTATTCCGATTGTTTTCTTTCTTTCCTGCTAATTTAACGTCTATGGATATACGGTGTACCCGTGTACCTATTTAAGTGGTTCACAAAGTTTGTTTTTACTGTGATGGTTTGTTTGTAAACAGAACACTTCTTTCAAAATACCCTGTAGTTGTGTAAAAGTTGTATTTAAAAATGTTTAATGCCAAAATTGCATGAAATTTTGTAAAAATTTAATTGCAAACTTGTTCGTTATTGAACTCTTTATTAATGTTTTCATACTTTTTATTTTAGCAG
This sequence comes from Schrankia costaestrigalis, assembly GCA_905475405.1. Lineage (NCBI taxonomy): Eukaryota > Metazoa > Arthropoda > Insecta > Lepidoptera > Erebidae > Schrankia > Schrankia costaestrigalis. Next base: position 18,624,973 of record FR997829.1, on the reverse strand, counting down.
CATTCGTAATTTCTCGCTGCACACTCTGGATCTTACTTTTGAGTCAAAGCCCATGACTAGAAGACTTGAAACAACCAAGACTTTCCAGGCCTTTCTAGGTTTAAAAATATTATTTGTAGATCAAAGTAAAGTCATAATATCTCCCCCTGCATGTTGAAACCTGTAACCTCATGCATATCAGCCCACTAACCGCGACCTCTGCGCCACCCAGTTAGTTGTCACTTGTTTCTAGTAAGTTTTATCTCATGCATAATAACCACTTAGTGCAATATCACATTACCTTTATTGCCTACAAAGGCCTTTATGTCAATGTAAAATATTAAGTAATAAGCTTATTTTGAATTAGATTCTCTTTTGTAGAATTCAATTTAGAACGTTTTAGCCCGCCGGCCATTGAGAACGTAATTAGTTTACAGCTACAACTAAAGATAATATTCGTCATAAACATTTTAAGTGGCTATTCAAAGGTTTGTTGTTAAATGAAATCATTTATTTGTACAATTATTAACTTTCATGAATTGTAATACAGCATTCAGATTTTAACCAATTTTACAACCTCTGTGGTGCAGTCGGTATATTACATGGCTGCTACGCATAGTTCTCGGGTTCGATTCCCGCTCAATGCAAATCTTTGTGTGCATAAACATGATTGTTTATGTATGTGTGGACTGAGGGCTCATTTTTTTTTGCGGTTTTTTGCAGATTAATCAACATAAGTGCATAGTTAAAGTTGTTAAAGAGTTTGTTAAACGAATATCAGAGTTTGTTAAGACTTTATTCAAAAGATATATCGCTTTAAGTGGGTCCCTCAGTTCAAACACAAAATCTCCCATAGTTAGATAGGTAATGAATTAAACAACAATTTTTTGTTAAAAATCCTTAGTTAAACATGTATAAAAGTATAAAAAGCATTGAAAAGCCTAATATGAGTAGATAATAAAAAATAACAAACGTTTTAAAAGGTCCCTGAGGGCCCACTTGAATTTATCTCATAATTAATAAATTATAGCATGAACATTAAATATTCCTAAACCAATCATTTGTTAAAAGGGCAAGGATAAATTTAAAATTAAAGAAAGATCACAAACAGTGGTAATTATTGTTATTTTTAAGTTTTTAGTGGTCCCTCAGTCCACACACTATGCAAATACTAATTGTTAACTATATAATTAAATACAACAATTACGAAAATGGGGAGCCTTTCAATGCATAGTTAATTTTGTATATTATCGATCTGTATTTATCTTGTGTCTGATTTATTTATATTTTTTGTCATTTTAACTGTTTTATTAATTTTCATACTAAGTCTGGTGTGGGGTGTCCACGTTTTAAGAAAACGACTGTATATTTGTTTTTAATGTCATTTATTATTAATTTAGATAAGTATTTATTTATAATTAGGATAACCCACGAAACATACACAAAGTCAATCAGAAATAATACAATATTTAAGTAGCTCAAGCAACAGTGCTGATTCCATTACAAGTTGCGACGGCAAGCAAAACATTACACAATATTAATATTAATCAATTAAATCTAAATTGCAATCATTTTTTAAATGTAAAAAATAAAACAATAAAATTTGCAATACAGTAAAATTAAAATGTAATAAAATTTTAAGTTTTAGACAAGTGACAGGTTATATTATTAATTAGCTACAATCGTAATACATATCTATGTCTATACATATAAATAAAATTGGAATGTCTGTTTGTAACACGAAATCCACAGTTTTTAAGGTTCCGTACTCAAAGGGTAAAAACGGAATCCCAATTACTAAAGCTCCGCTGTCCGTCCGTCCATCTGTATGTCACGAGGCTGTATCTCATGAACCATGGCAGTTAGAAAGTTGAAACTTTCACAGATTATGTATTTTAGTTGCCGTTATAACAACAAATACTAAAAACAAAATAAAATAAATATGTATTAGTTATTTATTTTATATTGGAAAAATAATTTTTGACAGCTAAGTCACGTCGTAAAATTTTTAAAAGATGAGTCGTGAAGTCATCGCATTCTAGCGCGAAAATAAATATATAAATATTGGTTTGTACGGAACCCTCGGTGCACGAGTCAGACTCGCACTTGCACGGTTTATTTACTTATTGAAAGAAAGACAGAAAAACTATTTATTTGTTAGACACATAAAATAGAACAAAGTTTGTAAATCCGAAAAAGAAAGACAATGGAAAAAATTGTTACTCGAGGCGGGACTCGAACCCGCGTCTCTGAACTATACGCGTCCAGCGCCATGACCAACTAGGCCACCCGAGCATCCATCTCGACCACCAAACTCGAACTCAACTGTACAACGCCATCGTGCCTAGATGGCGTTGTACAGTTTGTAAGTTGTGGCCCGGCGTCGTATAAAGCAATGGTTAAATTTGGGGGTCGAGACGGATACTCGGGTGGCCTAATTGGTCATGGCGCTGGACGCGTTTAGTCCAGACACGCGGGTTTGAGTCCGGCTTCGAGTACCAATTTACAAAACAATATATCAAATATTTATTTTCAGTTTTTGAAGGTAAAGTATGTAACATTGATAAACCCAAAGCATTTATCAGGTTGGATACTAGTCATTTCGTCAAGAATCTTCATCGCAGTTTTGATAATTAAGTTGATTTAGGTTTGAAATATTTTTACATTATGTGCGTATTATTTTAAAAAAATGTGAATTAATTAATTATTATTTAATTCGGTCCGCATACGGCCCAACACAATTACACCTATTTACTTTTACCTCACACTTTATGACTATGCAGGAACTTTAAAACGTAATGTAACATTAAGAAATATTTAGTTTAATTAATTTAATTTAATTTATTAATTAATCTCATACTATTAAAACTTGTTTCTGTACAGAAATTACGTTAATTGTTATTTATGTATTTTGGAATTATTGTTTGTAATTATTTCTCCCTACTGTTGGTTTATTGACATTGATTGATAGTTTTGTTCTGCTTCTGATTTGTTCCGAGGTGAGATCCTGGAGATCTGTCACACAGGTTTCGAACCTAGCTCAGACTCCAGCTCTCAACAAGGTTTTCGTTTAATGCTACTGTAATATAAGAAACTTTTGTACCTTTTGAGAGAAATAAATTATATAAAATTGAAATTGAAATTGAACATACATTAATGTATGTAATGGTTCTTGATTATCTCTTGACTGCATGGACACTCTACTTGTACGAAAAACATATTTTGTAAATTTTTCGGAAAAGAATTATAAAACCAGTGATAAGATAAATACAGATCGATAATATACAAAATTAACTATGCACTGAAAGGCTCCCCATTTTCGTAATTGTTGTATTTAATTATATATTTAACAATTAGCATTTGCATAGTGTGTGGACTGAGGGACCACTAAAAACTTAAAAATAACAATAATTATCACTGTTTGTGATCTTTCTTTAATTTTAAATTTATCCTTGCCCTTTTAACAAATGGTTGGTTTAGGAATATTTAATGTTCATGCTATAATTTATTAATTATGAGATAAATTCAAGTGGGCCCTCAGGGACCTTTTAAAACGTTTGTTATTTCTTATTATCTACTCATATTAGGCTTTTCAATGCTTTTTATACTTTTATACATGTTTAACTAAGGATTTTTTAAAAAAAATTGTTGTTTAATTCATTACCTATCTAATTATGGGAGATTTTGTGTTTGAACTGAGGGACCCACTTAAAGCGATATATCTTTTGAATAAAGTCTTAACAAACTCTGATATTCGTTTAACAAACTCTTTAACAACTTTAACTATGCACTTTTGTTGATTAATCTGCAAAAAACCGCAAAAAAAAATGGGCCCTCAGTCCACACATACATGATTGTTTGCATTGGTCTGAATGTTTTCTATGTATAATATCTATGTATTTACAAAAAAAAGTATTTAAGTGTGTTTATCCGTTGTCTAGTACCCATAGTACAAGCTATGCTTAGTTTGGGACTGGGATGCGATATGTGAATGTGCGAGGATTAAAAAAAATTGATCTGCCAGCAGCAAAATTTATTTACCTATATCAATTATATTGCCTTGAAGTACTTCTTAGCTTCGACACTATAGAGTAAACCAATATGTACGTACTCGTATAACAAACGTTGAAGAAATATTGAGTCGCAATAGATTCTGACATTCAGTTCCAATCAGCCTTTGAGGCTTTAGACGTAAGGGAAAATTGATAATCCACCTTTAAGTTTGATGAAATCCCAGCACAGTCAATCAATACTTGGATTTAAGGTACAAACGACAATTTCCTGTGTTATATACTTATGTTTTATATACATTGTTGAACCGTTTTGTGAAAATATAAAGTTTTATTTTGAACATAATACAATGGGTTGGTTATATAAATATAATTATTTATTAAAAAAGTACTGGAATAATTTAAGTATAATAATAATAATTACATCATCGTGTAAATGGGGTTTTCAAAAAGAGCTTTGCAATACCATTCTGCCCTGAAAAATGAGTTCTATATTTTCTTTTTCCCGATATAACAAAAGCAAACCTAAATAAAGCCCTGCTGTGTTTACGAAATCCATATTATGGCAATATTATCGATATTAATAATATTAATAAATAAATAATCCTCACACATTCACACAACGTCATCCTAGTCCCAAACTAAGCAGAGCTTGTACTATGGTTACTAGACAACGGATAAACATACTTCAATAATTTTTTTTTGTAAATACATACATATCATACATAGAAACGCTCAGACCAATGTAAACAATCATGTTCATGCACACAAAGATTTGCATTGAGCGGGAATCAAACCCGAGACCTCTGCGTAGTAGTCATGTTAAATAACGACTACGCCACAGAGGTCGTCAAAAATATGGAAATAGACAACATCTATTAACAACATAAACACCTAAGTTACAACTACTTTGATCCCACATAAAATATATTTAATTCCAAAATAGTTACAAAACAGTTTAAATACGTCATAAAGAAAAGTCAAACGTTATTCCACGCTTACCTATCTTTTAGTTAAACATATTTTAACTTTCCAAGGTAAGATATAACATTTTGAGGTGAGAACGCTTTGTCCAAGGCAGACGCATTAAGGAGTGTGAAAATGGCCTTATACATAAAAGATTACCCCATTTTAGTTCAGGTCGGGGTCCGATCGTAGTTCGAAGTTTCGTTAAGATGCTTCTTAACTGAGTCTTAAAATATTAGAGACCATAGATCTGTAAACGATAATACGTTTTGTTGGTTAACTTAAAGCTTTAGTTTTCTTTTAGTTGTTAGTATGGGTCTTAAGTAAGATAAGTTGAGCTTTGGTTAGATATTTAAATAGTAGATTTTGTTTTATATGTGATTTCTGAAAAGATAGAAATAGAAATAGAAAATTATTTATTCGCAGCAAAACATACAAATATAAAACACTTAATAGCTACATAAACTTAATATCTAGTTTTACCGCAAAAAGATGTTAAATAATAGTTTATTTAAGCTGAAGATTTTATATATTTTTTAAACAAATCTTTCAATAGAGTTCTTTATGGCTGGGCCATTTTACAGGCATCAATATAAGGAACGCCCGAGGCTTAAATCATTGGGGGACTATCATCTGTTGTCTTTCTTCTAGACCGTGTTCTCTTTCTATCAGTATCTATACAGTTATGTTGCCTTGTGGTAATACTATGAATGGTTAATACTTGACTCTATTTTCTTGGCTTCAATATTTTTATTTGATATAAAAAGGTTATACTCGAGTTATAAAAAGTGACCGGTGCATAATATTTTATTATAGCTAGTGAGAGTAAATCTTTATTGTTTCGTACATGGAATACTAAGTATGCTTCTTTGTATTATATATTTTAAAACTATCATTTTACTTTCTCATTATTTAGTAGCTGTTTGAACTAGGAGGGTGAAAATTTAGTTAAAAGTCATTTTTAGAAAATATTTATATCAATATTTTTTTTTTTTTTTTTTAGTTTTAGTGACAGTACAATATCGCTGTTTCCCTCTGTCGCTGTATATCATATTCTCAAAAGACCACATTCGTAAAACATCACATTCACAAAATACGATATTCGCAAAACATTTTATTCTCATAAAGATCATATTCTGAAAACATCATACTTAATCTTTTAAGAACATATTCGCAAAACATTACATTCTCTAAACATTACAATTACCAGCTTACTATGAGTAACCGAATAAAATGCCTTTGAGCGCCAGGTTTCCAGCAGCCGCTTAGTTGAGCTTTGGCATTGCTGACTTCTAGAATCGGCATTTACCACCAGATGGGTCTCTTGCTCATGCACCACCTAAAGAAATAAATCCTTAGTTTGAAGATATCATTTTAAAAAACCCGCTAAACATCAGAAACCACCGATCATTTAACCGTTAACAACATCAATTCCACAAAATTTCAAGCTAAGCAAATTCCAAATTCAAAAGATTTGCACTTGATCAAAGTGTCATCACAAATCAAGGGTACATAGCACAGAGAATAAAACGTTAAATCCTTCTTGGAACAAATTATGTTAAATCTGGTAAGACAGCTTTATTGCTGGCCAGTGATTTTATTAGATTACGTTTGACGATTTAGATGAGTTAAGAGTTTTTTAACTTCAATGTTTTTAAATGAGTGCTGTTTTGTTTTACGATTGTGATAAAATAAAGAGAGATAAGTAGTGTCTTTTAAGCGATTGTAAGAATAAGCTGATTAATTTATTTTAAGAAATAAAATTTATTTTTGAACATTCAAAACGAAAAAATAGTGTTAAAATATTTATCTTTTTAAAATTTTGTAGTGTTTATTTGGTCGGTAATAATAGTTTTTAAATCCTGGAGAATAAAGTTACCATGTACAGTGAAGGTAAAGTTTTCAGAAGAAACAGTCTTGACGAGGTAGAAGTCGCTACATTCTACCGCCGCGCCGTTACTTAGGTCTCCGGTTAAGGGCTGTAGCGCATATTATAACGTCACGTAAACGGCTCGGAACCTCCTCGCCTTTTTCCTCGGTGTCAAACGTCAAAAATCCGATTACGTTACGATTCTGATTAGTGTGCGTTGCAGTAAGGAGTTTCATACAAATAATACTGAACGGCTCGAGTTGATACGGTGCTGATCCGTTTACTTTACGTTATATGTGCTACGACCCTTGATACCAAATTATTTCTAGACGCTGGTCTTTCTCTGCACATTAAAATAATTGTAATTAAAAATTGTAAAGCTCAATTAAATCGTCTAGTATATTTAGTTAAGAAAGCTTAAAGTAAAATTATATTACATTTGTTTAGCAAACTGAGTTAAATAAGCTAGTTCTATCAAAATACAGTTATAAGTGTTATTTATGTAAATATTAATATTAAATTTTCTCAAGATGCGTACTGAGCAATCAGCTAAAGTTGTTTACTTTCATTTTAGTTAATACGCATATTCTAATTTATTTAAGACTAATGAAACAAAAGTCATATAACTTATCATGCAAATTCAACTATTTTCGTAGTCACATACTCAAACTAAATGTTGATACAACGTGTTTAATTTATTATTAATTCTACATTGCTGGATGGGCCTTAAGGAGGCGGGCGGCCCTTGCGTACCACGGTATGCACCAAGTACTATATGGGTGAATATCAAAAAGTTTAATTTTTTGTCAATTTTGGTGGCAATTTTTATTTTTCAGTTTTCATGAAAAATAATCACGTAATATGAAAAAGGAAAGTCTACTATATAAGTTACTGTAAGAGGGCCGTCTATATCTCGATAGGTTTTTAAGATATTTAAGTTTAAAGTCTGTAGTGACCACCAAAATTGAAATTGATACACCAAAATGGAAATGCCCACTGAATTTGAAAATAAGCAACACCAAAATTGAATTTTTACCATTTAGACTCATAAAGGATAAAATAACACATGATTTTACATAATTAAGATATTTATATTTAATATATTTATTGGTTTTTCAATATTACGTCAATAACCAGGAATTTTTTAAATCAAATTATCACAATCATCAATCACTAGGAATCAAATAACATTTAAAATGATCAGAAAAATTACAAAATTTTGAAAACAATTGTTAAACAATTATACTATTTAAAAAAAACAAAAACATTAATAACAAGAATAATCCCTTCAATCCGATAACTAGTTTAAAAAAAATAACTTTTTTTAATTATGCATTACAATTTAACGAACTCACCAAACGAAATGAATTCGTTTTACAATCAGTCTTTATTTTTAAAATATAATTTTACCTAATAAGCCTTATTGAGAGTGCTGTCTCTGTTCGTGGCCTAAGCAAATTAATAGTCGGAGTCATAATTTCTATGACTCCGACTATTAATTTGCTTAGGCCACGAGACAGCTAGGCACTCTCAATAAGGCTTATTAGGTAAAATTATATTTAAAAAAAAAATTATAATTTAAAATTATATTTTGCATCTTCAAAATTTTCTTTTCTTTAAAATTATATTTTGCATATTCTAAGTCGTAATAAATTTAGCTCCTTAGCTTTACCTTCTTGGTATCATCTAAATTTATTCTTAAATTCACGTTTAAAGTCTACTGAAGTAACTGATGATGCATCTGAATTTGGACTATCTAGGCACAGCATAGGGACAGTCAAAACACTAATACTGCTAACACAATTGGCGAAGTAGGGCGTGATTGTTCCAGAATTTGAACGGGACTGCTCGTGCGAAGATGTAGATTTGAACTACTTGTGATTGTCGGTAATTTTCTAGACCGTAAGCATCTAGTAACAGTAGCATGTTGATTTATACTCTCTTCATCACATTCGACAGACCTTGTTACATAAGTGCAGCTTGAAGAGAGTTATAGTCAGCTCGAACATTACCTGAGTCTTGCTGTGGTCTGCAGCTAGTATGTACGTGCTGAGTTGATGCATTTGATTCTTCTTCTACCAGTCTTTTCAATGCTTTTTTCTTTGGTAATATTCATTTTGGTATATTTCATTTATTTCTTTGTAAAGCTGAAGGATCTCATTCCGACAATTGTCGCTGTAAAACAAGTTTACCTTCTTGCTTTTTGGCATCTTCTCTTCCCTTTCTTTTTTTCTTAGAGCTTCTTCAGGATTGTTTTTAATTCTTGCTTTTCTTCTGGCATTCTCTTTTTAAGCAGTCTCTTTCAGCAAGTATGGCAAAACGGAGCACCGAATGCTCCGTTACACATACTTCCTAAAAAAAACAGTACAAAACTAGTATAATACGTAGGTGCTTCATCATATCATCCTAGAGACTCCCACTGCTGGACATAGGCCTCCTCCAAACGTTTCCACCCTGCGCGGTCTTGTGCCTCCCTCATCCATCGGCTTCCCACCGTCATACGTACGTAGGTGCTTACAATGTGTCAATTTTAGTGGCTCATTTTCAATTTTGGTGCCATGAAAATGCCACCAAAACCACCAAAATTGAACCACCAATATTGAAACCAGACATAAAAATAATCAGAAACAGTAGGGGGTTAAGGTTACCACTAAGTGAGTGTAGTTAACTTAAACATTATCTCAATGTGTATCTATAGACTTAGTTATTTATCCATAAAACAACTAATTGAATAAAAAATCGATCCACCAAAAATTTGAAAAATCTTGTCCCCCATGCCACCAAGGTAGATAGTTACCTATTTAGCGGGAAATCACAACACTTATACACATAACTGCTACATGCAAAAGCGGGCCCACAACTGAGACACTCGACACAATAAAACGCTATACGCATATGTCGTACAAAACTCGTGGTATAGTCAGTTGAATAAATGCCACCAAAATTTTAATTTTTCTTGGGACAAACTTTGATTAGGTATTTTGTGTATCTATAATAGATATATAAATACATCATAAATGTTTTTAAATTGTTTATTTTATATATTAACATATATAATTGCGTATTTAGTAAAGTAACATGAAATGTAACCGTAGCGAATGAAATTGTATAAAAATATGGAGTTGGGACAAGCCACCTAACTAGAAATTTTAAGACACTTTATTTTTTTTTTAATTATTTACATATTTATAACAAAATTGGATCATGGCCCTGAATAAATATAGTTTCGTAGTTGATTACAAAAAAATATCAGCACTGAAATATTATTTTACACCTAGATTCTCAACGAAGACACGAAAAATTTGCCCGTTTGATATTGACCCATATTACTATCTCATATCAAAGGTATAGTAAACGGTATCTAAAGGACGTCATTTTACTTCTACCGAAAATGTACTCTAGCTTAACAACTAAATAGATTACCAATTTGCACATTAACAACGCTTTCAAATTATTTTAAAATTCGTGGAACGTCATTTAATAAATTGATCTTGACAGTTTTGCAACTAATCAAACAATGCAAATGTTATTCATAGATACTGTAGTTTTTATTTTAAACACACCAAAATAAACTTTATCAAAGAGAATTACTAAAAATAGCTTTCTTGTTAACTATGGTTATACAACAACACAACAAAATAAGTAGCCACGACAAAAATTATCTCCAAAAACCTAAAACAAAGGGATCTCTGTCAAAACACGATTACAATTTTTATGTGGACGCTATCCAAACTTCTTGTAACTCAATATAGAAGACAAAAATGACGTCAAACTTACCCAAAGATGCTAGCATCGAACTACTAAATCTTATTAGAGGGTGCTGTTTAGCTATATTTGCTCCTTTTAATAAATTTCTCGCTCTGTCCAACTTTGTAACTCTATTTACGAGTTTAGCTCAAAACGAATTGTTACTTCTAAAGGAATATATCTCTGGAGGTATTAAATTCGTTACCAGATTACGTTTGTTTACTTTTTTTTATGTAATTGTTTGTTGTTAGTGAAATTTAATGATAAATAAAAATAAGTCGGGTTTTCCTTCCTGACGCTATAACTCCAGAACGCACGAACCGATTTCAACGGTTTTGCATTAATTGTAAAGGTCTCGGGCTCCGTCAGGTTTATAGCAAAGAAAATTCAGGAAAAGTTTGAACAGAAAAGCGGGAAAATAATGCCTGGGCGAAGCCGGGACCGGCCGCTAGTTTAATGATAAATATTTGAAGAAAATATAGTAATAGCTTACTTTACGTAAACTTTTTCATAACAGCCCATTAAAGTCCCACTGCAGAAACGGGCCCTCTCCCGTGACGGAGGATACTTGGCCTACTAATACTACACTGGCCAGACGGATTGGTATTGGTATAGGGTTTAATTTAAAGTTTTCCTTTTTTTTACTTCGTAAAGAATATAATATTTATGGTCAGTTCGCTTAGTCGGTTTTTACGACACCCATCGGATGAGATGGGGTGGTGACATATTGTATTCTTACTCTGTCACCACACGGAGCTTTTTTTGCTTGAAGTTATGATAGGCACACTGGCCGTAGTTTGCAGAAGTTAAGTAGTTTGAGACCTTTTAATTATGACGGATTGTTCATCAAGGAATGGCATATAATAATTTTTAAATTTTAGAAAGCACCTTAGGCTTTTCAATTTATTTGCCATCTTGACAATCTATTGAGGTCGAATACTACCTACTTATATTGTTTGTTCTAAACGACGTAAAAGGCTAAGCTAAATACATACCATCATCGCTCGAACCTTGGTACACGAAGTGAACGTACTAAGAACATTTTGTTTTCGACACGTGCGTTGATTCGACATTTAAAATTATGTATTTTTTTTAGTAAGCCAATGACTAAATAAATAAAACCAAAACTTTGACTCACTTTACCTTCAAAATACGAAAAAAAGGTTTTACATTATCAAAACTGTACTTATGAATATTAATGAAAAAAGGAAATTTTTTCATTATCTTCTGCTGCGGCGAAGAACTGTACTGAATATTTATAATGACTTCTATATAACTAAGTACTTATTAAGAAGCATGGTATATAATTAGTTTTATTTGGACTATTCTATTGTTAAAATAAATGTATTTCATAGATAAGTTTCTAATTATTTTTTTTATTTTTTCTACAATCTTGACTTGGCTCTTATTGTCCTGATTTATTGTTTTTTTTTCCAAAAAAAATGAGAAATTATAATCGAACCAAAAATTTTCAATGAACAGGCCACAATGACAAGTCAGTGTGGCTGAAAATGAAGACGACGTGCCAGAAAACTCAGTTTGGTCAAATCACTTTCCACTGACATAGTAATAACGTTAAAAGCTCTATGTTTAGTACAGAAAAGGTATCAATTTCACCATCCGCTGTCAAATGCACTAACAATTAGCCCCCGAAGCGATTTGTTTAAGCGCCAACCGCTTTACGCAGGTGCCATAGCCGTTGATTCAAAAATCACAAGCGGTTGCATATTTAACTGGAAAAGCGGCTCACAGCGCGGTTAACCGCTGGTGTGTTTGAGCACTTAACAGTCAAATACCGATTTAAAACCGTAACACGCGCATACACAGCAATTATAATTAAACGATTAATTTAAAACACCAACCCAATTTAGTACAATCAGTGTAACAGACTATGTAAAACAATAATTGCGAAAATACATCTCCTTTTCTTTTACTTTCAAAATGTGAGTGGAAAATTAGCAATGTAGTGAGTTATTTAAATTTCAATCTTAAAACTGTGTCATAAAGTCTATTTTAGGTTGATGTAGAAACTAATAAGCAATAAGTGGGTATGCCCCTGGATTACAACTAAATATCAAGTGCCTTATCTTTAGAGAATTTACTTTGTTGTCGCGTATATTCCGCTTGGGGTCGCCACTTAACCTTTTCAAGCAGTGCCGTTTACCTCTGAGCCTTCGAGCGTTGAACACTTATCCCTACTTATCTAGGACGAGGTTATTATGAGCACAGGTATATTTAATTTAGCTGTCAATGAAAAGGCCTGTGTGAAAAATTTCGGAAGCTATTTACGTGAATAATGTCTTTTCAAAATTTGATTTGGGATTTTAATCTGTGAACGAGATGCTCAGGTTTTGGAATGCGTGGGCTAAGAATTTTGTTAAGGTTTTATCAAAAAAATATTGGGTGACTATTATAATACATTTTTTTCTTTACACATAAGTGTTTAAGTTATGTAATTATTTACGATTAGAGTAAGAAAAAAAAACTATAAAAACATTTATGTTAATGTTTTTGTTTATATTTTAACTTATCTTTGATTACGAGTTTAAAAGACATTTTGTTTTAGATAACAAATTTAGAACTGATAATTGTACCCTGTAACACAAAGCCTTTTATAAACATCAATTCAAAAAGCGTCATCTTCGGACAATAATTTGAGGATCACACAAACAATAAATTGTCTTGTTTGTAACTGATATACCTGTAAAATATCCATTTCTATGTATAAGTTTTGTAATAACTAACCTTACACATAAATGTACTATTTATAGTCAAAACTTTCCATCGCAATCCCGAATTTATAGTCAAGTTAAAGTGACATATGGAGTACATATACCTACAGGTAACCCTTACCTCTCATTTGGGTCAACCCACGCTTAGCTCCGTCAATCAAAGGATTTATGTGTACGTAAGCTTTCTCCTAATTTCTCAACCTCTATTTCAGTGTACTATTTTAGGTATTTTATAGATTTAAAACATACTTTACCCGATTTATTCAGAAAAAGTAATGTTTTTTGCGGGTATTACCACCCGATCTCATTTGAGTGAGTGTCTCACGAATTTTTTAACGTTAGTAGACGTATTATTATTATTGTATCTATGAAAAGATTATTCATCACAACAGCCCATTAATGTCCCACTGCAGGACCGGCCTCCTCCCGTGACGGAGGGATACTTGGCCTACTAATACCACGCTGGCCAGACGAATTGGTATAGGGTGTAATTTTAAGTTTTCCTTCTTTTTATTTTGTAAAGATAATATTCACGGATTGTCCCTTAGTCGGTTTTAACGACACCCATGGGATGAGATGGGGTGGTGACATATTGTATTCTTACTCCGTCACCACATAGAGATGATGAGCCTGTATTCGTAATCTATCAGTAAACTTTTTATACTTTATCTCTGTCTCTGTCAGTTTCGCATACTCTTTGATCTCTCTCTCTAACGGGCCAAAAATTTTGAAAACCCTTGTTTTAACATTCACTCTCAAACGTCTTTGCTATCGCCACGTCTTTTACCGTTTTTCACCATCATGTCTAAATGCAGTAATAAAGTAATTCCTAACTAACAAGGCTCTATATAATGTTCTTGCTAAGCAACTACATACAGGGTGTCCCGTAAGTAGTGAATAACCCTGCATTGGCAGATAGTTGAACTATTAGCGGTTCTATAAAAAATATTAAAAAAAATAAAAATGCTAAGTAGGTCACATGGTAGGTATTTCATTGTAAAATAAAAAAAAAAATGCCTTTTTTTACTATTACGTCATTTGTGTCCACAGATTAATGAATTTCGTTGTAGTTTTTTTGCCATAATACTAACCAATAACTATGATGACAGACAAATAATAAAAATTGTAGCTGACTGGTGCAGTTTTTCTGTTTTTTTGTCCTAAACTTAACTTTTCCATAAAATAATTGCAAAAAAAAGAAAGTTCTTAAAGTTCAAGCGCCTATGGTACAAAAGAAATGTATGAATGGATTAGTGACCAAGCATTTTAAACTATTAAAGCAAATTAATGTACGTTTAATTGAGATTTCAGGATGGTATGAACCACTATTGTGTCTTAGTCAATCAGTGAATTATTGCTATTAACATTTAGAAGAGGAAATTAGTGAAATAGAAAAATTTTCAGTAATTGTAAATTCTTTACCCTAAACTTTACTTGATTGTAGGCTTGAGGTTAAGAAAAAATATCCTCAATGAAAGTACTGATTAAAACCCAATTTTGAGTTATCTACACCAAGTACAAATACAAAAATATCATTTTACCAAACATGTTTTAAACGTGTGAGTCATGGTAAAAATGGTCTGGCCTGAAGAATTAGGAAAGTCTTTTTGGCTACAAAACGTTGGCTGCCCGGCGCATGGCTTCGGCGCATATGATTATGCCACGCCTGTTCGTACATATTTGAATACCGCTTTCCCTGACAAATGGATCGGCCGTATGGGTCCAATTTTGTGGCCTCCTCGTTCACCGGACTTAAACTCACTGGATTTTTTTTATTGGGGCTGCCTCAAAGAGGAAGTTTACCGGATGCCGATAACTTCCTTAGACGAATTACGCAATCGTGTCAGGGCAGCTGCATCAAAAATAAGCAATCGACATTTTACGCGATTTCTAAAAAGAGCCTTTATCCGTTCGCTGCAGGGCATGCATTAGATATGGTGGTAAACAGTTTGAACATTTGTTATGAAAGAGGAAATAAAGAGCATTAATATTGAATGTCGTTTTTTTAATAATCACTTACCATCAAGTAAAGTTTAGAGTAAAGCAGTTCCAATCATTTAAAAATTGTATTATTTCACAAATTTCCTTTTCTAAATGTTAATAGCAATAATTCACTGATGAACTAAGACACAATAGTGGTTCATACCATCCTGAAATCTCAATTAAACGTACATTAATTTAAAATGCTTGGTCACTAATCCATTCATACATTTTTTTTGTACCATAGGCGCTTGAACTTTAAGAACTTTCTTTTTTTGCAATTATTTCATGAAAAAGTTAAGTTTAGGACAAAAAAACAAAAAAACTGCACCACTTAGCTATAATTTTTATTATGTGTCTATCGTTATAGTTATTGGTAAGTATTATGGCAAAAAAACTACTACGAAATTTATTAATCTGTGGACACAAATGACGTAATACTAAAAAAAGTTGAAAAAATTTTAATTTTTCAATGAAGTACCTGTCATGTGACCTACTTAGCATTTTTATTTTTTTAAATATTTTTTATAGAACCGCTAATAGTTCAACTATCTGCCAATGCAGGGTTATCCACTACTTACGGGACACCCTGTATAACACCCATGCACAATAAATCCATCAAAAAAAAAAAGAAAACATTCCGCATGCCTTCGTTATAACAACAAAAAGTTTTAAAATCTTATGACGTTACATAACATTAAATAACAACAATTTACTACGACTATAACAACGAAAGAAATCCAACAAATAAACTCAAAACAGTCGTATATCCTTTTACGATTAAAGAAAATGCAATGCAACCACAAAAGAAAGTTCGTGTATTAATATTATTGAGGGTTTCAAAGTTCTGGGTCGATGGCACAAGTTACAAGGACTGTTTTACAATGTTTATGATGTAGTTAAATTCTTCGTGCTTTAGAAATTTTATTAAATAAGGCGTTTGTTTATACATTTTGAATGTTTTAAAAGAAATGGGGCTTTTTTATAAGTGTTGGTATTCGGTTCTTTGACAAGATTTACTTTTTTTGCTAGAATGGTGTCTGGTAATTTATACAACCTTGGTCGTAATTAGCGACACTCTTTAGATGACTATAGTAGGTACACAATGAATCCAATAAATTAATTCAAAACAGTAGTATATCCTTTGACGATTTAAAGGAAATGCAATGCAACCACAAAAGAAAGTTCGTGTATTAATATTATTTCAAAGTTGTGGGTCGATGGCATAAGTTAGCTGATGTTAGGTTCGTCGTCCTTTGAAAATTTTATTTGATAGAGTTTGTTTATAAGGGCATGTTGAGTTTCACTAAAGCAATGGGTCTTCTGTGAAGTGAAACATCATTTCGCTACATTGGCCAGATGGGTTTGTATTTGGTTTTTTTGTCTGAGTTCTTCTGTGCTAGAATACTGGCTGGTAAGTTGTAACAAAATAGTGGCCGTTTACGATACTCTTGACATGAGGTTTGGCGTCATTTGGTATTCATAGCCAGTAACCTCACAAAACTCCTTAAAAAATGATGCAAATTAACGGATACGAAAAATAATTTTGTGAAACAGGGACCTCGTACGCTGGAGTTGTAATCGCGATCGCTTTCCAATCCAGCCTATTCTATTAAAAATCAAGCTTAACAATACAATTTAGAACTGTCTACTTAGAGAACTAATTACTTGACACAATAAGCACCAGGCAAAATTCTCCGCTTTATATTCAAATCAAATTAACTTACACACAGCAATAAGGTTCATAAAATCATGTCGTATTACGAAAAGTAGCAACGTAAGTAACAAGCGATTGTAATAAGGGTATCACTCACACATTGCCGGCTATAAACCCTTAGGACGGGGCCGCCATAAGGAGCTTTTGAAACCCTTCTCATCGGGAGAAACACAACAAAAAGTTATTTGTGTCGGTTTTACCTAGGCTCTGTCAATTCCATTCGAATTATCTTTTTTAAAGCTACCATATTTTTCAGAATAGGCTCTCGTATGTTGTATTTTGTCGTATTTGTAACATATTTTAGTTATATACTTCGGAATTATTGATCACAGCAAAATCAAATACACAATATTTTATTCAATGTAACTATAATATTGTTATAGCTTATTGACGTTAACTATAGATGTCACATTTTCATCTGAGTCTTAAAGCTATATTATTATTATTTCTCTATATTCAACTCGGACTTACGGGTCTTCCTTTCTTATATAATATTTTCTAACTCTTTTTGGAGTATTTAGATGATAACGTGTTTTCTTTAATACTTAACCTAAGTATATGTATGTATCTATGTATACATTTTTTTTGTACCATAGGCGCTTGAACTTTAAGAACTTTCTTTTTTTGCAATTATTTCATGAAAAAGTTAAGTTTAGGACAAAAAACAAAAAAACTGCACCACTTAGCTACAATTTTTATTATGTGTCTATCGTTATAGTTATTGGTAAGTATTATGGCAAAAAAACTACTACGAAATTTATTAATCTGTGGACACAAATGACGTAATACTAAAAAAAGTTGAAAAAATTTTAATTTTTCAATGAAGTACCTGTCATGTGACCTACTTAGCATTTTTATTTTTTTAAATATTTTTTATAGAACCGCTAATAGTTCAACTATCTGCCAATGCAGGGTTATCCACTACTTACGGGACACCCTGTATAACACCCATGCACAATAAATCCATCAAAAAAAAAAAGAAAACATTCCGCATGCCTTCGTTATAACAACAAAAAGTTTTAAAATCTTATGACGTTACATAACATTAAATAACAACAATTTACTACGACTATAACAACGAAAGAAATCCAACAAATAAACTCAAAACAGTCGTATATCCTTTTACGATTAAAGAAAATGCAATGCAACCACAAAAGAAAGTTCGTGTATTAATATTATTGAGGGTTTCAAAGTTCTGGGTCGATGGCACAAGTTACAAGGACTGTTTTACAATGTTTATGATGTAGTTAAATTCTTCGTGCTTTAGAAATTTTATTAAATAAGGCGTTTGTTTATACATTTTGAATGTTTTAAAAGAAATGGGGCTTTTTTATAAGTGTTGGTATTCGGTTCTTTGACAAGATTTACTTTTTTTGCTAGAATGGTGTCTGGTAATTTATACAACCTTGGTCGTAATTAGCGACACTCTTTAGATGACTATAGTAGGTACACAATGAATCCAATAAATTAATTCAAAACAGTAGTATATCCTTTGACGATTTAAAGGAAATGCAATGCAACCACAAAAGAAAGTTCGTGTATTAATATTATTTCAAAGTTGTGGGTCGATGGCATAAGTTAGCTGATGTTAGGTTCGTCGTCCTTTGAAAATTTTATTTGATAGAGTTTGTTTATAAGGGCATGTTGAGTTTCACTAAAGCAATGGGTCTTCTGTGAAGTGAAACATCATTTCGCTACATTGGCCAGATGGGTTTGTATTTGGTTTTTTTGTCTGAGTTCTTCTGTGCTAGAATACTGGCTGGTAAGTTGTAACAAAATAGTGGCCGTTTACGATACTCTTGACATGAGGTTTGGCGTCATTTGGTATTCATAGCCAGTAACCTCACAAAACTCCTTAAAAAATGATGCAAATTAACGGATACGAAAAATAATTTTGTGAAACAGGGACCTCGTACGCTGGAGTTGTAATCGCGATCGCTTTCCAATCCAGCCTATTCTATTAAAAATCAAGCTTAACAATACAATTTAGAACTGTCTACTTAGAGAACTAATTACTTGACACAATAAGCACCAGGCAAAATTCTCCGCTTTATATTCAAATCAAATTAACTTACACACAGCAATAAGGTTCATAAAATCATGTCGTATTACGAAAAGTAGCAACGTAAGTAACAAGCGATTGTAATAAGGGTATCACTCACACATTGCCGGCTATAAACCCTTAGGACGGGGCCGCCATAAGGAGCTTTTGAAACCCTTCTCATCGGGAGAAACACAACAAAAAGTTATTTGTGTCGGTTTTACTTAGGCTCTGTCAATTCCATTCGAATTATCTTTTTTAAAGCTACCATATTTTTCAGAATAGGCTCTCGTATGTTGTATTTTGTCGTATTTGTAACATATTTTAGTTATATACTTCGGAATTATTGATCACAGCAAAATCAAATACACAATATTTTATTCAATGTAACTATAATATTGTTATAGCTTATTGACGTTAACTATAGATGTCACATTTTCATCTGAGTCTTAAAGCTATATTATTATTATTTCTCTATATTCAACTCGGACTTACGGGTCTTCCTTTCTTATATAATATTTTCTAACTCTTTTTGGAGTATTTAGATGATAACGTGTTTTCTTTAATACTTAACCTAAGTTTACAAACATTTTAAAGTTTACAAAACTTTACCACCGCTTCAAAAGTGCTAGCCTAATATAACAATATAGCTTATTTGATAGTTCATCTATTTAACACGAGAATAATTATTTAATTAGCTCCATAATGACATAGATTATCGCGGTCAATTCATCAAACTCTTCAGGTTTATAATACGGATAAAATGTTAACTAATATCTGTTTAATCGAATAATAAGTATATATTATTATGTTAAGTTAAATGATTTATTGAAATGGTAACGTGTTTTTTCTTATAAATTGACTGCAAAAATAAAGTAATTATCATCTAATTTTAAAGCATGATTTTTATGACGCTCTTTGACAATTTAGAGTGCGTTGTAGCTACTGTATCTGCATACCACATCAAGGTCGATGTCATGAGAACACCCCCTAACAATGCAAAAATGTATGCTCTTATAAACCTAAAGCTTCGGAAAAAAATGTATTGGTATATGCTAATGCAGCTGTCTTACTTTATTATTCCTAAAAAAATACTTAATAATATAATCTAAAGCGTAATAATACTAAAAGGCAACATTCAACTCGTTTATTTTCAACATACTTTGTTCTAAAAGTAGTAATAAAGAATCAGTTTTCATATTACAGATTATAGTACTTGTAAAATGGCACCTTTTTTTGTATCTTCCATGTGCATGTGTGTTTAGTTAGTTAAAATATAATAAATTTTAAATAAATACAACAAAATTACTATATTATAGTAAAATCTTTCCTTTGTGTAATAAAATAAAATATATTATTACTTACTGCATAGTGTATTCAAAAGCAACTGAAATTAGAAGACCTAGGTAGAGGCCGTATTCCGATATGAGGTTTAGACCAATCTGATCATCTGGATATTCGGTTCATCGCTACATCAGGTCTAGCATAGCAGCACAACCAATGGAAGCAACTCATTCGCCAAGTCTGAGGAGTTGCAATCTTCAGTAATGAAGGATCAATTTGAGAAACAGAGATTCGTAATACGACATGACATAAATATTTAAATTATTACTTCCCTTTTTTGTAGGAAGTATTATCAATTACTTCCAAAGAAAAGGACTAAATTTACATAGTACACTACAGTTTAAACTAAATACCTAATTATACATAATACCTAATTATACATACTCGGTAATTTTATGTGTGTGGGTGTACCACACACATAAAATTACCGAGTATTGTACAAAATATAACAAACAACACGTACATAAGTAATTTAGAGTGAACACTTGCAGCCAAAACTTGTCCCAACATGTCTGCCTTTTTAAGTGATTCTCAACACGTTTTAGCAATTTAAATCCGAAATATCACTTAGATACTTTACATGCGGGGCCTGGATTCCTTTCTGTCCCTGCATTTGCAATGCTAATATGCCTTCTGGATGGCATACCCTCCTGTCTTGTGTGATGTGCGGTGGGCTAACGGCTGCTTTTTGTTGTTGTGAGCAAATGTTGTGATTTATATTTGCGGTTTGAGTACAAGCATGCTGGTTTGTTGCTGGTAAAATGTGTTTTTTTGCACACTAATAGCATACTGTTTGGATGTTTGGGTGCGTGAACGTGTTCAGGGAACTTTGGTAGAGATAATATCTGATATTTAGACTCCTGAAACGTAGGGTGGGGACACTCTTCACACGGTGGACCGACAACCTTGTTAGACCGACAACCTAGTTGGAACGTCGACGAAAGTAATAGTATAAAATCAATTCAAATCAATACACGTCTCAAAACCCAAGAAAAAAATACTTATACCGCTTGCATTAGTCCCGAAATTGTTAGTATCGTAAAAAGCGACCGCCATAACGCGTTGCGGGTGAAATTATTATAAATCTTCATGATATTACCATAGAGCAACTTAAGGAACTTTGCTCTCCGCTGAAATTCGCTTGGTAAGTGGGTTGTAAGTCATCCCTGCCTATATGGTTGCCGTTAGTACTACATGTTTACGATAATCACTCGCTGAAATATTGTTGAGTTACTTTCAATAGTGGTTTTTGGTTATAGGTTTGGGATGTACAAGGAAGTTCTTGTTGTGTTTTCAGAGGTAAGTAAATAAATGTAGATAAATAGATTTTGTATTTTGAAATATCATTTAGGATTCAGCCTTGACTCACCAAGATTTTTACAGACATCTTTTTAAAAAGAATATTATAGAACATTAAGATTCAGGATAGTTATTTACATACATAAACTCACGCTTTATCCCGTCCGGGATAGGCAGAGACGACAGAACGTAACTTGTCACGATTCTGGCAAACGGATTGGGCCTCGCCCACATTAAATAAGCGAGTCATGCATGCGCGTCATAGTTATTTGTAGATGGGATATTAATAATAATATAATTATAATACTGTCATGTACAGTGTGGCCAGGATGCCAAAATATTTGGCATATGACTTTATGTAGATACTACAGCGCACTGCTGTTGGCCAGCGCTGGGCCTAACAGGATGGGTAGGGGGCAAATATCACAACATCTTATTTCTTTTGGAATAGATAATAATAAATTAAAACTTTTCAGTTAGCTTTTATGACAACCTGTCACTACTCTAACTCACCACTAAACCACACCACACGAAAAATTATACAAAAATACAAACCAAAAAGAATTGTTTAATTCGGATAAGTAGTTCCTAATATGAGTCTATATTACCTTTGTGGTGAAACACACAATATTTTTATCGACGTTGTTTCTACGCGACATAACCCAAATATGATTAATACTTAACAATAAAGACGAAAATTGTATACAGTAAGGCGACATAAATCGTATTGTTTCTCACTGAAAAAGGGTCTAAATATAAATAACTTACAAGCTATTAGCTACCTAAAAACAATAGTTTTACGAGTTCCTTTAGTAGGGGGAGTAAAGCGTCCGTCGCCAACTATTTCTGTGGGGTTACAACTGAATTATAACGCATATGTTTCCGTTGAAAGGTAACTAAGAGGTAAAAGAACGATTCTATTATTTTCTTTATATGCGTGAAAATATTATTTTGTGGTTTTGCTCTAGAAAGTTATGTTTATTGCAAGATTGAGGGGTACTGTGAAGATTCCACTGCAGGGAGGGCCTTCCCTTTATATGTAAGAAAACTTGCTTCAGTAATGATGACATTTAATTAAAAACCTTAGTTTAGATTTTTTAGCGATGTTATCATTATTGAAGAAATTCATACACTTTAGAAGTTCGTTCCTCGCATTGGATCTCAGAAAAGCGACATAAGTGGGTGTCTTAAATGCCAAATAATAAAGAAATATAAATAAAATAAATAATCCTCACACATTCACATATTGCCACTTAGTCCCAAACTAAGCAAAGATTGTTCTATGTAAATATAAAGGAGTTATCACTGCGAAACAAAAAAAAATGTTTAAAGCTAGTCAGACAGCTTATTATTACATTTATAGCCCAAAACTCCCAGCATTTTTGGAGAATACCAGCGTTTGTTTTACTGTTGTTAACTAATAATCGGTTACGATAACACCAATGAAAATCATTGTTCAAAAAACTTCCAACAATATCAACATCAAAACAAAAGAACATGGGTAAAGTAAGAACTAAATAGAAATATATCAAATCAAACAATAGAAAACAGTCGCTAATACTTAGATACAGAGTATTATTGTTACCTACATAGAGACATCTTAACCAACGTCACTCGTGAATGATCCCGTATAATGCAGCTAATAAAACCTTCGTCGTATTTTCTGCAATATTTTTTCCTGTATAAGTTTATTATCTAAACGAGATATTGTATAGAAATATATTTATATTAAGTTGTCTACACAAAATATGGTTTCTGTTATTTTAACTTTTCTCGATAGATCTTAATGATATATAGATATTAAAATCAAACATAATAGATCTTAAAATCAAACATAATGTACATACAAAACACTCTCAAAAACACAACTTATGAGAGTGTTTTGTATGTACATTATGTTTGATTGTTACCTCATATAGCCTAAACTGCTTGATAAGTTTTGATATTTCAGGTGTCATTAAATCCCGTTTTATTTTCGTTTAATGGTGATTCAAACAGCTCTTATGATAGGCAATGGTAAAAAATCTGAAACAAGCACATAACAATATCAATATCAATATCAAAACAAAAGAACATCAGAATAGTAACTACTAAATAGAACTATATCAAATCAAACAATAGAATACAGTCGCTAATACTTAGATACAGAGTATTATTGTTACCTACATAGAGACATCTTAACCAACGTCACTCGTGAATGATCCCGTATAATGCAGCTAATAAAACCTTCGTCGTATTTTCTGCAATATTTTTTCCTGTATAAGTTTATTATCTAAAGGATACATTGTATACAAAAATATATTTATATTAAGTTGACTACACAGAATCTTCGTGTGGTGACGGAGTAAGAATACAATGTGTCACCACCCCATCTCATCCTATGTCGTAAAAACCGACTAAAGGACTATCTGTGAATATTATCTTTACGAAATAAAATAAAACCGGTCAAGTGCGAGTCTGACTCGCGCACCGAGGGTTCCGTACGAACTTATTTATTTTCCCGCCAAATTGTGATAACGTCAGGATTCAGCTGTTTAAATACTATTTTTCCCGCCAAAATTCAATGACGGCACGACTAAGCTGTCAATAAATATTTTCCCGCCAAAATACTATGACGTCAAAACTGATCTGTCAAAAATTATGTGACGTCACGACTCATCTGTCAAAAATTCAATGACGTCACGACTAAGCTGTCAAAATATATTTTCCCGCCAAAATTCTGTGACGTCACGACTCATCTGGCAAAAATTCTATGACGTCACGCCTATCTGTCAAAATTGACAGCTGTCAAAAGTGACAGCTGTCAAAGTGACAGAGGTTTCAAATATTTTCCCGCCAAAATAATATGACGTCACAAATCATCTGTCAAAAATCCTGTGACGTCACGACTCATATCTGTTAAAAATTCAAAAACGTCACGGCTAAGCTGTCAAAATATATTTTCCCGCCAAAATTCTGTGACGTCACGAATCATCTGTTAAAAATTCTGTGACGTCACGACTCATCTGTCAAAAATTCAAAAACGTCCCGGCTCAGCTGTCAAAATATATTTTCCCGCCAAAATTCTGTGACGTCACGAATCATCTGTCAAAAATTGTGTGACGTCACGACTCACCTGTCAAAAATTCAAAAACGTCACGGCTTAGCTGTCAAAATATATTTTCCCGCCAAAATTCTGTGACGTCACGAATCATCTGTCAAAAATTCTGTGACGTCACGACTCATCTGTCAAAAATTCAAAAACGTCACGGCTCAACTGTCAAAAAATATTTTCCCGCCAAAATTCTGTGACGTCACGACTCATCTGTCAAAATTGTATGACGTCACGGGTCACGTGACCAAAATTCTATGACGTCACAGGTCACGTGACTCAGCTTTCCCGCCAAAATTCAATGAAATCAAAATATAATATGATTGAAGTAAAAATTTGAGGTTTTCGGAATTTTCCTATTACATGTACAATAAGACCTTGCTTCATGCAAAATTTCAAGTTTGTAGGTAGACTGGAAGTACTCTGTAGGTTTTTGCCTTTACCCCTCTAAATTTGCGACAAAAACGGCTATATCTCTTGATTGCGTTGGATTAGCACTTTGATTTTTTTACGGCACTAAGAGGCAACAAGCCTTAGTATTTGGTAAAAATTTCAACTTGATACCTCCATGCGTTCCTGAGATAAATGGTCTTGACAGACAGACGGACGGACAGACGGACGGACAGACGGACGGACAGACGGACGGACAGACGGACGGACAGACGGACGGACAGACGGACGGACAGACGGACGGACGGACAACAAAGTGATCCTATAAGGGTTCCGTTTTTTCAAAACTGGTACGGAACCCTAAAAAAGGAAAACTTGAAATTAAACCCTATACCTATCAATCCGTCTGGCCAGCGTGGTATTAGTAGGCCAAGTATCCCTCCGTCATGGCAGGAGGCCCGCCCCTGCAGTGGGACATTAATGGACTGTTATCATAAGTTGACTACACAAAATATGGTTTCTGTAATCTAACTTTTCTTGGTAGATAAAGACTGGTTGTGTTTTTGAGAGTGTTTTTGTATGTATGCCCGTTTCATTGAGAGTATAGCCTAAACAGTTTGATAAGCTATGAATTTTGAGGTGGTATTAGATTTAGTTTTATTTTTCACAGTGGTAAATCAAATAGCTAATTATTTTGTACTTCTAATTTTTCCCGGTTAATCAAGATGAGCCGTGTTTTATTTGCGCGTTTTTATGATAATGTCTGTTTTATTGCGATCTTCTATAGTCTAAACGGCTTCACTATGCTGCATTGTTATTAAATAGTTCTGCAGATATTCCCGACTGACTAAGAAGAGTCGTGTTCTTTCGAATGTTCATGTATATGTATCCGATACCTAGGCCATGTAAGATATTAATCGTATTATACACTTTGCCTGAACGTTTTAGGCATTGTATAGAATGACTAGGGAATTTATGCAATGCCGTATTATACACATTGCCTATAACATATATATTTCTGTCTTACTTTCTTTTCTACTCGTATTATGTATGAAGCAATTGAGGTACGTTACTGCAGAATAATTTCGAATTTGCAGAATAATTTCGGTTTTTACAAGGTCTCGTCGTTCATATTTTATTAAATAAAAACTTTAGATAACTTTGGCTTTTAAGTTCATATTCAGAATCTAAGTTAAAAGAATACCAACGCAACGTATTTTTTTAATCTAGTCTACTTATATTACTCAATCGTGAGAAACGTAATTTAAAGTTTATGTTTGTAATACTTAGAAAAGTTTATTTTATTCTCAAATTTTTAAGTTATTTTTATTTGAAATTCCACTATCGTAATCTTGATTGAAATTCTGTAAGACCAGTACATTTTATTAAATGTAAAATGTTCTCTTGAATATGAGGTAATGAAAAAATTCCATTTCTAAATACAACCTTTAATTTTTTTCTATTTTTAACCGCAGTCGTTATTATTTTCTGCTGGTAAAAAGTAAAATAAGCATTGTGATAGACTCAAAATGGAAAACATCACCACCGCTTTTGTTCTAAGGTGTCGTAATATTTCTGGATATAAAATAACGTAGTGTGTTTTATAGTAACAGTTAACCTGTAACAAACCATATAACTTAGGCCTCTAGTCCACGGGCCTGAAACGTCAAACAGAAACACGTTTGTACGATACGATCATGTATACGAAGTACGGCTACTATAGGTAACTATTCACAGATAGCACGTTTCGTCGAATCATGAAAGAAAGAAAGAAAACATTTATTTAAACAAATGACACAGAAGCAGGTACACACAAAAACAATCAGAAAAAAAACAAACATAGTCCAACAAAATACCTTTACCTCTGTGGCCATGAGTGTCTCATGACCACAGAGACAAAGGACAATGACATGTTTCTATAGTTAGACAGATAGCACGTGGACTAGATATTATTTACTAGAGGAGGAATTACTGACAGTTGGATGCTGTTCATCAATACCCAGCATTGCGTGCAAGAGTAACAAACATTCATCCATACATCCATCCTCACAAACTTTTGCATTATAATATATTAGTAGGAATTATTGATATTTTTTGGAACGTAGTAAATCCACCATTTCATAAAGTCTTGACTTATTTTATGATTGACTTTATGTCTAAACTTTAAATGTCTTACCGCAAGGATGAGTGGAATAGTCAAGGTTTGTATTATATGATTTGACGAAACAGACCCTAGTAGGAAAGCAACGGACTTTTAAAATCAGAATAATAAAAATCACCACAAAGAGTTCAACTCAACACCCTTTTAGTTTATAGATATAAAGTACGGTACTCACTATGCATCCCACCGAGTGGACATTTATCGACGTCCCCACTAATGCACAGAAGCTATTTGCCTTAATACATTTTACTTTGTAACTTTAAACTGTAATGGTAACGTTGAACCACTTCCTAGATGTGCGGAATTTCTAACTGATTCTTTACGACTACTTTTAGAACAAAGTATGTTGGAAATAAACGAGTTGAATGTTGCCTTTTAGTATTACTACGGTTAGGATTATATTTTTATTTGAGTAATGTTAGAAAACTGGCGTATACTAATTTAATTAAATAACTAGCTGACCCGTGCCCACTTCGTTGGGCGGCGAAAAAAACGCGTCCTTTTTTAAACATACCAATTTCATTACTGCTCCACTCCTATTAGTCATAGCGTGATACTATATAGCCTATGACACTCACCGATAATTGCACTATTTAACACAGAAAGAATTTTGAAAATCTATTTGTACGTTAATTCGTCACAAACTCACAAACAAACAAACACACAAACTTTACCTCTTTATAATATTAGTATAGAAGTATGTATAGATATGGTATCACACCGATTTATACAACGCCAGAACAGACCGTCAGTATACTTTCGATCCTTTGAAGCGTCGACCGCGTATGAAGACCCAAGATTGATCATTCTAGAACCACTGTTATACTGAATAACAAAGTTCAAAATAGCGATGAACAATATACCTAAAGTACTGAAATGCGATTAACTTAAGTGCGAATTGTGCCACATAAAAACATATAATTTTGAATGCTTTACACCGCACTAACTTATAGCTTTTATCCTAATTGCCATTAGTTTTACGTGCTACGTGTCCTCCCCACTGCCTTATAAGAGAGGCAATCAATGTAGTAAAGTAAACAATACACCATCTTTTTATTTTATTCCCATTTGAGTTATTTTATCCTTGGCAAGAAATAAAACGGAAACTTTATACAATTACGTAGAAATGCTCCACAAAAAGTAAATCAAAATGTAAAAATATTATCTTAGTAACAAGAAAGTATAACTCAAAATTAATATTAGTTTAGTTACGTACAATGATTTATGACTTATGTTTGATATAACAACGTATTCCCAAGAAAAATATAACGAAACTCCTTATAGAGAACATTTTATATAAACTAAAAACACTAACATATTGCCGTACAAAAATGAAAAATTGTACATTTTCTCTGAAATTATAGAAAAATACCAGCCATTATACTGTATTACAAATCTTTCTGCAGTTTCCACGAAGAGATACATACTGTTTTGAGATAAAACTTAAGGAGCTATTCTAAATTACATCTTCTTACTACAAGATAAAGTCTATTTTTCAAAAACAATAGAAGTTCGAAGCAGGCAAGCATTTGTCAGTCGAAGGGTAATCTGTCTGTCTGTCAGTGCGTCAACACATTCGCCCGCTTGACGCAAAGTCGGTGATTTTTCTTTGTGATACTGATTGACTGGTTGATAAGCGAAATTCTACTTTGATTTGAAGGGCTTACGACTAGAAATGCCTTGATTGATGTATATAGAATCGATAGAGGACAAATTAGAAGTTTGGGTAAAGATAAGTTACTCGATTTGATTTGAATAAGTAACTAGGTACATTCTTTCACAGTGATCAGTTCTATGTCTATTTAGCAACTTAAGTTTGGTATATTAAAGAAATAAGAAAGAATCAGCGGTTTATTTGCCATTTCAATGTTACACATACCTATGTAAAGTTATAATGCCACTGCCTGCCTCGGTGACAAAGCATACGTCAGCCGTTCTCGGGGATCCGGGTTCGAACCCCACGCAGAATAATTACTTAAGTGATTACCAAATTATAGGTGATGTTTTGAGCTTGATTGTTCATGGTCTTTGTAAATTTCATCTCTGTAAAAATCTTCACAACAAATTAAAGTCCAATAAAGTAAGTAAGTAAGTTGGTGTGCAATAAAGTATTATCTATCTATCTATCTAAAGTCCTAAGCTAAGCAGAGATTTTATGATAGTCGCTATTATGTTATAATAAAATTACTTTAACTATTTATATTAAAAATACTTAAATGTTTATCTAAAATATTAAAACGACAAAAGTATTCGCTTTGTTAAATATTGGTAATACTAAACAGACGGCATGCAAATGACAGCCCGCTTTTGTAGAAAAGTAAAGCTTTTAAAAAATATACAAAATTTTATGTAAGTATGTACCTACCTACATTGAGCTCACATCTGTGACAAAACAACGCATTAAGTGTTACTTGATTCCTCTTGTTTACATTTTCGAGTGTATTGTTATTATAAAGAACTGTTCAGGATAGAGACACATAAAGTGTTACTAACCTTTACCTACAATCCACGTATAAAACTATATTTATTAGTAGTTTACTAACCATAGTACAAGCTTTTAGTCTCTATTATTCGTAGTTTCCCTCACCCACGAAGGTACCAATACCGCGTAAAGCGGAAATATTTGGAAGAGGCCTATGTTTAGCAAAGTTATATTTAACAAGTTACATTTTACTTCTGGTATTCATATATACTTATTATGATGATGATAAATAAATACTAATATTATAAAGAGGTAAAGTTTGTATGTTTGTTTGTTTGTAAGTTTGTGAAGTTGTAGGGGGTAATATCTGGATCTTATGAACCGATTTTAAAAATAACTCTGTGTTGAATACTTAGTCCATTTATCGGGGA
This sequence comes from Schrankia costaestrigalis, assembly GCA_905475405.1. NCBI lineage: Eukaryota > Metazoa > Arthropoda > Insecta > Lepidoptera > Erebidae > Schrankia > Schrankia costaestrigalis. Next base: position 18,594,793 of record FR997829.1, on the reverse strand, counting down.
GTGTTATAGGCTACTAGCCTACACGCGTACGTCACGCTATGACTAATAGGAGTTGAGCAGTAATGAAATATGTTTGAAAAAGGGACGCGTTTTTTTCGCTGCCCAACGAAGTGGGCACGCTAATCAGCTAATCTTCTAATAAAAATAAAAAAATTTAGAATCTAATACACCAATGATTGTCAAAATAGATTATATGAAAACAAGATGACTACACAGACACATTATATTTTAAATAGTAAAACTCAAAAACATTTATATAGCAACCAGCAATAACTATTACTATAAAGTCATGCATACACTCGACTCTACCTATCGGGCGTGACTCAATCGTGGTACGATTTTGAGCTAACGCTACGAATATACAATTGAAAGATTTATCGGATATGCGAAAAATGTCAAGTTTTGGAGATTAAATTTTATTCGGAAACGTTCGGCGGAAAGTTTTAAGTGGCAGCTACGATTTGATTGCTGTCTGCTAACTTTGTCGTAGGGGGGAGTCTGCAAATTTTATTGCGCTTTATTCTATAAGGGGATGTAAGTGTTAACGGTTTATTTTATAAAACATATTATTTTTTAATTTTAACTTGAACGACTTCATTATGGGATCACTTAGCTTAAAATTAGGAGTATGTTTGAACATTAATTTTTAAAATAGGGTCTTCGACTAGCTTTGTCCTTAATCCTTAACAAAGTAAAAGAACATTTAAATAAATAATGATAAACACTAAAATAACTAAATAAAAAATATGAAAAAAGCCATAAGTAAACAAAACCGGGGAAATAGCAATAGCATTGGTGTGCAACTTTACTGGAGTTTATCTTTTTATGCATTGACATCACTAGAAAAAATCAACTCATATTAAAACCTGCCTATACCTATAAAATAACGCATATTTCCTCTATACCATACCTTGATAAAAATCTATTTTTGTATAAAATTCCGCGAAGGGTTAGCAAAACAATATCAATTATTAACCCTTGCGACAACTACATCGGTGTTATTTCCCGAGAGCTCGGTTCGCTCGCTCCATTTCACCAGAACATACTACAATGTTTCGTGTCGCAGTTTTGATTAGGCTTACCACATTATATTTTTTTCTTTTTTTTATATTACACAGCAATATGGCTGCATGAAATAGAGCTTATAACAAAGTGCTAATACAGTCCAAGAATTATTTAAGGCAAGGATAATTATTAACGGAAATAAAAATTATTATTCAAATTATTAAAATAATTATTACTTACTATAGGATAATTATTTATTTATTTTATTAGGGCAAGGATTGTACTCATGAAATGCCTTTGTGCCGTGGTATTGGTCTGATCACACGTACACACTTGATATGCTAGTGCAAACCGTTTAGGGAGCTTTTCGCTCTGCGGTTCCGCAACCCAGGTAGTCTTTAGCTACTATATCAGCAAACTTAAGATAAAATACTGACTTAATAAATTATTTACAATAAATGAATATTGAAAGTCGAAGAAGTTAATAACTATACTCTTAAGTATTATGGAAAATACAATACAATATTATAAATAAGAAATTATTACGGAAAATAAAAACAATAGTGTCTCTGCCTACCCCGAACGGGATAAGGCGTGAGTTTATGTATGTATGTATAAAAACTATAATGACATTGTAGAAGTAACCTGGTGACTTTGAAAAGGCCTGAGTTGGATGCATCTTGTCAAGTCCTAACAATAGTTCGCTGAGTTGCGATCGAACGCCATATTCAGATCTAATCAAGTTCCAATTTCATTTCGTACCTTTGTTCTGCTTTTGATTCCTAATCTAAGCTATCTAGCGCATCATTTAATTTCCTTTTATATTTAATTCAAACTCGTTTACCTACTGTAAAAATATATTCCACAAAAAATGCACTCATATTTTTTTTTTACTAAAAAAAAGTATTTGTCCGTTGTCTTGTACCCATAGTACAAGCTCTGTTTAGTTTGGGTCTAGATGGCGTTGTGTGAAAGTTTGAGGAATATTTCGATATTTTCATAATAATAATTCAAATTTAATCAAATGTGGTCAAAATCAAATAACATTCAAAGCGCAAAGTCGTAAACGTTATAACTTTCACATTTGTTTATTGCATTTGAAGGTAGCATTAGCAATGCCTGCATACAAAATTTTAACTAATTGCTCTTTCATATTGCATAATAATAATATTTTTGTTAATAAATAATTAATATTAGCAGATTTAAATTCGCTTTGATCGCTATTGAGATTAGTGATTTTAGTTTTTTTATAGTTATTTTCAACTCTTGGCATAGTTACATGGTATTACATCAACCTTTTTAGATAAGTAGGTATATTATATTCATAGTCTTAATAAACTGATATTTACGATAGGTCAACCGTATCCGTAATTCACTAGCAACGGTTATTACGGATAACCGGTAAGTGTTTACGATTTTCTTTCAAAAACTGTGTCCTTTACTGAGGAGGATAAGGTACCAAATATCAAATGAACTAGTTCATTCATATGGAAAAATGTATATAAAGGTTTTTGGTAAAAATATTTTGTGTTAGAATTCCTTTGAGGCTATATTTTTGTATATTTCATATACTCTATGATAATCCGGTTAGGTTTTTCGGTGAGTAAGCCTTATTTTTCTGCTTGGAAATAAGACGATATCATTAAATATATAGAAGATGAGGTATATAAGAATATTGGGATACCTTTTACATAACTATCTTTATTTATCAATAGATACATTGCGACTTTCTTTTGTAGTCGTTTTATTGTGAGTTTGATAAGAAATACAGTAACAGATTGGTGCATTTAAATTTTAGATATAAACATAGGTTCTTAGTTTAAGAAATAAATATTCCACACACATTCACACAACGCCATCTAGTCACAAACTAAGCTTTTCTGTAAATACATACATATTATACATAAAACACTCAGACCAATGCAAACAATCATGTTAATGCACACTAAGATTTGCATTGAGCGGGAATCGAACCCGAGACCTCTGCGTAGCAGCCATGTTATGTAACCAATAGGCCACAGAGGTCGTCGAAATGCACGCAATATTTAACTGCTATCACATTCTACGCTTGATATTGAATTTATAAATTTTTTATTTTTAGATAGAGATGCAGGATTTTTTAGAAAAATGCATGAATTTGTCTTTTAAGTCACCTAGTTTGTAGACATGCCAAGTTAAGATTAAAAACTTCTAAATGTTTCATGAAAAAGCTTATAACGTAAAAATTTTACATTATAACATATCTGTATTATTTAACATCATTGTCGTGAATTGGAAGGTAGAATAGTAGTAATAAAAGTGAACCTCGCTATACGATTACCACGTGCGTTGAACCGGGACGATCGTTGCAATCGTTGCGATAAATCACAAGAGGGTCATACAGAATCGAATATGCTCGGTAAGTGATCACACTTATACACTGCCTCTATCTATGATTTTAAACTAGTTTTCACCCGCGGCTTTGCCCGCGTGGTGTTTTCATAAAAAGTAAATTCATGTTCTTTTGCAGATTTCAGACTATCCATATACAATTTTGGAACAAATTCTTGCCTAAGAAATTTTTACGACACCGACTGAATAAGATCGGTTTGTGAGAGTTTCTATTTTTAGTCTCTTTTTTATCACTTTATTGTTGTCAAGGGTGATTTAGGGATTAAAAGTCTTTAAAGATTAAATGTGACTTTTAACAGTGTATTCAATTACATTACATATTACAATTTTAAGCTATCTGATTAATTTATTGCGTAGATAATTTCACGACAGGTACAGTACCTAAATAATATTCTTCTAAACGCAAAAACAACTTCGTAAACAGGCAATTGCATCAAACTAAATGTCTTTCTATTCACCGCACTGCGTTATTTCACGAACAGAGAACAAACAAGATAAAGCCAGTCCAGTTGTCAGCCATGACAGCAAAGTGACGTAATCACAGCTGTCATCAAGACTCAGAGAGAAATCTGAATTCCACTCAAGTTTAATCGAATCTCTCTCGAAAATATCGTTGTAACGAATAAATGAGATGAAAATATTAGATTAATTGATGAGTCTTTCTTTTCCGCGATATATTAAGGAAGGGAAATAGTGAGTAGGTAATTATTATAGTATCACTCAATCTTGTCTTACTTTATTTTTATTAAAGATCTTTGCATTTGCCGATTTTAGGTTGCAACCCTTTTGATCTCAAAAGGAAATAGTTTTTCGGTGGTGATACAGTATTTAAGTGACTTTGATTAATAATAAATATAAGATTTTAGCCTGTGCGCTAAGGTAAGTCACGAGCAATAATATGTAAACATTGTCAAATTTTCTAAACTAAGTATCTGCACTTTAGATAACTGTTGTACAAAATGTGAAAATGTGTACATAATTATTATTGCTCGTGACTGTACAATAGCGCTAAGGTAGCATTTTGTGAGATTCTATATTATTCTAATATTATTGCACAATTGTTTTATGCTTCTTCTCTCACACAACACTTTTTCAATAAGGTTATTATTAAAAAAAGAAATTATTTAACCACTTAAAATATGTTCAAAAGTTCCTAAAAGTAATGCTAGGCTGAGAACACAGTATGATACAAAACACGTTTTCTTGCAATAACTTATTAGTATAAAAACTTGAATATAGAAAGCATTGATTTTCTTCATAAAAATATTAAAACACTTACGAACTTTTCAAATCAACTTTTACGCACACGAATGCAAAAAATTCAATAATATTTTTTTATTTCATTTTCGACAACAGATTTCATAATAACCTGCCAGACCCTCGCATTGTAGGGTAACTTGCAAATTCAATTAATCCAGAGCCGGATTCAATAACTTCGCGAGATCGGGCCATCAAAATCGGAACATAAACCTTTCGTCACACTGGAGCCCCATTGAATTCGCCCCTGTGATGTGAAACTTTCCACCAGCCACAAATGTGTTTTTCTTGTTAGCTCTAAGTGTATGGCTATGATATTCGCGATTTATGTTAGTGAGTGCGAAGGTCAATGATATTTTAAGAGAGTCTGAGTGGCTTGTGAGTTTGATCGCGAAATATTTTTATGAAGTAGTTTATGTAGCATTCTCGGTGAAATTATGGAATACTTTTTTTATTCGTAGTAGAAAGTGAATTCTTAAGAAATATTCCCGTTCTAAGAATTTATTGTACAGATGTAACTTAGTTACTTATTACAAGATACAAATATGTTTTACTGTCGTTTAATATTTTACGCAAAGAATTTGTATGGAAAAATCCGGCATTTGAACCTTACAGCAACCAAATCATTAGTCCACTTTAGAAACTGTTTCCCACATCATTTTGTAGCTACTTTATTTGTAGCGTTAAACAGGGGCTTCAATTTCCTGTTAAGCATAATTTGGGCTACATTTATTTACTAGGCCGGAGCTAGAATCAGCTTCAACGGTAACTTTTTCGTCATTGGTCCATATATTGACTTTTAAGTTAAATTCCTTTAGTAGCTTTTGAAAATTGTCGTCACAATATGGACGTTAAAGGTAACCATTTATTAATTTAATGTGCTCAATATAATATAGGTAATATTTCTGACGTCACTGCCTACCCCGGACGGGATAAGACGAGAGTTTTAGTATGTATGTATTTATGTGCTCATTATACGTTAAGTATAGTTATTATGTGGTACTTAGGTACCTTGTTTTACTACAATACTAAGACTATTAGGCTATTTAACGTTTATCCATTCATCGCAGCGTGAAACAGTCTAATGGAATATAGTAATAATCGTAACAAGTAAAAGGTTAGCTTTAAGCACTTAGAGGCGAGAATATTAATCAGACTTTAGCTTATCCGTGTAGTGACGTAGTAAGAATACAACATCTCACCACCCCATCTGATCCCATGGGTGTCGTAAATACCGACTAAGGAACTATCCGTCGATAATATCTTTACGAAATAAAAAGAAGGAAAACTTGAAATTAAACCCTATACCAATCTGTTTGGCCAGCGTGGCATGAGTAGGCCAAGTATCCCTCCGTCACGGGAGGAGGCCCGTCCCTGCAGTGGGACATTAATGGGCTGTTGAGTGATAACGATATAGTGCAATAAAACAACAATATTATATTTCACTATATTGTTACCTTGATGAATTTTAATTTCAGTTTCGACGAAATGTAAAGAGTAACAGTTTTTTTTATTTCATTTGACATCATTTAGTATTACTTGAATATGATTTAAAAAGCCGTTATTCTTGAATGTGTGTCAGTGGGAAGGTCACATTCCTAGTAAGAATAGCGTGAAGCCGATGGATGATGAACGTACATAATCAAACAAAGTTGAAATATTTAAAAGACCTTTGGCTTGCCGCACACGAGCCACACGCCACAGCCACAAACGCCGCCACAAGAAGCAAGAACGGGCCACAAAAGTAGATGAAGTGCGCGACAGCCACTTTTATTCATACATTTGGACGTTTAGTGGCCGGTGCAGGCCACAAAAAGCGAGCAGCGACGATTGTAGCATGTGGCGGCCACTGGCCTCGACCGTGTGCGGCGAGTCCATATAAATCGTACGAAAACTACAGGAAATATGCCAGTGGCGGCATTTTGTGGTTGTGGCCGGTGGCTCGTGTGCGGTAGCCCTTTGTTCATCAGTAAACGCTAAGATAAGATGATAACGATACACATCATTCTACAATCATAACCGCAAAATACGCCAGTATTTTCTTGATATTATATGTTAGCAAAATATTATATCACTCTAATTTATAACGCTTATTTCGTTGCCACAGAATAACTTTGATATTTCACCTATTTTGCATTCAAGCTGGGGTCGCTGTAAAATGTCGGCCAGTCGCCAACTTAAGGCAATATCACCAAATGGATTTAGGTGCCACGTTCTCATGTAAATATAGTACCTAAATGAACATGTATAAACAATGTATCATAGTTTATGAGTAACCTAACCTTTTTGCTGTTCTAGACGAAACTGTATCATCTTAATGTTAATTTTTTTTTTCTTCTTTTTTTGAATCTGATAATCTCAGGCCTCAGATCATAACTTTTCAACTATCGCTTTGATGAGGCTGGCATACCTTTGTAAGGTAAAAGCCTCTAAATAAAAAAAAGAATATAAAAAAAACACTATCGCTTTGCATGTTTTAAAGACTTGTGATCTTGAGCACACGCCTAGTTGAACCAGTGGCAAAATGTCAAGTAAAGTAAAGGTAAAAAAAATATTACAATACATTACCTGACCTTTAATTTTCTGGGCTCTTAGAAGGGAAAACAATAAAACAAATCCATCCTTAATATTATTTTTGCAAGGGCAAATTGTCCGTATTGTGACGGAGTAAAAATACAAATGTCACCACCGCATCTCATCCCATGGGTATCGTAAAAACCGACTAAGAGACTATCGGTCAATATTATATTTACGAAATAAAAAGAAGTAAAACTTGAAATTAAACCGTATACCAATCCGTCCGCCCAGCGTGGTATTAGTAGGCCATTAACGGGCTGTTATGATGATGATGATGAAGGGAAAATTCATATTAATTTGATACGCAGATTTTTTCTACCTAACCTAACTTGGTAACTACACAACCTATCTACCTACTAAACCTATGAGCTTAACATCATCATTTTAAAACTGAAATTACTATTTTCAAAACAGATTAATACCTTACAAAGTAATTGCAGCCTACACATCCTAGTCCTGATTATTCCCAGCCAGGTGTAATCACTTTGATAGATATAAAATTACAACTGAACAGTAGGTACTGTATTATAAGGTCGAGTTATTCTCACAACATGTTCGATAATAATTACGTATGCTCGGAATACCTTTAGACATTGTATTTGTATCTGTTTACGATTATTGTTGTTAATAGTTATGTGTTGATTGGTTTTGGTGAGATTACATGTGATTATGTGGATTAGTTTGTATTTGCGACTGTTTTTTTTTTCAACAAAAGTCTGTTGGTTATTAGAATGATGGCATTTTATAGTAACTTTTATTGAAATATTAAAAATCTTTTGTGTGTGTGTGTTTTGTGTCTTCCAATTATGCTAAACCTATATTTCTTCATTAAGTCGAATATTGCATGTTACATCCTTTAAAACAGTAATTATTATTTTCAAAACAGCATATTACCTTGCAATATAATTACAGCCTACACATCCCAGTCCTGATTATTCCCAGCCAGATGTAATCACTTTGATAGATATATAATTACAACTGAACAGTACTGTATTATAAGGTCGAGTTAATCTCACAACATGTTCGATAATAATTACGGATGCTCGGAATACCTTCAGACATGTATTTGTATCTGTTTACGATTATTGTTGTTGATTGGTTTTGGTGAGATTACATGTGATTATGTGGATTAGTTTGTATTTGCGACTGTTTTTTTTTTCAACAAAAGTCTGTTGGTCGTTAGAATGATGGCATTTTATAGTAACTTTTATTGAAATATTAAAAATCTTTTGTGTGTGTGTGTTTTGTGTCTTCCAATTATGCTAAACCTATATTTCTTCATTAAGTCGAATATTGCATGTTACATCCTTTAAAACAGTAATTATTATTTTCAAAACAGCATATTACCTTGCAATATAATTGCAGCCTACACATCCCAGTCCTGATTATTCCCAGCCAAGTGTAATCACTTTGATAGATATATAATTACAACTGAACAGTACTGTATTATAAGGTCGAGTTAGTCTCACATGTTCGATAATAATTACGTGTGCTTGGAATATCTTCAGACATGTATTTGTATCTGTTTACGATTATTGTTGTTAATAGTTATGTGTTGATTGGTTTTGGTGAGAATGTGATTATGTGGATTAGTTTGTATTTGCGACTGTTTTTTTTTCAATAAAAGTCTGTTGGTCGTTAGAATGATGGCATTTTATAGTAACTTTTATTGAAATATTAAAAATCTTTTGTGTGTGTGTGTTTTGTGTCTTCCAATTACGCTAAACCTATATTTCTTCATTAAGTCGAATATTGCATGTTACATCCTTTAAAACAGTAATTATTATTTTCAAAACAGCATATTACCTTGCAATATAATTACAGCCTACACATCCCAGTCCTGATTATTCCCAGCCAAGTGTAATCACTTTGATAGCTGATATATAATTACAACTGAACAGTACTGTATTATAAGGTCGAGTTAATCTCACATGTTCGATAATAATTACGTGTGCTTGGAATATCTTCAGACATGTATTTGTACCTGTTTTGATTATTGTTGTTAATAGTTATGTGTTGATTGGTTTTGGTGAGATTACATGTGACTATGTGGATTAGTGACCGCGCAGAGTGGAAACTTTTGGAGGAGGCCTATGTCCAGCATTGAACGTCTATAGGCTGATATGGATGGATGGATGAGAATTAGTTTGTATGTGCGACAGATTTTTTAACAAATGTTTATAGAACATTGTAATATTATTAAATAGTAAATTATTAAAGTATTTAGTTCCTTTTCATTGATGTTTTTTTCCGTTAAATTGTCTAGAAGCATATCCCTTGCACTGATATTTTCTAGCTCTTATATCGTTGACAATTATTTTTATTTAGATTAGCATTTGGCCAGAGCCACGATACAAATCCAGCCATTCATCATTCGTTGCAAAATAAGTATCTATACGAATATTACAAAGAGGAAAGACTTGATTTTTTGTTCGTTTGTTTGAATTGAATAGGCTCCGAAACTACTGAACAGATTTGAATAATTCTTTCACTGTTGGAAAGCTAAATGTTTCCTGAGTGACATGTAGATGACATAATACTACTTAATAATAAAAAAAAACATTTTACTTTAAACATAGCAGTAATATGCTTTCTTTGAACCAAACTACTTCAAAAATACAAGCAGCCATAATAAAACGAAGCGTTCTTACAAGAAGAACATTAATTATATCTACGACATTTCCTCCAATATTATTTAAACGGTAATCTTAACAGGATCTCGCTCATAACCCTCTCTCACACTTACCACAGTATAAATATGAACAGTATGGAAACTCCTACTACTTTAAGTAGCGTCACGTTGTTACAGCATGTGGCTGGCTGCGCCGTGGTATTGCTGGAATCTATGAGATCACTTATCACTTATCGTCAGGTAGGCTGCTTGTTCGTCTGCTGGCTAAAAGTACCAAAAAATAATTTAATGGCACACTCACACATACATGCTCATACATGCAGTGCAGTTAGTAGATTGATCGCTACAAAGCACAATTTTTTATATATATATAATGGGAGCCAAACGAGACAGCAGGTCACCTGATAGTAAGTGATCACCGCCGCCCATGGACACCTGCAACACTAGAAGAATCACAGATGCGTCGCCGACCTTTAAAAAGGGAGTACGCTCGTTTAAAAATAGTTTAATAAAAACAATACAATATTAAAATAATTGTACAAGTCAACTTTATTGCTTTAATGGAGTCTACCTCAGCCATGATCGGTCTACTGCTGGACATAGGGCTCCTCAAATTAGCACGTTTTGGACTTCTTTAATGGAGTATAGGTATTTATTTCAAAAATTATTCCGAAATTTCTATACTGTAACATATTTATACTGTGCCCTTACGTAATACTCACGTAGAGTAACGAGGGTTTCAAAGTGATTTTCATGTAAAATTCTGACATCCCACATTACAAAGATTACCTACATATAATTATAATTGTGTAATCTTGTCTTTTGGTAATTGCGACTCTTGGATATTCATAGCAGGTGTGTAAGTATAGAGTGTGTATGTGTGTGAATTGATATTGTTGTATGAAATGGAGTTCCTTTTAAATTGTGAACAAAGGAATTTTTTTCATTGTTAAGTTACCTAATTACAGTAGGTTTTGCATTTTAATATTTATAAGTTTTTAGCCTCTATCGTATATGTAATTAACCAGAGCTGACAAAGGCTTCTTATAGACCGATATACTACAATATGTCATAATAAATTTAATGCTCTGACTAAAAATGACAAAAAATTAACGAAGAAAACTAAACGAATAACATTACTATACACTCCATTTTTTATAATGTTAATCGTTGTAAGTTGTTGTGCTCTTTACACGCCGTCATATTTGACAAGTTGAAATCCTAAATGTATACTTATCCATAACGATTACTCTACTCACATCCTTAGTGCTAAAATCTCTAGAACCAAAGCATTATATAGACCCATTTGGATCCTCTGAAAAGACCTAAGATTTCGTCTGCCTTAACCATTCTAAACCTACCTACCTATAGAGGACTTAAACCGCCCTCGGTCAATACCCTCAACATAATAACAATAAAGACCTTTTGTACAAAAATGTTTAACAAAACCAAATATTCAGAACACTTACAAAGTCAACACAAAAGGGAAAAAAGACAAAACCTAAAAGGCACTCATTGAAAAGTACCAATTATCGAGCCACGAAACAAAACGTAGACGAAAAATACCTTCATTGTGTAGTCAGAACTTACACCAATCTAATATTCCACAATTTAAATATCGCATCGCCTTAACGCTTGTACCGCGGTGGATTTGAATTACAAAGTCGACCTAGCTTGTGACGGGGGCTATACAAAATATGACGTTTTCTAACTAAAGTGGCTGCCGCATTTCGCTTTGAGTACGAACCTGGTTTAATAATGCGATGTATTACACCTTTAAATTTGGTAAACAGCGAGTTATTTTTGGGTGAAAAATATATTAAAGTATATAGGTTTAAGGTTGGACCGCGGAATGAGAGATTTAGCTGGATATTACTGACTTTTGGAAATGAAAAGAGTTGTTCATTTTCGGTTTTATACTGGCTTGGCCTAATTAAATAAATCCTTTTAGCTTTATAAAGGTATTTGTGGAGTCTGGTATTGAGAATAGGCTGTGTTTGGTGTTTTAATATAACTGGACCTATTTTAAAACATTTGAAGGATTCTTCGTGCTTATTTGAATTTCTTCGTGAATCGCGTTAGCCTTAGATCTTCGTTGCCTAGCATGTTCCCTTTACCTATACAAATTTAATAGGATTCCAACAATTTAGCTTTTTTGTCATTTTCGCGAATCGAAAAGGTAAAGACAGCCGGACACTTAGCAACTCCTTGCAAACAAGACAAAAGGCTATCTTCACTTTCATGACCACCATCTTTAAAACTTAGAATTCCATCATTTTAAATTATTAACTAGTGAATATAACGAAAGAACTTTACACCAAAACGATACAATTTACTAGTACTTTATACAGTTCACTCTACAAAGACACTGTCAAAGATAAAAATACAAAAAAACTGCTCTAAGACTACGACGCAATAATCTCTTAAAAAAATCACAAAGGTCAAAGAGGAAGATAATAAAGTGAAAGGGTAACTATCCTAGCAATGACCCGTCGTCATTTTCACTCGCTGGCTTACGAACTTCGATCGCCTACAATTTGACCTCTCAGATACAGTTTTACTAAGACTTTAATACTCTTGGGGAAAATAAGATGATGACAGCTATAAGCTATGTAACGAAGAAGCCATTTTATATTTATGTTGTTCATAAATTCTTTGAGTTTACGGGACTTTTGTGTCAGCAACTTGGTTGGAAATATCTTGATCTTATTGTAGACCAATTGTATGAGTGACTACCAAACGGAATTAGATTCATAAATACTTACTCCGATTCTGTCGCTCGAGAATATAGCAATATTGTTATATTGTGTTAAGTTTTTGTATGATTTTTATTTGTTTCATTTCTTTTTATGTTGTTCATTTATTGCTAGTTTTCTCTTAATGAGTAACAATTAAGTACTTAATTAAATTTTGCATTTGAAAAAAATTGAAAAACATTTAAAGTGTTGAGAGTGTATTATACAAATACTTTATTGCCTTTGTTATCAAAATTTTACATTATTAATTTATCCTATTTGCGAATTATGATTGTTTTTTAATTGGTGGCGCTATTGAGCCACTCACTAAAAACCCACTAAAATCGCGAGTGAAGTACTCGCGATTTTATTCTAGTATATTTTTTAATACTGTAATTTTAGTTTTGGTTTGTTTCCTTTCTAGATGAGAAATTTTATAATGTTTTTTGTATTATGTTACCATAACGTGTATCTCATACACTTGCAAAGGCAAAGAATAAATAATATTTTGGCTACCCCATCTCGTTTTAAGGGTGTCCTTAAATAAATATTAATGTTACGGAAATTAACATGGCATCTAATTTACCTTTTTTTGTTTCATGTTTCACCACAGGTTACACTGACCATGATCTTAATATGTCGGAGTACGGTACTGAATGACCTAGAAACCAGTTGGCTTTTTGTTAAGTATCAAAAACTACTGACTAACACAAATTCATTGTCATTCAACCTCTGTGGCGCAGTCGGTATACTCTGCTACCCAGAGGTCTCTGGTTCGATTCCCGCTCAATGCAAATCTTTGTGTGCATGAAAATGATTGTTTGTATTGGTCTGGGTGTTTTCTATGTATTATGTATATATTTACAAAATAAAAAGTATTTAAGTATGTTTATCCGTTGTCTAGATGTGTGTGTATGTGTGAGAAATATAATAATATATGTATAACTATTAAACGCAGGATCGACACCTTCCACAGATATTTATGACTTACGCATTAAATAGTAGGTACTAAGGCGGATTTATTGCCAAAGCTACTAGAAGTGGATAATGGAGCGTTTAAAAATAAGTAGCACCTTAAAAAGCAATTCCAGATAGTAGCGTTTGAGCTGAGATAGTGACTCCATAATAATATTCCTATTTTTCTACAATAACTTTTACAACAGCAAAAAAATGCCGAAAATGCTATTAATAGCATTTATAACAATAACACAAAACAGTTTCTAACCGTCAGTGCGAGGCAACATCACCACTTATCAACTCGACTTATTGTCTACGCAACACGAAGGACATGTGTCACTAGCGGTCTGAATAAAACGAATGAACTACGCATTATTGCCGAATAAGCAAAGACAAAATAATGTATATCTTTTAGGCATTACATCGTTTTTGTTCTGTGGCATGTCAGCGTGTTTGCTGCTACGGATTTACTCGGGAGCTTCGAAGCGAAATAGTTCCAGTTTTTTCCCCGTTTGTTATTTATTTTATTTTATACTTGCTTTTACTACTTTATGTCATTGAAGTTGTATTCATTTATTCTTAGGGTATCGTATGAGAGAGACGAGACATTTTTATGGTTTCACATAAGGAAGAGATGACAATTCTAATAATATATTTCATGCAAAAATGTTGTGTTGCGTCTGTGGCATCCTAATATTGTTTAAGACATAATTTTGTCATGTATACTTGAAAGATTTCATTGCAACTATAATGACAACAGTACGTTACAAAACATTGAGTAGTAATTTATCATACCAAAAATATTTTTAATTTCACGAGATGATTGAGAAACAAATATTTAAAAAAAAAATTCAAATCGGTCTAGCCGTTTTCGAGAAATCAGGTAAAAAACCAAAAACAAAAAAAAAATACAACCGAATTGAGAATCTCTTCCTTTTTGAAGTCGGTTGAAAATACAACTGAACTATGAACCTCCTTGTTCTGAAGTAGGTTAAAACATATCCAGTTTACTAGTAACTTTTTAACAAAATGATATAACAGAAGATACTTTATTCAAACATTTCAGTTCATTTAATCAAGAGTTATCTCAATTTAAATGGTGTGAAAACATCGTTCATGGCTATCACAACTTCATACAAATCGTCGGCCGAACATTCTAAAATATTCAAAAGCAAAAAAGTAAGAAAAAGTGTTTGCGTAATTTAAATAAATAAGAATAAATGAATTGGCGTAAAGCATTCAGCAAGCTCGTTAAATCTTAAGCTATGAAAAACTGAGTGGCTCATTATATGCTAATAAAGTGGATTTTTAGTCGGTAAGCGTCTTATTTTCGTTAGTACTTGACTTTTGTGAGAGATTTGGAAGATTCAAATTAAAATTTTACGGTAGCACGGTATAATAAGTACTCTTTTTTTCGTAATTTGCGGATTTGAAAACATTTTGTTTTCATTTGGTATCTGTAAATAACTTTTGCAGGTAAGAGCTTGGTTAGTAAGTGTTTGTATCTTACTTGAGGTGAAGTATTCTTCGCTGTAATTGAACATCTTTATAACTAGAACTTTACTTTTGCAAATAAGCGTTGCAATCTAGTAAACAAAACTTTAATAAAATGTTTATAAAGTCCAGGTTATATTATAATAGTTTTATTAATTATGATTTATTTTAGATGCGTAACTTTACAAGTACATTACTGATCATAAAACTATTGACATCATCCTATTATTGACATACTGCAAGGACTGGTCCTATCCAGTGACAGAGCGATAGCTGGCCTAAAAATGCCATTAGTATTGTTTTAATTTTTTTGTTTCCTTTTAAGACACCCACAGGATGTCTTGTGACGGCATGGTGAAACTCTGTATGTATACACCTTTACCACGTGAAGAAATTTAACGACTACTCGTCATAAACCGTAACAGTTGCATGAAACTTACAAGGCAGTTGTCCTGCTAGTTGTTAACAACACATTATGGATATCCTACGATGTTATCTTTTTCTCCAGTTAGATAAATTAAGATAATTTACCTCAATTTATACAAAGGAACGTTTTAATAATATTAATAATCACTTAACAACACTGTCATATTTATATTTTTAAAATCTAATTTATAAGGGGACAAATAGGTCCTTAAGGGCGTCGAAATTTGGGCAATTAAAAGGGTCGCTCAGTTAGCCCTCTGGGTGTTTTAACTCATTCATAAATGTCCTTTACTTTGAGTTATAAAATTACTATAAAAACTTTTAAAAGCGCTTATAATGAACTAAAGACAAACTAATTAAATAAAGAGAGCAATTTTATAAAAGATCTTCACGTAATTACATTTTGTTTGAATGAATTTACTCAAAGATTTTCTTCAGAGACTACAGAGTGGCCTAGTTAAATAATTTATGTTTAAAGAACCGACTCCATAATCAGTGCGTTGATAAAATACGCTTGCATAAATCTGTATTTTTTAAAATTAAAGATTACTAAATCAAATTACCCATACATTTATCAGTAGGTAAGGCTCAAATTTTAAAACTTCATCTTCTTTCAGCGGTCGGTTAATAACGTAACATCATTCAGTTTTACTTTTTTTTTCAAAATAGTAAGTACCTAAGCCTTTTTGATTACTTGCAGTATGCAAATAATGAAGCGAAACTGCACCGACGCAGTCTGTGATTTGGCAATTCGTAAAAAGTTTTTCAAAACTTTTTTGAACCCAAAAAAACAATGTGTTTATCGTTTGTCTAGTGCTCATAGATAAAGATCTGTTTAGTTTGAGGCAAGGTGGTGTTTTGTAAATGTATACAAAAGTCTTGGTACTTGTTTTGTTTAATTATATATAAAAGTATAATTAAACAAAACAAGTTGGAAACTTAAAATAATAATTTAATTCTAAGAATTTTCATTTTTTTACACACAAACAACAAAAAGATTTTGCAACTTACTTACACCAATTCCTTTTAAAATACCTACATAAAAAACAACAAACATCAAAATACACACACGTAAATTTGTCAACCCTAAACAAACTCACAAAAACATGTTCAAAAAGAAATCATCTCTAACAGCCCTCCAAACATAAACTGCCACCAGCCGCCATTACAAATTCACTCAAATTTTCAACACTAGATGAAACAAAAATTGCCTTGTTCCACGTCACTCGTTAGCGTCGAAAAAAGTAAAACATTGCCTCTTGGCTCCAACGAACTGGCAAAGTCAATACACTCAACACAAGTGGAAAGCTAGGCTAACGAGCACATCACGGGGGAGTCATGGCAAATATTATTTCGAGAGGGTAGATTGAAAAACGGAAAAGTGTATTTAAGGTTTTTATATCTTTTGTAGTTGATTGCGTCGTCTTTTGATTGTTTAAAACATTAAATATTTTCTTCTTATCTTCGAGTAACTGTTTTTAGTTGGATCACTTAAGTCCTCATTACTTGTTTTTAATACTTTACATTAATATTTTCCCTTATAATGTTGAATATACTATATAATTAAATAATTGTTTTGTAAGGTAATTTGTTTACCAAATTAAATTTGAAATAGGCACTTAGTTTAAATATGTGAAATGCAAATGGTTATCGAAGTGGACAGACGCTGTTGATAAGGTGGTAGTCGATAAGTTACGAAAGCAGGATGGAGGAAAGTTGTAATAATAAAAAGAGGCCAAAGCCTGATTACAATAATTTCTGGATCACACAAACTAATTATTGTTCTGCGTGGACCTGAGACCCGTGACCTTGCACAAGGCAACACAGAGGTGATTCAGCATTCCACCACTACACAGTAGGTTTTTTTCAGCTGAAATTACTTAAGTTCACATTATATAAAACAAAAGTATTTAACTTACAAAGAGATTTAGTTGTATTAAAAACCTAATCTCTTTTCTAGACATTATTAACAAACTTGTAAAACAATATAAAGACGATTAAGATATTAAAAGTATGTTGAAGTTGTTTTTGTAATACGTTTATTCTTTTACAAACGAATATGCGTATAAAGTTTATGTTAGCTATTGTTTATCGTAATAAATTGAACAACTATGATAAAAATTTGAAGCTCGACCAGAGATTTCAGCATGCTCTGACAGCTGCTTTCAGATGCCTTGAGCAGGGTTTATCAGCTTATAATTAAATATTTTAGACAAATATAACGATGTTTTAATGTTTAAATTTAAGGTATTCGTATTAAAGAAACTAAAATATATTTATAGTTTGGAAGCAAGTACCCTTTACTACCTTTACCCACAGTACAACTTTGTACTATGCTATAAGTATGCTATGATTGGCTAAGCTAAATATTGCGATATCAGTAGAATTGTTTTTTTATTGTTACTTCTCTGGTGGTTAATATTAGTAGGTAGATATTCCCCTTTACTCATAAACGCCTCTTGAATTTTAGTCAATTGATTAGCCTAAATTCACACGATTTTTTTACTAAGTAAAATCTTGTTAAACAGTGTTTAAATTTAAGACGCGTTTATGAGTAAGGGGGTTTATGTTAATATATTTTATGCGCTTTACTAAAATATATTATTATCACCTTACCTCGTGGTTATCGTACAGTCACGAGCAATAATATGTACACATTTTCACATTTATTTATTTATTTATTTATGGTTTACAAACAATTGTTACACTTATACATTGTCAAAGTAACATAGTTCTTAATTTTATCCTAGTGCACAATATCAAGTAGTAAACACAAAATGCTCAATGAGATAACAATAAGTTATTATTTTCTAATAATGTTCATTATAAGGTTACAAACAAAAATTAAGTTTACTTAGTAACAATAATTAAGTTTAACTTATGCTAAAGTTAACAATGACTTAAACGCTAATTAATTGAAGCCAACAATTCAGTATTTAATTTGTTGTATTTGCCTTTTGAATTTTCTAGAACTTGGGCTAAACAATTCAATGTTTTTGTCATATTTATTATACAGCCTGCAGAGTCTAGGGATAACCGAGTTCGAACCCGAAACCGTTTTTCGGAATGGGGGGTAAAGCAATTTGATTTTAGCACGGGGGTATCTTCGAGGAACGTTAAACTTGAGTTTGGCCAGCAGTTCAGGGGAGTCGATAAGACCATGTATCAATTTATACAAGAATGTTAAGTCGTGGAAATTTCTACGGTCATCGAGTGTATTCATTTTAAAATAATCTAAACGCTTAGCATAACTTAGAATGGTTTTTGATATCCCAGCCGAGTACGCCAAATGATTGATAAAGCGCTTTTGAATGCGTTCTATCCTTAATATATGTGCTGCGTAATGCGGCCGCCAAACGGTAACGCAATACTCTAAAATACTACGTACGTAGCAGTTATATAAATATACTTTAGTTTTAGGTTTCCGAAATGATTTTGAGTTTCGTATAATAAAACCGAGAGATTTAGATGCCTTTTTTATGATGTAATCTAAATGGGGCACAAACGTTAGTTTGCGATCAAGCACTACCCCCAAATCATTGACAAAATCAACTTTATTTAATTTTACATCGTTCATAATGTAGGTATAATCAATGCTGTTCAGTTTTCGAGTGAAAGACATGTGTAAGCATTTTTTAATATTTAATTGCATACTATTTTCATCACACCAGTTCAAAAGCCTATCTATATCCGCTTGAAGCAGTAACGAGTCATCAATGGTATTAATAATCCTAGTTATCTTCAAATCGTCAGCATAAATAAATGGCAAGGAGTTAGTAAAGCATTTTGTGACATCATTAATAAAAATTGTAAATAAAATAGGTCCCAAATGCGACCCCTGTGGAACGCCTGACGATACTTCAAAGATATCCGATTTATAACCATTAGCTACTACATAATAAGAACGCTGTGAAATATATGAGCCCATCCATTTCAAAAAAGTACCATTAAAACCATAAAGGGACATCTTATGAATCAGGAGGGCATGTGGAACCTTATCAAAAGCCTTACTTAGATCTGTATAAATTGTGTCAATCTGTTTGTTTGTATCAATCGCTTCTGATACATATTCAATAAAAGTAGCTAAATTACTACATGTTGATCTATTTTTAGTAAATCCGTATTGAGAATTAGAAGTATACTTTTTAAAATAGTTTTTAACTTTATCACATATCATGGATTCGAAAATTTTAGCTATAATTGGAAGAATTGCTATTGGGCGATAATTACATATTAGATTAACATCATCACTTTTGTGGACCGGTACCACTTTAGCTAGCTTCCAGCGTTCTGGAAAGATACCTGTTGTTAAGGAACTGTTAAATATGATACAAAGAGGAACTGCTAACTCACTAACACACGAAACAATGAAGGTAACAGGAATTGCGTCACTTCCTGGTCCCTTTGTAGTATCCAATTGCTTTACGTACCTAATTATTTCACCTGGAGTGATAGAAGTCTGATTAAAACTGTCAGAATGATTATTTAAGTCTTTAAAATAAGTTGAAGTTTTGATGTCTGCATTAGAATGTGTAATAGGACTGTAGACTGACGAAAAGTATGTTCCGAACAAGTTGCATATCTCACCTCCATCAGACGATTCAACATTGCCATCGGTCATAGTTGATGGATAGGTGTTGCTTGTGTTTTTCTTTGATTTTATATAAGACCAAAAAGATTTACAATTTTTTGATATTTTGTTCTCAATATGCTCTATGTAAGAATTATAACACTTTTTTGCAAGTTTGTCACAATGTTTACTACACCATCTTAATGAGATCTTATCCATTGGATTACCGTACTTATTATACCTTTTCCTAAAATGATTTTTCTCTCTCAAGAGTTTTTCAAGCTCTTTAGTAAACCAAGGAGGTTTTGCAAAGTTATTTATTCTACACAATGGCACATGCTGCTCAATCAACTCGTTTACAACCCCATAAAAAATGTTTAGCATCGTGTCAGGCTCTACAGCGTTGATGAACAGTTTAGTCCAATCGATTTCATTTAGTTTACTTCTAATAATGTCATATTCAGCCCTGTTAAAATTATACCTTTTATTTTTTTCAAGTTTAAGATAATTGTTAATATTACGTTTACATTTAAGGAGTATACAAATTGGTGGATGAAATGGATCAACTTTTACTAAATATGTAGGAGCTTCCGTCACTTTACACAGATTGTAATTGGTTAATATAAGATCTAAAATTTTGTTTCTGTTATTAAAAACGTTATTATATTGTTCCAAATTATTAATATGTATGAAATCGATTAGGGCTTGACATGTTTTAGGAACGGTCTTAGGCAAATACTTAATTAAGGATCCCCCACTTCCTTGAACTGAGTCCCATTGAATGTTACTCATGTTAAAATCGCCCATAAGAATTGTATCATAGTTAATTTGTTCAGACACAGCATTGTAATTGTCCATAAAGTGTTCAAGTATAGAATATTGAACCGGAGGCGGCAAATACACAGCACACACAACTACACTGAGCCCATTTGAAATTTCCACTGTTATCCAAAGGTCTTCACAGTTGCTATCCCAACTATTATTACGAGTAACTTTAAATTTTTTATGAATGGCAATTAGTACACCTCCGCCTTCCTTTTTACTGTGAAAACCTGAGGATTCCCTATCCCGCCTAAATATATTATACCTCTCATCAAAAAGCTCATTGCTATATAAACTACTGTTTAGCCAGGTCTCCGTTAAGACCAGTGCATCATAATTACTACAGGCTAAATTACAATAAAATTCATTAGTTTTTGAACGGAGACCACGGGTGTTTTGGTAATATATGGTAAAAGTATCGAATTTTACAACTGTAGCGACATATCAACATACTCAAAAATATAAAAAACTAAAAAAAACTAGAATTATTTAATAAATTGCAAGGCATCTATATCCTTTATAATTTTGCTCTCTGTGCCTTCATCCTTTCTAACGTAGATGCGTCCTCCTCTTACCCATACATATTTAAAACCTTTTTCCTTGGCTCGGAGTCGAGTCGCCAAATGTAATGACTTGTTAGTAGGGCTCAGATGTTCTGTGACATATATTGCTGATTTTTCTCCTTCTATCTTTAGGTGAGTGGAATTCAGTTTGTCGATAGGCAGTCTGGATCGGTTAAAGTTCATAGCAGCTGCTAAAAATGTATCTCGAAAACGTTGCGTGTTAAACTGAACCACGATAGATTTTGGCCGATTGTTACTATTCATTTTCATGGTACGAGTACAGTTGATGATATTATCCTGAGTTACATTGCAATTGATAACCTTCCCCAGTTGAGTGACAATATTAAGAAGGTTCTCATTCTTGTGTTGTGGCACACATTGTATCTCGACATTATTACCACGAGCATTTTGTTCCAGAGTAGCAATTCGAGTAGTTAGATCCCTGATAGTAGTTACCGCTGTACCATTTTGTTCTTGCAACATTTTCATCTGGTTCTTGGCTTCATCTCTTTCATTTAATAAGACGTCGTATTGATCACTCATAAAGGCTACCGATGCCTTTAACTCAACTATTTCATTTCGCATTGAACCCAATTCTTTGTTGAGAAGCTCACCCATTTTCGTCGTCATCTTAGATAGGAATATATCCATCTGCGACTCTAGAACTGCCTCTATAATATTACGTACACCATCCTCCGTAACAGGGGGTGATGATGACCCTGGTGGGGATTGCAAAGCCTGTCTTTTAGTCGATCGGGCCGTCGCCTTGGGATTAAAACGGGCTGGAATACTATGCTTAGCTTTCGCAGTGCACCGCTTGCATGTCCATGATGTCAGTTCTCCAGGCGAGTCCAATCCCAGACAATCATGGTGGTGAGCTTCCTCACAATTCTCACACACCACATAACCATCATTTTGTCTATCGGTTGTACAGCAACCCCAATTAATCAGAGGTTCACTCATTTTATGACTATATTATATATAATAATATGTATCAGTTTATATTTATGTTTAAAGTAAAAAGAAATACAATCTCAAGATGATTATTAATTAAATTCAATATTTACTTTAACACAAATAAAGGCCCTGTAGAATCGTAAATCCAATAAAGCACAGTAATAAATGCCGTACGCAGTAGGAAGCGAAAGCACCCGTCGCGTCCAAAAGGTCTTAAGTGCGCGGTATATGGCGTACTTACGCGTTCACGCCACGGGTTTTTGATATAAGTTCTTTGCCGGGTATGATAACAACTAGGTTCACTTTTTATCACTTTATTTTGGCTTTTTAACGTATTTCTTATTAGTAAGTGTTAATATTTATTACTCACAGTAAGCACTGAGTGTTCCTTAACAATCTCCACACAAGCACAGAGCAATTACTTAGTTAAAAACATCAGATAAATAATTGTTTCCGGAGCACAATAAAAATAGCAACTTGTTAACTCGGATGTCCGATACGAAAAATTTTGTAATACAGTTATCTAAAGTTCTGCTAATCCAAAATTGAATGTTCGAAGATTAGTTCAAAACTGTACGGAACCTCTTCTAAATTACGAAATAATTTTGGTATTCTAATGTCTAGATAAAGGTCCAGATAGTTTAAAAAATTTGACAATGTGTACATATTATTGCTCGTGACTGTACATGTTGACTTACAAGGAGAGAGAATTGTTGTAAAAAAATAACCGCAGTGTATTATATTATACACACATCAAAAAAGTCTAAGCAACATGCATGATATTACAAATTTACCATTTATATTAATTTATTTTACCATTTATTTTAATTATAACGTTGTATTTTATTTTTAAAATAATATTTTTAGGGTTCTATGATGTAAAAATAACAGCTGTTTTCTTTATAAGTTCTTTTAATAACAGAAATTAACAATATTAGAATATACAGGTACATAAGAAACTAAACTTTTTTTTTACAAATTGAAATTTCTTAAGAAAATGAATTTATTGTGAAAGAATAGGACAATTTAATACAAAGTATGGCCTCCTCTGCTATTCAGAACTTGTCGGCAACGATTATTCATTGAATTAATGAGACTGTTTATGTCATCTTGCGGTATTCGCTCCCAATGGAATTGTAGCAAATCCTTCAGCTGTTGGGTTGTTGTCACTCCGTCCAAGTCCTTCAAAACACGTCTCTGGAGCATGTCCCATGCGTGCTCGATGGGGTTGAGGTCTGGCGATTGTGCAGGCCAGGGCAATACCTGGATGTTCTCCGTTGCCAAGTATTCACTGGTTCGCCGAGCTGTATGTGAACGCGCATTGTCAAGCATTAACGTAAAATCGGAGCCAAAGGTTTGTGCAAATGGATGGACATAAGGTCTGAGAATATCCTCAACGTAATTTTCAGCGTTCATGTTTCCATTTACAAAAACGAGCTCAGTTCGCCTGTTCTTCATAATACCCGCCCATACCATAACTGTTGAGCCGCTGTATGGATGAACTTCCTGAACGCACCTGAGTCTTTCAGTATTTCCGGGTCGACGGTACACTCGCACCCTTCTTGTATCAGGCCTAAACCCGAATCGCGACTCATCGGAAAACATAATTTTATCCCATTGTTCCTGGGTCCATGTTATGCGTTCTCTACACCATTCATTTCGACGAGCGCGATTCCCGTGACGTATCGGTGGGCACCTGATAGGGCGTCGAGCTCGTAGGCCGTACTCATGCAGTCGATTTCGCACAGTTTGGGGACTTACATCAACACCACTTGAATTTTGTAGCCTCAAACTTATCTCTCGAGCGGTTAACATCGGCTGGCGTCTTGCAGTCAGTTGTATGTACCGGTCTTGCCGAGTGGTTGTACTCCTTTTACGGCCTGGATGCTGTTCAGCGGGTTCCCCTGTATTATTGTAGCGCTGCCAAAGACGACAAATAACACTTCTATGAATACCAAAATGTCGAGATACCTGAGATTGATTACTTCCCGCTTGCAACATCCCTACAGCTCTTTGCATTTCATCTGCCGTCAAATGACGTCGCTCCATGACGTAAAGAATATCTAACAATTCAATTTTGTCGCCAACTGTATTTAAATGGTTGGTAAAATTATAAAATCAAGACTAAAACGTAGCAATTAACATGCACTCAAATTCAAACAAATTCGCAGTCATTTGAATTTTATGAAAAAAAACAAAACATAATCGAATTTTTTTTTTTACAACCAGCCAGTATGTCATCAATAACAAAAAAGTTTACTTACCTATACACTTTGAGTGAGTAAATACTTAGAAATTAATTAATATAAATGGTAAATTTGTAATATCATGCATGTTGCTTAGACTTTTTTGATGTGTGTAGTATAGTTCTTTGTATTACTGTATTCTTTATGTGTGAGAGAAAATAAATAAATAAATTTTATTTTATTTTATTTATTATGCAGACAAGTGCCTCTGTATGTGCTTAGTTTCACTATAAGGAGTTCATCCTTTAATTAGAACATCAAAGGACGTACACAAGAAAATACAGGGATAGATTCAAAGAATAGAAAAAATATAATGTTTACACTTAAAATCATAAAATTCTTAAAATAAAATATTAAGATAAAAAGGGTGTCTAAAACTAAAGTTTTACTTCAAATTTCTTTACAAAAATCTTTTAAAATAAAACATTTGAAGTGAATATACTTAAAAAGAAAACTAGTAAATACTTAACGAGGCTGAGAGAGTCTTTTTTACTTCACTTTTATCTTTTCAAGATTAATTGAAAAATACAACTTTTTTCAAAATTATTTATTTTTCATCGGTAAACATTAAAAACTTACAATGTCACTAGAGGGCATTGAACAACAGGATCGTGATTGGAAACTTCGCAAAATCTAATTGAATTCTTTAAGAGGAGGGACGGAGAGGAGACGGCGATTACTTAAAAGCTTTCTTTAATAAAAATTCAAGACTGAACTAAAACTGAAGATTATGCTTTTTAGTCCAAAATGGCAAAAAAGGACACATTTTTGTTTATGAGACGGTGAAAGCCACTTGTATGACTATTTATATGATAAGCACTTTATTGGTAGAATTAGAGAGCTGACATTGTATTCTCACTCCGTAAAATGATCTTCATTCCAAAGATTAAGTCAATAACTTTCCAACTCATTTTGAAATATCACAAACCTTGTTTTTTAGAGTTCCAAGTTGTAGCGGTTTTCCTCATTCGCCATAAGCAATCATCTTAGGAGGGAGGGTCCTACGTGCCTACGTGAGGGGACTTATTGCGTATATCTGGGTTCATTGCGTTACGAATGAAAGCCAAAGAGTAAATGGCCTTGCATTGATAAATTTCTAATAATTTCAAGTATTTTATCATTAGCCTTAAATTTTGGTTATAAGGTGTAAAAGGGTTTAACGTATTTTGTGAAAAGATAAGAACGTGCTTTATTTGTGCAAATGATATGGCAAGTTATATACTTTTGACGTTTTGATTTTCGAGATATTATGACGATTATATATTTTTTTTTTTTTATGATTACATGCCAAGCTACAAGCGACATTACAACATTATAGTCGTAATTAAATTACCCGTACGTATATTATTAAATAAAATGATTTTATATTTTATTAAATATATTTATTAAATAATGTTTTTGAACTATTTTTAAATTCAAAATAATCGTTATTACTATTAGTTAGTATATTGTTGCATGTACTGTTACGTTACTTGATCGATAAAATACTGTTAGTACAAAGAATTTATAATAATCAAACCTGGTAAGGATTTAATGTACGTAAATAAAACATAAATATTTGTCCCAAATATTTACCATTATATTTCTCTAAGTAAAATCTTATTCAAATCCAAAATAAAATAAATATAAACGAAAAAGCACAAATAAATATACAAAATAATATAACTGAACAAGATTCTTCTCGAAACAACAAACGTAGGTACTTACTCTTGAATAGGATTACGAATTTACGATATTTCATTTTGTCTCCCATATTTAAGATCCCTAATCCCTATGTCTATCTCTGTATTTTATCCCTTTTAGCACTCCTACAGAATAAATTGGGTTAAAAGCATTTATCAAAAGTTTTCATAATTTATACCTCCGTGTCACTTTAATCCTAACAAAGATTATAATCAGGAATAAAGATTTAAAAGTTGTTATGTTAATTTGTTTAAACATTACTTACATAATTTTTGAGTCATTAACTTGACCTACACAATGACATCATGATCTTTGACGCAGTTTACCTTATTTTTCTATGTATAATATGTGTATGTATGTTTATCCAGTTTTTTTTTTAGTTCTTTTTAGTGCCCATAGTACAAGCTCTGCTTAGTTTGGGACTAGATGGCGTTGTGTGAAAGTGTGAGGGATATATTTTTTTTATCGCGGTTTCACGTAGCTGAGTAACACCTACCTTGCCAAGTCCCGATATCTACTCCTAGACATATTTACTCTATAGTCCTTTAAGCTATTTCTTACCTATAAAATGTTCGCAATCACATTACAAACACGTTACGACCGTCTTTAATACTAATACCTTAACATGAAGCACGTAGGTTTGTTGATTAACCTGAGACAAGTTTAGACCTAAATGTTATATGAAATTGCTTATTGTAAGCTTAGGCATTAAGAGAACGTCGTATAAGGAAAACAAATAACGTAACATAATTTTATAAACTCTTTGGAGATGTTGTGTGTGAATGAATAAAATTGTATGAGTTTCTTCTTATTCAAGAGGTTCAGTATATAAATTATTAGTGCACAAAAGTGCTGTCAACATTATTTAACCAAGTATCCTGAAAAAGGAAAACGATCTTCGGTTTCTGCTTCTAACAAGACTTTACTATAAGGTCATCGTTCCACCTAGCTGAGTACCATCTCACCTTCCTTGCCAAGTCACGATATCTACTCCAAGACATATTTACTCTGAAGTCCTTCAAGCTATTTCTTACCTATATAAATGTTCGCAATCAAATTACAAACACGTTACGACCGTCTGTAATACTAATACCTTAACATGAAGCACGTATGTTTGTTGATTAACTTGAGACAAGTTTAGACCTAAATGTTATATGAAAAAGCTTATTGTAAGCTTAGGCATTAAGCGAACTCGTTTAAGGAAAACAAATAACATAATTTTATTAAGTCTATTTTGATTTTATGTGTAGATGAATCATACAAGTTTCTTCGTATTCAAGACATAAAGTTGCAAGAAAAAAAGGGCTCGGAACTAAATCACATTTTTCTATGTCATCATAACAGCTTATTAATGTCCCACTGCAGGGACGGGCCTCTTCCCGTGACGGAGGGATACTTGGCCTACTAATACCACGCTAACCAGACGAATTGGTATAGGGCCTAATTTCAAGATTTCCTTCTTTTTATTTCGTTGAAGATAACATTCACGGATAGTCCCTTAGTCGGTTTTTACGACACCCACGGATGAGATGGGGTGGTAACATATTGTATTGTTACTCCTCACTACCCGGATTTTTCTATGTAAGACAGGGCAAAATGACTGTGTCGATCCTGATGAAAAGACGCCGATGCCCTCATTTAGCAGGCCTGACCACAATCGCAAATCGCTTGGGGAGCTTTACGATCAAGTCTTGTGGTCACTACTATCAAGCTCAAAAGAAGTAGATAAAAAAATATTCCTTACACATTCCACACAACGCCATCTAGTCCCAAACTAAGCGGAGCTTGCACTATGGGTACCTACTAGATTACGGATAAACATACTTATTATAAATATTTTTTTTTGTAAATATATATACTTACATATTATTATACATAGAAAACACCCAGACCAATGCAAGCAATCATGTTCATGCACACAAAGATTTGCACTGAGCGGGAATCGAACCCGAGACCTCTGCGTAACAGTCTTGTTATATATCCACTACTCCATCGAGGTCGTCAAATGAAAATAATGATCTCTTTACCGTGGGGTCGCTTTTTAGGACCACAATGTCTATTAGATGGGAAGATGTTACATTGTAAACTGACACCACCTCATAGGAATTTGTAAGGACGCACGGATCAATAAAAACAAACTTAGCATAAAACTCTATACTGCTCTTGTAAATAACCCTATTCGTTGCACCATAATTGGAGGTGGCTTGCCCTCATTGGGAGATTAATTGACTGTGTTGTCTATGTGTAATATAACAAGATTAACACTCACTCCACATACCACTCTAATCTCTTCCTAAAATTAACCTTCCCTCATAAAGTTTACTCAAAAAAAAAATGCGAACAAATAATTCCTGTCACATTTGGAACGCTCGGGATCGCTAAATAAAATAATTCCCAGAGGGGCTTCGCTATATTTTATCCGACTTTATAATTGCGGTTCAGGAAAGGTTTCTTTATAATTGGTGGCCTCGAGCAAAAAAACGATTTTTAGATTACAGAAACATGTAATCAATTACTTTGAGGGTATTAGAAACACTTTTCATTAATATTTTCTTCCCTCGTATTTGTTGATAAAGGAAGATAATGGAATAGGTCCATTTAGGATAGACGTTGATTTTGTTTATTTCATTTATGGATTTTAATTAGTGATTTTATTACAGCACTTTTGAGTTCCGGTACATAGAGAGGGCTCCTTTAGTGGTTAGAGGTAAAACAGAATCTATTACTGGCCAGATGTTTTGTTATAGATTTTTAAGACAAGTTTTTCGTTTTAAGTTTTTTCGAGTAGTAGGACCTGTTAACTTTTCTTCCTCGGCTTTTCAGACATGTTGCGTGATACACCCTATATTATTACTCCAAAATCATATGTATTTCAAAACACTTATTACATAGAAATCAAACTCTCAACAGTATATGAATCCCTTCATAAAATACATGTATATTTCCATTACATACTCTACTACAACGCGAATATTAAAAATTACTCGATAAATGAAAAATTTCCTACATTCTTTACAAGCTGCTTTAAAACCAATAATATTTAAGAATAGGTACAGTTTTTGGCAAGTAACCTTGTTCTAAATACTTAAATTTTGTTTACAGAACTACCTCCAGACAAGCCTACGATAAAAGCTGAGAAAGGCTGGTACGCGTCGGGAGATTCTTTGAGAGCACAGTGCTCATCGCCACCAGCAGATCCGCCAGCCAATCTAACATGGCTGCTAAATGGACGTGATGTAAGTTTTCAATATTTATTAAATAGTTTTTAATGTCTATTTAATAGTCGTAATATACTTTTTTTCTCGAGGCCAGTTAGTTCTGGACTCGAATTTTACAGCTAGTGCTGTAAAGCTTACCGAACTGCTGTGCTGTTAACTTGTGCCGGAATTTAGAACGCGATCTATGCTTCATTAGATATAATTAATACACCAAAAAGATTTGTGGGACTTCGAAACATTAAATTCTTCTATTATTGCTTTTCCAAAATATTTTAAAAATACCCTCAAAAAGGTGAAGTAATAACGGCAGATTTTTGAAAATTAAATTTTTATCATTTTAATGTGGCGTAGTAATTATAAAACATGACTGCTGAGCAGAGGTCTCGGGTTCGTTTCCCGCTCAATGCAAATCTTTGTGTGCATGAACATGATTGTTTGCATTGGTCTGGGTGTTTTCTATGTATAATATGTACCTATATATTTACAAAAAAAAAGTATTTATATTTTATTTTTTATTTTATTTATTTAACACACCAACAGCATAATTGTCAAGAAATATAACATAAAATTACATAGGTATTTAAGTATGTTTGTCCGTTTTCTAGTAACCATAGTACAAGCTCTGCTTAGTTTGGGACTAGATGGCATTGTGTGAATGTGTAAGGAGTATATTTATATTATTATTTATAATCATTCAACAATATATTTCTTTTGCTATGGTGTACACAAAAAAGTATCTCTAAACCAAACTTACTTAGCACCATACTTAAGATACATGAAGCTAAGTAAAACTATTCCACGAGAGTGCAGAGTTACTTGTTACTTCGAGCTCTAAAATCAATGTTAGAAAACTATTTCCATTACCGTTACGATACGTCGATGTATGCAGATAGCTGGGTGTTTGACGTTGTTAAAGAATTTTCGTGGAAAAGTTTATGCAGACGACATCAAATATTTAATTTATTGCTAGTTCAAATATTTACTTAGTTATTTTATAAGAGTATCTTGTTAAATTGATCTTTTACCAATAGGTTAAGAAAGTATAGAATATTGAAATGTTTTTATTTCAGTCATCAAGATAGACTAGCAATGTCTTACTGCAACTTAGACTACAAACACCACACAGGCCAAACGACTGAATTTTGCATTCATTAATATCAGTCCATCGACGTCCACTGCTGGACATAGACTTCCTCCAAGTATTGCCACCTTGTGCGGTGAATTGACTGAATTTGAGTTTGAGTTAATATCGTAGCTTCAACAACACTGTTAAGTTAAATAATTAAAAACACAAAGAGATATTCACATAATAAATAATTTCAACTCGATACAGACTCACATTCAAAAGATCAAACTGGTACGAGCAATCGTTAGCTATCACACTCCAAACAATTCTTTTTCAAACACCATAAAGAATACAGAGATATAAATAAGTAATTCCCTAAAGAAAAGAAGAACCTTTCAAACAAGTAATAATAGCTACCAAAAACAAAACACTACACCAACGGCAACAATAATGAAATCAATTTGCGCTATGCTACTCGTCACTCGTCGACGTCGTGTCACGAATAGTCACGACTACTCACGACTATTCACGACTTGATTAATAACTCTTCACTACTGTCTCGCTTGTTCTATCTCGGTTTAAATGTTCTTTTGTATAAAACTTTTTTTTTCTTTTCGTACTTTCTTTTCGGAATAGTAATCTGTCAGAAATAATTGTTTTTGATAGTTGGACTATAGTAGGAATTTTAATTCGATTCCTGATTTGACATTAGCTACTGTCATTTTGTGAAATAATGATACCACATATAATAGTGTAGTGATGAACACAAAAATCGATAAACAATAAGTGTGTGTGCCAGCAGTTTGCCAATTAAAGACTAAATTATTGATTTTTATTTAAATAAATACATAATTATTCATAATAATAATTTATTAATTAGTAATCGCTGCTCTATTTTATAAAAAGTTAAAATTTATGTTTTTATATTAAAAACAAAACTTATTGAGCCTAGATAGATTTTAGTATTGGCAGCCTGTGTGCGCTCGTGCAGCTATCGTCATTTTGTTTATAGTGTCATTCGGCTTCATTCTCCCAGCCTGACTGCACGAATACCTATCTTATTTCATTGCGAATCGATATTAGTTTTTTTGTCAACTATTTGTTTTGGTTTTCCATCAAAATGGATCCTCAGCCAAGTACATCACAAAAAGACGTGGATGTTTTCTTGTCCCCAAGAAAAAAACGTCCACGAAAAGCTTTCACTGTTACTGAAAAAGTAATGATCCGCAACGCCTACAAATACGTGAAAAATGAAATTTCTTCGCAATTGGAGGCCTTTCAAGTTGTGGAAGAAAATGAATGTATGAGCAAAGTTGCTGACATATTGGGAATAACCTCACGCTCTGTTTGTAACGTTTTGAAGGAAGTAAATAAAGGTGCGCCGCCAACTCCTCCTAAAAAATCTGGACCAAAGCGAAGTTTTAAAGATAAAATTGATGAATTTACATTCTCTGCAATACGAAGAATTGTTCATCAGTTCTTTTACCGAAATGAACCTCCAACCATTTCAAAGGTTAGTCAATCAGTCACACTGTATTATTTTAAACCTAAGTACATCTTTTATATATATACCTAAGTAATGATTCCAAGCTATTATAAAATTTACTATTTTAGATTTTACAAGTGATGAACGATGATCCAGAAATACCCAATATTTCCAAAGACACCCTCAGAAAAATTTTGAAACATCTTAATTTTAAATTTGTTTCACGGTCACGCAAGAGCACACTTATTGATCGAAATGATATAATAACTTGGCGACAGCGTTACTTGCGATCTATATGTCAGTTTCGACGAGAAGGGAGACATATATATTATCAAGATGAAACTTGGGTTAACGCAGGTACGGCTAACATTTATACACAAAATGAATTTATATACATTTTACATTTTAATAGTAATATTGAATGTTAATGTACTATATTTACTTTAAGGTCATACTGTAAAAAAAACTTGGGTGGACATGAAAGTCACATCATCTCGACAAGCGTTTTTGGAGGGACTGACCACTGGATTAAAAAATCCATCTGGAAAAGGCAAACGTCTCATAATTAGCCATATAGGTAGTGAAGAAGGCTTCCTAGAAGAGGGGCTCATGATTTTTGAAGCAAAGAAAAATTGTGAAGATTACCATGATGAGATGAATGCAGTTTGTTTTGAGGAGTGGTTCGCTGGAGTCTTACCAAAATTAAGACCAAACTCAATTGTGGTGATGGATAATGCACCTTACCACTCCCGAAAATTGGAAACGGCACCAAAAATGAGCTGGAAAAAAGCTGAAATTCAAGATTGGCTTTTAAATAAAAATATTTATTACGAACCAGATATGGTTAAAGCTACGCTTTTAGAACTGATTCCACATAACGAGTCTTTTAATAAGTACGCTGTAGATGAAATTGCAGCACAACATGGGATCACTGTTTTAAGACTTCCCCCTTACCATTGCGAGCTAAACCCTATCGAATTGATATGGGCGCAGGTAAAGGGGCATGTAGCTCAAAATAATAAAAACTTCAAATTGACAGACGTGAGAACTTTATTTCAGGAAGGCATTCAAAAAATTACGGCTACCGAATGGTCTAAATGCGTATCCCATATTGTCAAAGAAGAGCAAAAAATGTGTAGGCTAGATACTTTAATTGACAATATCACAGACACATTTATAATAAATGTTACAGAAAGTGACAGCGATAGCGAAAGCGATGACGGCGACAATTTATAAAAATATTTACAATATTTTTTTTATGTACAGTTAAGGTAATTATTGGTTCGTCACCTTAAGGCCTATTTTCGTGTGCTTATGCAGTATGTACTACGTATATGTATACTGATTTGATAAAGCAGAGTATCACAGTCTGCTTTACCGATTGAGTAGTACATTATTATTAAATATTGCAGTCAATAAAAAAGTCAATGGTCGGCTGTCACTAGTGGGGATGACAATACAATATCGGTTACCTAGGATACAAAATTAGTCCTTCGTGAATGCTCGTGAATCGGAAATAATATTTAATACTATTTATTTCATATTTAATTTTTATATTCTGTGGTTATAGGCATAATAAATTATTATTTCAACAATATTTATGTGACTCATAAAATGGCTGTAATTTCGTAAGTATAAGAGCACTATTTTTTTCCTTTTCGCACTATTTATAACTATTTCAGAACCATTTTTTGGCATTCATGAAATATCAAGATTTTATTGTGAGTATGCTGGGCTAAGACACCATGATCACAGTTTTTATTCATTTCACACACAATTACCTATAAAAGAAAAGTCTCAGATCGTTAATTAATCGTCAAAACTAAAAATACCACTAATTTTAAACGAGAAGAATCGATCCGGAAATATTTCATTTCCATATCGAATAATTTCGCAACGTCACTATTTAATACTTGTCATAACGTTGCTACACTGAAATTGTCAAATCTGGAATCGAATTAAAATTCGTAGTATAGATTAGACTACGAGCTCTTATAACATTATCTTTATTAGTTTTTACTTTGTTTTTCTTATAACTTTTATACGAAGAAAGTTTTCTACAAATTATGTTATCTTTAGCGAGAAAGAAAATTTGATACAGTATCTAATTTTAGACTTAGAAGAGGGACATTATGAATGTAATAAATGTATATTTTTAATAAAAATAAGTAGGTACATAAATGTAAATAAGTACTTTTATTATTAATAATTAAGAGAAAAACGAAACCGCTCTACATAGCAGAAGTTGAAGCTAAATACTTTTATAATTATAGTCATCGCCTTCGGCAAAGCAAAGCCTGGTTCTGTTATATTTATTTTTTTAATATTACGATACAATCATCATAATAACAGCCCCTTAATGTCCACTAATACCATGCTGGCCAGGCCGATTGGTATAGAGTTTAATGTCAAGTTTTCCTTCCTTTTATTTCGTAAAGATAATATTCACGAATAGTAGCTTTGTCGGTTTTTACGACACCCATGAGATGGGGTAGTGACCTATTGTATTCTTACTCCATCACCACACGATACAATATGCAACGAAAAATACACTATGAAATACTCGTATACAGTTGTTTGATTTATTATTGAAATGTAGACAGAAAAATAAATCAATGAATATTTCCTTAAAAATTTATAACACTTGCATTAAATTGCGAGACTCGCATTCGCATTGTTTTTAACTATTCCAAGATAATATCAAATCGTTTTGTAAGTAGATAGACATAATATGTATTTAACTTCTGCTTTAAGTTAAAATCCTTTTTAAAATTAGTAATTTCTAAAATCAAAATAAACTAACAACATTTAAATGTATAAAAACTCAATTTAAAAAAAAACATATCATACGCAATTTCTTCTAACAGATATACCCATTTGAAAACTGTTAACAAATCGGATTGTACGAAATCGAGCCTTTTTCAACTACCACAATGCATTCGTGTTTGAACGAATTGAATTGAAACGAACAAAATATTGAGTGCACCTTACCTCCACTGAATGGGATTTTGCTACTCAAACATTGATATACGACTAGTATCTGGCTGTTGAACTAAATGTTCACTTATGTTCATGAAGTTAAAAGACTATTTATATTATCTTAAAATATTTTATTGTACCGTGGAAGCTGTAA
Organism: Schrankia costaestrigalis; assembly: GCA_905475405.1. Lineage (NCBI taxonomy): Eukaryota > Metazoa > Arthropoda > Insecta > Lepidoptera > Erebidae > Schrankia > Schrankia costaestrigalis. Next base: position 18,559,575 of record FR997829.1, on the reverse strand, counting down.
AGGTTAATGTACTTGTCGCCAGGTGGCTATCTGTATCAGTTTCAGACTTCTTCAAGTAGGTAAAGGCTCGAGGTATTTTGGAAATAAATAGACATAACTCTATTAAGTTACAAATTATATTAGGTAACTACAAATATTACAATACTTAAACTGCACTAGTACACGGACACTAAAGCAGTCCGTCACACTATATCCAGGATCGACCACCAGCCTCACGGGTTCGGTGGTTTCTCCCCGTTTTTTTGACGTTCTCCTAGAATGACGACTCCTGTCATTCTCGTCCGAACATTTTGAATGTTTGTTTCATAATTCAATATGAACCTCCTTTAAGGGCCTTTACGCGGCTCACTAGCGCCGCCAATAGAAAAAAAATCATAATTCGCAAATAGGTTAGATAATGTAAAATGTTGATAACAAAGTCTTGAGAAAAGGCAATAAAGTATTTATATAACACACTCTCAACACTTTAAATGTTTTTCAATTAGTTAAATTTCGCATTCGAAAAAAAAACGGCCGTTTTTGTTTTTAAAGCAATATTTATTTAATTGAATAACATTTAAAGTGTTGAGAGTGTAATAAACAAATACTTTATTATCTTTTCTCAAGACTTTGTTATTAACATTTTAAATTATTTATCCTATTTGCGAATTATGATTTTTTTTCAATTGGCGGCGCTAGTGTGCCCTATAAAGGCTCTTAACGTTATCCAAGAAAAAGGTTACTTTTATTTCACGGCGCCAGGGATGCGCCTTCACGGCCGGACTGACAATCGCTCGTCCTCGGGCGTATACATTCCTGCAACAATGACAATACAATACCATTACTCAAGGCATCAGGCTCGTCCAACCTGACACGAGTCAATGCTTCTTTCTTTCCAGCCAACATCTCTACAATTCAGCATCAATAAGTGAACTGAACCCATACATCCCTTACACCTAGCGCTAGCCACAAGCGCAGGCTAGGCCTGGACACACACAACGCATACGACCCAACCAGGCAACCCTGCTGAACTAGCTACAAGTCAGGGTCTACATCTCTTCCCTGGGTGTTGCGTCCCTACTGCTAGCCACTAGCAGCCCAGGACCCACAACCACCCAGCACAGACCTTACCTGGGTGTTGCGTTCCCTTAACCAACCCAAACGAGTGTGGTCTGGGTGGCACATCGCCGTCTACCAATAAACTAGAAGTGTCAGTATAGTTAACACTTTTTCTACAAATAGTCTCAAAATAATACTGTCCTTTTATGTTCCTCTTTACTCTTCCTCAGAGAGCCCTCGAGAATACATTTCGACTTCACCAGGAATAAGATATTTTGTTGACAGCTATAAATCAAGTGCTCCACCGTTTCGTCTTCTTTACCACACGCTCTCCCTGTAAACATACAGTCAGATATAAGACTGCGGCTTAGGTTCCAGAGTTTTTTTTTTTTGTTTTCTTTTTATTCTTTGGCAGTAATTACTTGGCGCTTCCTAAAGGCTAATATTGACTCGCCTTCACATGACCGTCCTGACATTCACACGTCCTCGTGTGAGTTACCTCAAGGAGTTATTTTCAACGACAGTCGAACCACAAAAACTTTCTTATTTAGTTACTATTACTTGCAAAACAAGCATCACTCAGCCGACAAGCACTCTACCCACACCCTCACAGTGCCCTATCCAACAACACAGGACTCAGGCCACCCTCATGGTGCCTGATCCAACAACACAGGACTCAGGCCACCCTCACGGTGCCTGATCCAACAACACAGGACTCGGAACAACCTTGAGTGTGGGTTACCGTCCTTATCAGATAGCGGACAGCTTAATACTCCATCACGAGTTTACTCAATAAAATACTGCAAAGGATATGCGGTTCGACACGCGTGATGAAATAACTCCTATTAATCTTGAACTGACTTGACTTTAAACGGACCTTGGTATATTTATGGTACTAGTTTAATGTAACAGCGTAGTTTAGCAGTGGTACACGCTAACAAAACAGACTTGTAATAGTATGGCACATTGTAACAATATACACACATCAAAAAAGTCTAAGCAACATGCATGATATTACAAATTTACCATTTATATTAATTTATTTTACCATTTATTTTAATTATAACGTTGTATTTTATTTTTAAAATAATATTTTTAGGGTTCTATGATGTAAAAATAACAGCTGTTTTCTTTATAAGTTCTTTTAATAACAGAAATTAACAATATTAGAATATACAGGTACATAAGAAACTAAACTTTTTTTTTACAAATTGAAATTTCTTAAGAAAATGAATTTATTGTGAAAGAATAGGACAATTTAATACAAAGTATGGCCTCCTCTGCTATTCAGAACTTGTCGGCAACGATTATTCATTGAATTAATGAGACTGTTTATGTCATCTTGCGGTATTCGCTCCCAATGGAATTGTAGCAAATCCTTCAGCTGTTGGGTTGTTGTCACTCCGTCCAAGTCCTTCAAAACACGTCTCTGGAGCATGTCCCATGCGTGCTCGATGGGGTTGAGGTCTGGCGATTGTGCAGGCCAGGGCAATACCTGGATGTTCTCCGTTGCCAAGTATTCACTGGTTCGCCGAGCTGTATGTGAACGCGCATTGTCATGCATTAACGTAAAATCGGAGCCAAAGGTTTGTGCAAATGGATGGACATAAGGTCTGAGAATATCCTCAACGTAATTTTCAGCGTTCATGTTTCCATTTACAAAAACGAGCTCAGTTCGCCTGTTCTTCATAATACCCGCCCATACCATAACTGTTGAGCCGCTGTATGGATAAACTTCCTGAACGCACCTGAGTCTTTCAGTATTTCCGGGTCGACGGTACACTCGCACCCTTCTTGTATCAGGCCTAAACCCGAATCGCGACTCATCGGAAAACATAATTTTATCCCATTGTTCCTGGGTCCATGTTATGCGTTCTCTACACCATTCATTTCGACAAGCGCGATTCCCGTGACGTATCGGTGGGCACCTGATAGGGCGTCGAGCTCGTAGGCCGTACTCATGCAGTCGATTTCGCACAGTTTGGGGACTTACATCAACACCACTTGAATTTTGTAGCCTCAAACTTATCTCTCGAGCGGTTAACATCGGCTGGCGTCTTGCAGTCAGTTGTATGTACCGGTCTTGCCGAGTGGTTGTACTCCTTTTACGGCCTGGATGCTGTTCAGCGGGTTCCCCTGTATTATTGTAGCGCTGCCAAAGACGACAAATAACACTTCTATGAATACCAAAATGTCGAGATACCTGAGATTGATTACTTCCCGCTTGCAACATCCCTACAGCTCTTTGCATTTCATCTGCCGTCAAATGACGTCGCTCCATGACGTAAAGAATATCTAACAATTCAATTTTGTCGCCAACTGTATTTAAATGGTTGGTAAAATTATAAAATCAAGACTAAAACGTAGCAATTAACATGCACTCAAATTCAAACAAATTCGCAGTCATTTGAATTTTATGAAGAAAAACAAAACATAATCGAAATTTTTTTTTTACAACCAGCCAGTATGTCATCAATAACAAAAAAGTTTACTTACCTATACACTTTGAGTGAGTAAATACTTAGAAATTAATTAATATAAATGGTAAATTTGTAATATCATGCATGTTGCTTAGACTTTTTTGATGTGTGTAGTACTTACAGACATATTGGACATCGTATTGTCCGTCCTTCAATCTTACCTTATTTTTACCCAACTGTGTTATGTAGCATAATCGTCATCATTACCAATTAATTTTCATTCCCTAGTATCGATATCCATTTTCCTTGTCGTGTCAAACACAGACACATTACTGTATTGCTGAAATCAAAAACACTTTAAACATGGCACAAAGCCGCCATGAGTCGCGCGGCATGATCACATTCCTATGTACAATGCCGCAGTAGAAATCCATTTAATTTATTAAATTTATCATAATTTTCCCGCCGGCAAAGATGGCTGTATAGTACGAATAATCGTCATAAAATTCTTATTTTGTCGCTCAAGCGGCAGTTGCCATTTTTCATAGGTATTACCACGATTTCAAACACGTGGTGTGGTGTCTCGGATCCCACTTCTGATGTCGCCAGGTGGCTATCTGTATCAGTTTCAGACTTCTTCAAGTAGGTAAAGGCTCGAGGTATTTTGGAAATAAATAGACATAACTCTATTAAGTTACAAATTATATTAGGTAACTACAAATATTACAATACTTAAACTGCACTAGTACACGGACACTAAAGCAGTCCGTCACACTATATCCAGGATCGACCACCAGACTCACGGGTTCGGTGGTTTCTCCCCGTTTTTTTAACGTTCTGCTAGAATGACGACTCCTGTCATTCTCGTCCGAACATTTTGAATGTTTGTTTCATAATTCAATATGAACCTCCTTTAACGTTATCCAAGAAAAAGGTTACTTTTATTTCACGGCGCCAGGGATGCGCCTTCATACTTAATAGGTTTTATTACATGTTTTCATGGCGTGTTTATATTATGGAACTATTATTATTATTTTTTCTTTTTCACACATTCACACATCGCCACCTAATTCCAAACTAAGCAAAACTTGTACTATTTGTACTAGACAACGGCTATAAACATTCCTTTTTTTATTACATAAAAAAATAAAAACACTTAGACCAATGCAAAACATTTTGTTTATAACGGATGTTTTGGGATTAGTTCTTTTGGAGAAACTGATATCAAACCAAATGTTTCTTTTGGGAATATTGCAATTTGGAAAACACATATTATATTAGGAAACAAATAATTAAGGAAACGGTGGTAACGGGAACGGATGTTTTGGGAACGGGTGTTTTGACATTCGGATGACATGTTCCGAAAGGAAATAATCATGTTCATGAGCGGGAATCGAACCTCTGCGTAGCAGTCTTGTTATATAACCACTGCGCCACAGAGGTCGTCGTATTGCTGACGTCTATGATAGGTCTATCATCAGATAGATCACTGACTTTTCAGCACCTAAAAAAAAACATTTTATTATTCATTTCTTTTTTATTCAATTTAAAATATCATACAAATACATTAAGTAACTTTCCTAGCTTCTCTTCTATAAATTGGAAATAAAATTTTCAATGCAAGCGATACCGGTACGGCTGGATACTGCCGCTAGCAGTAAATAGCTATTAACATCGAGTATATTACCTACTTACCTTGCCATGATAGCATGTTATTGCGGTTTTGAACCCGATAATCGATTTTGCATTTAGTTTTAAAAGTGTAGTTTGACATAAATAATATTTTGATATTTATTGATAGTTTCATACTGTCCTTGTCATGAAAATGACTTTCACTATTACCTCGTTGTTCAAAATGATTCGTAGTAGAGGTAGCGATTGGTGCGGTGGTATGAGTTTGGGTAAATCTTACCGCTTGTGGGTCACGGATTTTAGAGCGAGGTATGAAACAAGAGACCTTAGGCCCGGTTTCCACCAAAGCGGAGAGTAAAGGAGAATATAGAAAATGTGTTGGAATAAACCAATCAGATTTCGTTATTTTCACATCTCTTCTCCACTTAGTTTCGGTGAAAATGGATCAAGCGGAGAAAAGAGGAGATGTCTGATTTTTCCATAGAATTTTAGGCGAGCGAGCCAGCGGAGAAGTTAGACAGTTCTCTGCTACGCTACCGCCGACTAGATGGTCGAGCCGAGCGAAGCACACTTCTCCTCTCCGCTTTGGTGGAAATAACCTAGCAGCTTTGCAGCACGTCTCGCCTCTTCTCCTCTTCTCTCTGCTTTAGTTAAAACCCTGCCATGATTGTTCTGTATAGATCGCTTGTATCACTCATCTAAGCCGTCACATACAAAGTAATAAAAACTTCAAATACAAAACTGTACGCCTCGGAACATATTCAATTATAAAATATTTGAAGGCAAACGTCCAATATTTTAGTTTAGATTTTAAACGATCTCACAAACTGGTACGTTCACAAAGAACTTTGTTCCGGCATGGGGCAAAACAAGCTTAGTGCGTCCGAGTTTCCGATAAAGTGGTACGGCCTTTGCACAAATACATTTCATAGCATCTCTGTTGACTGTTATATATTAGAATTTGTTTTTGATATGCTCTTTATCATTTTAAAACATTTTTATTTAGATCTGGGATAAAATGATATGCCTTTTCTTTGAATATGTAGGAGAAAAATTTCATAGCATACAACGGCAGCATTTGATGCGTTCTGGTTATCGACACACATTACATGACCGACTAATTAGGATGGTGAGATATCGATGGATGAGGGAGGCATAGGACCATGCAAGATGTAAATATTTAAAGGCGGCCTACGTCCAGCAGCGGACGTCAAAATGACTGATATGATAGATGGTGACGATGATGATAACACTTTATACTTTAGCTCAATGTATTGAGTGCTAGGACCTCTGTGTAGCAGTCATGTTCCAAAAATACATCGCCGCGTAAGGGTCGTAGCACATATAACGTAACGTAAACAGATCGGCATCGCCTCGCCTTTTTCCTCGGTGTACGACAAAAATCCGATCACGTTACAATTCTGATTAGTGTGCGTTGCAGTAAGGAGTTTCATACAAATAATACTGAACGGCTCGAGTTGAAACGGTGCCGATCCGTTTACGTTACGTTATATGTGCTACGACCATAAGACATCAATAACATCATCTATAGACACCAAACTTGATCATTCTACTGTACATTAAGAAAACCAATGCATTAGACAGTTACATCTTTAAAGTGTCTTTGGATGTAATGTACAAGTATTTAAAATAACGTAACATCAGATCTAACAACTAAAGTTCAAAATAACCTAAACTATTTTATTCAAATTACTCGATTCACTTATCATTCGATACATTAGTGAATTAAACGATTTTTCTTTTTGTTCTATCCGTAAAAATTGTTCTGTAGTTTTTATTTCTGCTGGCAAGACTTCTTGTACAGTGTATCAAAATCTCACATATTGATGTGTTTAAAATAAAATATAAACCGCCCTTTTAGTACCGTGTTTTAAAAGCGACTAAAGGATATCCAAAGATCAATATTTTTTATATCAGGAGAAGGAAAACTCGCAAGATGCAATTGGATATTAACAATTATTATTATATTGTATATTCCTCCCACTTCCACGCAACGTCATTTAGTCCCAAACTAAGAAGATCTGGCTACTGTAGAAGGTAACTAAAAAAGGTACAAGCCTACTTATCCAAACATCCGTCCAACGCAAACATACATATTTATGCACACAAAGATATGCATTGAGTGGGAATCAAACCCAAGTCTTTTATGCGAATGTGATCATAAAATTTAATCACTGGTAAGACTAAACCTAAGAATAATTCTGTAAAGACCAACGAAACACCTATCTCACTTTCAAACCACTTGCAAACATTTAAACTTACAACCTTGTTGCTTTAAACTTTGTTTAGTCTGTGGCCGATTACAAACACTCTTGACAGTAAACAAAACTTACTGGCACGTAGTCTATGACAATAATATTTGTAGACAGAGGGTAAGCAATGTCATTGCGGTTATTTTAAAGTTAGATTTCTGAAGATGGAGATATTAGGAGGAGGCCTATGTTCTGCTGTGGACGTCCGTTGGTTGATATGATGATGATTATGATGTTTAACTGTTCAGTGTTTTTTATGTGTTATCAATTCTGTCATAAGGACAGCAGTCTTCCTCCAATAACTCTATGATAAAAAATATGACGTACTTATATAAAGTTGAAAAATTAAATAAAGTTGAAAATAGGTTTTTACCTACGTGAGATTAGTAAGCCAACTTTAGCTCTGTCACCGCAGGAGTCCCGTCCTTGCATTGCAATATAATAAGGCTGTTATAATGAAAGAACAAAATATATTAAATGCTGACTTAGCAATTTAAATCTTAACTAACACGCGTTACTATTAGCAATAGTAGTATGTTAACGTTTACTAACCACGATAAGACGCCATTTTCCTGCATTTAAATAAAGAACTTCTTCGCGTGCCACGGTTGTAATTCAACATTTGATTTCTTAACTATATAATACTTTCACAAGTGCAACTTTGCGTGTATTACTAGTTTAACAAAAACAACTGTTCAAACTTAGTTTCAAAAACATAATAAACTTCTTTAACAGTCCCCTATTAAGTCGTATTTCTAAGAAAAAAAAAACACTCAGGAAACTACAATTTATATTCTTTAATTAGCTGTGTTTTTCTCAGCAATGTTTTTATTGCTCAGTCCTCTATCGAAGGAAGCGAGCAGTAGTACTTCAATTGCCCGGCTGAGAAGAAATAATGAGCTAAAACCGACTTGGAACGTAGTGTATAGTATTTTTGCCTGTTGTATTTTTAAAACAATCATGCGTGGAAAAGTATTGCTGTGTTATTGTGACATGAGTTGTTATTCTTGTAATATTATGTTATTAAAATAGTTAACATAGTTTTATAGGTTTATTTACGAGTACGTTCATGCTTTTTTTAGAAAACAACGTTTTTCCCACTCGTACTCGTGGAGGTAGTAAGCGGCAACTGAAGGTCTAGAAACCATGTTTTAGCTTTTGAGCTTCATCATCTTCCTGCCCTTATCCCATATTCACTTGGGGTCAGCACAACATGTAGTTATGCTTTTTCCATTCATCCCTGTTTCCCGTGATCTCAACGTGTTTGTAGAAAAATATCAGACTGGTTAAGTGATGCGGTGGTCTTAACATGCTGGATATAGTTTAAACTAAATAATTATAAAATTTTGTGTTTATACTTAGTTCAAATTTGATTTCGTTTCAAAAATAAGTGTAATTCTTATACAATATTTTGAGTTTTAACAAGTAAAATGCTTTTAAATCTAACCTTTAATAAATATGCCAGTAATGTGACTGATAAAAGTTTTACGCGTAGATTAATTTTCTCAACATCTTATTGACTTAACGCCTACATAAAAACTGTCAGAACTTATTTTAATTAGATCTAGATGTTGCAGAGTAGGTGGATTTGTCTGTTGTAGATGGATTTAGTCTTTAATCCCACGCCTTAAAGGTCAGAATACAGTCATCATGACAAGCTTATGTAAAGGAAGATGTCATATCTAATTTAAGCTCTATTTATGATTTATTTTGGTTCAATTTTAAATCAGAAGTAACTTCTATCTTTCTTAATTGAATTGGACGTTTGGTATCATTGTAAAACACACAATTGTATTTTAATACCAACTGAAACGTCACCGATAAAGGCAACTGATTAAATAAACCTTTCATCTCTTCGTCGCTAAGGGACTGCGGTTTTTAGAGTTAACGATACGACAAACACTTAATTATATTGCTGTAGCTTACTTATATAATACTGTATGTGCAAGGAAATGTATATTCATCAGTAGTCTAGTATCCATGGCACAAACACTGCCTAGTTGGGACTAGATGTCATATTGCTTTTATAGTGGTTGCTTAATTTTATTTTTATGTTTCCATTTAATTGACCCGTTATTTGTTAATATATTTTTATGAAATATCAAGAGTTTACATATTTTTGCTATAATATCATTTGTATAGAACAATTTGAAGTTATTGCCGGTTACTTATTTATGGAACCCTGCCGTGTATATGTTACAGCCAAAGTAATAAATATGAATATTATACATAATAACTAGCTATTATGTATAAGGGCGACTCAATTTAGATAAAGTGATAAATGTCGCAGATTTAATCACATTAACTAGCCATTATATATGGCAAAAATACAATATTAAGGCAAAAGTCAGAGACAGTTGGTTAGGTTAGGTTAGTACAGTGACCAAAGGACGCACGAGCCGAGCGAGCGAAGCGAGCGAGCCGCGGCAGCGGCCGGCGAGTGCTAGAATATAGTAATACTATATTATTCTAGTTTTACATAAAAAAAATGTTTCTTGCACTCGCCGGCCGCTGCCGCGGCTCGTGCGTCCTTTGGTCACTGTACTAACCTAACCTAATCAACTGTTTCTGACTTTTGCCTTAATATTGTATTTTTGCCATATATAATGGCTAGTTAATGTGATTAAATCTGCGACATTTATCACTTTATCTAAATTGAGTAGCCATTATACATAATGGCTACTTATTATGTACAATATTCATATTTATTACTTTGGCTGTAACATATACATATTTATAGAGGTGACGTACCTACATAACACACCCCATGTCGTATTATTTTATCAATACATTCCAAAACTATCCAAGTACGGTGTAAATTGCCCTCCATCACTAAAGAAGTCTTGTCACTACAGTGGAATTTTAGTGGGCTGAAATTATGATAAATAATAATATGTCAAATATAAAATCTCATCCTGTATTCTTAGCTTAGATACTTTAACTGCGATAAAAGATGTGAATGTTAATATAAGATTTATTTTTTATGATTGTACTTTTAACACTTAAGGACTCGCTAATGGGTCCAATGGACCCAGTCCTTCATATTTTGCTTCTTAAATATTATAATTCGACGAATACTACGTTGTCGCTTTTAGTACCTTTTAATGATAGTCTAGCACAGCAAATGTCGACGTCAGCAGTCAGTTGGCGCGCTGCAAGTAAACGTTACGGACGTAAAAGGTGTGTATGGGTCCGCCAGACCCGGTAGCGACTAAATACGTAAGTGAATTTTGCATCATCAAACCAGAGGAACACAGAAGCACGAAACTTATTTTGGGTTTCAAAATAATACCACATTGCTATCTTACGTGCCTAAACGTGGCAAAGTAGTTCTTTTAGCATCTATTATGCATCTTGATGCTAAAATAGACGTAGGGACCGGTGAACAAAAGAAACCTGAAATGTGCGTTGCGGCCTATGTAATTTGAAAAAAGATAGTAAAACCAATATTTTTTGCAACAAAGTGCAGTGTACCAATTTGTGGAGAACACATGCAGCATGTTTGTACAAATTGTTATAACTAAATTTTATATACAAAGTGTCTGAAGAATGTTGACAAGTGTGATTTTACTCCAAATAAGATATTATGTGTTTTGTGATGATTGATCCCTCTTAGCTATTCTGTTTACATACGTATATTATATTTGTGTGACTAAATCCAGAAAATTTTGTTTAAAATAAGTAAATATAAAAATTACAATGATTACCCTAAATCTTGTCACAAAACTGAGGAGAAATTAAGTATATTTTCGTACTAGCCTTTGTTTAAGTAAATAAAATAAATATTAATATTTCGTTCAATAATATATTTTATTATACATATAGAATCCGTATAAAAAAGTAAACATTTACGTTTATCATACAGTTCTGGAAAAAACTTATGACGTTATACTGGGTCCAGCGGACCAGGTAGCGAGTACTTGTGCGACAAATTATGACGCGAGTCCCTAAGTGTTAAGGTACTTTTTGTAAGTTATTTGTAATTTTATACCAATAAATTATTCTATTCTTTTCTATATTTTATTCTAACCCAATATCTTATTGCATAATGAGTTATTTTCAAAAACAACGATACATTAAAAATTAATACAAAATAAAATAACTACGAAATTTGCAGAATACGATAGCACATTATAAAAAACTCGTAAATCAATCAATTATTATAAATATTAACTTTATTAACATAAAACCAGTTATATTATTTTACGAAAATTCATTTTCATTTATAACTCTGTAACAACTTATTCAGGCTCGTTAAATGCATATCGAGTTCTTTTTCGTCTATAAAAACTTTTTTCGAACGCGATACCGCTTCAATAATTGAAGCGGTATCGCGTTCGAAAAAAGTCTCAGACTTATGTATTGAAATAATATTAGGCCTTGAGCACCTTTTCGCCTGGTCTTGAGTAGCTCTGTTTAGAAAGGTTTTAGACTAGCGGTACGTTTTTTACGAAGATAAGTATTAAGGTAATTTATATCAAATCATAAGAATTATGTTCAATTATTACTAATATCCCTAATGAATATTTAACGAAGTCAAAAAGATGATGGATATTATATGTTTATGTAGGTATTTATTGTGTGTCTATGGCGATTACCTGAGACACCAGAGTTTACCGGTTCGGACTTTGCTTATTTATGAACACGTAGTTTGTGTCTAGATAATTTTATAGAGAACATTCTCTATAATGACTCGCTTAATGAATGTGGACGAGGCCGAATCTGTTTGCCAGGATCGTGACAAGTGGCGTTCTGTCGTCTCTGCCTACCCCGGCCGGGATAAGGCGTGAGTTTATGTATGTATGTATGTATTCTCTATAATGCAAACACACACATAAATATTTATGTATGTGTTTGCAAAACAATGTATACAAGAATGTTGATTAGTAGTCTAGTATCCATAGCGTAAAACATGCCTAATTAGTCATGGCGTTGTATAAAATTATATAATGTCAAAATAGTTTACCCATGTACACATTTACAAGAGCCAAATTGCATAAAAAACGCTCTTGAAATTAAACGCTAGTCTGAACTCATCTTAAAAAGGTAAGTCCTATTCATTGAATCATTACAGTTTGCTTGATTGACATTTCCAATTCGTCGTCTCAAACGTCAATGTCATTGATATCTTTTATATTGTTCTTTGACAATATCGTGTCGGTATCGCATCGTTTGTTATCAAAAGGACCTTTGGGAGTATAGGTTCCCATAGACCCTTTGTGTTTATGTCACTTTGTTGACAACCTACCCACAATTTGGGTTGGGATGACGCTTTCTATGATAAATATGTTGGATAAAAGTTTGTGACCGTTTATTCTCCTAGCGAGTTTTGTTTGTAACTTAAATGATAATTCCATGTTTAAAATCTGTGTTTATAAAAGGTTAGAAAGCGTATTTCTTTCAATGTTATTTTGACTAAGTCGTGTGGATGGAGTAAGATTGTACGGTGACACCACCTCATCTCATCCGACAGAATGAGAGCCATTTAGCCAATGTACTCACCATCAGCCTGCTGCGTTCACTGCTGGACATAGGCCTTCTCCATACATAAAATAGTACTCGAAGGTTAATTTTCTTTTCGTCATTGGACGGAGCCCCTCGTTGCAGTAATATTAATGGTCTGTCAAGATAAACTACGTATTTATTTTATACATCTTTCAAAATGTAATCCCTAAAATAAATAATTTGGATATGTAATGCTATCCTTTGACATTTAGTGTGAAAAACCTATTCTAATTTATTCTGCGACTTTAAAAAAATATCTTTTATGTCAGCAAATTATTTATTCAAAGTAAAAACGATTTATTTTTTGTCAAACGTTTTTCGAGACTAGTTTATTTTGATGGAACGCATTTTATTCTTATACTTAGTTAAATCGGTTACATTACAGTTTTTTTTTAATGTAATGGAATAAAACTTGACATTTTAATATCTCGATTGATGGGTACTAAGTTTTATATAAAGGATTTCTTCTTTTATTGATGTAAGTAATGAAGCCCACGTTCTTTTAATCTGGTCAAGTCTTTTTCTTTAATTAAAGAGTCCTGATCTTATCAATTCAGCTTTCTCCATGACTCCCTACCGTGAGCCAGTATCAAGCTTAAAAAAATGAAAGTTTTCCCCAAGTTTTTAGGAGTCGATTATATTTTATTTTCAAATCGTAATAGAGTATATTATTAAATTTTAAAAGATTTAGATTATATTTTATATTATACTTTAATTGTGAAATGCAGTTATCTTTTAAAACAATGAAAAAAATTGTAAAACGACGTAAAAAAATTACGTTTAAAAATCAAAATTAATCAAACGGGACAATATTAAACTTTAATAGGTACGAGTATAATACATCATTAACGTCATCTCTCCTTCTTGAACGTGTGTCATGAACTAAGGGTAGGTATACACGTAACCGTTATGTAATTAAACGTCAAATACGTAGAGGGATCAAAGGTTTAGATGAACCCATTACTGAGGATCACTCAGGCTGGTTCGTGAGTACATTGCTTTAGTACATATGGAAAAATGTCAGGCGTGTGTTTTGATCAAGTTGATTAGGTGTAGGTTGATGAGCTATGGAATGTTTTGATAAGGGTTGTTGATTGGATTTACTATGGATTATTTAAGAGCTTTCTGTTGGTTTAGTGTTTGAATATGAATATTCATTGTGTCGCTACTTGCTAATGAGTTTGCCTTTTTTCATTTCGTTAGTTTAAAAAACAACTTCTGTATGAGATCTGGTATTTACTAACATTGATTTAAAAGACACAAAGAATTTCCACCAAACAATTGAATAGCACAGTGGGATTAGGGACTACTATCCCGCCCATAGTAGACATGTTAAAAGCAATTTTATCAAACGTCGTTAAATATAACAGGTGTTTTTACTATTTTCTAGACTTTTAAAAAACGCGTCCCTTTTTTAAACGTATTTCATCACTGCTCCACTCTTATTAGTCATAGCGTGATACTATATAGCATATGACACTCCTCGATAAAAAGACTATACAACACAGAAATAATTTTTAAAATCGGTTCATTAGATCCAGAGATTACTCCCTACAAGTTCACAAACAAACAAAGTTTACCTCTTTATAATATTAGTACAGATAACTACACGGGTATTAACACAATTCAACCGTTATATTACCCGTGTAGTTATTAATAATAAAATATTTTATTTGTTAAGTACCTACATCCTTTTTTGGAAATGGCTACGAAAACATTTAAAAAACTATTTCTTTAAACACGACACTACTATCAAGTACCATTACTTACAAAAGCAAAAGTTAATTTCAACTTTCTCACTAATGAACTCACTACTATGTAATGAAAGAAACCTAAACAAAAAAAGAATAGTATTTTCGCGACAGTTTCCAAAACTATGTATACTTAGTTTCAGCACACTATCCTAGAGTAAAGTGAGTGCTTGGATTGTACAAAAGGTACATTTCCAGAGGCTATAAAACTTCTTTATCGTTAAATAGCAGCCTTTAGAAACTTTGTTACGCAAATAAAAGTTTGCAGTTTAAAATAGAATCCTCTTTGACTTTATAGTGTGCTACAAACAATTTCAGATGTACTTACTACAAACTGTATAACAGAGTTTATGTAAGGCATAGACACATTGCCCTTTATTGGTCAAATGTTTATGTGTCATTAAAAATTCAAATCATTAAAAAAAAGACAATGTCTTTTCACCAGTGGACTGAAATATAAACTCACTATTATAACAGGGTAATCATTGGGATCGTAACGGCTAACACTAAATGTTTCGCCAATAGACTTGACCTTTTTCTTGGGATCCAACAAGGACAATCCATTGTCTTTTCTATCCTCATTAACTGCTTTAGATTATAAAAACATAAGAAAGTGTTTCATACATGTTTCATAAGAAAATGTTTAAAAAAAGTAATTAGTAAATTACAATATTTTAATTTGTACAAAACATTATATTAAAAAACAAAAACAAAAGACCCCATATTCATAAAAACGTCTCATGTTTACACAAAAGCTCAGTTGAAAAAACCTACATAACCTCTTTATATTCTCTGGGCGCACTCCAACATGTTGCATTATTCCACCATTCCCTCAGGTTTACGCCTGGCGTTATAGAATTTCTCTTTTTAAATAAATAAATAAATAAACTGGTTTATAATAAAGAGAAAATTCAACAACAATTACAATAATATAAGACAAAATATGGATGTATTTTGTCTTGTAAACTAGACCTTTTTCAAGGGTTTCTACTGCCTGCTATCCTGTACCTTTCTTATCCTCATTATAAGCTATATTTATGGAAAGCACACAATAATTTACCAGCATTCAATTCCAAAATTTTATAAAAATAGTTATTAGTAAATTACAAACTTTTAATTCGTGCAAAACATAATATTAAAACACAAAAACAAAAGACCCCATATTCATAAAAACGTCTCATCTTTACACAAAAGCTCAGTTGAAAAAACCTACATAACCTCTTTGTATTCTCTGGGCGCACTCCAACATGTTGCATTATTCCACCATTCCCTCAGGTTTACGTCTGACGTTATAGAATTTCTCTTTTTAAACCGGTTTATAAAGACAGGAAATTCAACAACAATAAAAATAATATTAGACAAAAATACATCCAATGAAACTAAACCTTTTTCTAGGGTTTCAACTGCCTGCTATCCTGTACCTTTCTTATTCTCATTATAAGCTATATTTATAGAAAGCACAGACAATAATTTACCAGCATTCAATTCCAAAATTTTAATAAAAATAGTAATTAGTAAATTACAAACTTTTAATTCGTACAAAACATAATATTAAAACACAAAAACAAAAGACCCCATATGCATAAAAACGTCACATCTTTACACAAAAGCTCAGTTGAAAAAACGTACATAACCTCTTTGTATTCTCTGGGCGCACTCTAACATGTTGCATTATTCCACCATTCCCTCAGGTTTACGCCTGACGTTATAGAATTACTTATTCGATATGTGTCGCGAGAAGCGCGTGAATTATTGTCTTGTTTACTACCAGGGATGGCGCTGCAGAAAATAAAAAATTTCAATGTAAAACATTTTTCTCTTATTTTATATACTTAGAGTTTTTATTGTATTAGCTTTTAGTGCATCTTTTGTTACGTTATATTTATTCAAGTGGAACTTTATATTATTTTGTTTGAGTACGTACTTATATTTTATAAAAAGATCTGCAGAAAAGTACCAGTGTTCATTGATTGAATAAATTTTTCAACATTAATATGTAAATTATGATGACTTTCAAGATACCAACTGAACTTTTATTTATTCAATCTGTAATATAATAATATTAGTTTCAAGTGTTTTCTCTTAGAAGGTAACCTGAAATTAGGTGTCTAACTAAAATGGTCCATCATCATTCACAATGTGACGCACCCCTCTAAAGCCCGAGTTACACTGATGTGGCATGGCGCGGACGTGTGGCGGTGGCGTTTAGTTAAGAAAACATAATATAAATCTTAACTGCATTAATATAGAGTCGTATTTGACATAAAGATAATACGCGTCCGCGCCACTCGGCGATGAATGCCCCCAGCCTCCGCCATGGGTGCGGGGCGCCATAATATGCCATACGCTTCTTCAGTATAAACCGCGCCTTATAATGGTGCGTTCAGCGTTAGTCATACAAATCAACACACCTACACAATGCAGTCTATTTGAGACTCCGTATTAGAATAATTCTAGCAATTCACAACACGTATGTAATTGCTTTTATGATCATAAAAATGACATTAACAATATACTTAATATAAGATATATTCATAACATGGACATTAAACTGGGTAATATATAAATAATTTATTTGAAAAATGAATACGTGAATCATAAAGCCGAGAACTCAAAATACATAAAACCACTGGCAGGTATAACGGTATAACTAACTCATCACAAATTCGTAAAATTATCCATATATTCATGAAGTAGCTTCATATAAAAATTTAAATAGTAAATTCCATTCGCTCTAACTTCAAAGAAAAAGTATTATAATATAATGCGGGCAAGACTTTCATAAAGTTCATTTAAAAAAATACTTAGCAACCATTATTTATAATTTTTAATCTATTTAATAATTACTAGGTATTAGGTTAATTTATTAAGATGTGAGTAATGTAGGGTCGTATAGAGATAAATGTGACTTGAACCTATTATATCGTAGTTTTGCATCTTTGTATTTATTTGGATCTTTGACGGAGAAAACACATTACATGACTATAATATTATAATTATGTACATTGCCAGCTTAGTGCTTCTGCAAAAGAAGCTAAAGGACATAAAAAGTAGGCTTATAATATTAGAGAGCCAACCCTAACATTCATATATTGACATACCGAGAGTACATGTAAGAAAATTGATCAAAGTGTGATCTTCATGAATATCAATGATTTTAGTTACCTTAGTACATGTCATTTAGATGATACTAATAATCTAATTATATAATAATACTTAAATGTCTCCGTGTGGTGACGGAGTAAGAATACAATATGTCACTACCCTATATTCTCATCCCATGGGTGTCGTAAAAACCGACTAAGGGACTATCTCTGAAAATTATCTTTAAGAAATAAAAATAAGGAAAACTTGAAATTAAACCCTATTCCAATCCGTCTGGCCAGCGTGGTATTAGTAGGCCAAGTATCCCTCCGTCATGGGAGGAGGCCCGTCTCTGCAGTGGGATATTAATGGGTGACATTTTGTATTCATACTCCGTCACCACACGGAACCAGTGACGAATAAATGGTATAAACTACCATTTCATCCTAAGAGTATCGTAAAATTCAACTAAAGAATATTTTACATGTAATATACTCGTATCTTTGAACAAAATTAATACCCAATCCGTGATGCTGTAAAAAAATGAAAACGTTGGCAGGCGATTCCGATTTTAGTGCAGCACGTAATGCTCATACATTATCATGCATTGTTTCACTATTCTTTTTAGTTTGAGGCTCAACCAATATTTAAAACAATAAAAAATAAAAATATAAATATTCCTTACATATTCACACAAGGCCATCTAGTCTTAAACTAAGCAAAGCTTGTACTATGGGTACTAGGCAATGGATAAACATACTAGGGAACACCTAGACCAATGCAAATTAATTATATATCAAAATTGATTGCTGAATTCATCCATCAGAGTAAGGTTTCGCTTTGTGACAGAATAATTGTAACATAGCGGACCTAGAAGAATATCTTATTTGAAAAAAAAAACAATTTGTTACATTTGATTATATAAACACAATCAAAATACTCTTTTTATATCGAATTAACATTATTTCACTATTAAGTTTTTTTTTCTTTTCATGTAATAATTGTTTATTTATTTATTTATTTCATACTTAACACTATCTTTACAGGTTTGCACCTAATACAATAGTGAAGTTTTTTTTTATTCTAAATTAAAATATCGTAACTAAATACTATACAATCTTGTAAAAAATTAATAATAATTAAAAGCTCACTAATCCCAAATAAACACATTTACAGTTACTTGCTTATTTATAAAACAAAAAATAGTCTAATCACAAGAAAAATTTAGAATTAAAATTTAGAAATTAGAATTTAAAAACCGAATTAAAAAATTATAATAAAGAAATAGTGTACAGTACCTCTGGAAAATAGTCCAATGCAAAACATAAAAGTAGGTTGCACAATATAAAAACCCAACTAAGTATCACTGTATCACATTCTGGCATTAACAACAGATTAGGTACTAAGTTACAATAAGTAAGTTATTCTTAAACATACTACTACTTAAACAGTTCCATTGAAAAAATAAACATAATAATATTATATATTTTAAGCGACTTAATCGAGAAATGAACGGTTACATTAAAACAAGTTTATTCTACCTACAAAATGATTACCTAAAAAAATATTTTATTCTACCCTACAAACTAATAGTCATAAGTAAAAAGTATAGTATAAGCAAAAGATTTAGAAGTTATACGTGCATACAATGTCTAACATTGCCTACTATATAATTCCTATGACATTTTTATGTTACTTCCTATGACATAATACAATGTAAATACTATACAATTAAAATTAAAATGAATATGCAACTTTTGTGAATTCATTCAGTGAACAACTGAATATTAATTGTTATTTCAAATCAATCAATCAACTAGCCTATTACAGTCCACTGCTAGACATAGGCCTCTCCCCACACGCGCCACAGAACTCGGTTCTTGTTATTTGCCTAGTGTAAATTTTAATGGTAAAATAACTAAAATTATTTAATGAGTAGATGTTTTCCTCTCTGAGATACGTCATAAAGTTATACTCTCAGATAGGAAACGACTCTTTGATTATTCTCAATGTTAAATTTTAATGAGCACTTAAAAATTTTACGATATTTTATGAAGCTTAATTAATGTTTGCTGGATTGAGGATGGAGCCAATAATTATACAAATTGTAGGTTATGGACCCCTGGCTGGATGGCTAGAGTAATATACTAGTTTTTTAGTAGTTCTGGCCCTTAACGGGTGAGAATGGAACATAATGTGTTTTAAGCGCCGATTACACTACCCTACAATATTTATTTATTTATATATAAAACTTAAATCTATCTTTACCTACAGGCAGACCTAATGCGACAGATAAGTTGAGCTTATTATCTAAAAACTTTTTATGTACTTGTAACTATAAACTATCTTATAATTAACTTATTTTATATATTATAAAACACGGTAAACAATTTTTTAATTGTTTACCGTGTTACCAACTGTAAAAACAAAAACTAGTTGCTGCACAGGCAGTAAGCAGTCCTTGTGAATTCATTGAGTGAACAAGAGAATAAGTCTATTTGACCAGACAGGTCGTTGAGCACACGTGTATATGTAGTGCACTACATCTTGTAGGACACTACATGATGTAGGGCGGTCGGGACTCGCCAATCTCCGATATGTAGTGTCCTAACAGCCTACATGTGATTACACTAGACAACATGTAGTGCCCTACAAGATGTAGTGTCCTACATGTAGGGTAGTGTAATCGGCGCTTTAGTAGCTACATTAACTACCATCTTTTGGGAACATCGATGCACCTGCGCCGCTGAACCAAAGGCAAGAGTACGGCCTCTAAAACAATATTTAGGATAAAAACATAGGAAGATTGGACCAGGCCTTCAAATATAAATATCCTACCAGTCATCCTTAAAGGACCACTGCAAGGAAGGCCATAGAATAGATCGTAGAGGCAAACAGAATAAAGTTATTTTTAAGGACGTTTACATACTCTTACTATTCTTAAAATGTTGAATATAAGATTAAGATTATGTTCAAGATTGACATCAAAATTAAATATTTCGTATTCTCAATTTCACATTCTTTATCATGAATCAAAGCAGATGTCAATGACCTATCAAACAAAACAGAAACCTTTGTGCAAAATTGAAATTAAGAAAAATATTGGCTGATATTTTTGTCCGTACCGGGACAGTATATTTTGAAATGTCACTTCTATGTGAAGGAAAATGACTGCCAATTTTTTTTCCTGTCTTGTCAAAAAGACAACCGAAGAAAAATATTGTTCAACATTATTCTGTTTGAAAATATTATTTACTTTGAAGTTCGCAACGTGATATTTTATTGACAAACAAATTAAAGAAAATAATATGAGGAATGTATTTAGCCGCTTGAAAATTGTTTTATGAAATAATTGGTTTCGCAAATATTTGAAGAATATTAATACGAGGTTTCAACGTGGGACTAATAACTAACGCAACAGGATTATAACTTTTCAGTCAGCTTGCGACCACGGCCAGTGCAACCTGTGCCGAAACGTCAAGTAAAATAAAGGTTAATAAAATGCGCGTTATTATCCCGTTTATATAATATTTGCAACAGGATTAGCCTCAACTGTATACTTTACTTTTTAGGATAATTCTAGCACTATTCAAACACCAAATTAAGAGATGCAAAGATCATCTAGACTCAGGTCAATAATTTGTGGATCGCACAAAGATTTGTCCTGCGTAGGAATGGAATCCACGACTCTATTCTACCTAGCTGTAGTACAAATCTAAACCTAAGTTACCTAGCCATAAATATTGTTACAAAGAAAAAATATTTTTTTCTACTATACGTAACATTTATTGCTATTACAGCGTGTTAGCTTGATACATTAATATACAATAATTAAAAGGTGTAAAACGATCCATACGGTTGGCAGTGACGAATTTTCCAATGGAAAGAGTACAGTCACGAGCATAAATATATTACTATGGGCAGGTCGGCAATAACATCTGACATTTCAATAAGTTCAATAATATCTCTCTGCACGAACGCAGCATAAACATCTGATCACTCATAGGCAACATATAATTCTGACAGGCCACAAAGCAAAAATATGTGAAGCGCCACTTTTCTCAAAAATATCTGACATGTGGTCTCGTGCAAATATATCTGACATTTGATTGTTTCTGTATTTCTGCAAGAATTGGTGTGTTTTCCCAGTAGAGTGCATTAATATCTGACTTCAATATGGCGGCATAAATATCAATTACCTTTCTGTAATTTAAATTTATTTGATATAATTTGAGTATTTACATAAAAATAGTTGGTTTATATTATATTTATTTATTTTAATAATTAAGATGAATATTATTCCCATTTATTTACATTAAATAAATATTTTTTCATGATTTGATTTGAAGTGGTAATAATATATATTTATATTCTAAAATAATAAGTATATTTTAATTGTATAAAGTATAATTATAACAATATATAAATAATAATAACAGGGACGTAATTATACCTTCACTGTTTTCATACATAAGATATTAATATTTGGATACCATTATTATTCGTAAATAACATAACGATATATTTTTATATTTGTTATTGCTTCTATTTATTATTCCTTCTATTATACGTTGGTCCTACTTTTATGTTATTAGTCTAAAACCTTCTTTGTTAAATGAACTTTTATGCATAACAATTATTGGAGACCGCTCACACGGTGGACCGACGACTTGGTTAAGGAGGCGGGAAACCGATAAATGAGTGAGGCACAGGATCACGCAAGGAGATGTTTGGAGGGAGCCTATGTCCAGCAGACGTCCATTAGCTAATGGATTGGATTGGAATCTTTTGATATAAATGGAACCAGTAATTTGTTTAATAACAAGTCGTGAGACTAATTGTCGTAGGGACCGTTTTAACCTTGTGTTGTGGTTTGAACCTTAGATTGATCTCATAGCTGAACATTAAACCCCGCAATTTTTTTATAGGATTAAATCCGTGATCCTGGGCGGAAAATCTATGAGTTTTAGCGTATGAGTTCTTGCATGAAACCTTTTACGGACTGTGTGAGAGTTGTGTATTAAACTGTTATCCTGCAGCAGATACCTAGATATGAACCAAGTCAGAATAACAGATGCAACGAATTACGAAATTATTTAATTATTTTGTTATTCTGATTACATGTGTGCACTGGATGTTCGACTAAATCCCCAACAAGAAACAAGTAGAAACCATTTAGGGAGGCTTCAGGCTTAAGTGTATGGTGGCCATTAGTTTACCTACTACTAACCTAAAAGTGGTCATGGAATAACGGTCTCTTCGACAGTCAGTCTCACGGCTTGTTATAAAACAAATTACTGGTTCCATTTATATTAAAAGATTTCGTGTTATTTATGGTAATATAAATATATATATAATATAAATATAATATAAATAAATGTTTTTTCTTTCTTTCTTTCTTCTTCATTAGCCAATTGACGTCCACAGCTGGAGATAGGCCTCCTCCAAATATCTCCTTGCGTGATCATATGCCTCCCTCATCCATCGGTTTCCCGCCTCTTTAACCAAGTCGTCAGTCCACCGTGTGAGGGGTCTCCAATAATTTTTATGCATAAATAGTCCATTTAACAAAGAAGGTTTTAGACTAGTATAACAGAAAGAATAATAAATAGGACCAATAACAAATAAAGAATATATCGTTATGTTATTTACGAATAATAATAGTATCGAAATATTAATGTCTTATGGATGAAAACAGTGAAGGTATAATTACTATTTTCATTATTTCCCTGTTATTATTTTTATTATTTAATATATTGTTATTATTATACTTTATACAAAAAAAATATACATATAATGTTAGAATATAGATGTTATTACCACTTCAAATCAAATCATGAAAAAATATTTATTTGAAGTAAATAAATAGGAATAATATTAATTTTAATTATTAAAATAAATAAATATAATATAAACCAACAATTTTATGTAAATACTCAAATTATATCAATTAAATTTAAATTAGGTAAGAATAATAAATAGGAGCAATAACAAATATAAAAATATATCATTATGTTATTTACGAATAATAATAGTATCCAAATATGAATGTCTTATGTATGAAAACAGTGAAGGTATAATTACGTCCCTGTTATTATTATTTATATATTGTTATAATAATACTTTATACAAATAAAATATTCTTATTATTTTAGAATTTATATATATTATTACCACTTCAAATCAAATCATGAAAAAATATTTATTTAAAGTAAATAAATGGGAATAATATTCATTTTAATTATTAAAATAAATAAATATAATATAAATCAATTATTTTTATGTAAATACTCAAATTATATCAAATAAATTTAAATTACAGAAAGGTAATTGATATTTATGCCGCCATGTTCAAGTCAGATATTAATGCACGCTACTGGGAAAACACACCAATTATTGCAGAAATATAGAAAATATCAAATGTCAGATATATTTGCACGAGACGACATGTCAGATATTTTTGAGAAAAGTGGCGCTTCACATATTTTTGCTTTGTGGCCTGTCAGAATTATATGTTGCCAATGAGTGATCAGATATTTATGCTGCGTTCGTGCAGAGAGATATTATTGAACTCAATAAAATGTCAGATGTTATTGCTGACCTGCCCATAGTAATATATTTATGCTCGTGACTGTACCAAGCATATGGAGAGTTTTAAAAATTGTATTTAGCTGCATACTTTTTTGTATAATGCAATCACAGCGATTTGGTTCTCTTTATCACCCCACTCCATTTAAATATGACAAATTATTTGACAATGTTATAGCGCCAAAATAAGAAAAAACATTAAACAATCATATAAAAAAGATAGATTCCAAATTCAAATGTAATATCATGTTTATTTTTAATACTCGTAGTAAGTAACAGTATTTATGGCCAGACTAAGTATACTCAAATAAATGATTTCTGGATTTTTACCCATTATGTTAACCTTTAAAAGTTAAAGGAATTTCTACTCGAAAGCTCATTTTTATTCAATGCTATTTCACTTACACTGAGAACACAGCATTAAATACAATGTTCATATCAATCAACTTCATCTCAGAGATAGAGACAGACATCAAAACAATCAAGATTAATTATGACAAATGCCTTTATAATTACCAAGAATTAACGTTGTCTAAACCCTAATTATTAAATACTAGCGGTAAAACGCGACTTTGTCCGCGATTAAATTTGAAATGAAATAAAAAAAGCTTGTATAATTCATACAAAGTTTATTCATCATCATCATATCAGCCAATCGACTTCAACTGCTGTACATATGCCTTCTCCAAGTATTGACACCCTGTGCGGTCCTGTGCCTCCCTCATCCATCGGCTTCCAGCTGTCCACACCAGCGCTTTTCGGTACGCGGTCGCCATTCCAGAATGTTTCTGCCCAAACAACTGTCGGTTCTCCGCGCTATGTGCCCTGCTTGTCGCTACTTTAACCGGTTATGTCGGTTACTTTGGTTCTCTTGCAAATCTCCTCATTTTTGATTCGATCACGCAGGGAAACTCCCAAAATAGCTCTCTCTAATGCCCCTGAATGACCATGAGCCTTCTGAGAAGGCCCATAGATCAGGCTACAACATAGCTTTTTCCATTGCCCTCTGGAGTGACCATGAGCCTTTTGAGTAGGTCCATAGGTCAGGCTACAACAGAGCTCTCTTTAATGCCCCTGAATGACCATGAGCCTTCTGAGTAGGCCCATAGGTCAGGCTACAACATAGCTCTCTCCATTGCCCTCTGGAGTGACCCATGAACCTTCTGAGTAGGTCCTTAGATCAGGCTACAACATAGCTCTCTCTTTTGCCTTTTGAGACACAATGAACCTTTTGAGTAGGTTCATAGATCAGGCTACAACATAGATCTCTCCATTGCCCTCTGAGTGACCATGAGCCTTCTGAGTAGGCCCTTAGGCCCCCTAAATTTGAAAAATTTTTTTTTGTCCTAACTTGATGTTATATAGCCTATAGCCTTCCTCGATCAATGGTCTATCCAAAACTGAAAACTAAATTCAATTCGAAGAAGTAGTTCCTGAGATTAGCGCGTTCAAACAAACAAACAAACCCTTCAGCTTTATATAATAGTATAGATTTAAGTTGTTAAAAAATAAAGCCTCCGTGTGGTGACGGAGTAAGAATACAATATGTCACCACTACATCTACCATCACATCCTCATCATTCCATGGGTGTCGTAAAAACCGACTAAGGGACTATCCGTTAATATTATCTTTACGAAATAAAAAGAAAAACCGAAGTCATGGGGATCACAAACAGGGGTCATGTTATTCGAGGTCACATGACTTCGTTGCTAAGAAATTCGTGGTGGCATTCGTTGTAGTAAACTTACGGGGTCGTGGTATTCGTTGTTTCACTTTTCGCTGTCACATATTACGCCCTTAACAATCATGTATTGTAACTACTACATCACAGAGGTAAATACAGCACAAACTCTGCTTAGTTAGCCACTAGTTGGCGTTGTTAGAAATGTGCGAGGAATATAATATTGTATTAATACCAACAAAGCGATGTTCTAGTTTTATTATTCCAAGTCATCTTGCGGCATACGATACTTCTACTTGAGAAAGGTCGGTATATCAATTTTGTCAAATATCTGGTTTCTCTACGTGACTTCATCCATATTGAAAATATACCCAAGGACTTGTCTGGGATTAAGTTAAGCCTTAGGTTTTTTTTCTTTGCAGTAAAAATGTTTATTAAATCTATGAACGTAAAAATAGATGGTCTGTATTAAAATTGACAAATTGTTATAACTTTTAAACTATCGCGTTTCATTATTATAAATATTATATAAACGGGATATTAACGCGCATTTTATTTACCTTTATTTTACTTGATGTTTTTGACAATTTGTGTTATATTAAATGTATTTTAAAATTGAACTTTTTAATAGCAAACCTAAGTACTATAATGTTTTAATGGTGCTGAATGAATCTTTCTGCACTAGTGGGCAAAACAGTCGACTGGGCTTGGGCTCGAATACCACCCAAGAAAATGAAATTAAACCCTTTACCAATCCGCCTGGCCAGCGTGGTATTAGTTCAAGTATCTCACCGTCACGAGAGGAGGCCCGTCCCTGCAGTGGGTCATAACAACAGCCCATTGACTGTTATGATGAAAAGTTACAAAGACAAAGGGTTCTGTCCCTAATAGTGACAAAGAAGAAATAATTTGTTGATCAACTGTAATAGCTGTTTTGAATGAATATATTTACCACTGGATAATACTTATTTAGACTAATACATATTATAAAGAGGTAAAGTTTATGTTTTTGTGTGTTTGTGACGTTGTAGGGGGTAATCTCTGGATCTAAAGAACCGATTTTAAAAATTCTTTCTGTGTTGAATAGACGATTTATCGAGGAGTGTCAAAGGCTATATTATAGTATCAATCTATGACTAATTGGAGTGGAGCAGTAATGAAATATGTTTAAACGAAGTGGGCACGGGTCAGCTAGTACATGATAATTAAAAAAAAACTCCTATGAAATTGATTGCCTATTTAGTAGTTACCCAAAAAAAATAGTATCTTATTCTTGTGGTATCCGTACAGCAATTAATTTGTCTCGCTTGTCACGCAACAGCCGAGTTCTTTCATCGTAAACTGTCGCAGACAACCGCTACGTGACACGACCCGGTCATCGTGACACTGTTGTAATACGTACATTACATTAGCAAACATTTTTACTTAAATATTGTTTTCTGGTCAAAAATGTTTATGTACTAATAAGTAGTAATAAAAAAAATGTCATAGACTGTCACTAAAGCCCGATTTACACATCGACAAGTACAGTAGCGAGTTAAGTACGAAGTAGCCCCCTCTCTCGCGTCTCGCCAACTTAACTCACCACAAAATAGGATGGAGATCTATTCAAATCAACTTAACCAATAACTTACTACTTAACTCGCTACTGTACTTGCCGATGTGTAAATCGGGCTTAAGTGATGGCTATCATCTGGCTGCCAAGCCAGATCAAAATTGAACGAGTAATGAGTAAATCCATAGCTCAGTATGAGAAATGAGTTGACAAGATACTTTTGTAGAAAGAGATGCATTTAATTATTCCACAACTAACTAAACTAACGACTAACCAAAATATTAGCAAAGATTAACTTCAAAACTAAGAATCTAATCAATACAATCCTATAACTAAGTATGTATCGACTTGGTATTTAATCAGTGGTTAGTTAGTTTTCTTTCTTTAATCAGTAGCCCTGCAACATATTTTGTAACTTTAATGATAAACCCTCTACTACAACGTCTCAAATGTTACGTACGAAACATAGTACACCTAAACTATTTCATTCTTACCTCGTTTGACGTGACACGAGCTTTTTCATCGTAAACTGTAGCTGACACGCTGTCACGCATCGTGACGTTTGCTCGCGTGACATTGTCCGTTCATGTTGT
The DNA here is from genome assembly GCA_905475405.1 of Schrankia costaestrigalis. NCBI lineage: Eukaryota > Metazoa > Arthropoda > Insecta > Lepidoptera > Erebidae > Schrankia > Schrankia costaestrigalis. The sequence goes on along the minus strand of FR997829.1, from coordinate 18,531,454 downwards.
TACACGTATATTTCGGGCCCTTCATAGAATGTTTAATTGAAATATTTCTTAGAAATAAAAATGGGAAACTTGTTTCTAGAATCTGAACGTGTGTTGCCATAATATATTTTCAGTGTTGTTGTTATAACAATATTTTATACTTCTATAAAACATGGTGATGAACTAAAAATATTTGGTTTTACAAACCTGTTTCGTTCCATGAGGATTTATTTATTTTGTTTCATCACAAAAGACCACAAAAGATAGAAATCATGACATTCTAAATACCAATCTGTAAGCGCAATACCATCCCAATTTCTTTGTCATGTAAGGAGGCTCATCCATGCGGTGTAACAGTAATATTTGTTATGATGATAACGTCAATAGCCTCTTCTTTCTAGCAAAAACTAGTTCTACAATTTTTTAATCTGCAGGCCAATTCTCGAAACATAGTATTTAATTTAACTTAATTTTTAATTTTTTTAAATTTTTTTTAATTAATCCAAAGTGGTATTCTTGTCCGGTAAAGAAAAAGTTAAAATTAAGTTAAATGGCAAAAAAGAGATATATAACAGAGTTGCCAGTATACGGTTTACAATTTAAAAGATTGGAAATTTTAATAGATTTTCTAAGACTCCATATACAGAAATAAAACATTAATATATAAATCAACTACAGGAAATTATCTTCGGTAAATTAAAATATTATAAGTTCCGTAAACTTCTATTCTAAGAAAAAAATATATGAAAATCAGGGTCTTTGAATGTAATAATGCGATATCCCTAACTTGTTTTTCCCGCTCGTTACGCTTCCCTCGCGCATGCGCACTGCCGCTCCTAAAATAAACGCAAAGGTTTGACGTTTCATAATGACAAAAATACTCATTTTAGCGCGAAAATTACAAGATTTTAAAAAGATTTTAAATTATAAATACAAGAATACCTATTGTGTCACAATTTGACAACTAAAAGTTAAATTAACTTTATTTTTAACGTTTTTAAGGAACGAGAATTGACATGCAGCTTAAAGTACAACTATTCACATTTACGGACCTCAAAAAGAGCGTGTACGCTGACTTTATACTTAGACTGCATTTCGCTCTTTCCGTCAAGTTCGATATAGTATTTTATACCGTATCTTATATAAAAAAAGTTCATTGGTATAATATTATTTTCATTTGCCTGACGTTATAACAAAAGTTACATGTCTACAGTATCAGCTAATCAAGTGTGAGATTATGAGACATCGTTATTCTAGTCAAGTATTTCATTGAAAACCTTAAGAAAATTAGCTTACTCCAAAATGGCTTAAAAAGCAATTATAAATTAAGTAAGAACTGCCTGATGTTTTTCCAATTAAATTCATAACATACTTGTACTAATACCCTCTTAATCCCAAATAAATTGAAAAAGCAAAAAAGGGTTTCGTATAATATGGGACGATTTAACATTTTCATCTTAACAGAGTGAATTTATTTTGTTAGGATTATAAGTAAAAGTAATTTCGGAAGACGCATTTGTGATGTCTGTACTCTCGTATAATTTTAAAATAGGTACAGTCATCTGGACTAGGACTATCTGTTCTTCTTTACATCTTTGTACTCAAAAATACAATGGTAAGTTGCGTAAAAGATTATAAAATAGATTTGATTAGGTTAATTCCAATAAAGTATTTTTTCTTATAAATTATTTTATTTGAACTTGAAAAACAAAAATTCACAGGTTAGACACAAAAAAAAAAAAAAAAAAAAAACAAAATCTAGTAAAGTTATCAATCAATCAACTAGCCTATTGCAATCCACTACTGGACATAGGCTTCTCCCAACACGCGCTACAGAACTTGGTCCTGCGCTTTCCGCATCCAGTCCGACCCAGAGACCTTTATAAGGTCGTCAGTCCACCTCGCTGGGGGTCGTCCCACACTACGTTTGCTGAGTCGCGGTCTCCACTCTAGGACACGTAAATAATGTAATAAGTAACGTAAATCTAAGCATTCATAATCAAAATAAAAGAACACAAATAATATTAAAACATGATTTAAAGTTTTAGCTTAAACCGATAATAATTCTCTTTTTCCTATTTCAAGACCTTTCACATTGACACTATTAACAAGATATGTGATCGAGTGTTTGTACGTCAAAATTGATATCATATTTCATTGTAGCGGGACCTTGAAATAGAATTTATGAGGCAATTGGACGTAATAGGCATCCAATGACAGTTCCGCTCATAATAAACTTCGGTATCGGTGCTTAATACTTAGTGATGGACTCGTCGTTTATCGATAGAATTATTTGTGTCTACGCTTATTTATCGTCATCATCATCATCATTTCAGCCAATCGACGTCCAGTGCTGAACATAGGCCTCCTCCAAGCATTGCCACCTTGTGCAGTTCTGTGCCTCCCTCATCCATCGGCTTCCCGCCGCTTATTTATCGTGTTTAGTTGATACTTGTTTTAGTTTCATTATGCGTTGTGCATAACATTAGTAAGAACCATTGTTATCGTGAAATGAAATGCACTGCTACCGCGATCGCCAAATCGATGATATCTTTCTAATACTGAGATATGCAATAGGAAATGCGGCAGTGGTATCACCGTTTGCTTGATATAATAAGCATTTTTTATTGGAAATGCCGCTAAGAGATCTTTAAATTTTCCCTTATTTATTTTATAGCTTTTAAATAAAATGAATGTTATAAGTTTTACAGATGATCATTATTATCTTTACAAAACTACAAAGTAAATTGGCATTTCTAGTAATTATAAATTGCTCTAAGTCATTAGCAATAGTTAAGGAATACAAAATAATGTTATATATGGATAGCTGTTTAAAAAAAAATTGACGTTATCAATAAAGTTGCTATCGACAAATTCCTGTACAACACTATCGTTGGAGCTCAGTTCCTGCATGAGCGATGTCACACTCAATCATCGCGTGTCTCTATCGTCGCAATCTACAGATACTATTCGATTAAGGTGACTGATCACTCGCTAAAGCGATGTCTAAAGGGTATTTGTACTATCTAAGAAGTTATTAAACTATCTGTTATATCTTATAACATCCCGTGACGTCTTACTGAAGGCACGAAGGAAATCACCAAAAGTCTCGTTTCCTAAACTTGCTTACTGATACCGAAGATACCTGGGTAGTTACCTACTCGTAGGTATCTTAGATCTTGGTTAGACGTATTTGTTTCGGAATTTCCTAGATATATTAGAGGACACACAGTTGTCTTTTACAAAATACTTGGAATAATATTTGAACTGTAAATGCTTGCAGCAAAATTTCATTAAATGGCGTGTCAACGAAATCATAATTTTATATCTAAAATACAAAATTCTATTAAATGCAGAGGAACTTGAACTTAAGTAAATTTAATTACAGCCATTATGTACACAAACGAAACCCGCAAACGACACGAAAGTAGCAAAATAAATATTTAAAAAAAATGCGAAACTTTGCTTGTTTTAATTAACTATCCAGTTGACGGAACATCTGAACAGTTTGCCTTTGCACAGTTTTAAATTAAAAACTTCCCCCCAATAAGTAGTTAGTAAGAATTAATTGGTCGAAACTTGTTATAGTTTACAGTAAACGTTACTCACTGTAAGTAATGCGATCGTTTTAATTACAATGTTGAGTCTTCTTGTTGCTGCGGCTGTGGATGTAAGCTAAGTAATTAATGCGGTTAATTAAAAAATATTTTATTGACAATTGCACTGTTTTATTCATTTTAATAATTGGGAACAATCACCAACTGCAGCACCTCGATCTCGGTTACACTTCTTATTTAGCACTTATTTGTGTGCATAACAACATCACATCAACATCCACCCTCTCCTTTCTTATCCAGAACAACACGTGCCGGACGTAAGTGCCACCGCTACACTGTAGAAACCATACAAGTCCGAACAAAGCGGTTCCGCACTTCGTACATGTGCAAAACCACCAAACAGTGGAACTCTTTGCCAGCCCACGTGTTTCCTTCAAACTACGATCCAGGTTCCTTCAAGCGAGGCGTGAAAAAGCATCTTCTGAAGCCGCCATAGTGGAGACATTCATGCCTCTACAATTATTGTAGCTGGCATGGTACTCGCCATTTTTGGACTCTAATGGATGCTTAACATCAGGCACCTTAGAGTCATTCTGGTAGGTCCTTTAAAAAAAAAAAAAAACGTACTTGTCAGTACATACTTTTTTTAAAGTATTTTTCTACTGCGCACTGTCATGGATAATTAGTACTTAATTGTCCATTGCAGTGCTCCTAATAAACCATCCCTTAGTTTAAAACTAAAGGGCCTTTTGTGAATCCATCTATCCATATCAGTCTATGGACGTCCACTGCTGGACATAGGCCTCCTCCAAAAGTTTTGCGCTCTCTTTTGTGAATATATGTTTTTAAAGAACAAAAAATTTGGAAGACATATATCAGACAGAAGCCGTAACATGAAGCTAAATTGTTAGACGTTTAATCTAGTTACGTCACGTTAGTTAGCTTACAATATGATACACTTAAACATGGCTTCCGATAGGTGCAAAGACTGTTACAGTTCACGGTAAGTGGGCTTTAGTTGTGAATATTGAATAGATTGGTAATTGGGCTATGCGACGACGACGGAGACTACGGAGTTGCTGCAATGAGAACCAAATGTCAATACTATGAAAAGATAGGTTACCGTCTTGGGAAGTCTTTTCTATATAATGGTGGCACTTCAAGTTTGATAGCCAGTGAACGATTTTTGAGTGAATATAAATTAACACATATACAATTAGTTCAACGACAAACCTCATGGTTAAATCAAGCCGAATAATGCAAATGACCTTTGTTTGTCACATTTGTATCATTATCCAAAGATGATGAGACCGGTATGGTCATCCTGTCTACCCCTAGGACTTTCGGTTCTGGATGCTATGTGCCCTACAGAGTGCCACAAGAAAAGCAATGCCATGCGCTATAATATATCTGCAACCTATTTTTTTGCGAATATTGTTATACGTTCTTATTTTTTTTTATTTTGTCAACAGATCCAAGGCAAGCCGATAATACAACAGAGAATTCTGCCAAGTCCTGTTGTGTCAATCGACGGTCCTCACTCCTATCGAAGTACACCAGCACCGCTTGACGAACACAACAATATTATTTTTAGCCCATGGAAGGCTTTTGGACCTTTCGTAGATACCATACAGGTAATTTTTTTGGGTGTCATAAAAAACGACTAAGGGACTATCCGTGAATATTATCTTAACGAAATAAAAGAAGGAAAACTTGAAATTACACCCTATACCATGCGTCTGGCCAGCGTGGTATTTGTAGTATGCTTGCCAAGTATGCTTTCGTCACGGGAGGAGGCCCGTCCTTACAGTGGGACATTAATAGGCTGGTATGATTATAAAGATAAATAAATGGATTTTGGCTTTGAGAAGTTAAATTGCTTGTTTTGATCGCACCCATAAAGCTGACGCTTCCTAGTAACATGACTAAAACTGTATTTCGATCTCACAACAACCTTTGTGGTGTAGTTATTACAGAATATGATTACAATTTAGCCAGCGTTACCGTTACCGTTTGGCCAGCGTGGTATTAGTAGGCCAAGCACAGATATCTTTATTTACATTTCTGTGAGGCCAAGTATCCCTCCGTCATTGGAGGAGGCCCGTCCCTGCAGTGGGACATTAATGGGCTGTTATGATGATGATTACAAATCAGATGTTGCTAGTTCGATACCCGCATTAATCAAACATTTGAGTATAATATGAACATAGTTGTTTGATTTAGTCTAGATGTTTTCTTTGTTTAATAAATACATTTTTTTTTAGTTTATAACTTACTGCGAACAACAGACTGTATTGTAGAACAAGCCCGCTGCGGCGATATTTCCGGACCGTTACGACTTGGGGAGCTTCAAGAAACGAGCGTACTCCCTTTTTAAAGTTCGGCAACGCATCTGTGATTCCTCTGGTGTTGGAGGTGTCCAAAGGCGGCGGGGATCACTTACCATCCGGTGACCACGTTTCCCTCCCATTACATAAAAAAAATATTTACAAATAACAACACTTCACATTAAAAGAAACGAATTGCTTAAATAAAACAAAGGCTTACATTAGGGACGTGATATAAACGCATATGAAAGCCAAATGCATGGTTAGACTTATTTTCCTCAATGATAAATAAAAAAGCTTTTCTTACATTAATTTAACACGTTACCATAATTTCGTTCACCATTATATCTTATTTATATCACTTTTTTAACCGACTTCAAAAAGGGAGTGGTTTTTTAATTCAAACGTATTTTTTTTTATTAGCCAAATATTTCTCTGATTTTGATAATTCTATTTTTATTGGTAACTAGCTGACCCGTGCCCACTTCATTGGGCGGCCAAAAAAAACGCGTCCTATTTTTAAACCTTTTTCATTACAGCTCCACTCCTATTAGTAACAGCGTGATAATATTAGCCTATGACACTCTCCGATAAATGGACTATTCAACACAGAAATAATTTTTAAAATCGGTTCAGTATATCCAGAGATGACCCCCTACAACGTCACAAACACACAAACACAAACTTTACCTCTTTCTAACATTAGTATAAATTATAAAAAAAGTCATCATAATAGGTTAAGGCAGTAATTTAATTTTTTCGTGCTTTTCTTTAGGATTTTTATTAGAAAATGTTATGTTTGTAGGAGGGTGAATTACTTCCAAGTCAAGACACAGTGGTGCTTCCATCACCGAGATACCACGACAGTTCTGTAGATGAAGATGCTACGGATCCAATGCCAACAGCTGAAACTTCTAACAAGGTATATTATGGATGAAAATTATGGTTTTATCTGTGTGATGATGGACTCCACGTCAAATATCAAATCATTCAGAATTAAAATAAAACTTGTCTTATTTTAATTCTGAATATTTTTTTAAAACTGAGGCTTGTTCGTGAATGTCATATTATGCACGTCACATAAATCAGCTTAAAATAAAAGGTGATCCTGACTGTCATCAATACACTTCTAAGTCCAAAATGTTGATATTCTTTCATTCCAACTATAATAAACAATGCCATGCCTTGTTGTAAAGTTTAAAAGCTGAAATTGAAATGACCTTTAAAAGTTAAATCAAGTGAAAAAAGCCACTTACACATAACCTACAAACCTTAGGTTTCCTATTAATATTCGAAATACATTAAAAACTGTTTTTTTAATGAAAGAAAGAAAACAACACTATTTAGGCCTTAATAAATAAATAAATTAATATTTCTCACACATTCACACAACGCCATCTAGTCTCAAACTAAGCGGAGCTTGTACTATGGGTACTAGACAACGGATAAACATACAAAAATACCTAATTTTTTATGAGACCATTAAAAATGTAGTTTCTAAAAATATACCTTTCAAAACATCCTACTTAAATGTATATCTACTTGCAGGTGGCATCAATAAGCCAACTTTCCTTCATGGTGCGGCCAGACAGCTTCGAAAGAGGCCAGTTAAGGCTGACCTGCATCTCAACAGTTCACTCAGTATACAGTGAACAGGCTGAGCTTGTTATCAATGAGGAACGACCTCAAATAGCTTCGGTCCTCGGTACGAGAGACGGAGCCGAAGGTATGTTAATTGTATTTTTCTTTTTGAACTACTTATTTAGGAATCTATACGATAAACAAAATATAAATAAAATTTAATCACTATAATAGACAGAATTCGTACAGGCGTCTTTTGTTAAATATAAAGATGTGGTAATAGACAGTATGAAAACGAAATGAATGGCAAGGGATAAACAGCCCTGAAGAAAGAGGAATATCCAGAATTTAAACCTTGTCTACAGCTCCAAAGTTTTCGCTGTTATATGATTTCTTTCAGTATATCTATACAATTATCATCCATGTTTTATAGCAAAATTAAACAAGACCTTAAACATAAAATCCCTAACCCAAAAAAACCGGAAAACTATCTATTTTTTTTAAGTAAGTATCGCATTAGTACTAAGTAGTACCTATCTAATTTTACAATTTTCTTTTTTTCTAATTTTATAATCATACAAAATTTTAAAGTGTTTCATATTTCATGGTATATTGTAATAATAATATTTTTTTTTATTCTTTTAAAAAATAATAAAAGCTTTTTTTAACTTGTTATTAACTTCACTTATCCTTAATAAGTATAATTATTATAATACCAATGAAATAAAACAAGATATAATTTACATAATTAAAACGAAAAAGCAATCCATATTATGGTTACCCATAATCCGTACTCGATATCAGTCCACCATTACAAAAACACTATAAATAAAATTAAAACTATTATTAATTACGTAGAGAGCAAATAAATCATGCTTTTATCGAAACATTTAAAACGTATTTCGACATTAATCACAGTTGATCGAAAGCTTTCACGGATAGTAACGGTTGAATGAATAACACCGCTGACGTACCTGGCTTTCACAAACTGAAAATGTACCTACTAGGAAATTAGCCTTATTCTACTTTATCTATTTTCGTGTTGTAATGACGTAGAAATAAAAGTCTTTTTTTAGTAAAATACGACTAAAGGCAATTATTAAGATTTGGTTCCTTTACGAAATGAAATTGAGGTGATAAGGAATGTTGGAGAGATCATTCCATAAAGGAGTAACTAAGCACAGTGGCATTTCATCTGAGCGTCTCCGTGTTTCGGAAAGTAGGTTTAAAACGGTTAATGCCGTTGTAGTATCATTGTTGTTAAAGCACTAACTAAACGGCACACAAGATTGGGCACTAACTAAACATTATAGAAAAAGAAAACAAGATAAGAAAAACTTGACATTAATTTCCTCCAGACCAGCTTAGTATCTGTAAGTAAAGTTCCCTCTATTACTGAAAGAGGCCATTCCTTTAGTGGAGTTATTAATAAACTGTTAAGATCAAGTATTTGCACTACTAGAAATGTATTAGAAAATTACCCACACTCAATATTAACAAACCGTACCAAAATTATCCATGTAAAAATGCGCTTTGAGATTTAGAAGTTCGCATTCGCGGCTTGTGAATCGTAAAGAATTTTCATTTCTCGATGTAAACACAGCCTCTGAATACGTAGAAGGCAAACCAATCCCACTCTACAATTCAAATATTTGCGGCAGCCGACTTGCACTGCAATTTGCCACGAGAACTTTTCCAGAACGTTGCATCTCAAGCAAATATATAAAAATGTTTAAAAAAAAAAACATTGTAAACATAATTATTTGTGTGGATGCGGTATATTCTTAGGAAATTCCGTATAGGTCTTGCACAGTCTCTGGAGGGAAACTTCATGTAGAATTTGAAATAGACGTTGTGTTTGAATTTGTCGTTTCTTTCAACTTGCTTCTCGGTACAACTCAGCGCTTCATATCTTTAGTATGTATCGAGCGTTAATATTTATGGACACTAAGACAACTGACAACTTAAACAAATTAATAAAAAGTATTCATTTAAGATTTATATTACTGTTTTATAAATCTATACCAATGGTATCCATGAAAAACTCCAAGACCAAAATAAACAATCGTGTTCATGCACACAGACGTTTGAATGGGGATCGAACTCACCATTCCTATTTAGCATGTACTGTAGCCAATTTGTCAGACAATTCATAATATTTAAAAAAATATTCATCAGCTTTCTTTCAACTCTAAATACCTTCTTACAAATCTAAGCTTTTCATCTCACCATTTCATTACAAACATATTTTATTCTATTCCCATTGTATCCAATCAAAGTATATCATGCGCGAACAACATCCAATCACACTATAAATCTCAAAATCTCACTACCTTCCTCAAATTCTTTTGATCCGCTAAATCCATGCAATCACTTCCATATACCGTTTCCAAACAATCAATTTTCTATTTCACGTGTCACATATCGCAAAAAAAACCTTACAATAGAAATCCTCAAAATATATTGCAGCCTGAATATGGTACATATTCAGTCAAAACATGGAAACATGGATATTGGCCTCCGTCAATAGCGAGTATTAACAGAATGTGAAAAGCTGAATCGACAAATCCTTCTATATAAAGGCAATCACTCAAATATTTGCGCGTGTAGGTTTCTAGCTCTGTGTTTGTCGACTCCAAGCATTTCGGTCCACTAGGCAAAGGTAATGTAGCCTACGTTATAGCCAGCAGTTTATGTCTGTGTGTAAGTTTGTTCAATGATAGTCCATGTAGCACCATTCACGGTTTGCTCTATTATGCATTTGCGTAAATATTATTTTGTGTTTCTAGCATGTTTTGAGCTTGTCTATGCTGTAATTATGTCCTGCTGTATTATGGAGTTAAAATCAAAGTTTAATTGATTCCGTATTCGTTTTTAATTTGATTTAAAAATTATTACGATTGAATATTAGTTTAAAGATTATAACCACATTCACGGAAGCTGCGTACTGCTTTTTCTGACCAAACACAGATAAGTCTGTCTTTTTTTAATACTTACCGCTGGGGACAGACTAAGACTGCTGACCGCCTTACAAGCCTGATTTCTTTCGCCTACATTAAAACATTTCTTCACATATTATTATGACTCTTCTTTATGTCCTCGTCTACAAAACATTTATTCTATAAAGTACGTAATTTATTTTAAAAACTTTCTAGCCAATAAACAATAACATTCAAAAATAAGCTCTATTAACATTACCATAAAAAATAAAAGCTAAACCTCTAATAATAACTACAAAGAGATTATTCGTTCATAGCAATAGCATTAATAACGACTATAAAAAGACATTTAATAGAATTATGTACCGTCTAGACGTTGTTATTCTATGCTTCGTTATTCTATGCTCCGTTTGAACGAACGTGCAGCAAGATACGATACAGAAATGACTATTTGAATAGACTACGATAATACATTTTGAATACCATTGAGTATGCATCTGCATAATTTCATACAACTGCAATGTTGTTAAGTATATTTTTGCAATAAAATTGTGTTCATTGGTAATAAGTTTTTAGATATTCAATAACTTAAAATTTTATGACGAGCGTTGGATGTACGACCTGGTTAGGGAAAATTATGGATATGGAAGGCACAGGGACGCGTAATGTAGAAACATTAATTAGAGGAGACCTATGTCCAGTAGTGGATGTCTTTTGACAGATGAATATTACATTTAAAAGAAAAACGGCCGTTTTATTTTGCGATGCAAAATTTAACTTATTTAAAAGCGTTTTAAGTGTTGAGAGTGTGTTATACAAATACTTTATTGCCTTTTCTAAAGACTTAGTAGACAACATTTTGAATTATAGATCCTATTCACAATTAATGATTTTTATACAATTGGCGGCGCTAGTGAGCTCTGTAAACGCTTATAAGAAATAAAAATACTAAATAAACATTTACTCCGTTATTTTTTTACAGCTTCGGGACATTTAAAAGTTGTCAAAATATGTTAAAAGGCAAAATGTTGTTTACAAAAACAATCTGTTTTACTCGCGGTACACAGTTGTTAGCGGCAAAGTTAACCAATAGTTGGTGTACGTGACATCGACAAGCCGTAGTACACTGTGTGCGATTAATTAAATTGTTTAGCTGAACACAACAGTTTCAAACCGTAAAGTTAACCAACCAAAGGGTTTGATTGCTTGCTCATTTACCTACAAAGATTTGTAATAAGAAAAATACTTTCAAACAGTTAAATGGTTAACATAACTGTTTGAAAGTATTTTTACAAAAGATTTTTTTTTTAATGACAGTTTCCACACTAGAGCTCGGGCTCTGTCACAAGGACTTGTACAGACAGAAAAATAATAGACACATAATACATACCAATAAATTATTGGTGTGATCCACAAATCATTGTTTTAAGCCTGTCTGTTTTTTGTGTCTGTTATTTTTCTATCTGTCTTGTGTGGAAAATGTGTCTTGTGTTTTCTGTCTGTCTTGTGTGGTGAATCTTGCGTGAAATTCAAACCGCAACCTCTTGCCCGCCATGAGCATACACGACCGCTTTGCCACAAAGGCTGTTGATTGCTATCTCGTTTACTAATAACTCGTTTGGTCATTGGTCTGGGTGTTTTCTATGTATAATATGTAGGTATTTACAAAAAAAAGTAATGTATGTTTATCCGTTGTCTAGTACCCATAGTAAAAGCTCTGCTTATTTTGGGACTAGGTAGCGTTGTGTGAAAGTGTGAGGAATATTTCTTATTTATTTTTTATTCCTATAATTATGTTAAGCAACCAAAAGGGTTTGATAGGTTGCTCATTTACAAAGATTTTTAATAAGATGGTTATGAATTTTATTTGATTGTTATGCAAAAAGGTTTAAGCGGAAAAGGTGGCTTCAAAGTTTTGCTTAATCTGATTTAATTAGATCTCATTGTAGAGTTGGTTTGTTGCTTTGTCTTGTATTATTAAATTAAAACTCTTTCTTAGATGTGCATTTGGTAACTATACCCTATTTTTTACATAGCTAATGTTGAGGCCAGTGTAAGTATTAAAAACAATGTCGGAGGCGGCAGTAATGTTCGCTACACACTATGCCAAAGGATTTGCTACATGGCTTATTGACGCTCAGTATAGTATACCTGCTCTTATGTAAAAAGCGATTCATAGCATTATGTGCAAGTAGCAAAATGTGCACTAGTGCAAGTCGCAAAATGTGCAGATAGTAAAATGTGCTAATCGTAATACGTACAGGTAGCATAATGTGCACATCGCAAAAAGTGCAGATAGCGACGTAATGTCATAGAAGGGTGGCCACTCAGTGGTTCATCTGACCGTGGCTCGAAGGGTACATAAAGGTTGGTTCTGGTCCCAGTTTTTAATTTTTTTATAGGGTTCCACAGAAAAAAAATGCCTAGACCTAAATATTTTTTCGTGAGACAAGTGAGACCTTACGAACCTAATCCAGACTTTGTTCCAAATAAAATAAAGACCAGCATGCCGGTCGTGACAAGCGTCAATTAGATGTTTTGAAAAGTGTTTGAAGTCAAGACGAGCACTTGGACCTAAAGTCTCAACCTCAAATGACTCAAACAAATAATTTCCCGCTAAATATCGTATCGTATCAGGTTTTCTGCATTTCTCATTTCTGCAGACCAGACGAAGCTGCGATAAAACCTTTCAAGAAGTCCTTTATAGTCCGTTATGTTTAAAAAGCTAATTCACGTGTTAATAAATAAGCATTTTGAGAACTGCACATTATGAGATCTGCTCATTTTGCGACCTGCACTTTTTGAGACTTGCACGTTTTGAGATCTGCACATTTTGCGACCTGAACCTTTTACGTAGCCTGCACATTTTGCGACTTGCACATTATGCTATGAATCCGTAAAAAGTATTGACTTTATGTAGGTTTCAACTAAAGTAATTATATTACTTTAGAGTAACAAGATTTGTTTATATTATAAACAAATTTTGTTACTCTTGTTTTACGAAATTATATTGGTCACCCGTTCCGACTCTCTTGGGAGAATCTGTATTCCTATACCTACTTACACACTATTAAGGACTACAAAATTTTTCAAAAGATATGTAGTTACTATTTGATAAAAAATACATTCAATATGTTGGTAATATACTTGCTTCCCATTGTTTTCAATAAAAAGGTCTTTAGTCGGATAATAATAAGCACCGGACGAAGGGTCCTTATTCTATGTTACGAAACATTTATTTTATTCTATGTACAACATTAAATGGCGGTGCAGGCTATTTTGCACGATACCTTAACCTACTTAAAAAGGTAAATATAGGTCAATCTGTAATATTGTTTTAATTATGTAAAATAAATATTTTATATTAAGAATGATTTCATAAAATAAATATGTAATAACTTAAAAAAATCATCATCATATCAGCCAATCGACGTCTCCTCCACCTTGTGCGGTCCTGTGCCTCCCTCATACATCGGTTAAAAAAATAAATGTATAATATTATACTGGCCTGTATTACCTAATGGGTGTCGAAAAAGCTAGCTACGATAAGTATTCGCATTTATTTCTATTTTAGTCATAGACCACAATGAGGAACTCAGTGATAGGCGAATATAAACCTTATCTTAATAACATAAGCAGTCAAATAATAAATATTGTGTAAAAGTGACGTAGTATATCGAAACACCGACCATTCGGCTTACAGTCAAAGTTGCAATGAACATGCATAATAATACAAAGACCTCGAAAAGTGCAGACGATGCTGCGTCAACGTAACACTGCAGCAGACCTTTGACATCGAAATTCGACCTTATACCGTGTCTTAAAATAGCCTGTAGGAAAAATATTTCCTTTTTTAAAACACTTCTTTAATAAAAAGTTATAGTTGAGATTTATTACAAATAATTAATTAAATCATTACAGTCCACAAGACGCTTTAAGACTCATAAAGGTTATAAAAAATATAACTCTAATTAAAACTAAGATAAAATTAAAAAATAAAATTCAATTATTTTAATGTTAAAACTTAGTTAAGAGCAAGAAAATACTTAGGAACGGACATAACATTAAATTCCCATTAAAAAAAGACAAGAACAAAGTGTACTTAATCTCGAACGAAGTAGAAAAACATGTAAAGCAATGAAATAATTACGTTAAATTTACGATAAAACGTTAAAAAAAAGAAAACAATAATTAAATATTCATTACCGGGAATTACCGTGTTTCCTTTCTTTTATAAAGGAAAATTCGCGAGTGTCTTGACACGTTTACTGTAGATGTTAATATATAAGGGGATGATAACGACATGGATATTTACCTTTTTTGTACCTTTTCAAAATCGAGGCGTTAGGAATCAAAAAGATATTATTCTTTCTTGTACTTATAGGAGTTAAAGAGAGATTCTTAGTATACCACGGTTTGTTTGTGCGGGTACCGTGTCTATTATGTGAAAGGAGTTTTTGCGGTTTAAGGAGGTTTCATTTCAACCAGTTAGCCAACTTTCACTGTCTGCCTAGATAACATTAGTAAGATAGTAAGTATACCGTTTCTGAAACTCAAGGAAGTCATAATACTGTTAGTAACCCAACTAACAATTTAGCGATAAAATAAGCGCTATAACAATCGGTTATTTGTTCAATTAAACACCAATAGCAATAGCGCGGCCTAAAAATTAGCGATATAGCGTGCTATAACTCTCTTATAGTCCGAATTAGGCACCGGTGTTAGCACTTGTAAGTTCTACAGCTGCTCGTATTAACTGCAACAGTGATAAATAAGTGGCATAACAATGCTACTATATGGTATTTTCTTACCAATGGCGATAGTTAAGAGTTAAACAGCCGTATTCATTACCCAAGATACTATTAAAGGAATAAGATGCTATTTTCTACCACTTTAAGTGTAGCAAATACTGTGTTTATTACCAAAAGATTTATAAAAGTTATAAGATGCAGTCTTATATCACTTACAGTGTGACAAAAGTTTAGTTATATAAAAAGGTTCTATTATAGTTATAATATGCTATTTTATATCACTTGAAGTGTTGCAAAGTCTATATTAATCGCCTAAGGTTCTATTTTATTTATAAGATGTTATTTTATATCGCTTAAAGTGTTGCAAAAACGGTATTTATTACTTTAAGTTCTGTTAAAGGTGTAGGATGGTATCATTATGTCACTTAAAGTGATGCAAAAACGCTGGAGTAGTGTAAATAAAATCTTTGCGCTTTGTAATGTTTTATGTACCTATTCCTTCTGTATTTTATCTAAGTGTGATGTGTACGTAATGGCAGTTGATAAACAAAAACGGTAAGTCTTACAATATATTATACATTTAGCGATTATTTAAGTGAAATACTATTGCGGTTGTATTTTATCTGTTAATATGTATACTATTTTTAATCTCAATTTTCACGCGCCTTTAAAATAAGGCGTTTTAAGAAATCTTTAAACCAAAAATATAGCAAAAATATTAGATTTTTTTTTGTAATTTTGCTAATTGTACTAATTCCTTCCAAATAGTTAATCAAAAATTGTTAGATCTTTAATTGTGAGAAAACAACAATGATTTAAGTAAACATTATTATTAAAAGATACTCGTATATCAAGATTTTTTGGATAAAAAAATGGAGTTATCAATTTAAATGCAAGGCTAGCGGCAATAGTGATAATTATATCTTTTTTAGAACTCGAAAGTTTAAAACGGTGCTATAAAATTATTTATTAGCTCTTCTGTTTGAACAACTACGTCGATTAGAACCTTAAGTCATATCGTTGAAAGGATTTTTTATGATATTTGAGACATTTGGGTTCCTTGGTAAGATACGTAAACCACTAATATCCAACCACTAATACCATCTAATAATTATAAGTTTATTGTATCTTTTTCAGTACGAGGCGGCAGAAAAAGAAATAACTATGTATTATGCTTACACAAAGTGATACTGAAGAGGAAACCAGCGTCCGTCCAAAAAACACTGCACTAAAACCTTTGGACCTTCCTTAGGATCTTATTTTTACTCCTTTGCCAAATTAATAAGAGCGATCACATATTATTTTCGATTTGTATTATATTTATGTGCAATTTTAGTAATGTAAACGAAATTCATATTGACTGATTTATTTTCTGTAACTTAGTACATTATTAATTAATAAGCACAGTAGTTTTGTGAAGTACAAAAATCTTTTTATTTAACCTTTGCCAAATAGGAGCGATCTCTATTTTTACACATTTATGCTGCATTTCGTATGTAGAATTTGTTAAGTAATTTTGGCGAGGTTTATATTGATTGATTTATATAATTTCTGTTAGTACAGTCAGCGTCAGATAGATATGTGCTATCAAAGTAGTTAAAATTATGGGAAGAAAATAAATTCAGCATTATGTTATGTAGGAGAATGATTATTGTTTTGCATTTTAGTTTCTAATGTCTTTCTATTGTTGCACCTATCTAATAGGTATAAATAAATACAAGGTATTGATTAAAACTGTATTTTATTTATTTTCATATCGTATGTATCAAGGGTATAAAATATGAAATTATCTTGGTAGCTGAATCACAAATTAAGCACCGTATTTTAATAGGAACAGTTTTCCCGTCCAATTAAAAACCCCTTTCTCCAGTAATACCCCCATTTCACTAACAAAATCATTCAAAAAGAACTCTAGATTCTTGGGCTTCCCTGTTCCGTAATAAATTCCTATTATAAATGGACTAATGTTATATTTAAAATTAGCCAAAACTCTTTCTTGGCACTTTTGTAAATAGGTAAACCATCCAAATTTATATTTAATTCAATGTTATCAGGGAGTTTGTCCCAGCTAGCCAGTATTTTAGTCACACTGTTTGTGACCTCATGATGCCAATAATCCACACCATCCATCGTTTTAACAGATTTATTTTTCGGTGTTTTCAAAATAGTCCGAGGGCCAGATGGTAATATATGTATTTCCAAATCTCTTAATATATCTTTATAAATTCTTTATTTCCAATATTTTGATGGGCGGAACCCTCCTCTAATATACAAGATGGACGTTAAAATTTACCACATAAGCGATATAACGGAATTTTTTAACATTTTAAGTGATTATTAATACTAATGTAGACTTTTAAAGCTGATTAATATAAATAACCTCGTTAAACAGGTTAAGGTGATATAGAAGGGTTTTATATTTCGTATATCGCTTTAAGACTGAATAACGTTCACACTAGCACTCTTAGAGGGCTATAAAGCTTCAAGCTTCCCGTAGCACCTCAAGCGCTAAAACACCAATATAACACTACATTATCACTGCACTATTAAGAGTTATAAGATTGATTATTATAATCCTTAAACGGCTCGAGGGTTTTCTTATAACCACTTTAACATCAAAAGTGATGTTTAGCACTTAAAGGTATACATAGCACCTAAATAGAGCATTTACATAAGCAAGTGATAGTAGTCACTCCAAAAGAGCTTTTAATGTTAAAATCGATTTAAAGCTGCAATAAAACTGTAAAGTTCTAGCTTATAGCACCTTATTACAACTTTAAGCTGAAGCGTAATTTTTCTATATCTTTTATATCACCTTACTATTGCTGGTGCTTAAGCAAGCTCTCTTATATCCGTACTATCATTTAAAAGTATTATTTTATATCTTACATAGCTACTATATAACTTAGAGCTTTAAATTTAGACCCTGTTATCGCTACTTTGCTTGTTGGGAAGTTAAAGAAGGATTTAGCTAAACCATTAATTTACTCCTCGTTTCCTTGTGGTGACGGAGTAAGAATACAATATATCACCACCCCATCTTATCCCATGGGTGTCGTAAAAACCGACTAAGAGACTATCATCTTAACGAAATAAAAAGAAGGAAAACTTGAAATTAAACTCTGTACCAATCCGTCTGGCCAGCGTGGTATTAGTAGGCCAAATATCCCTCCGTTACGGAAGGGGGCCCGTCCCTGCAGTGGGACATTGATGGGATGTAATAATGATGGCGCTTGACGCGCCTGTAGCCACCGTAACTCATCAAAGAAAAAGTAAATAGCAATCGTGAATAATGGCCAGCAATAAAAAACCCTTAAAAACAAACCATACACTTTTAACAGAACCTCGTTCCAAAATTGAACAATACTAAAGTCAAACGAAAATTCCGTGTAACCATTAACGTTCGAAAAAAAAAATAGTTACTTAACCCTCCGAAACGCTTCTCGAAATTAAAAAAAAAAACAATTCCCACACTCCGCTCATATATAACCCAGACAATAGTTACAAGAAATATATGAGGCATATTAACAATACACGCAGACATTTTTATACATTTTTGTTCTACAGTGCCGACGCGCTTAAACGGAAGCAATAACCTAACAGCCCGGACGTTTACGCCATTTTACTCATATAAAACGGCAATAATGCCGTGTTTGCATGGTGAGATATAAAAAATGATTTAATTTTTTTGTTTGTGGCTGAAATCTTGGTTCTTATGACAACTTGGTTGTCTGTTTAAGCATTGATTTACTACAATACTGCTGTTGTCTGAGACAGTGGAATGTCTTCTATCAAAGTATCCCAGACTAAATCCTGTAATTTGGTTTTACATAGAATGTAGCTGTTTGATCAGGTCTAGGTGTATACATATATGAGTAATGGTTCCTATTATGTTGAACAAAGAGTACTTTTGACAAAAAATGCTAGTACTTTTTAGGAAAAATAAAGATATTATTTTAAAGTTCTGCACACATCATAGTGGTCATTTAATTAGTGTTTCAAAAAGTCATTGCGTCATAAGACATGTTGTACCTATGTCTTTTTAAATTGTAAATCGTCTGCTATGGTAAAAAAGTTTAACAATAAGGCTGATATCAATGACGTTACTTCAAAATTCGCAATAACTGCTAAATGACTATCGAACAAATAAAATACACAAAGTAAGTAAACAACATTATAATTATAATTCACACACGATGTATCTTAATTTATCAGTTAATTAATTTAGTCTGTGCTATTACAATATTTGCTTTTACGTACAAAATGTATTTATTCATTGTTTATAGTAATTTATTAATATGAATACATTCGAATAGCGTTATCGGTTACCTTTGTTATTAAAATCGTATATTGGAAATTACTTTGCCACTATTAACTGCGTAAAATTAATTATTTAATAATGTACCTTTATGCTTAATTTATTAGCTTCAGAATACAATACCACTGTTCTGCATTATAACCCGTTGATATGGCTAAAGGAAAAGAAGGAGTTTTTTTAATTCATTTCTTAAGTAAAGGTTTTGTTCGTCTTAGGTGCGAAGTATTTAAGAATTTTGATGGGCTACGGTACGCCATTTTAATTAGAACAATACGATTTTCTATATTTGAATATTTATACTCGTACACTTAAGTAGAATAAGGGACATTGTTCGCCACAAGTTCACGTCACTTCTTCCGGCCCTCCACTTGTATCATCCGACAAAATCAGGTCGTTGCCGTCGGTCCAACTGGCCATAGGGCGCCCTACGATACGTTGACGACTTCTGTGGCGTAGTGGTTATATAACATGACTGCTACGCAGAGGTCTCGGGTTCGATTCCCGCTCAATGCAAATCTATGTGTGCATGAACATGATTGTTGGCATTGGTCTGAGTGTTTCTATGAAATGAAATGAAATGAAATGATGAAATGAAATGAAATGAAATGATGAAATGAAATGATGTTTTATTTTGCTAAGTGTAGGTTACAATGCAGTTCTTATTTGCTATACATGATTTATAATATTTCCTGTACACTTCGCCATAAATGACATGCAAAAAATCGTTTTTTTTACAAATAGGTAACGTCTATCTTAAGTCTAGGACAAAATTGAGCATTTAGTTATTTAGTACATTATAAATAAAATTGTATATTGTAAATTATATTAATAAAATTGATAGTTAATTAGCACAAAATTGATGTATATTATAATAATTAAATAAAAAAAGAATAAAAATATATTGATATAATTAAAAAAAGAGAAATCACAAATCATAAATTATTGCAAGTTTTTATCAACTATGAAATCGTTAATGCTGTAATAACACTTTTCGTGTAAAATACCTTTTAATTTATTTTTAAACACTTGAATCGAACAATCTTTTAAGCTATCGGGTATCTTATTGTATATAGTGGGTCCCATACCGAAAACACTTTTCCTGAGTAAAGCAGTATTGTACGATTCTTTCTGTAATTGATATTTATACAATGACCTAACAGGACCTCTTCTACTTTCTGAAACTTTTGTGTAGTACTGTTTATTAGAATGAACAAACACTGCCATCTCATAAATATACAAAGCTGGAAATGTCAATATTTGGAGTGACTTGAATATAGGTGCACAACTATCAGTCATTTTTAGACCGCTCATTGCTCTAATACAGCGCTTCTGAGCCAAAAATATCTGTTCTCGCAAACTACTATTTCCCCAGAAAATAATACCGAAACGCAAAGTTGATGCTACCAGGCCGTGATACGCTACCAATAAAGTATTTGTGTTCACTTTCTTACTCAAGTTGTAGAGCACATATGCAGAAACGCTTAGTCTCTTACACACTGATTCAGCTTGTGGTTTCCATGTTAATTGGTTGTCTATTAACAGACCTAGAAACTTAGTGAATGATATAAAGAAGAGAAAAACTTAATTGATATAAAGATGAATAATAATAATATACGAGTATGTATGTATTTACAAAAGAAAAAGTATTTGAGTATGTTTATCCGTTGTCTAGTACCCATAGTACATGCTCTGCTTAGTTAGGGACTAGATGGCGTTGTGTGAATGTGTGAGGATTATCTATTTATTGTTTTCCAATTCATAGTATGCCCTTAAAGGTAACCCTCAAACGGCCATCGTTCCTTTGACAAACATAACCCATCCACTGTCACTTCAGCTTACAGATTCTGTGACCTATATCAGTAACTTTAAAACGGCAGCCAAGCCTAATAAATAAAGAAAGTATTGATGCAGGTTGTATAAATAATAACAGCACTAGCAAACACTTTAAGAGTCATAAAAATAACTTACTTTGTCGACGAAGTGCTTGCTCGATGCACTCTGAATAATTAATAAAACGTGCATTTCCCTTATTTTAAACGTTGAGAGGTTTAAGATGAGTATCCACCACTAGGCTTCAGCTAATGTAAATATTAACGTTAGAGTTATGGACCGAATGCCATATTTTTCATTAAAAATGTGTTATTTTTTGGTAAATTTTTTCGTTAAGACAATATTCACGAATAATCCCTTAGTCGATTTTTACGACAGGATGAGATGTTATTGTATTCTTATTCACTCACCACACGGAGATTCTTACTCCTTTTATAATATATATACTAAATATATTAGTTATGTATTATATTAACTATACTAGTATAGTTCATTATCATAATTATAGCCTGTTTATGTCCCTTCTCAGGAATAAGCTTATTAATACCATGTTGACATCTAAAACCTATACCAATGTATGGGTTTATGATCAAGTTTTTCTTTTTTCTTTATCATTAGATGAACCCCATCTTATCTGGGACCATGTATTTAACTCCGTCACTACCTAAAGCCACTGTAAATGCGCCCGACGTTGTACACAATTGTAACCGGGATTTGAAAATTTATATTATGTTAGCTAGGAAGTTTCGGTCGAATCGTAAATTTAGTAGGCTTGACTACCAGCTTGGCAGCCTGGACATGGCTAAGGATTCAATAGCGTCAAGTACTGTGGCCGCGATCCCAAGCACATGGTAAAATCCCGTATTCATTCATTCATTCAGCCAATTGACGTCCACTGCTTGACATAGGCCTCCTCCAAATATTGCCACCTTGTGCGGTCCTGCGCTTCCCTCATCCATCGGCTTCCCGCCGTCCTTACGAGGTCGTCGGTCCACCGTGTGAGGAGTCTCCCCACCCTGCGTATATCGTAAATCCTGTATACATTAAAGAATGTGCTACCTCACAAAAAAAACTAAACCTAATTCTAGAGTCCTAAGAAAAACTCTAAAACGTCTTGGCACTCTCAACAAAATGAATTAAAAGAAAATGGGAGTCGATTAAAACAATGTAAAGCGCAATTAAGATTTTTAGTACTAGCATGTTTGCAATTTGTTACATTAAAACGTAAGAATTTGCCAAGACCCCTTGTAACCCCTGTTAATTACCATAGTTTCAACTCTTTCAATTATGTAGCACGCGAATTTAGTACTCCATAAAATATTGTTAGGGTTAGTTTCAAAGTATTTTTGTTAGTTAAATGAAATGTTAAAGTTATATTCGAAAAGTAATTTCTTATAACCAAAGTATAAAATGTATAGATTTTTAAGTATACGTACTGCATAAGCTCATAAATCCCTAGCCACAAATAATGGTGTTAGGCTATTTTGAGTTGTACTTAACTTGCAATTAGGTGGAGTATCTCTAATTTGATTACTTCAAACCTGACACTAGTAGGGGTTGAAAACTTCAATATACCTATCAGCCAAAATAAATCCGCAGCTATAGACTTCCTTGAAATGTTTCTACCACGAGAAATTAAGTGTCTCCTTCATTCTTCAGACCTCGGCTCTCTTGGTTCACTTGGTAAGGGATGTTTCCACTCTTTATCTTTTGACGACCTCTGTGGCGTAGTGGTTATATAACATGACTGCTACGCAGAGGTCTCTGGTTCGATTTCCGCTTAATGCAAATGTTGTGTGCATGAACCTGATTATTTGCATTGGTCTGAATGTTTCTATGTATAATATTTATGTATTTCTAAAAAAAAAGTATATAAGTACTAATATCAGTTGTGCTACCCATAACACAAGCAGGTTAAGCCTAGCTTACTTTGGGAACAGATGGCGCCGTGTAGAGATGTCCGTGAATATTTATCTTGCGATACGCTCTCACTATTCAAGAATTTATCAGCCTAAATAAATATCCAAACTAGTGAATCATCATTCCCCTGCCCTTATCCCAATTTTATTTAGGGTCGGCGCAGCATGTCGTCTTCTTCCATACTTTTCTATCAGACGTCATCTCACAAGTAACACTCTTCGCAGCCATATCGTCTTTCACACAATCCATCCATCGTTTCTTTGGTCGTCCTCTTCCCCTATATCCACCCACACACATGTCCAACACCTTCCTCACCACATGACTTTCATTCCTCCGCATAACATGCCCATACCATGACAGCCGGCTGAACTAGTAAATATTCATCTTAATGCCTGCGTAAGATGTTCTGCTGAAGATAATGTTTAAAGAAACTGTTTTGCATATTTCAGGCGCATTAAAACAACTTTGCAACTTCGCTGTCAGTTCTCTTTACTTTTTGCTTCCTTAATTGTTTTATAAGGGGTTTATTATTAAAAATAGAGCTTGTTGCATGTGTTTAATTAGTTTCGAAAGATTTTAAGCTGTTAAACAATGTAATGGTTTTATAAAACACTGCATTTGATAGTGTATCATTTTTTCTCGAGTAAGATTTCTTAAGTTAACTCACTTGTTACGAGCGTCCTTTTAAAAGACCACCTCTCAAAAATTAATAATTACAAATATGAGGTTACTATAACAAATAGTTTTTGATAAATATTACGAGTTTAGGAGTTTATATGTCATTTAATAAATTACTTTGGTGTTTTAAGTGTATTATATTGTGGTTTTAGCCGAAAAAGTTTTCTTTATAAAAACAATACATCTGGAGAAAGGTTAGAATATACAATTGTCACCAAATATCGACAAAATACGTGTAATACTGTAACAACATAACCCTTACCTATATTTCTAATGTATTTATTACTCTGTACAATACAATTGTAGTTGCCATTTTTCAAGTTTATTATGGCGTCCTTTTAAACGAACAGTCGTAATATGACCTACTATGACGCTTTGTTCTGTTACAAATGTTTCCTTTTTTTGCCTTTAGATCACATATCAGAGTATAATGTTTACATGAGATTGTGGAGAAGCAAGAACTGGTTAATGATGATGACGAAATACCGTCATATATTACAATTAAAACCTTCTGATAACTGTAATGCCGAGGTAACTGACAAAGATTCAGGTGACGAGAATTAAGTTTCTATGTCAAATTTATCTGGATCTCAGTTACCAGTTTCTGCAATAGCTCATTATAGCTATGATGCATCGACTTCTAGCAATAGCGATGATGATCATTTAGCACAAGTGGAATAGATACCACTTCCAAATCTAGAATCTTTCGAAGAAACAATTTATACGAGGCAAACCGCTTCGATGGGGCTACAAATTCTGAGTTAGAGCTACTCGCTTAGGATATGTCGTATGGTTTGATTCTTATCAAGGTCAAGGAGCAGACATTCCTGAAAGTTACAAAAAGAAGGTCTTAGGCGCTAGTGTAATTCTCTCATTTTCGTTCAATAGATGAGACAGCGTCGTTTCGCTTGTTCTTTGACATTTTTTTTACGTCTGTTCATCTTATTAATAGACTGAGAGGAGCAGATATGAAAGCTACTGGTACCATAAGAGAGAATCGTGTATCTAAGGGTCTTTTACCTTCTAATAAGGATATGCCTAAATCAGAGCAAGGAATGTTTCAATACAGATCTACAAGTGCTGAAGTGGATTTGTTGAACAAGTGGCATGATAATAATAATCATCGTTACCGTGGCGACAAATCCTTGTATAGTTCAACCTGTACCTGTTAAAAAGAGTCTAATTACACATATATTCACGTCGAACAACCAGTTGTTATGAAGTCGTCGTGTAACAAAAATGTTCTGAGAACATCCATTCGAGGCAAAAGTGGTATTTTTCTATTATATATCATGAATTAGATATGATAATACATGGTAAAATACCAGCTACTTACTTTTTTATTAAAACCAGTGCAATACAATGAGTTTTCCCAATTTAATTCTGAAATTTAATATTTTAGTATCAGCGAAGTGACAGTAGTACATTTTACGAGTGTCCTTTTAAAAGGACACCATTTTCCGGCTTTTCCAAAAGTCACAGATTTTTTTTGTTATTTTTTACATGACATATGATGTACAATAAGCAGTTCATGAGAAAATTATAACATTTCGATAGGTATTACACTTCTCGTAACAAGTGGGTTAAAATGGAAAAGCACATAATTTTTTAAAATAGTTCTTTGTTTTTAGAGTAAAAACAGACGATAGCATAACGAAAAATGACGTTCATTTTGTGCGTATCATAGAAACTCACGTAAATACCTACCATTTTTTTAAGTACTTATACTTAATCATAAATATTAAATTGAATTAAAATAACATTTCCTTTTCTCACAATCTTATTATAACTGCAATTATAACACACTTATATAACTATTTAACAATTAATAATATATGGGTATAATATAACAGACAACATAATTAAGTAACACGTTTTTTCTTTATAAAATCATTTTACACATTATTGCTACCTACCTATTTTTCAACATTAAAAAAATACAAAACTGACAATAAAATATAGAAATACAATCACAAAACATTAAATTATTATTCAAAGTGTTTGTGTTTATTTTATTAAGTAATTCAAAAATACTGCACGCAGTTTATCTATAGATAATAATAATAATACAGTCGAGTCTAAGTTTAGTCAAATATTTTTTGCTAGATGGTAAAAAGGTGTTAGGTACAATAATTTATTTCAGCATTTTTTTTACAAAAGACAAATCCCACACTAGCCTTTAAAAATATCAATTTAACGGACACAAAGAACATCCAGACTAAGGACAATAGTTTGTGTATCACAATTGTCCTCCATGGGAATCGAACCCGCGACCTCATGCACGCCAGCCATGTAATGCGACCGCCGCGCCACCGAGGCAGGTAATTCTGCCGCACCATAACGTGGCGTGCAAATGTATTCATTCATATTTAATTAGCGATTATCCGTGTGGTGACGGAGTAAGAATACAATATGTCACCTCCCCATCTCATCCCATGGGTGTCGTAAAAACCGACTACGGGACTAACCGTAAATATAATCTTTACGAAGTAAAAAGAAGGAAAACTTGAAATTAAACCCTATACCAATCCGTCTGGCCAGCGTGGTATTAGTAGGCCAAGTATCCCTCCATCACGGGAGGAGGCCCGCCCCTGCAGTGGGACATTAATGGGCTGTTATGATGAACATCCGCCACGCGAACGAAGTCGCGGGCACAGCAGCTAGTAATGAATAATTCGTCCCATTAGTAGAATATTGTTGTATCATCACAAGTAACAAAAATGATTTTATTGTAAATTCGTTATCATAATGACGTAAGCTATCTAATGATATATTTTTTTTATAACTTTTGTTCTATATTTTAAAAGTTATGAAGTTCGAATAAAGTTTTTGCCGCGCGGCATACGTAGAATAACGTCTCACGACCACTTAACGCGCGCTCCCGGCTCCGTGCGTCGCGTTTCTTCATTACAACGCACATTGTTCGACGGAGTCGGCAAGAGTGAGGTGTTGTAACAATGGAAACCGACAGTGGCGATCAAAATGGTCAGAAATCGGTCAGAAATCAATTAAATTATTGTTATTTTGTTTACATACACAACGTTGTTCATTACTATTGAGAATTAAACGTTTAAATTAGTAATAAGAAAATTATTTACAAAATAGAATATACGTAAAATACATATTTCATGGATTTTTATAAAATTTATACAACATCCATAAATTTAAATTATATTTAATGGAAAATAAACAATTTTAGTATGTTAATTACATTGTTTTAGGTGTATTACACAAAATTATTGACATTACCACAAAGACAGTATTTAAAATCACATAAAACATTTTTCTACCAAGTTGCCGCATCTTTTTAAAATTAAGTGTAATCCACTAAAATACTTTACTGATAAGTTTCTTAATATGTTAATATACAATGAAGCTTGTCTTATTTGTTTTTCTAATTTTGTAGTTACTTATGCACATATTATATTTTACTACGCATAATTGTATCTTCTTTTCGTCGGTACGTAAACATGAAACATTATTCGACCAAATTATATTTTAAAGTGTGCGTCGTAAGCACTTATGCTACTTTTTTCTGTTAATTAGTTTCTTGTAAAACATTATTCGAAATCTAAAAGTGTTATAAAATTATTAAATACAGTATTAATTGTACACAGCTATTCTTAATATCTAATTTTCGGCTAACTCTACATAAAAACCAACAAATTTTACAATTATATTGGTGTTTCAAAAAAAATCTAGGTCTAACTTCATAGTACACACATCCGTGTGTACTACATATAAACAGTCTAAGCTGGCCGAGCGATGGTTTCATAATATGTACAACCAAATGCGAGATCAGCTTACACTGATTCTGTATAGGTTGAACGGTAGCAGTGTGTACAATTGTAAACGTCGTTCTACTTGTCGTGATGGACCAGCGGATCCATCGACTCTTACTGAACTGCGTCCTGTAACTCCGTTCCAAATTCAATCTGCATCCAGTTATGAAGCATCATTGTTATCAGTATAGCAGCGATTTTAAGTATAGTATCGAAGATTTGTATACCTACGCCTATGCTATCACCACCTCCGTATCAGACAAAGTGTTATAGTGATTTTTGTCTGATATATTCAGATCAGTCAATTGAATCTGACTTGAGTTATGATAAAATTACATTTCCCAGCAGTCGACTAAAAAAGCGCCACTTGCCAGTCAAACATTCAAGACAAAAAACGTATTTAAATAGTATTCGTAAAAAGTACTGGATAAAACTGCAAGGTATTGAAGAATATTTTTCAGAAGAACATCATGATCCATTCAATTCAGTGAAGCAACCGAATGCACCCATAGCTAAATCTTACTCAAGTCAGTTCAACACTGAGAGTAACGTGATGGCATTACGTGCACTTTCTGATCAAAGTCAATCGCTTTATGGATCGCTCTGTTTCTAATACTGTCATATCACTTTAATCACAAGTGCAAGCTATCGAAGAACGTTCTTCAGAAGGTCCTAATTAGTCTAATTCTATGAAGCAACACTAGCTCCCAAATTGCTCAATCTTGCCCAACTCGGTCAAACACTGAAAGTACTGTGATGGCATCTCCCGCTCCCTCAGCTCAAAGTCAATCATTTTATGGTACAAATAGCTCTGTTTCTGAACTTGCGATACCACGCCAATATGTCGCGATAATTGGACTGATCTAGGAAGGAAACGACAACCTTGGACAGGAGCATTCTACTAAAGCTGGGAACGTATTTAATACAAAACAAATCTACCAAGTGCTTTGATATTAGTTACGTACAAAGCTTAGATATATTTAAATAGTTTTAGGAGTTTTGTGACTGAAAAAAGCAATGAGAGTATGTGTTAAAGTACACAACTAAGAGGTCATGTTGTGCGTACGTGACGTGTTTGGCCAGTTCCTAGATGTGATAGCTGTCTACAATATCCTCAGGAAATCTATTCATAGGACGATGGAAAAATTATGGTTTGGACGGGAATTCGTGTGGGTCTTAAAACAGACTTAAGTACGTTTTGATCAGAAGCACCATGACGGCTGAAAAATAGCTTAACGAGGTTGTTTGAGCTTCTAGTTCCAATAATCTACCCCCGTATACTACATTTTGACCAAATGTTTAAGCTCATGGACGATAACACCCATCCGTTTAAAATGAAAGTGTTATCCAGATAGTTGCAGGAGCACGACATATCGGTCTTATCCTGAATCACTCAATCACCTGGACTAAAAACCATAAAACACACGTAGGAAATGTTCCAAAGAAGTGCTTTGATGAATTTTCCTGCAAAAATTGCGATTGAAGAGCAACTTTTTTGCATCCTAGTCGGACATGGAACAATATACCGCACCAAGACCTGGATAACTTAATCCAAGCATGAAAAACCGTTATTTACGTTTTTTGGATGTACTGACTAGTACTAAGTTAAAAATAGATTAATAATCGATTTTTGTTCAGTTAAGTTTTTAATTTATTTGAATAAAACATTATTTACGCTAAAATAATATCTAGATTGTAGCTATATGCCATTTATATGGCTACAATCTAGAATTAAATAAAATTTTAGTGTATAAAAATATTAACGTATTGAATGTTATCTTCAATAATTTTTGAGTTAATTGAGTAAATACCAAATATCCCTAGACAAAGTTGATGTGTGTATTTAGTCTATAAAAGCCGGATCTCAAATTTAACCAGCACATATTCATGTGATCAATAATTATTATAATTACGTGTACCTTCTTTATAGTCGTAATCATAAAAATTCGGCTTAGTTAACTTTTAGTTATCTGTGTGGTAACGGAGTAGGAATACAATATGTCACCACCCCATCTCATCCCATGGGTGTCCTAAAAATCGAAGGGACTATCCGTGAATATTATATTTACGAAATAAAAGAAGGAAAACTTGAAATTAAACCCTATAGCAATCCGTCTGGTCAGCGTGGTATTAGTAGGCCAAGTAACCCTCCGTCACGGAAGGAGGCCCGTCCCTGCAGTGTGTGTGCAAGTGCATTCAATACTTGGAAATTCACATCATTACTTACGTTAATTCTTAAGACGGGCGGAGCCGGCCGACAAACTAGTATTATATAAAACATATTCTCGAAAAACATTGAGATAATTTTAGGATTTCGTAAAATATTGTTTCACCTGCACATACAACGTGATTAATTTGGTCAAATAACGTTGCATGTGTTCAAGAGACAGCTCCTGAACTGTTTTCGTTGGCAGTACAATGTTATGTATGCACATGCGACACACTATCTACGCACAGGAATAGTTTTTAGACTAAATAATTATATCATTAATAGCTGTATTTATATCTATGTACACTGTAAAAATATTACATGCCTAAAGTCTTCCGTAAAAAAGTTATAAGCAAAAAATGCTAGCGCAAAACTTCAAATCGCTCTACTAAAAAGTAGACATTTTGTAGATACAACATTGTTCTACTAATGGGACGAATTATAACAATTGCATAATGAAATGAATCTGTATATTATTCAAATTATTTTCTAGCTATTAGTGAACTTGTTCAAACTGACCGCGTGGGATAAAAGCGTTAACATGAATTATGTCTAATTTATTAACCATTCTGTGGCTGTGCAGTGGTCGAGATGAGAGCGGTTTAGTCAGTTTAATGTCAATTACATAAATGCTATAATTAATTTATGAGCCATTTTAGAAAGTTAGACTTTAGTTTAGTAATTGATGTAATTATTACTTTACATTAATTACGTGAATAAATAACGTTTAAAGTTAAAATTAACACTTCGTGTCTTTAAAAATCAATTGACCGCATTAAGGGCGAGGTGATCTCGTATGTATTTGTCGCAAAAAAAGAAACCTATTGTACTTAGTTTCTGTGCTTTGGAAAACTTTTCATAAGTCAGTTCCTAAGTATGACAGTTGTTAAACTACGTAAAATACCTTTGAATTACTCATAACACCACACGAGAGTTAGTAATAATAGTAATCTGAACGCTGCAACTTACAGCTTTCTTGGTTTATCCATTCATAGGTCTTCCATCAAAAAGTTTAGTAACATTGAAGTCTTCGGCATACGATCAGACCCTGAACATACTAACAGTTACAAAGCTCTTCAAATACAGGTTTAATTTCCATTGCATGATGAATGTCTATGTTTGACTTTGAAACTCAACTAATATTATATTGGAATTTAATAGAATTTGTGGAAACTATTTGCTAGTTTTAGTAAAGTGTGTGCGCTGTACGCTGCAATAGTTTAAGGAGTGAATTTTGCATTAAATTCTACTTATACTAGTGCATTACTTTGATAGATAGTTTACTTTACTAAAAGCTTTCTTTTTCCTTTTAAATAAGACAAGTGTTTTGCTAGGGATTGGTTTATGTGTAGCATAAACTTTTACGGACATGATACTAACCCAAATGAAGTTATTTCTGGTTAAAGACAGTTAAGTATTAGTTATACGCAAAAGAAATCAATGTGTGATTGATTTATTAAAGTTTTATGTTTGCTATCATTATTTTACTATCCTATGTCAGTAAACATTTAGGCACAAATTTAGCGCCAAGCCAAAATTTTCCTAAAATGTTTAGTGTTTTCAGTAAGAGGACTCTGCATTGCTTTATATAATAGGCAGCCAAGCCAACTCTTACCAAACTTTTGACGGTTATAACATTTTTGAGTAAGACCTATTACGTAGACGTTGATGTATTCATTTATTTATTTATTCTATGTGTCTCCAACAAAGGCAATACATTAGAAATGCGAATATAAAAAAAACTATATTAGGCGCATATTATTATGATTATAACATACTTCGGTGTTTGCCTTCAAGTAAAAATCAACTTTGCCACTAGTTGTAACCACAAATGAGAGCATGACATACAAAATCAGACCATACCAATGTAAAATAGTTAACTAACATTGGACAAATCCACTGAGAATTAATTTCCGATGTCCATAATAATGAACGGACTGTTCGACTCATTTGCATCGATATATAGCTAGGTCGTTCAGTGAATTCGAAGCTATTGCAATACCAAATGAGCTCGGTCAACGGTTGCACTATGCAAAAATAATAATTTAACTGCGTTGCTTTAATTAGGGATACTACTATGACTTCTAACTTGGTTTTGGATTTTAGTTGTTGATTTAAATGTGAGATTCAAAATCTATACTACTACTACACTTATATTCGTTATTATCCGGATGGTGACGGAGTAAGGATACAATTATGTCACTACCCCATCTCATCCTATGGGTGTCGTAGAAACCGGCTAAGGGACTATCCGTGAATATTATCTTTACGAAATAAAAAAAAGGAAAACTTAAAATTAAACCCTATACCAATCCGTCTGGCCAGCGTGGTATTAGTGGGCCAAGTATCACTCGGTCACGGGAGGAAGCCCGTCCCTGGAGTGGGACATTAACGGGCTGTTATGTTGAGGTTATCAAAATATTTAATCTATGTCCCTTATAAGTCGCAATGTTATTACGTCTTACCATAAATACCAAATTATATGATTATAAAAATATATGTTATAATTTTCTATGCGTATTCGGTTAACATTAACAAAAAAGAATTCTAGTAATGTGATAAACTGAAATTTATTTAAACTTAGATTAAGTAGTATAAAATGACGTCTATAAATACAGATCGAAAGTTGTATTCATTTTGAATAAAGTGTTTTTGAGTTTGAGTTGGAAAACAACAACAAAAAAAATGAAACATTATCAATTCACTTTTTTTACAGTAGCAATTTTAACAGCTTTTCAAACTTTCATTACAAGTCCATATAAGCCCATCTATATGACTCTAGTCACAGCCAGAAAGCGTTCAAGCCGGATATTGCATAGCTCTATTGTTACAAAATTGATAGCGACTACTTTTTTTCCATGTAAAGTGTGTGATTGATGTCCTATAGCTCAACTGTACTGCCTATCGGATTTTAATGCTTTTTTATTTTTACTCAATGTACTAAAAGATTTTTAACAGTCGCGTTTTAACATTTACCCATAACCGCTTCTTAACTTTAAACACTGTTTAACGGTATTTTTATTAGGAAAACCCACCTTATACCAAACAAAACCGTAAGAATTTAAGCTAATCAATTGACTAAAATTTAAGAGGCGTTTATGAGTAAGGGGGTAAGTGTTTTGGGTTATAACAAATGAGAATCATTTATTTGTATCTACGCTTATTAAATTTATAACTTTGAGGTACTTCAAGTGTCTATAGAAGGAACTAAATTATTAATATTATTAAAAAAATGCTTAATTTGGATTCTTATCTGGTGGCATTATACTTATGAGCTCACTAAAGAGACATATAAATATTATAATTTGTGTTATTAAATCATTAAAATACAGGCATGTAGCTACAATTAAACGAAAACAAAAAAAATATAAGCTATATAATATAATATATAATTATATATTTTTTAATATTTTATATTATATTTATAGCCGACTTAATCTATACGATGTATGGCTTTTAAATAAATGATATTTAAAAAAAATTAACGTATGTTGATCCAGTTAAAATTGTGCGGTTCACCTAATTCAAATCAAATCACTTACAAAACCAACAACTCCAAGAGATACTCGTATTTTAAAAGACAGTAACGTATTCCCGCGCGCCCTGAACTCTACCAACTGTGAAGAATGACTGGCGCTTCACAAACACGTAGGTAATTGCATGACATAGCAACAGTAACTGGCTTCCGCGTTCTATTTAACCGATATAGTTTAGTTTCTACAACTAATGTTGTACTTATGTAATATTAAATATGTATGATATTTTTCGTTCGTTTCGTTTGTTATATTTTCCGTGTGGTGACGGAGTAAGAATACAATATGTCACCACTCCATCTCAGTCCATGGGTGTCGTAAAAAGCGACTAAGGGACTATCCGTGAATATTATCTTTACGAAATAAAAATAAGGAATACTTGAAATAAAACCCTATACCAATCCGTCTGGCCATCGTGGTATTAGTAGGCTAAGTATCCCTCCGTCCCTGCAGTGGGACATTCAGTCACCACACGGAGAGTGTTAACCTTTCACTTATCATAAAATCCTAATTTAAGTCAATGTGAAAAACGCTTTCTAAAAAAGGCTTAGTAATAAATTTGACATACGTTATTATTTTGCCAAGTCAAAATAAAAACATTTTCTACATAATTTCGTTCGTAAGTCAAAATTGAAATCTTTGTTTCTGCTGAATCAGTTAGGGGTGGGAATACAACATAAGCCTGTTATGTCAAGCGTAGTAAGCGAGGGAGGAATTCATTAAAATCCTTTTCAATATAACTGTACGATCAAAAACATAAGACGCGACAAATTATAATTTCATACGGGGGAGAAAACAATTTATTTCATTTTAATGGTTATTACACTTTGTTTAATGTTTAACGGATTAATTTAATTTTAGGTTTTAAGTACTTTTTGCGTTCTTACCTCTTGTAATTTTAATAATGTGTTAAGGTTTAATAATAATTTCTTTTTTAACGACACTATCACTTTTACTATAAGGATAACAGAAGCAGGTTAAGCCTAGGTGACTTTGGGAACAGATGTCACTGTGTAGAGATGTCCGTGAATGTTTAAATAAAAAATTACAAAAGCAAACTTTACTTACAAGTTCAGAAAAATATTAAAACAGAAATTAAGTATCAATTTAATCGCATAACTATCTCATATAAAGAGTAATAATATGTGACGTGTTAAGCTCCGTGGTATGTCACGGTCCCCTACTATGTCACGTGTCACGCTGCGATAAGATACCGTGACAAATTACCCGCCGTTGTCACTTGCACTTTTATTAGTTATGTCTTACGTGATGATGGTAGTATTATTTTTTATTAGTTTCTTTTTTTTTGTGTAAGATTTATAATAACAGATATTTTCTTACTTTCAATTAGTATTTAATGACTTACACAGACTAGATACATCCATTATATGTATAGTGATGGACATTTTCTCTTACTTACGTAGTGGTTATATAACATAAGTGTTACGCAGAGGTCTCGGGTTCGATTCCCGGTTAATGGAAATATTTGTGTGCATTAACATGATTATTTGCATTGGTCTGAGTGTTTCTATGTATAATATGTATATATTTACAAAAAAAAAATATAATTATTATTATCCGTTGCTCTGTTTTACCCATAACACGAGTAGGTTAACTGTGTAGAAATGTCCTTGAATATTTATATTTATTTATACTTAGAATCACGTTTTTCTCCCATGGCAGCCTGACTCTTCTGAGCGTCATGGACATTTATGCGTGCTCGTAGGTTAAAACTTTTATTATATATTTTGACAGTTTTGAACGCTACTTAAAGATATCAGTGGGAGAATTTACAACTAACTTTTAACTGCACGCCCCCTTACTCATAAACGCCTCTTAAATTTTAGTCAATTGATTAGCTTAAATTCTTACGGTTTTGTTTGGTATAAGGTTGGTTTTTGTAATAAAATTCTAGCTAAACATTGATTGACATTTTGCTTACATATAAACCTACTGTACCACATAGGGTACACCTAATTAAGGCTTATATAAACCTAACTATAATAACTTTAGTCAAAGTTTTTTTATAGTTACAGCACCTTATTTATTACTCTAAACTGTATAAAAATAATAAATAACAATCTATTTTCTCATAAATAATGTAAAACTTATCATCTTGAAGGTATTGTAAATAATTTCTTCAGTTTCTGTCAGCAAATCTCAATAAAAACACAAAAAACTTGCATTTAACTTATTTGTATTATAATAAATGTAAAATTGGTACTCCCAACTAATTTATTTAAATAAACAAAATACTAATATACTTACATGAGCATCACAATAGTTATTTAAAGTTACTGTACCATATAGAGTACAGTAGGTCTATATGGGTTAAGTTTTCCTTTTTTTATTTCGTAAAGATAATATTCATGGATAGTCCCTTAGTAGGTTTTTACGACACCCATGGGATAAGATGGGGTGGTGACTTAATGTATTCTTACTTCGTCACCACACGGAGAAGGATTTCTCCGTGTAGTGACAGAGTAAGATTGTGGAAATCGATACATCAATGCGAAATTGCGAACTCGTGCAAACCAAACCGATTCGGTAAGAGCAGGTATAAGGGAGGCACCGGAATGCCTAAAGTGGAAATTTATCCATTTAAATAAATAAATAAATAATCCTCACACAACGCCATCTAGTCCCAAACTAAGCAGAGCTTGTACTACGGGTACTAGACAACGGATAAACATACTTCAATTCTTTTTTTTTGTAAATACATACATGTTATACATAGAAACACTCAGACCAATGCAAACAATAATGTTCATGCACACAAAGATTTGCATTGAGCGGGAATCGAACCCGAGACCTCTGCTTAGCAGTCATGTTATTTAACCACTACGCCATAGAGGTCGTGGAGATTTGAAAGAAGTATGATGGCTGATTATGATGATGTTGATTAATATACTTGCTTGCTACCTACTAAAATAGCCTATAGTAACACTAATACCTTTCGTCTTTAACGATTACCAAACTATCAATATCACTTATCTTACTCATGATATTGATTACTTAGCTAATCTGTTCTTACATGTTCCTTAAAGATGGCTGGATCTGGTGTCATCTCGGCTTAACGTAGGTATATTAATTACTAGCGTTAGAGTATGCCTCGGAATTAATCAAGGTTTAGAGACTTGCGCTTACTTCTAATAATAAATTATTAGATTTTTAGTCTTAAAACAACGGCTTTAGAGTACATTTTTCAGCCGGAGTCACGGGAGGATCTCATCTCATTTCAATTGTATAAACGCATAAACATTGGTTCACCATAATCTTCCATAATATACTCTATAACAACAATAATAAAGCCAACATTTAAAAATATGTTTCAGTATTGCCAGAACAAATCCCGACTTTTACTTACTTATCTAACTTTAATGGCTTTAAATACAAGGAGTTCCGTGCTTAAATGGTTAGGTGAATTAAAAAGTTTTATAATCCGTAATTAATTAATATTCAGTGTATTTCAAAGTACCTTTTATCCTCGGCGTGGAATTAAAGGTTTAAACCCCAAGCGAGGACAAAAAAGAAAAAAAAGGTTGTAGCTTTTAGAAACTTTAAGAAAAAAAGACGGCTTCTGAATAAAAATCACTACATTTGTCACAGCATAAGAATTGGAATTAGACAAATTCGTCCGTTAAATTAAGGCCATTCCGGATGGGGAACGGAATTCGATTTGGGGTAAATCTCCCACCCGGCTAGGGAAATGGGGAATTTTCCTTTACCGCGCCTCGCGAACTTAAGCGATACTCTGGATCGCACGTGATTGGATGAAATAGAAAGTGTATTTACTTCTAATTTGATTTTAAATTGGATACAAATGGATGGCGATTTTTTTTACTTAATTCGCCAAAGAACGAGCGTCCCAAAGTAAATTATTTAGCAAAGAGACTTCAGATGTGGGAATTAAACTGAGCATTTGTGGGTACCCTACGATTGAGCTGAACTTTTATCTTTATTCTTTATTTTTACAATAAAAACTAGATAAAAAAATATATTTATTAATAATTACGGTAAATTATTTAATATTATTACTCACAAAACACACTATGATACTTTTTTTAGAGTCTTGCATTGATTGCAAACGTTACTAACACGCATGTTCAAATACACCTATTGCCTATCAATGCTATGTCGGCGTTATGATACACTATTTGGGTAAATTTAAATGTTTTAAGAGATATTGATATTTTTTTAATTGACTACTTTAAATAACGATGGGATGGATATAGGGGAAAAGGACGACCAAAGAAACGATGGATGGATTGTGTGAAAGACGATATGGCTAGGAAAGTATGGAAGAAGAGGACATGCTGCGCCGACCCCAAATATAATTGGGATAAGGGTAGGGGAATAATGATGATACTCTAAATAACAATGCCCTGAGTTGCAGCGACTTTTAAAAACATATATCTAAGCGTAACAAAGAATATTAGCGAGTTTACGCTCAGGATAATAATATTTTTTTGAATTGAAGAATTATTTTTATTGTTTATGCGGAAACAGCACATTCGGTGAAAATGTCTCAAATTTAGTTTTCCTTATAATAAAACTATAAAAAAGTTGATATTTAACTGCTAGACAGAGATCAAAGGATTGATTCACTTAATACATAACCACACTAAACAGTCTAAAGTAACCTTATAAGCTTAGCGTACACTCGCCAAAGTAAACATTTAGTTTCATCTCTCAGATGAAGCAAAATTTAAATTCCTTAAATGCACATCACTACAAAACTGCATGTAAGTACTCTAGACGCTAAGACGCTTAAGCCATTTCGTAAGGAAACAACATTATATCTTTGCTGAGTAAACATTGCGAGCTTTTATACTAATTTACCTACTTGAGTCTGAGTTCTAAGAAGTCAATTGCGAGACTTAAATTGTACCTTTTACTTATACTTGATGTTTTGAAGTAAAATTTTAAGTAGTGCGATTTACTAGGTAAGTTTTGAATTGAGCCAGTTTAAGATGTATGTAATGGATACCGTGCATTGCCAAATAGTATGGTTCAGAGATGTTTTAGATTACCACTGTGGCAAGATTTGGCAACAAACTTTAAGCCCAATAGTATACTAAATACTACAAACGCACTAGATGGCCAAATCGTGGCAGATATTTTCGAGTGGCTTTTTTATAAAATGTCTCTTTGGGAATCAACTTTACAGAGCAATTTTGTAGTGAAAATAACCTACATTTATCTAATACTCATTATAATATTTTTTGTGTCGTCAAAGACATCGAGGTAATCATGCAGCGGAATACGCTATCGTTAGTCTATTTAGGCACCTATATTAATAGACAAAGGTCCGAAATCAATCAATGATGAATTATCTCTGGTTCACGGACTAACAGTTAGTACTTCTATCAAAGAAATTTACACAAATTCAGATATTTCCTTTTGGACAAATTCGTATTTCGGGATATGTCTACAGGCTGTATTAACGACACTACTTGAAGAGTACAGATTGGACCGCGCTGCTGACAATCCAAATCGCAAATGATTTAAAATATTTTTGTAAATCGTGTCTGTTTACTTTTGAGCCCTTTATCCTCTACAAGTGCAAGTGTAGATTG
This sequence comes from Schrankia costaestrigalis, assembly GCA_905475405.1. Classification (NCBI taxonomy): domain Eukaryota; kingdom Metazoa; phylum Arthropoda; class Insecta; order Lepidoptera; family Erebidae; genus Schrankia; species Schrankia costaestrigalis. The sequence goes on along the minus strand of FR997829.1, from coordinate 18,492,471 downwards.
GAGGCGAACTCTAGAGTTCTTTGGTTGAATATTAAATAATATAATATGTAGGAAAGAAAAAATAGCCCCTAAAATTAAAATCAAAATAACTAAACATTACGGAATATTGCTTAAAATTATTACAACAATGATCGTAAGTAAGACTAAAGAACTTTTATATGTAGCCATAATCTAACCGTACAAGATAATTCAGCCAGTGTAATTGTGTTCCTAGCTATAAGGATGTACTGTTAAAACACAATGTACTATTACAACCTACCTACTGCTCAGTTTATTGTTCCTGTAATGTAAGTTTTGTTAGTTTTATAACTGTTTCATGAAGTATATAGAAAATAGGAGTCGTGCTTGGATTGTATTTTCAACCGACTTCAAAAAAGAGGAGGTTCTCAATTCGGTTGTATTTTTTTTTTTTTTTTTATTTTTTTTTTTTTTTTTTGTGTTTGTTACCTGATTTCTCGAAAACGGCTAGACCGATTTGAAAAATTTTTTTTTTGTTCGTATGGGTATGCTTCCCATTTGGTCCCATTGTCACCAGATCTGGATCTGGATGACGGTATCCCAGAGAAATCGAGGGCATCTCTTGAAAATTGTAGGGACGCATTGTGTAAAATCTTGTCATACATGTGCATCTCTGACGTCACTACCAAATAGTCAAGAGTAAGAACTGGTCAGATCCTGGAGACCAGAGTGAGTCGAGGGAACACCTCAACGGCATATTGCAGCTACCTTGTGTTTGGGCTTATTTTAATTGTATTGATGAAGACTTTACAAAACTTTACACAAACATGATCTGATGATGAAGAAGATTGAGGGTCGAGGCAACTCCTCAACGGTATATAGCAGTTACCGAGTGTTTGGGCTTATTTTATTCGTATTGATGAAAACTTTACACAACTTTACACAAACATGATCTCATGATAAAGACGACTGAGGGTCGAAGAAACTCCTCAACGGCATACAGCAGCTACCTTGTGTTTGGGCTTATTTTAATTGTATTGATGAAAACTTAACATTATGAATGTAATCGCAGGTGTGGTTTAAGACTTGAATGAAATTCTTATTTTAAATTAAAATAGGAATTAATAACGGATTATAAATAGACAAAATTGTTGAATTGCATTTAATTTATTTTAAACTTATTCTTTAGATATAACAAATTGATAATAATAATTATTATATTTATTTGATTTATTTTAATTTTAATTAACTTAATTATTATTACCAATTAACCATGCCGAGACGGTGGCTACGCTTTTCGATGTTCTCCCTATTTAAAACTTTTTGCATGTAGGTCCTCCGTTGTTCACTAGTCTCTTTTGAAATGACATTGGAGGTAGATTTCCTACATTAAAAGGCGTTTATCCCTTTCTTCGTTTGTTTCATTCAATCGGCGCTGTCTCATATAAGCAGCGCGTTTCGTAGGTCTACCCATATTCCGACAAAGTAATGTCCCACTGCAGGGACGGGCCTCCTTCTGTGACGGAGAAATACTTGGCCTACTAATACCACGCTGGCCAGGCGGATTGGTATAGGGTTTAATTTTAAGTTTTCCTTCTTTTTATATCTCAATCTCTATTCACGGATAGTCCCTTAGTCGGTTTTTACGACACCCATGGGATGAAATGAGGTGGTGACATATTGTGTTTTCACTCCGTCACCACACGGATTTATAGAATTGGAATTCACTAAAAATTTAGAAATAAAATTAATTTTCACAAAAAAAAAGAACCGACTTCAAAGACAAAAATTGCACTAAAAAGTAATAAATAATTACTTGTATTTTGATTTTACAACAATAAATCAGCCATTATTTCTATTTAATTTTAATTTATAGAATAGGTTCTTTTCATTAAGTATTGTAAAAGTATTGTTAAGGATATTTCTTTAAGAGTCTGTAAATATATTTATTTGTAGATTGTTTAAAAGATAATCAAATTATTACAAATAATGTAATATTATTGTTATTTTTGGAGGCGGTGTCAGCCAACGGAATAAGTACGATAATACCTAAGCAAACGGAATGACGGCCATGAATTACAGATTATAAATGACTTCGACATTATATTTGTTGATTGTGTATGGATTAGTTTAAAAATTAAACAAATATTAAACAACTATTCTTATCATATTTAAATAAATATATTTTAAAATACCAGTATCACATTTAAACGTTTTAATATTATATTTAATAACTGATTAAAGCTTTCCAGAACTTAAAATAGATTAGATTTAAAGAAATAATTCGCGAATAGGATCAATAATGCAAAATGTTGTCTACAAGTTCGTTAGAACAGGCAATAAAGTTTTGTATAACACACTCTCATCACTTTAAATGGTTTCTAATTAGATAAATATTGCATTTAAAACGAAAACGGCCGTTTCATTTTCGAATGTGAATTTTATGTAATTATTAGTCTGTGTATAACACGGCGCCATAATATTTGTTTAAGTTTTCAGTCAGAAATAAAAAATGGTATACTTAATAATAACGATCGTGGCTGACACCGACTCCAAAAATAACAATAATATTACATTATTTGTAATAATTTGATTATCTTTTAAACAATCTACAAATAAATATATTTACAGACTCTTAAAGAAATATCCTTAACAATACTTTTACAATACTTAATGAAAAGAACCTATTCTATAAATTAAAATTAAATAGAAATAATGGCTGATTTATTGTTGTAAAATCAAAATACAAGTAATTATTTATTACTTTTTAGTGCAATTTTTGTCTTTGAAGTCGGTTCTTTTTTTTTGTGAAAATTAATTTTATAGTTGAAATCTTTCTATTTATTTATCATTTGCTTCTTAATAATGAATGCACCAGTAGTGAATACCATAATTCATTTTGCTGGTCATGGGTAGTTCTTGTATGGTAGTTTGTTTTTTTTTATTCTCTCTGCTCGTAAATCCACTTTAAAGCGTCTGTGTGTTAGGGTTGGGTTGGAAGGGTATGGTTCCTAGTGGGCTGCGAAACTTAATAGCTTGTGTCTCAAGCAGACAAACACAGTGCTAAAACAGTGTTAACTTTAGCTTTGTTAAGCAAAGAGTTGCCCTATATAATAGATAAATGTAAAGCTTTTTTAACGAATCACTATAATTATAATTGACAACCTCTGTGGCGTAGTGGTTATTTAACATGATTGCTGCGCAGAGGTCTCGGGTTTGATTCCCGCTCAATGCAAATCTTTGTGTGCATGAACATGATTGTTTGCATTGATCTGGGTGTTTTCTATGTATAATATGTATGTATTTACAAAAAATAAAAGTATTTAAGTAAATTTATCCGTTGTCTAGTACCTACCCATAGTACAAACTCTGCTTAGTTTGGGACTAGATGGCGTTGCATGAAAGTGTGAGGAATATATATAATTATGTTACAATTTTCAGCTATAGTAACTATACATAGTTCTCCAAGAATAATTTCTAAAATGTAACAAAAGTTGTTTCAAGTATACATCTTGAACCTAAATAGTTGAAAAGTTGTAGTTCATGTTGCGAATAACATTGTAGTTGAACGAGATGAACGTTGTTAAATAATGAAACAGTTATTTTGATAGCAAAATATTTAAGAAATTTACTTTCTAAGATACGTGAAAATTAATCGAGAAAAGTCATTTACATAAAATATATCGCATACCTCGGACAATAAAGGCGTTTATGCACATACGGATTTTTTTTTTTATTTCGCCTTTTGATGTAAAATACTTCGACTCATGTTCCATATTTTTTTCGTAATTTTCCTAACAAAAGCCATAAAAATAGCTCAAAAAAATACAAAAGCTACTTCCTTAAGAAATATCATAATTAACTGGCAAAAAAAACGTAAATATAGTTGCTCGATGCATAATTTATTTAAACCAGTAACATTAAGTACGTAATCGCTATCAAGTCTTTATTGCTCCAGTCAAATTAAAAGATGTGCACTCGTAAGTTACTTACTCCTTTATTGCACGGTATATTTTCGAATTCATTTTTCGTAACTTCACATAAGCGTCACTGTTAAGCTTATTCTGAAACATATGTGTACTCAATCCTTAATAACTTTATAGATTATTACACAAGTCACTTAGTGCTTCATGCAGAATACCTTCCTTATCGATAACAATTCTTAATCTTACTTACAGAAAAATGTGAATGATATAGTTCAAACGTAAGTATGTTTACGTATGCATGGACAGCGTGTGGATATAAGGGTGTTTTATTTGAACAGCCTTGCTATGTGTTGTGTTACAGTCATGCAAGAATTGGATGGGTTGGCATTACCTATTGTGGCAGCTTACAAACGAGAATTTTGGTTTAATGATGTTATGTGTTGTGTTACAGTCGTGCCAGAATTGAATGGGTTGGCATTACCTATTGTGGCAGCTAACACGCGAGAATGTTGGTTTAATGATTTTATGTGTTGTGTTACAGTCGTGCCAGAATTGGAAGGAATGGAATTACCTATTGTGGCAGCTCACAAGCGAGAATGTTGGTTTTAAGATGTTATGTGTTGTGTTACAGTCGTGCCAGAATTGGATGGGTTGGCATGTATTGAGACAGCTCACAAGCGAGAATGTTGGTTTAAAGATGTTATGTGTTGTGTTACAGTCGTGCCAGAATTGGATGGGTTGACATTACCTATTGTGGCAGCTCACACGCGAGAATGTTGGTTTAATGATTTTATGTGTTGTGTTAAAGTCGTGCCAGAATTGGATGGGTTGGCCTGTATTGTGGCAACTCACAAGCGAGAATGTTGGTTTAATGATGTTGTGTTGTGTTATAGTCGTCTCAGAAATGGATGGTTTGGGATGTATTGTAGCATTTCACTACATTTTACTGTCGCAAGTCTGGCAAGCGACAATAAAATGTAGTGTTGGAGTTAGTTTTGTGAGAATAGGATGGGTTCGTAAGCTAATATTTGGTGGTGTTATATGTATGTTGTGTTATAATCGTGCTAGAATTGAATGGGTTGGCGTGTATTGTAGCATTACACTAGCGATAATGATGGTTTGGTTGATTTAACGATGTTATATGTTTTGTGTTAAAGTCGTGCCAGAATTTGATGGGTTGGCATGTATTGAGGCAGCTCACAAGCGAGAATGTTGGTTTAAAGATGTTATTGCAGCATTTCACTACATATTATCTGCGTTATGTTAGCTTTCAGGACAATAGTCGATTGTAGCTTTCAAGCGACTTCAGAAAACCCCACAACAAAAATCAAGTGGAATCAAATCACGCTACTTTGGTGCTATTAACTTTGAGCTAAAACCTTTTAAAATCTTTGTTTTCATAATCTTTAAGCTTTTGTTCTTGGACTTCTTGGTTTTGAGTTAATTGTTATAGTTATTCGCACACAGACCCAAGCCGCCTTGACCTAAAATTCTCCAAGTTAAAGTCTATGAAAGGTCGAGTCCATGTGCATAGCGAGAAATCGACTGCTTCGGACTCTTCTGATTACTCTCACGTCCAGCGGCTATAGTTTCGTCTAATTTTGCGTTCCTTTGACGAAAAAGGGTTGGTTAGTTATTTACCTAAACGGTCATGTTAAATTTGGTCACCAATGGTTGGTTTGTGGACTTTGGAGGACCACCACGTCTGCCGTAAAATGGACGCTATGCATTTGCACTAACGAACACTCATTTTGAAACCAAAGTTTTACTATTTGCACATGATGCTGAACCGTGTAACTTAGCATGGTGATTAAGCATCAGTGTATGAGTAAGGAACATAAGATTTGACAAATGTCATCTGAACAAAATAGCCGCTACAGACGAGTTACATCGACCAGCTCTATTTGAAAGACACTGTAGCCTTAAATTGACGTCAATAAGTGTTACATAATATTGAATGAGGGTATCCTCATCAACAAAACTAAAAATTTAATTGTATATTGTGTATACAATATACCATTAAATTATTAGTGTTGTTTGCTGTTTATACATGCATATCTATGTAAAATAATAAGAAAAATTTTCTTCCATTATTAATAACTTTTGTAAAAGACAAGTGTCCTCTTTGGCCACTGTAAGGTTAAGTTCCACCTGGGTTCGTGTATGGAGCCATACACGAGGTCAGGATGGAGGAGTGTAAGGTTTATATTTTATTCGGCAAATGTCGGGTATTTTGATAATCAATTTACTATAAAAGGCGTAATGGACGGCACGACAGGGCTGGCTTTTCTTGTCTGAGTATATTATGTAAATAAATATAGGTACATTGTACAATAGGAAGAGTTTGATAACATGTGTAACCTTCATAGATGTAAAAAATTGCTTTAGTTAGCAAAATAAGTACAAAATCAAGAATTATTAAAAAATATTTATCATCTCGTTTTATTCCTGCAATTAATTACCTAACACTTTTTGATATATTGTACATTAGTTGTAAAATCATAGCAAATTAGATACCGACAATTCTTAAATTAAAATGTAAAGTTATTTTTTGTTATTATGAAAATATAAGAAAATATGTATTACTCTGTAAAATATTTCTTCGTGCAATAAATAAGTGTGTCACATACAATATAAAATCTTAATAAATTATCACTGCAATATACACTTACGTAAACTTACTTATTATTTATTATCAAAAATAAACGTGCAATAAGTACTTAAAACTATAAGCTCCGAGCTTATATCACGAGAAAAAACAAGCAATAAAAGCGTTTGTATACATAAGATCCATGTTTTGTTTATAAATGAACAGCAAAAAAGGTGTATGTTTATTTACCAACAGTTACTTAGGGATAACTCTAATACAATAAATAGGTAACTGTTAATTTTCCCTGTAGTATAAAAACAGTAAATCTATCTATAATTTCAGTAAATACATATTAAAGAGCTCATTTAGAGGCTTCTTATGATATATGATACAAAGTACTATCATTATTAGTTCAGGCAATATTCTAGAAACAAACTGTTTTTTGGCTCTCCTGTAAAGTTGGTGTTTTCGAGATACGCCTTTGTTGTCCGAGGTATGCGATATTATCATCATCATCATAACAGCCCATTAATGTCCCACTGCAGAGACGGGCCTCCTCCTGTGACGGAGGGATCCTTGGCCTTCAAGTTTTTAATTCGTTAAGATGATATTCACGAATAGTCCCTTAGTCGGTTTTTACGACACCCATGGAACGAGATGTGGTTGTGATATATTGTATTCGTTATCCGTCACCACACGGAGAAATATCATAAAATATAAATATAATACTGTATAATATAATACTGCAGTTTACATGTATTAGGATGGTCGCGATGTATACGGCTGTTAAAATTGCTTGTATGATGAACCATTAAATAGATGCCATAAGTTAAGATGATATTTAAAAAAACATGTAAAATTATATTATACGCCAAACAATTTAAAAAGAAGCTAAACTTTACACTAATCCCTTACAATATCTTACACCAAACTATACATAATGGGGACAGCTTTACACAAAACCTAACAACTAAGCAAAAAATTAGACCCCAGAAATCCTTTACAAAATCGTTTACAAGCCTAGGACATTGATAGAACTCTACCTTGGATTATCCCGTACTGATCCAGGCTATATATCCCGTTGAACAGTACGAAACCCAGCTATATATCAACACGTATCGAGTGACACAGAGAAAGTAATATGTCTCTTCAAGCTGTATATAAAACCTTAGCGAAATGAAATGGGTCTGCTATCAAGCTGGTGCCCGTCAATCTTATTGTCATTCAATTTGAATTTCCGCTTGGAACCAGTTTTTTGTGAGGCTTTTGGTAGGCCATGGGAATAGCGGTTGATAGTTTTGATTGCAGTTTTAAAGACATCATTTTTTCGTATGGTCAAGTCAATCATTTTTGGATTATGTACATAATTGTTTAGTGACAGAATTCAAGCATACCTAAGTGTGATCTTTTATAACAGTCGAATGTTGTACGCTGTGACACGAAGCTGTCAAAACGTTATCTAAGTATTGGGTTATGAACACACTCTAATATAGCGCAAAATACATATTTATTATTAATTGATACATTACATCATTGTAACATCTCCGTGTGGTAACGAAGTAAGAGAACAGTGTGTCACCACCCCATCTCATCGCATGGGTGTCGTAAAAACCGACTAAGTCCCTTAATCGGTTTTATCTGTATCCGTGAATATTATCTATACGTAATAAAAAGAAGTAAAAATTGAAATTAAACCCTATACCAATCCGTTTGGCCACCGTGGTTTTAGTAGGCCAAGTATCCCACCGTCACTGGAGGAGACCCGTTCCTGCAGTGGGACATTAATGGGTTGTTATGATGATCATTGTAACAGTCTTATAATATTGCACTAAGACATTTTCTTAATCAATACAGTTGTTTGAATAACTGTCTTGGTGGCGCTGCGCGCAAGCTCCAATTTTTTTAACGATCCACAAATTGTTACCCTGAGTTTAAATACAACTCGTATTCATTAAATTAATGTTGCAACACAGTGCATAATCCCTAGTACTCCAATTGCCTTGAAAAATAAAATAGCAAAACTTAGTAGACTCTACTAACATTTCAAAAGCCCAATTTCTAAAATCCGTCTGACCACGCAACAGTTAAACCATATGGTGCAACTAAACTTTTGTGTTTTAACGTACATTTACATTGAGCTTTCTTGTTGTTGTTGAAAAGCCTTTAGTTCTTTAAACTTTTCCACGGATGGTTGCAACTGGTTAAAGATTAAATTTGTGTCAACCTGGCTGTACAAGTATGTATTTGCTATCATATAAGCTAGTGTTTCTTTGTATCAGTAATTATTATTTTAAAGTGCCTGCAAGGCGCGCGTGACGTCCTTAGACTACGCTAACCATAAATATAAAAAAAATCTCTATCAGTCTCTCTCTAAATGTTTTACAAAAGCATGTTTTAAGTTTCTCGGTTCTAGACATTTTGTAGGGACTAGAATAAAAAAAAGTAAGGTAGGAATAAAAGGTACTATTGTTCTTTATTACAAATACTTAAATATTTTTAAAAAATGATTAATCTACAATATTTTATCTAGAAAAAGTCGTAAAATTTGTATCCGCTCACTCCACGGCCATACTTCCAGTCTCACCCAAGCTCCAAAGCCGAGAAAAACCTAACATTTGTCACTACATCGGAATCTGTTGAATTAGATGCTTCAAGGGTTCCTTGGGATGGGAATCTGAGCTTATTTTTTGTTTCCCCGCCATGTTATAGAACATTTGACTCGTTATGGCGCTGATGTATCGTAATAACGTATCTGAAACGAGGGTAAGATCTTACGCTTTACGGTTTCTAGTTTATGGCATAAAGGTGGTGTTGTAAAATATTTCTAAAATAAAAGTTTGGCAAATTGAATTATTGTTTTTGCTTAATTATAACAGCCCATTAATGTCCCACTACAGGGACGAGCCTCCTCTCGTGACGGAGGGATACTGGGCCTACTAATACTACGCTGGCCAGACTGGTATAGGGTTTTTCACGGATTGGTATAAGGTTGAGTTTCAAGTTTTCCTTCTTTTTATTTTGTAAAGATAATATTCACGAATAGTCCCTTAAAACGTTTTTACGACACCCATGGGATGAGATGAGGTGGTGACATATTATTGTATTCTTACTCCGTCACCACACGGATGCTATAATATGACGATACTTATAATATGACAATGTTTTTTATAACAGCTTATCAATGTATCAGCACAAACACATCCTCTAAATAGGTAAAGTAGCTGCAACCTACGCTTGGCCAGCAATTAGTTCATATTATTATATATTATTTAGTGGTAAGTTTCCTTAGTTTAGTAGATAAACTGACTAACTCTAACCTGTAAGGTGAAGACACATTGTTCGTAATTTTTTATTTAATCACCACAACGAAAATTTCAACAACAACAAGAAAGCTCAATGTAAATGTATGTTAAAACACAAAAGTTTAGTTGCACCATATGGTTTAACTGTTGCGTGATCAGACGGATTTTAGAAATTGGGCTTTTGAAATGTTAGTAGAGTCTACTAAGTTTTGCTATTTTATTTTTCGAGACAATTGCAGCACTGGGGATTATCCCCTTGTGTTGCAACATTAATTTAATGAAAACAAGGTGTATTTAAACTCAGGGTAACAATTTGTGGATCGCTCAAAACAATTGCAGCTACCGAGTAGCGCCACCAGTTATTCAAACAACTGTATTAATTAAGAAAACGTTCATGTAGTGCAATATTATAAGATCATTACAATGATCATCATAACAGCCCATTAATGTCCCACTACAGGGACGAGCCTCCTCTCGTGACGGAGGGATACTGGGCCTACTAATACTACGCTGGCCAGACTGGTATAGGGTTTTTCACGGATTGGTATAAGGTTGAGTTTCAAGTTTTCCTTCTTTTTATTTTGTAAAGATAATATTCACGAATAGTCCCTTAAAACGTTTTTACGACACCCATGGGATGAGATGAGGTGGTGACATATTATTGTATTCTTACTCCGTCACCACACGGATGCTATAATATGACGATACTTATAATATGACAATGTTTTTTATAACAGCTTATCAATGTATCAGCACAAACACATATCGATACTAATAAGTATGTAATTTAATATCTTGAAACTACACTTACTCGTTCAAGAAGTGTAATGTCCATAAATAAACCACAATATCATGATATTGAACTAAAAATGAAGAAATTATTTTCATTAAAAAGCCGAACGTAAAAGATTTACGCATTTCAACACAAAACATTGTCGGCCACAGTATTTTTAAAGGCTTCGGTCCGTTCGATAGGCTTGACAAAGATAGATGGCTTCTACTCGAAACAGGGAAAACGTCGAACGTCACTCAGGGCCCGCCAACACGTTAGAAAAAAGGATTTGCCGCTTGTGGAATTAATGCCTCGGCCGATTTAGGGCTGCTGGTTCGGTTACGGAACCTTCGAATACCTATGTTTTGTGTCTAATTAATTAAGGCTGGTGAAAAACTGTGGCTATGTGTTTAATGTTAGGGAATACTAAAGGGTAACTACGTAGATAAGGCTATATATTTTTACTTAAAGGTAGCAACTTGTTTTGGTTTGATGTGTTAAAATTAATTGATGAGCAGTTTGTTATGATAATTACTGGTGTAATGACTGGTAATAAATAAAAGACACTTATTATCTTTATTATAATATTCTATTAAATTAGCTTATAGATTATCGACATCGCTTAAAGTTTCTTGCTGCTTTTGTATTCCCTCCTCTACCGAGACTTCCGTTCATCATAACAGCCCATTAATGCCTTACTGCAGGGACGGGCCTCCTCCCATGACGGAAGGATACTTGGCCTACTAATACCACGCTGGCCAGGTGGATTGGTATAGGGTTTAATTTCAAGTTTTCCTTCTTTTTATTTTATTTATATTCACGGATAGTCCCCTAGTTGGTTTTTACGACACCTTTGGGATGCGATGGGGTGGTGACATATTGTATTCTTACTCCGTCACCACACGGATAAATTGAATCTTAATAATCACTTTAAAACACTTTATGTATACTTTTTCCATTACACCGGAACAAACAAAAACTTAAACGAATTTCTGGAACATTAATAATATAACAACGTAACCGAGGTTCGATAATTATAATTAAAATGGAGTCAGCAAAAACGTGACTTTTATAACACTTTTAGAATTAACTCATGTTCGGATGAATGAAACAGATTTAAATTTTAACTTATTATGTGTACAAAATGTGTTTTAATAGAATGTGAGTGAAATATATTCAGTCACATTGGGTTTTAATGAATTATTTATTGTTGTGACATCTCCGTGTGGTGACGGAGTAAGAATACAATATGTCACCACCCCATCTCATCCCATGGGTCTCGTAAAAACCGACTAAGGGACTGTCCGTGAATATTATCTTTACGAAATAAAAAGAAGGAAAACTTAAAATCAAACCTTATACCAATCTGTCTGGCCAGCGTGGTATTAGGTAGCAGGCCAAGAATCCCTCCGTCACGGGAGGAGGCCCGTCCCTGAGGTGGGACTTTAATGGGCTGTTTTGATGATGATGTTGTGACATCTAGATAGCACAGTGAGGTTTGTTGCGTGGCTTTTATTTACTAGCGCCTAAGAAGGGGAGGTAAACTTCGGTTAAGTAAAATAAAATTTAAGTAGTTTCAATTATAAATAGCGAATGATTTAACTTCCTCGGCGGCAAACTGTTGTTTATGCGGCATGAGATCGTGAATAAAATAAGGAAAAAAAAATTGCCACTGTAGTGAATGACGCGCACAAATTACAAAGAATATAATAAAGAACTTATTTGTAGGAACCCAAAACCATTGTTTTGAACCTAAATAAACTTTGTTTGTTAGTATCATGTGTATAAAAAAATAATAACAGTTTAAAGTAAACCCTGTGAAAAGGAAAATAAGGGTTTTTAAAACTACAACACGTACATTGTCAGTAAAAATATTCCACGTTTTAGCGACTATTAAACAATTTGTACGGCAGAGAATTTTGCATATTACATCAGATTCAATTTACAAGTCACTTCATTAGTAATGCTCGCTTGAAGTTAAAACGAAAAGCTCACAACGAAATATTTCATCATTAATATTTACTCTTACAATTTTATGATATCCTAGTACTTGTACCGTGAATACGTTTAGTTATAAGTATTTTTTAAGTAATGTAAAAGTAAGTTGAATGTATTCTGTATAATATTCTATGATAATCTCTATCCTTTAATATTGTACTACATACCTGTGTTAAAAAAATGTTATAATAAATAATTATTTGACATAACTTATAAACAAATCCCAAAAAGTACTCGATGGAATATTTAGTAATAAAACTCCAATAGCGAGTGGAAAAAAGTCCATATATTTAATTACAAAACATAGTTATGCTTAAAAATGAACTTAACAATATCCTAACTATATATCAAACAACGCCATCTGTTGGTGGCTAAATCAACCTTATATTTGTTAAACAATATAACATTAAACATTCCGCCCGGCATGGACGACTCAGTTCATAAAAACAATTTATATCTAAAAACTGATGAATGCAACTAGTAAATGACATGATTATTCGGGTGACATTCAATCCCCTTTAAAGAAATAAAGATACACACATGAAATCCCCTTTAAAGAAATAAAGATACAAAAAAAATATAACTATTCAGCTACTACCAGTTTCAAAATTAATCAAGCTGGCAGCTTGATTAATTTTGAAACTGGTCGTTTTATGACAGTATTTTTGCAACGTACACTAACGACGCGAGTAACTGCATCAGATCCGGGATGTTTATCTACCACCACGCCAAAAAGCCATCTACCAGGTGGCAAATTGTCTTCTTTAATTAAAACGACATCTCCAATTTCCGGCCCAGACAAGAGCTCCTTCCACTTGTGACGTTGGAGAAATTGAGTAAGATACTCTTGCGACCAGCGTCGCCAAAAGGTTTGGACCATTCGTTGTGTGAGCTGCCAACGTTTAAGGCTGGTGATGTTGTTCGCCTCGTAATTATGGTTGGGAATGAGAACTAATGGTTCTCCTACCATAAAATGCCCAGGGGTCAGTGGATAAGGGTCATCTGAAGAACTGTCATTACAACGGGTCATTGGTCTCGAATTAAGACACGCCTCAATTTGAGCCAAGACCGTGGTCAGTTCCTCAAAGGTCAAAGTTGAATTGCCTACTACACGTTTTAAATGGCCTTTGGTAGACTTAATCCCAGCTTCCCATAGTCCACCGAAGTTTGGACTATGGGGTGGGATTCTGTGCCAATTGGTACCGTTAGTAGATAGCCAATCCGCTATGTCTGATTCCACATAAGTTTTCTCTGCAGCCAGCAACGCATTGAGTTCGCGATCTGCTCCTACAAAAGTGGTAGCATTATCGCTCCACAATTCAGCACAATGCCCCCTTCGGGCAGTGAAGCGCTTGAAAGCAGCAAGAAAGGCTTCGGAAGTGAGATCACTAACAACCTCAAGATGGATTGCTCTGGTCACCATGCAGACGAAAAGGCAAATATATCCTTTCGTGGAGCGATGACCACGTCCTTTGGTTGTTCGTACTGCGACCGGGCCAGCGTAATCTAGACCACTATTACGAAATGGCCTGTCCGTTGTAACTCTCGCCGATGGAAGTTGGCCCATAAGAGGTTGGACAGCCTGTGAGGAATACCGCAGACAAGTTACACACTTGTGAATGTATGACTTAACTAAGCTCCGAATACTAACTATCCATTATTTACTGTGAACGTAATTAATTGTTAGTTGAGGACCTCCATGGAACGTTTTCTCATGAGCGTCCGCTATAATTAATTTTGCTATATACGACTCACGGGGCATGAGTACTGGATGTCTCCTGTCATTGGGTAATTCTGATTGCTGGAGCCTACCGCCAACTCGCCAAATGCCAGAGCTGTCTTTGAAGGGATTAAGAGATGAAAATACACCTTTCTTATTTTCAAGATCTTTGACAGCAAAGTATTGTTTCTGGCTTAATTTGATGACGATGTGCATAACCTCCTGCAATTCAGAAGCAGTCAGCCAAGCTGGTTTTCCTTGAGACCTAGGTGTGTAAAATCTTTTACACCAAGCCAGCACTCTTAGAAGACGACGCAATGACGAAAACCTTTGGAATAAGGATTCTCCTTCGAAGTCGCAGGTAAGTGTATGTACTTTTATCTTAGGTTTTTTAGCTTCTAAGTTAGTTTCAAGTAGATTAACTTTACCATAAAGTATAGTATCTAGGTGTAGCCATTCAGGACCACGTTTCCAGATTTTTAAACTGGTGAAATCTGATGGCTGTACTCCCCGAGACGCACAATCAGCAGGGTTGTCTTTGGAGACTACGTGTGACCACTGATTCGCATCTGTCAAGGTAAGTATCTCAGACACTCGATTTGCCACAAAGGTTTGCCATCTACTGGGATGGCTACTAAGCCAAGCGAGTACGATGGATGAATCAGTCCAAGCATGTAGATTATGTTTAGGGACATCGAGAGTTTCTGCCACTTCTATCAACAGTTTGGCCAACAAAACTGCACCGCATAGTTCCAAGCGAGGAATAGAAATCTGTTTGATGGGAGCTACTTTCGTCTCTGATGTCATCAAACTCACGTGGATGTAGCCTTCTCGGTCTATTGCTCGAACATAAACTACCGCTGCAAACGCGACGTTAGACGCATCTGAAAACCCATGCAACTCGACTAGTTTATTATGTGGATTAGTGTTAATCCATCTAGCGACTTGTATTGTCGCGAGCCTTGGGAGGTCTTCACGAAATTTTAACCAGTCACCAAGTAATGACGAAGGAAGTTCACTGTCCCAATCGATACCTGAGAGCCAAAGTCGTTGAATGAACACTTTAGCTGTTGTTACAACCGGAGCGAGCCAACCTAGCGGATCAAACAGCCGAGCTATCTCAGATACAACTCGCCTCTTTGTAACAGGAAGTTCCACTGGAGGTAGTTTGACAGAACATCGAAACTCGTCAGCTTCTCTGTGCCACGTTAAACCTAGAATCTGCATAATTTCATCAGTCTTTATCTCTAGTTCTGTTACATCCTTGTGACCACCATTCATAACAGACATCAGTTCACTACTGTTGCTGGCCCATTTTTGCAACGGAAATCCTCCGCGTGCTAACAACTCTTTCAGTTGATGGTGGACCTGGACTCCTTCTTCTAATGAAAAACAACCTGACAGCAGGTCATCCACGTAGAAGTCCCGAAGTACGCGCGCAGCAGCTAAAGGGAATTTATGACCTTCATCTTTAGCTAGCTGTTGTAGCGATCTTACGGCCAGATATGGTGCAGAAGACGTACCAAAAGTTACCCTAAGAAGACGAAAATGTTGCAACTCCTCATCAGGATTCTGACGCCAATAAATGCGCTGAAAATCGACGTCTTCGTTAGACACCTTTACTTGCCGGTACATTTTGACAATATCGGCAACAATGGTAATTGGGTAACAACGCCATTGCATTACTAAATGCCTTAACTCAGCTTGCAGTGTGGGCCCTGTCATTAAGTCACTATTAAGTGATGCACCATTAGAACCTGAACAAGAGGCGTCAAACACAACTCTTACTTTGCTGGTAGTCTTATCTTGTCTCACTACCGGATGATGGGGTAGATATACTGCGTTTGATTTGTATGGATCATTTACTATCTCCATATGGCCCATTGCTACATACTCCTGAATGACATTAGAATACTCGACCTTTAATTCAGGGTTCTTCATTAAACGTCTCTCTAACATGAGAAAGCGTTTGCGAGCAATGTCCCTAGAGTTACTATACGTGCATAATGGATTACCGGTCTTAAAAGGAAGTCTGACCACATACCTGCCAAACGAATCGCGGCGAGTTGTATGTTTGAACAGCTCTTCACACTTCTGCTCTTCAATAGTAAGATGCTTGATCTTACGAGATGGTTCGGACTCCATCTCCCAAAACTTCTTCAAAAGTTTATTATCGTCAGCAGCAGTGACATGCATGCTGATACTGTGACAAAACTCACCTTGTTTTGTGTCATCAGTGATACACGACGATATAACTCTACCTGACAAAATCCAGCCAAGTTTGGTCTTCTGCGCTACGACATCACCCGGAGCATCTTTTATGAGACCACTTAACAAAACTTGACTATACACCTCCGCCCCCAATAGCAGATCTATCTTGTTTGGCTTCGCAAAGAATGGATCTGCTAGTTCCAAAGTTGAAAAAACTGACGACACCTGGGCTTGAGTGCGAGGTAAAAAGCACGTCAATTTATCTAAAACATGAGCTTTAATCAAAATAATAAAATCAGGATCTAGACGGGACTGAAGTTTTAAATGAACGGTGGACTTCGACTTAATAGCCGACTCCCGGTCACCCCCTATACCTGTGATAAAATTAGCCTCAGAAACTTTTTTGAGACCTAGCAATTGTACTGCTGATTCCGTCACAAAAGACGCTTGAGATCCCTGATCCAACAGGGATCTTAGTACGACCATAGTACCAGCCCTGTGAGACTCTGCGTTAACTAAAGCAGTAGCCAGTAGGACTTGGTTGGGCGACGTGACATAACACGAAGTTATGTTGGAGATGTCTGACGATGTTGACGGAGGTTCATAATCATCATCTGGTGATGATGCAGTCACAGTAGCCACAACACTTCTTGATGAGTCAGCCTGGACGGAGCCATTGACTGATTGCTGGCTTTTGGGATGTAAAAGAGTATGATGTTTTCTCTGACATAGACGACACCTGGTAGACACTTTACATTGGTAAACGGAATGACTTGAACTTAGGCAGTTAAAACATAAGTGGTGAGTCTGAGCAAAGTTACGTCTTTCGTCGTTAGTTTCCTTTGCAAACTTTTTACAATTAGCCATTTTGTGACTGTCAGCGCAAAAAGTACAAACCACTGGTGTAGTGGTGTTAGTAGTGACATGATTCGTTGGTGTTTTATTTTGGATCTTGTTATCTAAAAACTGTGTAGACAAATATCTGTCTTCTAAAAATTTATAGAACATTGCCATAGTAGGTAGTTCTTGATTGGACTTAGTTGCCTTTTGTTCCCAAATTAAACGAGAATCTGGGTCAAGTTTTTGACTAACAATAAAAATGACTATGACATCCCATGACTTAACGTTAATACCAAGACTCTCTAAACTAATCATACACTCTTGGGTAGTATCTAACATAGCACGTAAGGTACTAGAGCAAGTTGTGGTAGTTGTAAGCACTTTCTGATTGATTAGTTTGGTTAACACACAATTGGCGATGTACTTTTTATTATCATATCTTTTTTCTAATAGTGCCCAGCAAATTCTGTAATTCTCAGATGTTATTTGAAAATGTTTTAGTAATTGAGCAGCTTCGCCACTTAAAGAACCCTTAAGATAATAAAGCTTTTGTACATCGTCAATGTCATTATTTTTATGAATGAGAGAAGAGAATGAATCCCTGAAACTGGGACACTCTGTATATGAACCTGAAAATTTAGGAATCTCTATTTTTGGCAACTTAAATTCTTTATTCTTACTACTACTTTCACTAGACTTAACAATGGTTCTAGATTCTGGGTTTAACTTTAACATACAATCTTTCAATAGTGACTTATAATCAAAATAACATTCTTCAGTTTTCTCATAAACATCGTTTGTAGTATAAGAAGACGAATTAAATTCCTCATTTTTAATTTCACACACAATTAGACGATAATTATTAACAAAATCTTTCCATTGCTGTTCTAAGGACTCAAGCCTTGTTGTTACATAAGACAAATTAATACGATCTTTAGGAGATTTTTTAAAGTTAATTTTAGCCTTAGATATTAATTGAGCAAGGTCTTCTTGTAATTTAAAATAATTTGATGCCATTTTGTATTTATATTATAAGCAAATAAAACAAAGCAAGTTGACTCTTTGACACAAAATGATAATTAAAGAAATATTAAAACCCTTTATAGTTGACAATTTTTTCTAAGTTCTTAATAACCAAAGCTTTTGTTGACAACTTTTACAAAATTTTTCTAAGTGTTTGAACTTAGTTTATATTGGATCAAAAACGGGCATGGATTCCCCGTCTGAACACTTTTTAAGAAATTATTCTAAGTCCACATGCACTCAACTACGAATATTCTAAGTTAAAGTTCTGACTATTCACTGATCTTGAAATGTTAAAGTTAAATTTCTCTTGAATTTAAGGTTGAAAATTGTACTCACGATTTTAATCCGAACACGTCACACACTCACTAACACACCTGCTTTACACCGCGTCACCTGACTCGACCTCTTCACCAGGACTTGAAATGGATCACTTGTTCCACGGAGACCTCATACGTGCACGCTGCTCCTTCGGGAGTTTAAGGGGGTGCTCCCCCCGCTGAAAACGCTGCCGCTGCTGATGTCTTGAACGCGAAACTGCTCAAGTGAATGCAGTCTCAAACCTTTCGGAACATGTCATCCGAATGTCAAAACACCCGTTCCCAAAACATCCATTTCAAAATAACAGTTTCATAAAATGACAGCATGCAAAAATACTCATTTGTCAATAGATACATGCCCCAAAACATCAGTTTCTAATGACACCCTTTTATAACTAATAGCCTAATTCTTAGTATATCAGTTTATATACAAAGAAAAGCTTAATCACAGGCTTAAGTAAATGTGTGTTACAATAACTAAATCATAGTATTAATATATCAATTCAATTTAGATCAACTAATATTATAATGCTGTTTAAATTGACCCGTTTGACATTTTGTTTATACTCTCTCTCTGTAGTCGGTCCCTCATGACTGAGGATCGTGGTGATCAGCGGATGTGGATGATTTGCACCGGCTTTCGATGATCTACCTCCACCGGTGCCTGTTCATCGCGTCTCGGGCAACAGAGCAAAATGTGGTTGATGATGGGCCTCTCACTTGATCGCTCCATCTGGTTGGGGAACGTCCCCGTGCTCGTTTGCCCTCCGTGTTCCCAACAACGATAAGTTTTTAGAGGCTCTCTTCACCCCTCCTCAATAAGTGGCCAAAGTAGGTCAAAATGCGCTGCTGGCAGATGGTGGAAAGGCGTGTTTGAATACGTAGCTGCTAAAGTATCGATGCATTGGTGCGCTTGGCGGTCTAGGGTATCCTCAGCATGCGTCTGCAGCACCACATCTTGAATGCATCAATTCTTTGCCGTTCTCTGGCTCGTATTGTCTGTTTTTGAAACGAATAATTAAGGAAAAGGTGGTGACGGGAACGGATGTTTTGGGATTAGTTCTTTTGGAGAAACTGATATTTTGAGAAAATTGCAATTTGGAAAACAAACAATTAAGGAAACAGTTGTAATGGGAACGGATGTTTTGGGAACGGGTGTTTTGACATTCGGATGACATGTTCCGAAAGGGTCTCAAACTTGCATACACTAGTAACAGCTACGTTAGCCTAGTGATATTAAAGCCGAGTGGATTGTCTGGTCTACCGTTCGATCGCCTGACATAGGCTTCTCGAAGGACCATGTAGAGATGAGACGTATTTACGCTACCAGGTTTTAAAACCAGGGCTTTGCTTCAAAGTACGGCGCCCTGGTACAGACGAGTAATACTTCCAAGTATAAAAGTATTTTGATTTCACGTAAAGTAAATAGGATCTTATTTCTATAGATATAGGGTGCATAATTGTACGACGAAGATTGAAATACTTGAAAGTATTTTTGTATTGCATCCAATTTTAGTCGTTAATGTTCAATTTTAAGAGTATGTTAAGATGATTTTTCTATGCAAGTATTTTTGAAAGAAAATTAGATTGAAATACTTGAAAGTATTTTTGTATTGCATCCAATTTTAGTCGTTAATGTTCAATTTTAAGAGTATGTTAAGATGATTTTTCTATGCAAGTATTTTTGAAAGAAAATTAGATTGAAATACTTGAAAGTATTTTTGTATTGCATCCAATTTTAGTCGATAATGTTCAATTTTAAGAGTATGTTAAGATGATTTTTCTATGCAAGTATTTTTAAGCCGCGACGGCAAGTGTTGTGAGTACCAGCCACGAATAGATAGTTTTAGGTGTCTTGCGGAAGTACGAGTATTCTAATTCCGAAGCAAGTAATACTAGTAAGAAATTACAGGAATATGTATTATTTCTTTAAATGAATGAATTGAAATTCAATACTATTTGTAAGTAAAAAGTACTTTGAAGTTATTTTTTTGTTGAAAAGTATTTTTTTTTTCTTTTTACAATCTTGCTATCCAAGGACAAATAGGTACTTCCATACTAGAAAATCAATTTGCAGTGTAAACTCTTTATAACGAAACTCAATGGTCTGAGCATTTTTTGTTGTTTTATAGAGTTATCGTTAAATGGAGTGAATAAAAAACAACTAAATTAAAAAAAAAAAATTAATACGTAAGTACATACAATACATACATACAATGCGTCATACTGCACGTGTTCAAGGTAATTAAGGATAACAAAAGCTAGACCGACCTCGGATGTTTTGGAGCTTCAAAGTCTTTTGTTAGGTACCTGATAACATAACTGAAACAATACCTACCGATAATAAATATTTACTGTCTACGAATATGAACACATTTCTTCGTAATAGACAATGGCGTATCGCTATAAAGGTGTTTCTTTAAATGTTTTGTTTTCTCTGATCCGGTTGAGAACTTGCCAATTAATAAGTTAACCTATGCTATACCAATAAGGGAGCAGAATTGCGTACACATGCTAATTGTAAAATTGCTTTTGACTATCTCGAGCCGTTCCACCTTATATTTATAAACAAAAGAGTCATTATTGCGTATAGTTTATTACAAAAATGTTAATAATAATATATATTGTAATACAATATTATATTTATTGTTATAAATTATTCTTGAATATTGAGGAAGTAAAAGGGTTGTATTTAGTTTTTTGTACTTCACTTGTTTTTGTGATTTGGTGACGTAAACTTGTGTCCGTGACCCAATATAAAAAAAAGTGTTTCTTGTGTTTATTGAACATACAAAAAAATTTTGAAACTATTCGTAATTAGTTATTTAAAATAACTGAACTTTATTGTACGTATTCGGTAAATGCTGATTTTTCAAGTGTAAATAATAATAATAATTAATATTTAGTAAATAGTGTGAAAAAGTGTTTTTTTTTGTGTTTAGATCATAGGTTCTTGTTGTTATATATTAAAATAGGTAGGTATCTAGTATTTAATTAAACAAATTCATAAATACGATGGCTCCTAAGAGAAGTTTGGCGTGGGATCATTTTGTGGACAAAGGGGAAAGTAAAGCCGAGTGCAAGATGTGCAAAGTGATAATATCATTCAAATCTGGAGTCTCAAACCTTACTAAACATGTGCAGAGGAAACATTTATCTGTAAATTTAGTAAGGAGGGAGCAAGAAGTGGAGCAGCAAGAGGTACCGGCGCTTGCTTCACAGAGTACATTTAATAATCCACAGCAAATTGTCGCACCATCTAGTACGATAAGGTCGAGTACTATAACAGCATTTCTTCGACGCGATTGTCAAAAAATAAAAAAGGAAATTGATGACCATATAATGAGCTTATTTATATGGGACTTACAGCCATTTTCGATCGTCGAAGACAAGGGTTTTCGCGAATTACTAAAGTTTGCTTTCCCGAACTATACAATTCCTTCGCGGAAATATTTCTCCACTAATTTATTGCCAGGGCTGTATGAAGAGATAAAAACAAATACAAAAGCAGCTCTAACTGAGCATGCAAAAAGTGTGTGTTTAACGACTGACATGTGGACGTCAAGAAATAATGACTCGTATTTAGCAGTCACGGGTCACTATATTGATAAAAATTATAGTTTGCAATCAGTGCTTCTTGAATGCAAAGTGGTAGAGAATCGTCACACTGGGCAAAATTTAGCTGAAGAGTTGAGAAATATCGCTCAAGAGTGGAATATTCTTGACAAGATCCTCCTTGCAGTGTCAGATAACGGCGCGAACATCAAAAGTGCAATAGCTCAATTAGAGTGGAAACATTTTGGCTGTTATGCGCATACACTTAACCTGGCAGTTCAAAAAGTATTAGGAACTACTTATTTATGCGACTTAATAAATAAAGTGAAAGCTATAGTTTCATATTTCAAACGAA
Source organism: Schrankia costaestrigalis (assembly GCA_905475405.1). Classification (NCBI taxonomy): domain Eukaryota; kingdom Metazoa; phylum Arthropoda; class Insecta; order Lepidoptera; family Erebidae; genus Schrankia; species Schrankia costaestrigalis. The sequence continues at coordinate 18,469,901 of FR997829.1, read as the reverse complement.
GTAATTTAGCCTGGAATAAATTGAAGAAATACCAGGAACAGGCTAATAAAGTAGTAAAGAGGCCAATCCAAGATGTTGCTACTAGGTGGAATTCCACTTTCTATATGTTACATAGGTTTGTGGAACTAAAAGATGAAATTAAATGTGCACTCAGTAACCTAGACACCGGTAATTTAATTACGTTGACCACCTATGAATGGGATATTTGCCAGTCGTTAATCATAGTGTTACAACCATGTGAAGAGTTGACGAGAGAAATGAGCGGGCAAAAATATGTAAGTGGCAGCTCAGTCATTCCATTAACAATTGGTCTCACCAATGCACTCAACGAGATCGCAAGTCTGACTTATCGGCAAGAAAACAACATTGACGTTTTCGCCGAAGAAGTTGAAATGTGCCGACAGGATCTCCTCTCTGAAATAGGTACGCGATTTATAAATTTGGAACAGAGTCGAACGTACACTGTGGCTATGTTTTTAGATCCAAGATACAAATTATATTTCAGCAATGAAAACGTTGCAGATAATACAAAAAAACATGTCATTGGCCTAGTGACAATGATGATTAATGAAAATGACAGACGTCAGTCTTCAGCTTCAAATCCTGAGGAGCTGGATAATAACAGGAAAAAACCTAACAGTTTATTGTGGAAACACTATAACAGGCAAATGATAAATGTACGACCAGCAGGGACGGCCAATAGCAGAGCAATAATAGAAACTCAAAAATACCTAGACGATGCTGTTTTGTATCCAAATATGGATCCTTTGGAGTGGTGGCGAATCAACAAAACAATTTATCCAAATTTAGCAAAATTAGCCCAAATTAAATTAAACGCAATGGCATCTAGCGTGCCTTGTGAACGGTTGTTTTCAGTGGCAGGAAACATATTGACTGAGAGGAGAAACCGTTTGGGGAGCAGAAAAGTAGAACAGTTATTGTTTCTACAACAGAATAAAAAATAAATAAATATATAGTAATGTATAAAAAAAATAAAAAGCCCAACACAACAAAACAATACAAAAAAAATATTACAATTAAAAAACATAAAAAGAAAATGTAAACATATATGTATATAAAAAATAAAAAAATATAAAAAAAACTATATAAAAAATAAAAAAAAGTAAAAAAAACTATATCATTAATAAGAAATCATGTATATAAAATGAAATCTTTTAACTACGCCTGTTACAAATTTAAATTATACCTTTTGAAATAGTCCGTAAAATTATCTAATAATAAATAGATATACAATACCTATACGTAGCAGACAGTCCTAAGCCTGTGATTAAAAAAAGTAGGAAGGAAAGATTTCATTTCATGAACAATAAATTTTTATGTTACATAATTCCGGTTCGAAATAAACGAATTTTATTTATATTATTTATTATTTACTTTATTTATATATATATATATATATATATATATATATATATATATATATATATATATATATATATATATATATATATACATATTATTTTATTTATTATTTACTGTTGAACATCAAAAAATGTATGAAAATTATAATCGCGATTAGTGCCTCAATTAACATTATCCCACAACACTTGCCGTCGCGGCTTAAAAATACTTGCATAGAAAAATCATCTTAACATACTCTTAAAATTGAACATTAACGACTAAAATTGGATGCAATACAAAAATACTTTCAAGTATTTCAATCTTCGTCGTACAATTATGCACCCTATATCTATAGAAATAAGATCCTATTTACTGAAGCAAACTTTGCTTCAAAGTACGGCGCCCTGGTACAGACGAGTCTGAGACTTCCAAGTATAAAAGTATTTTGTTTTCACGTAAAGTAAATAGGATCTTATATCTATAGATATAGGGTGCATAATTGTACGACGAAGATTGAACTACTTGAAAGTATTTTTGTATTGCATACAATTTTAGTCGTTAATGTTCAATTTTAAGAGTATGTTAAGATGATTTTTCTATGCAAGTATTTTTAAGCCGCGACGGCAAGTGTTGTTTGTACCAGCCCCGAATAGATAGTTTTAGGTGTTTTGCGGAAGTACGAGTATTCTAATTCCGAAGCAAGTAATACTAGTAAGAAATTACAGGAATATGTATTATTTCTTTAAATGAATAAATAGAAATTCAACACTATTTGTAAAGTACTTTTTACTTTGAAGTACGAAGTGCAATCTTGCTATCCAAGGACAAAAGGTACTTTCATACTAGAAAATCAATTTGCAGTGTAAACTCTTTATAACGAAACTCAATGGTCTGAGCATTTTTTGTCGTTATAGAGAGTTATCGTTAAATGGAGTGAATAAAAAAACAACTTATTGTTGAACATCAAAAAATGTATGAAAATTATAATCGCGATTAGTACCTCAATTAACATTATCCTTACTATAGAGCTGAAATTTGCAAATAAAGTAAGAAAATATGGTTTCGCTATGTACCGGGGACGGAGAAACTTCCATACTGACAAATACTTTCAAGTATTTTTAAACCTGGTTTTCGCCCCTGGTATTTTTCCATACTCGTACTTGAAAGCCCTGGTATTCAATTTTAGAAGTATGTCTCATCACTAGGACCATGTACAAATCCCAAAAAGTACTCGATGGAATATTTAGTAATAAAACTCCAATAGCGAGTGGAAAAAAGTCCATAAATTTAATTACAAAACATAGTTATGCTTAAAAATGAACTTAACAATATCCTAACTATATATCAAACAACGCCATCTGTTGGTGGCTAAATCAACCTTATATTTGTTAAACAATATAACATTAAACAACTTATTTATCAAAAGCTAGGTATGTAAAAACGCGTGCTATCAACGAAATAAAAAAATCAATCACGCGTTTACAATCACACATCAAAAATGAAATAGTACTTCCTTCCTCTTACATCATGGCATCTCCTGGAGCGCGGCCATATGCTGAGGGTTCTTGCAAAGTCTTTTACGACAATAACTACTATCATAGGAGACTCACGACGCTGACTTACAAGATTATCTTCGAAATGAGATAAAATTGCTACGAAACATGTAAACCGTCTGACTACCTAGCATACCCATATCAATGACAGTCTTTACCGTCATGAAGGTAGAACAGACAAACAAATTTGTTACAACCACAAATGTTCGTGCAAAATTTCACCCTCCTTCTCAGTCAAGTAATAATTATACGGAACCATGAAAGATCGCACATAGTACAGTCACAAGCAATAATATGTACACAGACTGTCAAATTTTCTAAACTATCTGCACGTTTATCTAGACGTTAGAATACTAAAATAATTATTCGTAATTTAGTAAAGGTTACAGTTTTTAATTAATCTTCGAATATACAATTTTGAATTGGCAGAACTTTAGATAACTGTTTTACAAAATGTGAAAATATGTACATATTATTGCTTGTGACTGTACCTAACAGGAAAGTAAAATGCGTCTAAAGTAAGTAAAGTATAACAAAGTACTCCAAAGTCTTTTAAACTTCGTATGAGAATGTTTACACATAAATTAATTATTAATATAAAATATCTTATTCCCGTACGTTCGTTCGTTAAACAATAACATTGGAAAGTCAGCTTTATAAACAATGAGAGAAGTAGCTCGTTCAAACATTTACTTTTATTCACAAATACTGAATGAAAACTTTTAGTAGGTAACACAATAAATGTTTTGTCTGTCAGTAAAGTTAGTGTCAGCATTACTCCGCTTCAAACTTTTATGCTAATTAGCAATTATTATCAAAATTTTCGTGTATATTCATTTTGCTAGCCGTGTTTGATTATACAGGGTGTTTGGTACATCGTTTGCCAAATTGAAATAGCTGATAGAAGAGGTCATTACCCGTCTTTCCTCACTCACCTAGCCGGTTTTAACCTCAACATATTTTAGATATCGATGTAAAGCTATTTTTAAAAGAAAAACCCAATATTTACCATGAACACTTAAATTTTTTTTTAAATTTCTTCCCTGAGTCCTCATAATTATGTTTTGTTTTAAAGTTTAATACTAGGAGCATCAAATAAATTCATAATAGCTCACCAAAAACGTCAACTTTTTGTTTATTGACTTATTATAACTAATAGAGACAGGTAAAATTTAAAGATATGATCAACTTCACAGTACAATAAAAAAATAAATAAAAGAGAGAAAGTTCTTCCATTTTCTGAATAAATGCCTTACTTTATCCTCTTTCCATTGGTATACAACATGTTATAAAAAAGTAAATAGTTTTTCTACAAAACATGTGTAATACATAATTCGAAGTAAGTTTGATGAAGAACATTAATCGTAATTATTGACGCTACAGTAAATGATGAATTTTTTTTTCTTTTTTTATATTAAAATTAACTCTAATGTGATAAGGTAGACCTACTGCAGTGACCAAAAAAGCTAAAGTAACTAGGTAAGTAAGCTAGAATGAATCAATTATAGCAATTATAGCTAGTAAATTTACCTTTGTTTATTCATCAAACGTGTTTTCTTTACTTCGAGTTTTGTATTACACATGTTTTGTAGAAAAACTATTTACTTTTTTATAAGATGTTGTATACCAATGGAAAGAGGATAAAGTAAGGCATTTATTCAGAAAATGGAAGAACTTTCTCTCTTTTATTTATTTTTTTATTGTACTGTGAAGTTGATCATATCTTTAAATTTTACCTGTTTCTATTAGTTATAATAAGTCAATAAACAAAAAGTTGACGTTTTTGGTGAGCTATTATGAATTTATTTGATGCTCCTAGTATTAAACTTTAAAACAAAACATAATTATGAGGACTCAGGGAAGAATTTTTTTTTAAAACTTAAGTGTTCATGGTAAATATTGGGTTTTTCTTTTAAAAATAGCTTTACATCGATATCTAAAATATGTTGAGGTTAAAACCGGCTAGGTGAGTGAGGAAAGACGGGTAATGACCTCTTCTATCAGCTATTTCAATTTGGCAAACGATGTACCAAACACCCTGTATATTGAAGATTATAAATGAATCATTATAATATCTGGGAGTAGGTAAAATGGCTGTTTTAGGTAAAATGGCCTAGTAAAACTACGGTATTTCGACAAGTTAGTTTGGGGTTACGTCTAAAATTATCCTACGTACCTAATCGAATAAGATGGTATAGTAAAACAATGTCACTTCTAGTCACCAGACGAAGATGATAATAAATTAAGTAGGTATAAGGAACAAAACAAGCTAAGCACTCAATCTAATACCCATCTAGAAAAAAATTGGTATGTAGTTTTATTTTATGCTCTCCGTCTTTAACCGTGATTTGCCAAATCAAACCTTAGCAAAAACAAATTGAACAATTTTCTCTTTAACAAGCAACCGGCTTTCTGTGTGTTTACCTCATCAATTTTCTAAACTGTAAAATTAAAATGTTGCATGACATTTAAACATTTACCCCCTTACTCATAAACGCCTCTTAAATTTTAGTCAATTGATTAGCTTAAATCCTTACGGTTTTGTTTGGCATAAGGTTGGTTTTGCTAATAAAAATCTCGCTAAACAGTGACTAAATTTAAGATGCGTTTATGAGTAAGGGGGTTACTGCTAACGGATACTTTATGGTAATCTGTTATTAAATGTAATTGACATAATCCACGTTTTGTTTTTTACTAAAATAAATTTCTTATAAACCTAGTACACAAGCATATACTCGTAGTACAGTACCGAAACTTAATATACATTTTGAATATCGGATATAAGAAGTGTCACTGAATGAGGAGAGCCGTTCTTGTACTGTAGCTACTGGTACTACTCCAAGAAGTACGATGGTTAAATAAAAATAAACTATAAACAAAACTAGTTACCGTTGTGTGCATCATCATCATCATAACAGCCCTTTTATGTCCCACTGCAGGGACGGGCCTCCTCCCGTGACGGAGGGATACTTGGATATTGTGTGCATATAAGAGGAATATTAAATTGAACTGTAACCAATAAATCAATTTCTTCCACAAGAATTAAAACTATTAAAAGAATCAAAGCCATGTCATTGTTTTATAAAGCACAGGTTATTCCATGTTCCTGACATAATTCTTTGTCCCCTACCGACATCTCAGGCAAATATTCAGTTCGCGTTGTTGGTCTATCATCTGTGAACATTAAAGGGTTAGTAAGGAGGGTTTACCGCCGTTTAAAATTGAAATTCCGGAAGAGAGCTCAGGCATTCTTGATTTACATTTTCTGTTATCGCAGATATTTTAATACGATGGTTATACGTTGGAGAATATTTCCTTTGACTGGTTAAATGATAATAAACTTTGTGATTTCTAAAAGATTTTATATAAAATTTTATTTAAAAAATGTTTTTGGGTTGTTCGATGGTGTCACCACTCTGTCTCAAGCCATGGATACGGACATGGTATCATGAAGTCAAACTTTCGTATTATGTATTTATTTATGGATGGAGTCAATTGTTGACTTTTTATAATCCTAATTAACTTTAATACGACGACCTCGGTGGCGCGCCGGTAAAGCCAGCGGCTACCGCGCATGAGGTTGTGGGTTCGATCCCCACGCAGGACAATAATTTGTGAGATCCACAAATTATTGTCCTGAGTCTGGGTGTTATATGTGTCCGTTAATTGATGTTTGTAAAAGTCCCCGCGACACAGGGCATGATGCCTAGTGCGGGAGTTGTCTTTAAAAAAAAAAAAAAAAAAAAATATATAAAATATATAATGCTCAAAACTATTAACTTGCATGGTAAACATAAAAATAATATTATCGTTCCTCCTTTTGAACTTTACACAAAGCTTACTAATAATTTAAATCATATTAAGTCGTAGGTAATATTAAAACAAAATTAGTAAAACTAACATAGCAACATTTATTATTAACATAGCAACATTTATTATTAACAACCAACCAACAAATTTATTATTGAACTCTACGAATAACAAGTTAAGTTTCATTTTTCCTTGTAGCCCCGAGCAAAGTTGTGGCAGTTTGTTTATTAAATAAACTCCCAACTTATTGGGAATAAATGAAAAGCAATCGGCTTAAACTCTGATCGTAAACAAAGCTTCGAATATAATATAAGTGTAGGTACCCACGCGACGTAAAGTTTGTAAATTGAAAAAAATAACCAAATTGCTTTAGTGAAATGTGAGTTTCAAACATTTCTTTGCTTTATGTGATTGTGTATACATATTTCATTTTGTTCGTCGTTATTTGTTAGGTTTTGTGTTATTAAACTACTTGTATATTTTAATAAAGTTTATTCCAGGAATTTTAGATTCAGTATAATACATGGTGATCACCTTATCTCATTTCACAGGCACGAGAGAACTAGAAAAAGGATTTCTTTTAATTCTGAAATGTTCATTATGTGTAATGTTAAAAAAAATCTATTAAAGTCTTTCTGGTCAAAAAATCGAAAAGTTATTAGGTACTACTGCTTATAATTAAATATCAGTCTATTTTATAGTAAACTAGCTTTTGCCCGCGGCTTCGCTCGCGATAAATTCGGGGTAGCAAAAAGTAGCCTATGTTACTCTCCATCCCTTCAACTACCTCCACTTAAAAAATCACGTCAATTTGTCGCTCCGTTTTGCTGTGAAAGAAAGACAAACAAACAGATACACTTTCCCATTTATAAAATTAGTATGGATAAATACCAACTTACATCTTAAACACACAAAAAGTATTCTATATTTCCTTATACTACGGTCTTCCTATTATTTTTTTCAATTGAAAAGAACCAACTTCTTATAACTAATATCTAGTACAAACAGTGAGCTTCACATTCATGTAATATCTCATAAAAATCATCTCAAACTCCGAACCGCGTCATATCAACTTGATACCTCAACTTTCGAGATTATCACCGGCGACTTTTATGAAACTTTTAATAAAGTGAAAAAAAGTTGTTACAAAAACTTATGCAATAACTCATGAGGTGCGGTACAGGTGTTTTTAACAGCACCCTCAACTGATTTAGTTGAGAACTTGCTAACTGTTAAAATGTTTTCGACTTTAACTTGTTAATGTTAAGAATTAACAACTTTTTTTGGAAGCTTATAATATTCGTTGATTTATTTAATCTAGTGTTTTGTTTTGTATATTTACCTACTTAGTTAGAAGGTATTAGGTATTGACAGTAAGATCGCGTCTAGGTCAGTAAATTCGTTTTGCCTGTTTAATTTACTTCCAAGCAGTGTATTGTCCTTAGGTTACTTACAGAAGTTAGCGGAATTCCAGGGCTATGAAACTAAGCAACTCCTGTCAAAACTAGGTAGATGCATGTATAAAAGATTTAAAGATTTATACACTACTAAATTCAACAAGGATCCTTGAAGGATAAAATCCGGAATGAGGTTAGTTTGGAAAGAACCAAAGCTACCGACATAGCTCGTAGTATTAGCAAGTTGAAGTGGCAATGGGCTGGTCATACCTGTCGAAGAACCGATGGCCGTTGGAGCAAACGTGTCCTATAGTGGAGACCGCGATTTGGCAAACGTAGTGTAGAACGCCCCCCAGGTAGGTGGACCGACGACCTCATAAAGGTCTCTGGGTCGGACTGGATGCGGAAGGCGCAGGACCGAATTCTGTGGCACTTAGATTATAAAAGAAAACAGAACCAATACATACCAAAAAGCACAGTCTATTATAATAAATAAAAAGCATCAATAAAATTGCAATATTATAAAACATAAAACCAACAATAGAACTTGCAGTTCAATCAACAAACTATCGCATCGGAAAGCCTTTAGAACTTGTAAAGTGACAAAGTAACTTATGCATTAAGTTTGTTCCTCAAAGGATGCTATTGTGTTCTTAAGAAATCTTCAAGAAATTTACTCTCAAAGAAAACTACGTGGCACTGTATCACCAGTATAACTTTATAAGAAAGTATCCAAGCTTGCATAAGAAAAATCCACTTAGCGTCGAAATGAATGGGAAAAAAGTTAGTTAGAACCAAAGACAAAAAGGCCTAATGGCAGCAAGTTTTGAAACACTTTGGCTAAACATTCACTAATGGAAATGGAAGGAAGCCAGCAACACCGAGTCACTTGTTTTTTTTTATAATACGTACGCTTTTGTTGCCAAACTGCGTGTTCCCAGCGTAAAAAATTGTTAATAATGTGTCAACGGTCTTTGTAACTTTATTCCCACGTGTTGGTATATTTTTTATACGATTTCAGTTCGGAAATTCGTTAGGCGAAAAATTTTAACTTCGTTGCATAATACAGTTTTTAATTAACACCAATGTTTTAACTTGATCCTACTTCTTTATCTGAATATACGAGTATAAAATGTAGAGAAGAATTTTATTATTGTTGTTCCAATAATTTTTTACGAAAAACAAAGTTCAGTTTACTAAAAACTTTACTGTAAGTAGTAACCAATTTAAAATGATTAAATTACTGTTAAATGCCAACGAAAACTGCTAATAAAATATAACCATAGAACCAGATTTTAAAAAGAGTGCATTTAAAGCCTTTGTTATGTATTGTGACAAAATTTATTTTTTTTGTTATGTTACAAAAGTCCTTAGTAAAGGCCTATGTCATTTACTGTAATAACACAGTTTACTCGTGGAGTTAGTTAATCTCAAATTTTTTTCACCAAGGATATTTAAATATGGATTTAAAGCAAAACTAAAATTTACAATCCTTAAATTAAGCCCGTCTAATTTCAATTAATCCCAGAAATAAACAAAAACATTAAACAAAATATTTATTATACGCGTATCTGACCGTATTTCCGAGAAAAGGTTTACTTTATAAAAGGACTGCTTTATTATCATACGCCTCTTCAAAATCAAAGAGAACAAAATACTTATGATCCGATTGTTTGAAACTCAAATTACTAAAAGCCCTCTTCACTGTCCAAAAACATTATTCGTAATACGAAGCACCTTAAGCAATGATACGTCTAAAACGACTCGTGTTTACGCCATGACACCATTTAGTTATAATATCCTTATAATTCTGCCGTTAGAGGCTTCTCTTTTATTCATCAGACGATTGTCCTTCTTAGAAATATATCCTTTATGTAATGTCTTAAAAATATACAATGGGAATTGGTCTTTCTTAATGTAAGGTTGTGTTTATGTGGATGCCAGGATTAATATTATGTTATGTTATTTATGGAGATGATGGCAATTAAACCTTTACTTTTAATGTTTGTGAGTATTTCTTCTTCATGAAAACAAAACTTTTGGAAATATAAGAGGTAAATGAGTAACTTCCTTGTAGTGTGAAAGAAAAAATGTAAATAATTTGATGCCATTTTGTATTTATATTATAAGCAAATAAAACAAAGCAAGTTGACTCTTTGACACAAAATGATAATTAAAGAAATATTAAAACCCTTTATAGTTGACAATTTTTTCTAAGTTCTTAATAACCAAAGCTTTTGTTGACAACTTTTACAAAATTTTTCTAAGTGTTTGAACTTAGTTTATATTGGATCAAAAACGGGCATGGATTCCCCGTCTGAACACTTTTTAAGAAATTATTCTAAGTCCACATGCACTCAACTACGAATATTCTAAGTTAAAGTTCTGACTATTCACTGATCTTGAAATGTTAAAGTTAAATTTCTCTTGAATTTAAGGTTGAAAATTGTACTCACGATTTTAATCCGAACACGTCACACACTCACTAACACACCTGCTTTACACCGCGTCACCTGACTCGACCTCTTCACCAGGACTTGAAATGTATCACTTGTTCCACGGAGACCTCATACGTGCACGCTGCTCCTTCGGGAGTTTAAGGGGGTGCTCCCCCCGCTGAAAACGCTGCCGCTGCTGATGTCTTGAACGCGAAACTGCTCAAGTGAATGCAGTCTCAAACCTTTCGGAACATGTCATCCGAATGTCAAAACACCCGTTCCCAAAACATCCATTTCAAAATAACAGTTTCATAAAATGACAGCATGCAAAAATACTCATTTGTCAATAGATACATGCCCCAAAACATCAGTTTCTAATGACACCCTTTTATAACTAATAGCCTAATTCTTAGTATATCAGTTTATATACAAAGAAAAGCTTAATCACAGGCTTAAGTAAATGTGTGTTACAATAACTAAATCATAGTATTAATATATCAATTCAATTTAGATCAACTAATATTATAATGCTGTTTAAATTGACCCGTTTGACATTTTGTTTATACTCTCTCTCTGTAGTCGGTCCCTCATGACTGAGGATCGTGGTGATCAGCGGATGTGGATGATTTGCACCGGCTTTCGATGATCTACCTCCACCGGTGCCTGTTCATCGCGTCTCGGGCAACAGAGCAAAATGTGGTTGATGATGGGCCTCTCACTTGATCGCTCCATCTGGTTGGGGAACGTCCCCGTGCTCGTTTGCCCTCCGTGTTCCCAACAACGATAAGTTTTTAGAGGCTCTCTTCACCCCTCCTCAATAAGTGGCCAAAGTAGGTCAAAATGCGCTGCTGGCAGATGGTGGAAAGGCGTGTTTGAATACGTAGCTGCTAAAGTATCGATGCATTGGTGCGCTTGGCGGTCTAGGGTATCCTCAGCATGCGTCTGCAGCACCACATCTTGAATGCATCAATTCTTTGCCGTTCTCTGGCTCGTATTGTCTGTTTTTGAAACGAATAATTAAGGAAAAGGTGGTGACGGGAACGGATGTTTTGGGATTAGTTCTTTTGGAGAAACTGATATTTTGAGAAAATTGCAATTTGGAAAACAAACAATTAAGGAAACAGTTGTAATGGGAACGGATGTTTTGGGAACGGGTGTTTTGACATTCGGATGACATGTTCCGAAAGGGTCTCAAACTTGCATACACTAGTAACAGCTACGTTAGCCTAGTGATATTAAAGCCGAGTGGATTGTCTGGTCTACCGTTCGATCGCCTGACATAGGCTTCTCGAAGGACCATGTACAAATCCCAAAAAGTACTCGATGGAATATTTAGTAATAAAACTCCAATAGCGAGTGGAAAAAAGTCCATAAATTTAATTACAAAACATAGTTATGCTTAAAAATGAACTTAACAATATCCTAACTATATATCAAACAACGCCATCTGTTGGTGGCTAAATCAACCTTATATTTGTTAAACAATATAACATTAAACAACTTATTTATCAAAAGCTAGGTATGTAAAAACGCGTGCTATCAACGAAATAAAAAAATCAATCACGCGTTTACAATCACACATCAAAAATGAAATAGTACTTCCTTCCTCTTACATCATGGCATCTCCTGGAGCGCGGCCATATGCTGAGGGTTCTTGCAAAGTCTTTTACGACAATAACTACTATCATAGGAGACTCACGACGCTGACTTACAAGATTATCTTCGAAATGAGATAAAATTGCTACAAAACATGTAAACCGTCTGACTACCTAGCATACCCATATCAATGACAGTCTTTACCGTCATGAAGGTAGAACAGACAAACAAATTTGTTACAACCACAAATGTTCGTGCAAAATTTCACCCTCCTTCTCAGTCAAGTAATAATTATACGGAACCATGAAAGATCGCACATAGTACAGTCACAAGCAATAATATGTACACAGACTGTCAAATTTTCTAAACTATCTGCACGTTTATCTAGACGTTAGAATACTAAAATAATTATTCGTAATTTAGTAAAGGTTACAGTTTTTAATTAATCTTCGAATATACAATTTTGAATTGGCAGAACTTTAGATAACTGTTTTACAAAATGTGAAAATATGTACATATTATTGCTTGTGACTGTACCTAACAGGAAAGTAAAATGCGTCTAAAGTAAGTAAAGTATAACAAAGTACTCCAAAGTCTTTTAAACTTCGTATGAGAATGTTTACACATAAATTAATTATTAATATAAAATATCTTATTCCCGTACGTTCGTTCGTTAAACAATAACATTGGAAAGTCAGCTTTATAAACAATGAGAGAAGTAGCTCGTTCAAACATTTACTTTTATTCACAAATACTGAATGAAAACTTTTAGTAGGTAACACAATAAATGTTTTGTCTGTCAGTAAAGTTAGTGTCAGCATTACTCCGCTTCAAACTTTTATGCTAATTAGCAATTATTATCAAAATTTTCGTGTATATTCATTTTGCTAGCCGTGTTTGATTATACAGGGTGTTTGGTACATCGTTTGCCAAATTGAAATAGCTGATAGAAGAGGTCATTACCCGTCTTTCCTCACTCACCTAGCCGGTTTTAACCTCAACATATTTTAGATATCGATGTAAAGCTATTTTTAAAAGAAAAACCCAATATTTACCATGAACACTTAAATTTTTTTTTAAATTTCTTCCCTGAGTCCTCATAATTATGTTTTGTTTTAAAGTTTAATACTAGGAGCATCAAATAAATTCATAATAGCTCACCAAAAACGTCAACTTTTTGTTTATTGACTTATTATAACTAATAGAGACAGGTAAAATTTAAAGATATGATCAACTTCACAGTACAATAAAAAAATAAATAAAAGAGAGAAAGTTCTTCCATTTTCTGAATAAATGCCTTACTTTATCCTCTTTCCATTGGTATACAACATGTTATAAAAAAGTAAATAGTTTTTCTACAAAACATGTGTAATACATAATTCGAAGTAAGTTTGATGAAGAACATTAATCGTAATTATTGACGCTACAGTAAATGATGAATTTTTTTTTCTTTTTTTATATTAAAATTAACTCTAATGTGATAAGGTAGACTAGAAACTAGGTAAGTAAGCTAGAATGAATCAATTATAGCAATTATAGCTAGTAAATTTACCTTTGTTTATTCATCAAACGTGTTTTCTTTACTTCGAGTTTTGTATTACACATGTTTTGTAGAAAAACTATTTACTTTTTTATAAGATGTTGTATACCAATGGAAAGAGGATAAAGTAAGGCATTTATTCAGAAAATGGAAGAACTTTCTCTCTTTTATTTATTTTTTTATTGTACTGTGAAGTTGATCATATCTTTAAATTTTACCTGTTTCTATTAGTTATAATAAGTCAATAAACAAAAAGTTGACGTTTTTGGTGAGCTATTATGAATTTATTTGATGCTCCTAGTATTAAACTTTAAAACAAAACATAATTATGAGGACTCAGGGAAGAATTTTTTTTTAAAACTTAAGTGTTCATGGTAAATATTGGGGTTTTCTTTTAAAAATAGCTTTACATCGATATCTAAAATATGTTGAGGTTAAAACCGGCTAGGTGAGTGAGGAAAGACGGGTAATGACCTCTTCTATCAGCTATTTCAATTTGGCAAACGATGTACCAAACACCCTGTATATTGAAGATTATAAATGAATCATTATAATATCTGGGAGTAGGTAAAATGGCTGTTTTAGGTAAAATGGCCTAGTAAAACTACGGTATTTCGACAAGTTAGTTTGGGGTTACGTCTAAAATTATCCTACGTACCTAATCGAATAAGATGGTATAGTAAAACAATGTCACTTCTAGTCACCAGACGAAGATGATAATAAATTAAGTAGGTATAAGGAACAAAACAAGCTAAGCACTCAATCTAATACCCATCTAGAAAAAAATTGGTATGTAGTTTTATTTTATGCTCTCCGTCTTTAACCGTGATTTGCCAAATCAAACCTTAGCAAAAACAAATTGAACAATTTTCTCTTTAACAAGCAACCGGCTTTCTGTGTGTTTACCTCATCAATTTTCTAAACTGTAAAATTAAAATGTTGCATGACATTTAAACATTTACCCCCTTACTCATAAACGCCTCTTAAATTTTAGTCAATTGATTAGCTTAAATCCTTACGGTTTTGTTTGGCATAAGGTTGGTTTTGCTAATAAAAATCTCGCTAAACAGTGACTAAATTTAAGATGCGTTTATGAGTAAGGGGGTTACTGCTAACGGATACTTTATGGTAATCTGTTATTAAATGTAATTGACATAATCCACGTTTTGTTTTTTACTAAAATAAATTTCTTATAAACCTAGTACACAAGCATATACTCGTAGTACAGTACCGAAACTTAATATACATTTTGAATATCGGATATAAGAAGTGTCACTGAATGAGGAGAGCCGTTCTTGTACTGTAGCTACTGGTACTACTCCAAGAAGTACGATGGTTAAATAAAAATAAACTATAAACAAAACTAGTTACCGTTGTGTGCATCATCATCATCATAACAGCCCTTTTATGTCCCACTGCAGGGACGGGCCTCCTCCCGTGACGGAGGGATACTTGGATATTGTGTGCATATAAGAGGAATATTAAATTGAACTGTAACCAATAAATCAATTTCTTCCACAAGAATTAAAACTATTAAAAGAATCAAAGCCATGTCATTGTTTTATAAAGCACAGGTTATTCCATGTTCCTGACATAATTCTTTGTCCCCTACCGACATCTCAGGCAAATATTCAGTTCGCGTTGTTGGTCTATCATCTGTGAACATTAAAGGGTTAGTAAGGAGGGTTTACCGCCGTTTAAAATTGAAATTCCGGAAGAGAGCTCAGGCATTCTTGATTTACATTTTCTGTTATCGCAGATATTTTAATACGATGGTTATACGTTGGAGAATATTTCCTTTGACTGGTTAAATGATAATAAACTTTGTGATTTCTAAAAGATTTTATATAAAATTTTATTTAAAAAATGTTTTTGGGTTGTTCGATGGTGTCACCACTCTGTCTCAAGCCATGGATACGGACATGGTATCATGAAGTCAAACTTTCGTATTATGTATTTATTTATGGATGGAGTCAATTGTTGACTTTTTATAATCCTAATTAACTTTAATACGACGACCTCGGTGGCGCGCCGGTAAAGCCAGCGGCTACCGCGCATGAGGTTGTGGGTTCGATCCCCACGCAGGACAATAATTTGTGAGATCCACAAATTATTGTCCTGAGTCTGGGTGTTATATGTGTCCGTTAATTGATGTTTGTAAAAGTCCCCGCGACACAGGGCATGATGCCTAGTGCGGGAGTTGTCTTTAAAAAAAAAAAAAAAAAAAATATATAAAATATATAATGCTCAAAACTATTAACTTGCATGGTAAACATAAAAATAATATTATCGTTCCTCCTTTTGAACTTTACACAAAGCTTACTAATAATTTAAATCATATTAAGTCGTAGGTAATATTAAAACAAAATTAGTAAAACTAACATAGCAACATTTATTATTAACATAGCAACATTTATTATTAACAACCAACCAACAAATTTATTATTGAACTCTACGAATAACAAGTTAAGTTTCATTTTTCCTTGTAGCCCCGAGCAAAGTTGTGGCAGTTTGTTTATTAAATAAACTCCCAACTTATTGGGAATAAATGAAAAGCAATCGGCTTAAACTCTGATCGTAAACAAAGCTTCGAATATAATATAAGTGTAGGTACCCACGCGACGTAAAGTTTGTAAATTGAAAAAAATAACCAAATTGCTTTAGTGAAATGTGAGTTTCAAACATTTCTTTGCTTTATGTGATTGTGTATACATATTTCATTTTGTTCGTCGTTATTTGTTAGGTTTTGTGTTATTAAACTACTTGTATATTTTAATAAAGTTTATTCCAGGAATTTTAGATTCAGTATAATACATGGTGATCACCTTATCTCATTTCACAGGCACGAGAGAACTAGAAAAAGGATTTCTTTTAATTCTGAAATGTTCATTATGTGTAATGTTAAAAAAAATCTATTAAAGTCTTTCTGGTCAAAAAATCGAAAAGTTATTAGGTACTACTGCTTATAATTAAATATCAGTCTATTTTATAGTAAACTAGCTTTTGCCCGCGGCTTCGCTCGCGATAAATTCGGGGTAGCAAAAAGTAGCCTATGTTACTCTCCATCCCTTCAACTACCTCCACTTAAAAAATCACGTCAATTTGTCGCTCCGTTTTGCTGTGAAAGAAAGACAAACAAACAGATACACTTTCCCATTTATAAAATTAGTATGGATAAATACCAACTTACATCTTAAACACACAAAAAGTATTCTATATTTCCTTATACTACGGTCTTCCTATTATTTTTTTCAATTGAAAAGAACCAACTTCTTATAACTAATATCTAGTACAAACAGTGAGCTTCACATTCATGTAATATCTCATAAAAATCATCTCAAACTCCGAACCGCGTCATATCAACTTGATACCTCAACTTTCGAGATTATCACCGGCGACTTTTATGAAACTTTTAATAAAGTGAAAAAAAGTTGTTACAAAAACTTATGCAATAACTCATGAGGTGCGGTACAGGTGTTTTTAACAGCACCCTCAACTGATTTAGTTGAGAACTTGCTAACTGTTAAAATGTTTTCGACTTTAACTTGTTAATGTTAAGAATTAACAACTTTTTTTGGAAGCTTATAATATTCGTTGATTTATTTAATCTAGTGTTTTGTTTTGTATATTTACCTACTTAGTTAGAAGGTATTAGGTATTGACAGTAAGATCGCGTCTAGGTCAGTAAATTCGTTTTGCCTGTTTAATTTACTTCCAAGCAGTGTATTGTCCTTAGGTTACTTACAGAAGTTAGCGGAATTCCAGGGCTATGAAACTAAGCAACTCCTGTCAAAACTAGGTAGATGCATGTATAAAAGATTTAAAGATTTATACACTACTAAATTCAACAAGGATCCTTGAAGGATAAAATCCGGAATGAGGTTAGTTTGGAAAGAACCAAAGCTACCGACATAGCTCGTAGTATTAGCAAGTTGAAGTGGCAATGGGCTGGTCATACCTGTCGAAGAACCGATGGCCGTTGGAGCAAACGTGTCCTATAGTGGAGACCGCGATTTGGCAAACGTAGTGTAGAACGCCCCCCAGGTAGGTGGACCGACGACCTCATAAAGGTCTCTGGGTCGGACTGGATGCGGAAGGCGCAGGACCGAATTCTGTGGCGCTTAGATTATAAAAGAAAACAGAACCAATACATACCAAAAAGCACAGTCTATTATAATAAATAAAAAGCATCAATAAAATTGCAATATTATAAAACATAAAACCAACAATAGAACTTGCAGTTCAATCAACAAACTATCGCATCGGAAAGCCTTTAGAACTTGTAAAGTGACAAAGTAACTTATGCATTAAGTTTGTTCCTCAAAGGATGCTATTGTGTTCTTAAGAAATCTTCAAGAAATTTACTCTCAAAGAAAACTACGTGGCACTGTATCACCAGTATAACTTTATAAGAAAGTATCCAAGCTTGCATAAGAAAAATCCACTTAGCGTCGAAATGAATGGGAAAAAAGTTAGTTAGAACCAAAGACAAAAAGGCCTAATGGCAGCAAGTTTTGAAACACTTTGGCTAAACATTCACTAATGGAAATGGAAGGAAGCCAGCAACACCGAGTCACTTGTTTTTTTTTATAATACGTACGCTTTTGTTGCCAAACTGCGTGTTCCCAGCGTAAAAAATTGTTAATAATGTGTCAACGGTCTTTGTAACTTTATTCCCACGTGTTGGTATATTTTTTATACGATTTCAGTTCGGAAATTCGTTAGGCGAAAAATTTTAACTTCGTTGCATAATACAGTTTTTAATTAACACCAATGTTTTAACTTGATCCTACTTCTTTATCTGAATATACGAGTATAAAATGTAGAGAAGAATTTTATTATTGTTGTTCCAATAATTTTTTACGAAAAACAAAGTTCAGTTTACTAAAAACTTTACTGTAAGTAGTAACCAATTTAAAATGATTAAATTACTGTTAAATGCCAACGAAAACTGCTAATAAAATATAACCATAGAACCAGATTTTAAAAAGAGTGCATTTAAAGCCTTTGTTATGTATTGTGACAAAATTTATTTTTTTTGTTATGTTACAAAAGTCCTTAGTAAAGGCCTATGTCATTTACTGTAATAACACAGTTTACTCGTGGAGTTAGTTAATCTCAAATTTTTTTCACCAAGGATATTTAAATATGGATTTAAAGCAAAACTAAAATTTACAATCCTTAAATTAAGCCCGTCTAATTTCAATTAATCCCAGAAATAAACAAAAACATTAAACAAAATATTTATTATACGCGTATCTGACCGTATTTCCGAGAAAAGGTTTACTTTATAAAAGGACTGCTTTATTATCATACGCCTCTTCAAAATCAAAGAGAACAAAATACTTATGATCCGATTGTTTGAAACTCAAATTACTAAAAGCCCTCTTCACTGTCCAAAAACATTATTCGTAATACGAAGCACCTTAAGCAATGATACGTCTAAAACGACTCGTGTTTACGCCATGACACCATTTAGTTATAATATCCTTATAATTCTGCCGTTAGAGGCTTCTCTTTTATTCATCAGACGATTGTCCTTCTTAGAAATATATCCTTTATGTAATGTCTTAAAAATATACAATGGGAATTGGTCTTTCTTAATGTAAGGTTGTGTTTATGTGGATGCCAGGATTAATATTATGTTATGTTATTTATGGAGATGATGGCAATTAAACCTTTACTTTTAATGTTTGTGAGTATTTCTTCTTCATGAAAACAAAACTTTTGGAAATATAAGAGGTAAATGAGTAACTTCCTTGTAGTGTGAAAGAAAAAATACATAGCAGTGACCCCTGCCCTATGGATGTAGTAAAAGCTGTAGAATATCAAAACTTATTGATCATTCATCATACCAACCTATGAACGGCAAAAACGTAGGACTGATCGCTTTCAGTATCGTCACTCTGGTAGGTACTATAATTGTTTTTTAGATATTTCAACTTACTGAAACTATGTATTGTTTCAGCCAATGCTTTCAAGTTTTTCCATCTCTTGAGATACTGGTCCGTAGGTACCTACAAGGTTTATTTAATGTTTAAATTAAAAATTAGATTAAGAAACTAATATTTCTTACATCATAACTATATTATACAAATTACTAAGTCAAAATTCCACAATAGGTAATGTAATAATAACTAGCGTAAATTCCTTTGTAATCGTCAGCACATAAGCTGGTGACAATTATAATATCTTGTGAGAGAACAATGCTCTCGAATGATTAATGTATACTCTGTGGTAGAATCTGGCTAAGTCCTCCTTTGAGCATTTACTAACTGTTAGTTTGAATTAAACCTACATACTTAGCTTCAGTTAGGAAGTTGAATTAACAGTGCTGTTAGGAGTAGGGGATAAGTATTGCCTTTAAAATTAAATATAACATTGCATTAATTATGATGACTACGAGTAACTTAAAAAAAGCAGCTCTGCTTACTATTGTGGAAAGAAGACGAGAGCTTAATAATTCTTAGGTATAGTGTAGTCAATTCGTGATATTATTACGAATAATTAATTTGATATTTTTAATATATCCAGTCCTTTTTTTCGCATTAATAAAATCATCACATTAAAAGGAACTCTCTAATCGGTCTGCTACAAAATAAGTTTGATAATGGTTTACGCTGAAAAATCTTTCGATAGTCTGAGATCTTTTATGACTGAAACCCAGCAACGTTTACCAACCGAGCAGAAAACAAGATAACCTCATAAACTACATGTTTGAAATACCAAAACTACGAACTATACTACAACATATTTGAAAAAGGTTTTACACAATACATTGATATTCCAATACTACTTTATGAGAGGACTCAGAATAAATTCCTCACACCTGACGTCAGTTGGCGTGGCGCATACTAAGTATACTATCCGCTAGAGATTGTCAAACACGTGTCGAGCGTGTGAACGGAGTTAAACGACAGTTAATCTTAGTTTAAAGCGAGCACCGCCTCAATTCTGTTATAATTACAGCCGTGCACTTGCATTAATGTAGTATTCGTATCTGATCTCTGAAAGGTAGCTCTGTTCAAAATTTTGGATTATGAAACCACCTTTATTTCATTTTTAGAGTTGTTTTAAGTTATAATTAAAATTTACAAGCAGAATGTTAAAGTTTTACAAAAATTATGTTAGTATACTTATTATTTGTAACTATCTCTTGCATTATCTTATGTACTTATTTGATATTTTTATATTGCATAGGTAATATTAAGTAACAGTTAGAAATAGTAATCAAAGCATAATGACCATAATAATTTATGTTAGTTTCCCTAGAGATTAACAAAACACCTTAACATCGTATATCGCTTTTAAGATACCAAATAGCTCTCAAAAACTCATACCAAAATAGCTCTCTAATTACTTGTAAACACTCCCGCGGCGTTACAAGGAGGATAAGTTTAGTAATAAATTTGTTTCACATTATAATATTACATTTCAATATTTTGGCAAAAGCCCTTATACGAGTATTGACAACCTCAGTGGTTATTATTTATTGTGTGGGGTTCGATTCCCGCTCAATGTAAACCTTTGCAATCTATGAATGATTACGTTGTTGATCTGGGTGCTTTCCATGTACTTTTGTAAAATAGTAAAATACAAAAAAAAATAACTGTTCCTGTGTTTAAGACACTGTATTTTGAAAAAATATCTCTAGATCTGATCGATATCGACTAAGAAGTCGCCTCTTACCAAACCCACTGCTAAGAAACGGAAGTCAAGCTATATTCTAAAGTCATCTCCTTAAGGGATTTAACGCAATAAACCGAATCAATACCGAAAATTACCACGAAATTCTCCTTAACAGTAAATCTAACAAGTTTAACACAGAGCTGATACATTAATCCTGTCGGAATACATTAAACAGGATCTGAATGCATGACATTTCAATCGCATATCGACGTTCGTAGCTATTGAGCTATTGTATTCGAGATTAGATTTGCATAAATCGAGATGGATTAGTTGTTAGATGTAAGATGCTCTGAAAGCCTCGGTCTCATTACAGTAAACAGTTGGTATAATGGCATTAATACTCTACTGTGGAAATGCATCTTTATTAGAGACCCTTTGCGGAGACAGGCTTCAAAAAAAGACAACTCCCGCACTAGGGATCATGCCCTGTGTCGCGGGGACATTTTACAAACATCAATTAACGGACACAAAGAACACCCAGACCAGGACAATAATTTGTGGATCTCACAAATTATTGACCTGCGTGGGGATCGAGCCCACAACCTCTTGCACGGCAGCCGCTTGCACTACCGCCGCGCCACGGAGGTCGTCAAACAATTTTGTGTTGAGTGAATAAAAATAAATAAATAAATATTCCTCACACGACATTTACATAACGCCATCTAGTCCTAAACTAAGCAAAGCTTGTACTATGGGTGCTAGACAACGGATAAACATACTTAAAACACTGTGTTAAAATATCACAACTGGTTATTTAAGTAACATAAATAAAATAAATATTTTGTTTAAGTAATTATTTGTAAAAAAATGCCTATTTTATGCAGCAACGTTTAATATTAAAATTAGAAAAAAATATTCATTTAAACATCGTTGTCTGTTACCTTTATATTTTTAAGTTACGTGTGTAACTTAAAAATATCAAGGTAAAAAATATTAAAGAACATTTTAATTTTTACGGTTAAAACCGCATCTAACAAGTGGTCATAAAGATAAAAGTAGACTAAAAGTTGTAATCCTCATAAAATATCTTAATTACCTGAAGCTTTTAGCTAATAATGGCCGGTGATGAAATTTTAATTTTGTTTAAGCAGGTACACGTTGCCCGTGTGGTGATTGTCTAGTGATAAACAGTTAAAAGAGATAGAAAATGTATATCTGCTTAAGAAGGTTCATCGAACTCCCCCCACCTTTAGGGTCGTCACCGTATCAATTCGAGCCGTTCAGTATTATTTGTGTGAAACTTCTTACTATAACGCACACTAATCGGAATCGTAACGTTATCAGATTTTTAACGTTTGACACCGAGGAAAAAGGCGAGGCGGTGCCGATCCCTTAGCGTTTTGATATGTGTACTACGACCCTTATTCGATCGTCGGTAACTTCTATTACCCTTATTTTTAATTAAATAAAAAACATTTTTTGTGGCTTATACACACATCAAAAAAGTCTAAGCAACATGCATGATATTACAAATTTACCATTTATATTAATTAATTTCTAAGTATTTACTCACTCAAAGTGTATAGGTAAGTAAACTTTTTTGTTATTGATGACATACTGGCTGGTTGTAAAAAAAAAAATCGATTATGTTTTGTTTTTTTTCATAAAATTCAAATGACTGCGAATTTGTTTGAATTTGAGTGCATGTTAATTGCTACGTTTTAGTCTTGATTTTATAATTTTACCAACCATTTAAATACAGTTGGCGACAAAATTGAATTGTTAGATATTCTTTACGTCATGGAGCGACGTCATTTGACGGCAGATGAAATGCAAAAAGCTGTAGGGATGTTGCAAGCGGGAAGTAATCAATCTCAGGTATCTCGACATTTTGGTATTCATAGAAGTGTTATTTGTCGTCTTTGGCAGCGCTACAATAATACAGGGGAACCCGCTGAACAGCATCCAGGCCGTAAAAGGAGTACAACCACTCGGCAAGACCGGTACATACAACTGACTGCAAGACGCCAGCCGATGTTAACCGCTCGAGAGATAAGTTTGAGGCTACAAAATTCAAGTGGTGTTGATGTAAGTCCCCAAACTGTGCGAAATCGACTGCATGAGTACGGCCTACGAGCTCGACGCCCTATCAGGTGCCCACCGATACGTCACGGGAATCGCGCTCGTCGAAATGAATGGTGTAGAGAATGCATAACATGGACCCAGGAACAATGGGATAAAATTATGTTTTCCGATGAGTCGCGATTCGGGTTTAGGCCTGATACAAGAAGGGTGCGAGTGTACCGTCGACCCGGAAATACTGAAAGACTCAGGTGCGTTCAGGAAGTTCATCCATACAGCGGCTCAACAGTTATGGTATGGGCGGGTATTATGAAGAACAGGCGAACTGAGCTCGTTTTTGTAAATGGAAACATGAACGCTGAAAATTACGTTGAGGATATTCTCAGACCTTATGTCCATCCATTTGCACAAACCTTTGGCTCCGATTTTACGTTAATGCATGACAATGCGCGTTCACATACAGCTCGGCGAACCAGTGAATACTTGGCAACGGAGAACATCCAGGTATTGCCCTGGCCTGCACAATCGCCAGACCTCAACCCCATCGAGCACGCATGGGACATGCTCCAGAGACGTGTTTTGAAGGACTTGGACGGAGTGACAACAACCCAACAGCTGAAGGATTTGCTACAATTCCATTGGGAGCGAATACCGCAAGATGACATAAACAGTCTCATTAATTCAATGAATAATCGTTGCCGACAAGTTCTGAATAGCAGAGGAGGCCATACTTTGTATTAAATTGTCCTATTCTTTCACAATAAATTCATTTTCTTAAGAAATTTCAATTTGTAAAAAAAAAGTTTAGTTTCTTATGTACCTGTATATTCTAATATTGTTAATTTCTGTTATTAAAAGAACTTATAAAGAAAACAGCTGTTATTTTTACATCATAGAACCCTAAAAATATTATTTTAAAAATAAAATACAACGTTATAATTAAAATAAATGGTAAAATAAATTAATATAAATGGTAAATTTGTAATATCATGCATGTTGCTTAGACTTTTTTGATGTGTGTATTTTACTAAGCCAAAGTAACAATTAAAACAGTTTCTCGTCGCGATCTTACTTCAATGTAAAATTGAATTAAGACATAACGATAAAACTGTAATTACCATAAAAACCAGCAGATAAATGGATCTTAGGGGAGTTTTGTACAATTATTTGTACGGCCTTTCATCCTACCCCATAATTATGTTAAGGGTCGGATAGTGAAATGTATTATGGATAACATTTGTTCGTTTTAAACTAATTTATGAAAGCGTTGGGAAATTCGGTAATGTGCTGCGGCCGTGGGAAGACTTTTGAGGATAAACTCCACGGTTGCTACAAGAAAATAGAGAAAAAAATCATTGCTTAGGTGGGAAAACGTCAAAGTTAACGCAACGAGACAATTGGCGTTTTTTTTCCTGTTAGAAGTAATCCTAGAATCTTATCATTATTTACCTAAAAAGAAATTTACCATTATTTACCTTTTATAAATAAATAAATAAAAAGTATAATTAAAATGATTAAATCAAAATAAACAATAAACATTCCGTGTGGTGACGGAGTAAGAATACAATATGTCACCACCCCATCTCATCCCATGGGTGTCGTAAAAACCGACTAAGGGACTATCCGTCAATTTTATCTTTACGAAAAAAAAAGAAGGAAAACTTGAAATTAAACCCTATACCAATCCGTCTGGCCAGCGTGGTATTAGTAGGCCAAGTATCCCTCCGTCACTGATGGAGGCCCGTCCCTGCAGTGGGACATTGATGGGCTGTTATGATGAAACAATAAACAAGACTTATTCGCTAGGTTACTATATAGCTTAAACCTGTTCCTGAAACCATCGCTTAGTTATTCGTTAGATGTCAAGGTAGATTTTTTACTAATAAGTTATTGGTTGAACGGGTTTGTAAAGAATTTGTTTCAAGTTTTGATTTTCACAATCATTTTAATCGCCTCCCAGTATGAACATAAACTTGCCTTACTAATAGCCAGATTAATCTGTACAGAGTTTGTTTCGAATTTAGTTTTTCTTTCATTAACATTCTGCATGTTGAGTCTCTCTTAAGCCCGATTGACACATCGACAAGTACAGTAGCGAGTTAAGTAGTAAGTTGTTGATTAAGTTGCTTTGAATAGATCTCCATCCATTACTGTACTTGTCGATGTGTAAATCGGGCTTTAAATCGACTTTACAATATTCAAAGGACGAACGGTAGTGACACATTTTAGTCTATCACCACAAAAGAAAGTATACTTTATAAATTCTCAGGTAAATATTTAAACATTATAAAGCTTCGCCGAGCTATTAAAGCTCGTGTAATTATGGAGAATCTCATCTAGCGCCTGCCTCTTGAACGTAAATAACTTATACAACTATAAAGTGGTTTATCAACCATGGGCATAATGTATTCTAAAGCCATTATTTTAAGGCTCATTATTAGATAGTAAAAAACTTCTAAGAGCGATAATTTTTTTTAGCTAGTAGTTAGTTATATTATAGTTTTCGTAGCGATGATATTTTGAAACTTTCCCCTTCGTCGGCTTTTAAGATAACCTATGGTAAAATGGGGTAATGATACCATTATCTAAAAAAACTAAGTTTTGATTGAATTGATCAAAATTTTACTAAATCTAAAGTAACAAACATTGAAAAAAAATTTGGGTTACACTAAACAGCACAGCTGAAAAGCAGAGTAACGTATGACAGCACTACGTAAATTCAAACTACAACCATGATGTATTCCCCAGGAACTAAAAATCCCAAAAATTAATTGCTAAAACCTAAAAAAAAATCCCAATTTTTATAATGGGCGTGTGGAAATAATTCCGACGGCTATGCTCGAAACGGCTCTATAAATTAGCCGCACACAATACACGGCGGATAAATCGTTGTCACATAAGAATGTCGCATTAGGTACGAGGGAAGTCAGGGGGGGAGAAAGTGGGAAATCCCCCCCCCCCTTTGACTTCCCAGGCGAGGTGGGAAGTAATAACTGCGGTGGACCGCAGCTAGCTCTCCGGTTGTTATTGCATTGTATTATTTATGTTTAGTAAGCTGACGGGTGTTCGAGTAAGATTTTGTTTGGTATCCTGATGTATTTTAAGTCTTTGCTTTTAAGTCATTTAGTTTATAACTCTTTTTTGTTTTTTTGCAATCGATGTACCTACGGAAACACAGAAACTAATTGTTTTACAGCTACAGGAACAAACACGACCCATTTAAAAGTAAATAGTTTCGATGGGTCGTGAATAAGACCCGTATCTTAAAATGAAACCAAATAAAAAAAAATAAAACATGACACAATACCCTACGTAACGTTAAATAATACCTGTATGTTTGTTTTTGCACGACATATTCATTGTTAAGCAGTCACTATTGCCTCGATCTGATTCATGTTACCAAGAACTAATAGAAGAAAAACAATAGAAAAATATTGAAACTCGTCGCACGATTCTTGGTAAGCGTGTGGTCAAATCATCATCCGTGTGGTGACGGAGTAAGAATACAATATGTCACCACCCCATCTCATCCCAAAGGTGTCGGACTATCAGTGAATATTATCTTTACGAAATAAAAAGAAGGAAAACTTGAAATTAAGCCCTATACCAATCCGTCTGGCCAGCGTGGTATTAGTAGGCCAAGTATCCCTCCGTCAAGGGAGGAGGCCCGTCCCTGCAGAGGGACATTAATGGGCTGTTATGATGATGTGTGGTCAAAAGTGTCTCTACGCTTTTGACCACTAAGCAACCCGAGATCTTGTCTCAATATTCATGTTTGTCTATTGCTTTACAAATATTTTGATTCGATTATCTTTTTTATAAGATACAGTGCTATCTATGATGGCTAGAAATAGATTTTAAATGTTTTATTCAAATAAACCTTACTAGAAACTCCTAAAGAACCTATAAACTTGGTGTTAAATATATTTACAAGCTATTTTAATATATTATTGCAAACCTAATTACAATGTTTGCTGTTAAATAAAACTAATTAACAAATTCTGCAAGGAAACTGGCTCTCTAATTAAGATTTAGTTCATTTTGTTTGAAACTATTATAATATTAGAATTACAGATACCATCTACATTAGTTTTTGGATATTTAAATAAATAAATAAATAATCCTGACACATTCACACAACGCCATCTAGTCCCAAACTAAGCAGATCTTGTTCTACGGGTACTAGATAACGGATAAACAAACTTAAATACTTTTTTTTTGTAAATACATTTATATTATACATAGAAACACTCAGACCAATGCAAACAATCATGTTCATGCACACAAAGATTTACATTGAGCGGGAATCGAACCCGAGACCTCTGCGTAGCAGTCATGTTATATAACTACTACGTCACAAAGGTCGTCTCTTTTATCTTCTTACGTTCCCCTACAGGAAGGGGCCTAATTCAATGATGATGACGAACTAGACTGACAGATACCACTCTATAACTAGTTTTGTCACCATTGTTTTTTTTTTTCTGGCAACACATCATCATAATCATAACAGCTCATTAATGTCCCACTGCAGGGACGGGCCTCCTCCCGTGACGGAGGAAATAGGCAACACATAAAAGTAAAATAATATTAAATACATAATGGTTTTAGATACAACCAAATAAATTAAATACATGTTGCATTTAATTTATTTGGTTGTATCTGAAACCTATTTCTTCTTTATTTCTTTACACAGCGTTAGTAATTATGTTGTAAGGATTTGAATATAAAAATGGCTAATAATGGATGAAATACTAACTGAATTCTTGATCTTGGCCTCTTAGTTAATCATAATTATACACAGAATTCTAATACACAAATAACTTATTAGTTACCTAAAATGAAACAAATCCTCATAATACCATTTCTAACAGAGTACAAAGGAAATTAAACCAGACATAACTTCTTCAACTTTCATTTCAAGAAAACAAAATGTATTTTTATACAACAAGTTACATAGAAAATACATCTTTTAAATCAATCGATCGATACGCAATTAGTCCAAGCAAATTCTCGCTGTTTTACGAGAAAAGTAAAAAAAAAAAAGATTAATTAATCACGAGCTTTACTAAGCAGAAAATAAGTTACGAGAAGTTTTCCCTAAAGAAATATTTGAGTTTATACTTAATGTTGGTCTCAAACTGCTTGTTCCTTTCCTTCGTGTTTATAAAGCGGAGTGAAGGCAGATCACTTATTATTCAAATATTTTTCTTTACAAATCATTTATCTATGTATAAGAGGATGAAATATATTTCGGGTCTTTGACAACCGGAAAAAAGGCGTACGGAAAAGGTTCTTCAATTTGTTGAAATGAATTTTAGATCAACTGTCGACTGATATTTGACTTTAAATGCACTTGAAAGTCTTTTTAAAATGGACATAATTATCAGTAGACATCGATATTAATCAACCGTGTCAATCGGCATAATGTGGATATAGCCTTATATTACTTTTATTTTACTTAGTATTTCTTAAAACTATCATACAGTATTAAGAATATACAACAGGAATAATAGGAAAATATGTAAAGAATAAAATTGTTTTTAACGTTTAAACAATAGTTCCAAGATCACTTATAAATAAGTTTTTCAATAACATTTTGGTCATATAAACGTTCCTTGGCTGACAGCGTACATACAATCCTGACTGCATAAATACAAAGATCCTTGTTTAGCTTTTAGCTATTTTATTTGATTTGTTAATCTCTCTTTCTTTTCACTGTTAATTGTGTACCAATATATTTTAGCAAATAGTACAATGTAAAAGCCATACATGCCTATAATCTGTATGATTGTTGTTAAAATATTATAAGAACCTCTGTAATTTTATATTATACAATTTATACTCTTGGTGTACTAAGTAAATAAAATAAAAAACTATGTGTACCTCCCATGTTTTCTCTTTTATTTAAGAAACAATGAAGCATTCAACATATTCCTCATAACATCGATACTCTACAGTAAATTGTATGTCACGACAACCCTATTTGCTTGTTCAGCGTATAAGATAGAGATGATCCTGTATTTATTGCATATATTCCCCGCGTATTTGCGTTTATCATATAACAACAGTTCTCTGTTTGTCTTGGTTAGTTATTTATATAAAGTCGGTAAAGTATTCATATATTAACGTTATCAGAATTTGTAAGAAACGTTGTATCATTTTACAGAGTACAATTAAATAGATTCTCGTGATGGAGTTATATACTTAGCCATTTTTAAATTAATATAAGAAAATTCACCGTTGCCCAAATTGGGCACTATATTACACTATAAATTCATTCTCTTAAGTCATCCTACAATCAACAAACAAAATTATCCGAATTTTACTTAGGATTGCCCAAAAGATACAAAAAATCATTTATTCACGGAGGATATAACGATACCGCTTGTGAAAGTCGTTTTATAGTGATCACATAATATGCTCGTCTAACTTAATGGCTAAGTTTACTGAGGGTTCGGAACGCGACCATGTCAGAGAAGACACCCACAAGAAACTCTGCTGGGTTCCTATCGCTCTTTTGGTGATCACTTCACAAATATTATTTTATTTAGTAAACTGGACAATTCAGATAATGTCGAAAAGTCAGGGAATAAAATATTGTATAACTCAAAAACAAGTGATCAAATACTCTACATACTGTACTCTACTAAGTACTACATTAATTTGTAGCAGTGACTAGTAGTTACGAGATGAATTTAACCGAATAACTTTCAACTCGATTTCGTCAAAAACATCAATTTGCTTGGATAAGTATAACCATAAATTATATTTTATTTGTATTATACAAAGTTATGAATGTAATCTAGTAACTTTTCTATGATAACAAACAAATAAATATACACAAATGTATTATGAATGACTTTGAAGACAACACAATATCTTTGATTTAAGATCTTGGATTATTCAGATAAAAAAAAATATTTTATAAGATCTATCAAAATAATAATAATATAATATTTACTTAAAATTGAAAAGATGGAATAAATGGTTTATTTTGTGTTAGCCAGTCGGATTGGTTTACGTTTAGGTATTACAAACACAAATTATGTTTCGCACAAATAACTACGTCGTGGATGGAAGTGACTCAGCAGATCAATTCTCGTACCTTCAAATCATTAAAAATTAGGTTATGTTAACTTTTAGTTGTCAAATAGTCACACTTTAAATAAAACTTTAACACGGCCATAAAAGATTTCAATTGCAATAGCAAAAACAAGACAATTTGACAACTAAAACAAAAACAATTTTTTAACGATTTTAAGGTACGAGAATTGACATGTAGAAGTCAAAAATTACGTAGTAAGCTGACAAAAATGTTATTCATTTGCCACAGTTGAGCCAATGTTCTCAATACCTCATAATATAACTCTGTTACATCAAATTTATTTTTCATTTTCAATAAAGACAGGCAAACTCCTCCTTTCCAAAAGTAGCAAAAAGGACGGGCAAAAGATCGGATTGAAAGGATAAAAGGGATCCACTTCTATAATCGGTAAAGGGCCGGCCAATCATTATATTAAACCTTGCACCTTATCACTTACGAACAAATATCCAAGCTGGTATAGAAATAGATTCACTTATTTTCTTTGTTCGGTGTTTATTTTCCGTTATGCTTTTGATTTTAATCAAATTCTCACAATAATTGAATAGCAAAGTATTTTATCTATAATTTATATTTGGAAAAACTTTTCTTCTGGTTTTGTAAATACTTATTTTGCAGTAATAAAACTATACCTACTATTTATTATTAGATATACGAGTATATTATATAAATCCTTAAATACTTTAAAGTGGCATTACCTAAGAGTCTTTAAAACTTCAACATTGTGATACTCATATTTGCATGATATTCGATGATTCAAAATTGACTTCAGATATTCAGATTTATAGATCTTTTGCATGAGTAAAAGTCATCTGCAAATCAGAAATTATCTTGCACATCGTCTTAATCTTAAACCAATGATCTTGAATTATTAACAATTCATTTACAGAGTAACAATTGTATTTATGGGGGTTTTAAAAGTACTTTAAAAGAACTCTTTGAACTTTCTTTTGTCAAAGTCAGCATCAGTACTGCCCTAAGGTCTGCGTTCATTTGTAATATGAAATTCTGTTTCCGATGTTGATAAAAACCCGAACGTAATCGATAAAGATATTGTGATGTCGACGTTAGTCACACTAGGGTTGTCACAGCGTAAAACATAATCAAATTTCATTTAATTAATTTATCATTTAAGTGAAGAAAAGGAAAGGCGTATTAAGTGTAAAATGTAATTTTTATATTTTTCTAGTATTTCATTTCTTTGCTTCATTAATTTTAATTTACCAATTTTTGGAAATAAAAATGATGAAAATAATCCTGTCAATAAGGTTGACCTGTGACAGGACAATTTCTTGGTATCAATTAATGTGTCAATCAGTTAAATTGATAATTTTAATTTCCTTGAAGGACGGAAGCTGTCAAAATGGTAGAGACATTTTTTGTAACTGGAAATGAATTTTTGAATAGCTATTTGATCATTTTTATTTACTCAAAATAATTTTAAAATAGTACAATGGCTATTTATTTGTGCAATTTTCTCAGTAAAGTAGACTATGTATCCTTAAAAAGAAATATACGAATCATACATGCCATTTAAAAGAAAACAACCCAAATAAATACAGGAATTTATTTCATATAAATTTATGACAGCAGCTGATATAAGACATATTGTATTCTAGCAACACCTTCCTTTATTCAGTTATGATACATTTTTCTCGTACATTTCTCATGACATTAACACACGCGTGGAATGACAAATATAACATTTTTTCAGCGTCAGAAGATATAATATGGAAATCAGTTTGTAAGTACATCTTTATTATATGGAAATACCAAGTGAACGTTAATACACTACATTGTATAAGACAAGGCGCTTTTATTAGAGAACAGTCAAGCAGAAAAATAAATTTAAATGTCTATGTCATGTTTATGTACCTACTTCTATGAGAATATTCTTAGGTGTTGACTCCAGAAGTCCAGAATTTGCAAATTGCCACTTCAAAGTGAAACAAATCACCTTATCTGAATTGAAAGTTACGTAGTATTTTCCTAAGTATCCCTCCGTCACGGGAGGTGGCCCGTCCCTGCAGTGGGACGAGCTGTTATGATGATGATGATGGTGGTATTTTCCTATCAGTCAGGTATTTAACAATTCAAATGCATTTACCTAGCTTATCATATTATTAGTAGGCTCATACCCTCGCTGACAGACGCCTGTCCAGTTTGATTAGAAATGTATACTTTAAGAGATCCCAGATTTATTTAAAATTAGTCGATTTGTCTAGGTTTTAAGAATATTAAGAATTTTTTAAGTATATATAGAATAATTTTGATAGAGCGTTAGAATAATAACAACATTTTTTTTTATTTCTATGTTTACTTACTTTAACAGAATTTAATGAGTTGATTAATGAGCATTCTCTGGGACAGCATACTGATTGAAAAACTCAAAAAAATAATATAGATATCGAGTTATTTTCATTTTAAAAACCCTTCAAATAAGAAAAATATGAGATGTTTTGATTAGCAGAGACATACTAAAACAATTAAAATGTTTAATAACTCATTGTTAGCAACCCTAATACGGTCAATGATATTTTTGTACGGCGGGTAGCCATCCCTAATACTCTTCTTGTAGCTTGTACACCCAAATCTATTGTTCATTCGATCAAGTTTATTAAATAAAGTTCCTTTGGTAACATGTGGCAAAGAAAATGTAATATTACATTTGACCGCATGCCTTGGCTTTGTATTATATTTTTTGTAACTGTCCGATTTCTACATTCATAAGTTTTTTTTTTTTTGAGAAAATTATTGGACTCGATTGGTAAATGATTTGTCCGGATATTGGAAGTTGGAAGGTTTTTTGGCGTAACACTGGATCACACTATTTAGGGATGAAGAACTACTGAAGATAAGCCTATGTAAATTATTTGTAAATTCTTGCTGTTTTAGTGTAATGTGGTTTTTAGAAATGTCGTGATGACGGACCAAAATGCAGAGTTCATCTCAATTCGAGGTTGTAATTTAAAGAGACTAATTTGACCGACAAAAAACCCGATACCAAAGAGTCTGCTAATTGTAACAGTCATAATTTGATATAATATATTTAACATAATTTTATTATTTAGGTGAACGTGTTAGAATTTTACTTTTACTTACCATGAAGTCGTAAATCTCCGTGTGGTGACGGAGTAAGAATACAATATGTCACCACCCCATCTCATCCCAAGGGTGTCGTAAAAACCGACTAAGGAACTATTCGTGAATATTATCTTTATGTAATAATAAGAAGGAAAACTTGAAATTAAATCCTATACCAATCCGTCTGGCCAGCGTGATATTAGTAGGCCAATTATCCCTCCGTCATGGGAGGAGGCCCGTCTCTGCAGTGGGACATTAATGGGCTGTTATGATGAAGTCGTAAAACCTAAATAAAGAGATGTTGACTGAAGCATATAAACATAAACTCGGAACCAGAAGGCAAGGCCGTTTTGATTCCAAGAGGCAACTCTACGTAATGACATTAGGCTAATAAA
This sequence comes from Schrankia costaestrigalis, assembly GCA_905475405.1. Classification (NCBI taxonomy): domain Eukaryota; kingdom Metazoa; phylum Arthropoda; class Insecta; order Lepidoptera; family Erebidae; genus Schrankia; species Schrankia costaestrigalis. The sequence continues at coordinate 18,435,913 of FR997829.1, read as the reverse complement.
AACTTAGGCACAAACATTCTTGATTTGTATTTTCTTTGTTTTGTATAACATTAATTAGTAAAACATTAATTAACCAAAAACATCCAAAATATTAACTAATCAGACACATATTTATTATGAACCAGTTTCATAATAAGCAAGTATTTCCTCTGTATATAGTAACATAATATTTTTTTCCCTAACTATTATTTGGTCTCTCATTTTATTTTGTTACCGCATATATTACTCCATTCCTTTATTGTGCCAAGATTACTAACGTCAAGGGCAAAAATGGCTTAATTTTCTTTTAGGTTATACAAAGATAATATTTTGTCGGACATTTATTAAGTAACCTTCAAATATCTGGTTCATACGGGGACTGATTCTTTTCTTCAACATAATAAATAAATTTTAATTATATTGCCTTCAGCTAGTGATAACACAAAGGGAAGCTCGAAATATAATTTTGTTTAGGTGACTGTTTTAAAGTCTCTTTCGTGGTGGTTCCCTTTCTGGTTGTAAGAGTAATCTACGAATAACTATCTATATAATGACGTGGTATGAATAAAATATGGTATCATTATCCCATCTTATCACATGGGTTTGATGAAAATCAAAAACATTTTCTGTAAAAAAAACAAAAGAGATACAATTTGACATAAAACATAGTAGGTACTAATCTGCCTGACCAGCTTAGTATAGATATAAGTTTTCCTACATAACTAACGGTGAAATCTGTCTCTAAAGAAAGACTTCTACTTCTAAAAACTCGTACAAAATGCAAGAATAGTTTACATTACATTACTACTTTTATAATGTTACTAAATTACACTTCCATCTTTCTAGGTCCAGTAGCAGCGTCGTTGCTCCTCACATTAATTAGCAGTATAATAGCTACATGTGACGTCATACTAAGGTAAGCTTGCATTCTGTTATCTATTGTGCTTTGCTTGAAGTAGGGGGAAGCATTAATTTATGCTATGAGGGACATTTAATGAAATAACTTTCAGAAATGTAGCTATTTGTGTCATGCGTAGCTTAAGTTGAGATTGTGTTTGCTGCTATTATGTATTAGCTGAGTTGTATCATCATAACAGCACTTTAATGTCCCACTGCAGGGACGGGCCTCCTCCCGTAACGGAGGTATACTTGGCCTACTAATACCACGCTGCCCAGATAGATTGGTATAGGGTTAATTTAAAGGTTTCCTTCTTTTTATTTCGTAAAGATAATATTCACGGATAGTCCCTTAGTCAATTTTAACGACACCCATGGGATGAGATGGGGTGGTGATAACAATATCTTACCCCGTCACTACACGGACAATTCGTATATGTCTGCATAATATTTGAACTGAAACAAATACAAAAATATAACTCCGATTCACAAGTCTTCTACATCCATTTAAAGAATATTTATTACTCTCTTTGACACAGGGTTTATTATTTAGACTGTAAGGAAATAAAGAATTAGCTATTGAACATAATATTATATCACTCAAGCAACGAAAAAAATAAAAGAAGGAAAGTTGAAATTTAACCCTATACCAATCCGTCTGGTCAGCGTGGTATTAGCAGCCCTACTTGGCCTACTAATTTCCTTCGTCACGGGAGGAGCCCCGTCCCTGCAGTGGGACATTAAAGGGCTGTTATGATGCAAAGACTAGCACTTGATAAATATATTTGAACCTTAAAACTTTTTAAGATTTTCTACGGATGTGTGAGATTATTGATGTATGTTTTCAAAATAATTAACTGTAACAATCTTCTTTCACAGGAATATCCTGCGATGATGTCTGCCTACTATCACGATTACTCCAAATTTATGTAAATAAGAGTACATTTAAATAATAAATGAATTATAAGTTTATAATTAATGTAGATAACCGTTTGAAAAATACGGTATACGGTCCGATGAATTGATAACAAGCACATTGGTTGCTCTATGAAAGCGTCTGATAACAAATTATAGTTTTTTTTAAAATTACACATTTACTGTGAATATTTTTATGTATTGTTTGTTACTACACATTTACTTACAATAATTTAACTGATGGATACATAAACTAATTTATGAAAACTAAGCCATGATTCTTGACGTTTCTAAATAGTTTGAACTTTTTATAAAACGCTGTTCAATTTTAATTTATACAATTATATTATTGCAGTTCAATTGAAACAAGTTTATTTAAGCAAAAGTCTTCCCGTATTATTATACAATGCACAGCATTTAATTTAAGCGCCTGCAAAGAGTGTATGTAAGAATATAACATGCCTAAGTTAATGTATTAGTCGAGATAGTGTGGAAATAAATAGGTTTGAAAAGTTATTTGAATCATTTGTGAATATCTTATTTTTACAATAACTAATTTTATATTTTAATTATTATTTTAATGAAAAGTAACTTTTAAATAAATAATCCTACCGATTGTTAATCGCTATGTAACAGAAAAGGATTTCCACTTAAAAAAATGTGAGTGCAATAATCGCAAAGCTAAGTTCAATGATTTTAATTTATAGTATAAATAATAACGCTCATTTTCTCTAAAAGAAAATAGTGTCTGTAAAATTAACTTCAAGCAATGTAAAATTAATATGATACAGAATTCTGAGTAGTTTATTTTTATCTTTGTTATTATTAAATCAGTCGCAGTCATATATTTCCAAATAAAATAAGATATTTTGCATACATTTTTCAGATTAAATTGAAACATCGAATAAATGTCGTTTTATTTGAATATTCTCGAGTGAAAACATTCACTCGTAATTTTTATGAACATTATTTGGTGTCTATTTATTTCGACGCTATAAGAAAACATTCTGCATGTCAATTCTCGTTCCTTAAAATTGTTAAAAATTTGGTTAAGTTAACTTTTAGTTGTCAAATAGTCACACAATAGGTGAGACAATTTGACAACTAAAAAGTTAACTTAACCGAATTTTTAACGATTTTAAGGAACGACAATAATTGGCATGCAGAATGTTTTCTTATAGCGTCGAAATAAATAGACACCAAATAATGTTCATAAAAATTACGAGTGAATGTTTTCACTCGAGAATATTCAAATAAAACGACATTTATTCGATGTTTCAATTTAATCTGAAAAATGTATGCAAAATATCTTATTTTATTTGGAAATATATGACTGCGACTGATTGCGACTGATTGATGAAGGTTAAGTGAGATAATGAAAATTCATAATCATATTTAATTTTACAACGAATATTTTTAATTAAACGATGTGTTATTTTGTATATTTTGTGTTATAATCACGATAAACATTGTAAATAGTTATGTAATATAACATGATATAAGAGAAAATAAATTTATGGGTGTCCTTGTATTAAATCGTGATTAAGTAGTATTAGTAGATGAAAAATTAGATAAATTAAAAGTTTTAAGTGTCAATAATTATAAAACAGACATTATAAAAAATAAAAATAAACCATGTTTAACATGACTGTATTGATGATGACATTAAAGTTGATTTAAAATATTGAACTGAATTATTTTGATGAAGTTGATTGCAATTGTAATATACCAACCAGTTCTGATTGAGCTTAGAAAATAATACTGGTTTTGTATATCTAAATATTTATATTGTTAGTTATTAATAAAATGGCAAGATTAAGGATATGCCAAAAAAATAAACATTATTGGAAATCTAACAATTAATAGTTATTATAGACAACTATTGTAAAAATGTTTCCTAAGATCTTATGAGATTTTTTAGAAAAGTAGATTTTTGTTTTTATTAACAAAAAATCTAATAAGGTCTTCATAGCAATAAATGTGGTAGGATAAATAATTGATAAAATTATTATAAATAGGTAAAGGAAAAATACAGTTGTATGTAAAATTTACCATTAAATGTAACAGTACGATAGTAATTGTAATAATATAGTTATACATTTCTTGTGACTGTTATTAAAATTTAACGCAAAAACTTGCGCTGTAATTGTGCACAATTCCTGTCCCTGTACTAGACAAAACGCTATTCGCACACTAAAACTATACCTCATTAAATCCTGTATTATATTTTTGTAACTAATCTCGTTTTATTTTTAAGTGATGTTTTTAATAAAGTTATGATCTTATTTAATTTTATAAAAAATTCTGATTGAATTATCATCAAATAATATTTTTTGCAGTAAAACATAAATTGTGAATACAATAACTGTATTAATGAACAGATAAAATTTAAAGTAAAAACAAATTACTCAATGCCAATGTAGAAATGTTAATTATTAGGTACAGTAATATTCCTTATAAACAGTTCTGAATATTATATCAGCAAAATCAGTGGCCTATACTGTACGTCGAATGAGACTACATCAACAACAATTATATTATTTTACTTAAATGCGCTACAAAAATTCCAACGAAAAGTATATTTTTATTCAATGCAAATAATTACAACGAATATCTTTGCCAAAATGTTACAATGTCAGTTGTACATAATTTTGACCCGATAAATACTGCCTAAAAAGAAGTTAAACTGAAATTAAATATCAAACATCTAACCCCCTTACTCATAAACGCCTCTTAAATTTAATCACTGTTTAGCGAGATTTTTATTACGAAAACCAACCTTATACCAATCAACTTAAGAGTCTATGCTAATTAATCAATTGACTAAAATTTAAGAGGCGTTTATGAGTAAGGGGGTAAGTAAATAAGCGAAACACGCCAAGACTCTTTGTGAACTTGCCAAACTTGAAATTACCATTAATATGTCAAACTGTTCGTATTTTAAAAACGTTTACTGTGGCAGAATCATCGATTAACGACGTAGCCATAAGTTGAAAACTAGAACAGAAAGAGTTAATTGTAAAAGTATGGTTAGCGTTAAAAGAAAAACGTAGTGTGTGAGTAGCCGTAGGACAAACCCACACTAATAAATTCGTAATCTAGATAATTTCTTAAAACAGTTTCTTATTAAAAAAATATCTTATGATTTATGTTGTGATAAGGTGTGATTCTAATGATTAATAATTATAAATATTATACACAAAAATCGTAATGGATTTTTGTCATCTTAAAAATTTAAAGTTTGCAACTAAATATTATTTTACCCAAAAACACTCAATTTGAGTTTACTTTGGAAATAAAGGGCTGTTACTAGTCTTCACTAGAGTCTCACCTTAACTTTAATATTGTATGTATTATATGAAGTAGACAATATTATAATATGTGTAAGAAAAAAACTAAGGGATATAAACCAATGAATTGAATAAAGAATAAAAAGAAAATTGTTAGTGAATTGTGTCTCTAATATTCGTTTGTATGAAATTTCATTTTTAATATTAGCTATTAGAAATAGTTATTTCGTTAAAATAAATTTTATACGAAAAGTTTCATGTTCTGCCGTTAATTTGCTCAATAAAGTTGTATTTTTTATTTATTGAAGTCTGTTAAATAAATTATTATATAAATATTAATAATAGTTTCATTTTCAACCAATGCTATTGATACAAAGTAAAAACACAAAGTCGACAGCTCCAATCACTGTACTAGTGCTCTTTCTATTATGACTTACAAAACTTATACAAAAACATATAGACTTAAATCTAACTAGACAATACATTTTCAGTTTTAATATTTATTCCACGTGTCATCTTTGGTAGACGTTAGGGTCTGCTCCAGAAGACAACCTCCAACAAAAGAGTCGATGTTCAACTGGGCCGTAAGTCCCTTACACTGTTATCGTGGCAATGTTCAATCTTCAATCATGAGATGATCGAGACACCAACAGAAGCAAAATCAATATAAAGATATATGGTAATTTGGTATACCAATTTTGAAGCACAAAATACAAATAATAATTATACTGACAATATTTAAGACTGAAACTTTAAGAAAAAATACTTTAAGTAGTAATCATACATAATCTAGCATCCCATAACGGTCTCCTGTTAGATCTAAAGCCAAACTAACATACAAAACTTCTAACATTATGTTTACCTCCAAATGTTATCTGTCAACCGTGTAATCTACACAGTATATCCTCTAGTATTACACTTGTAATTCCCTGTGTAATAACCGGTAATACGACGGTGTTACGCCTCTAATTCTGCTAGGCAATATTTGAGAGCGCCCGTCTAAGTGTTAGAGCTCTCACACACGAACGGCATGTTCTCAACGGCAGAGTAACTGCAGCCGTCGACGCCTGTCGTCGGTAACCGGCGACACATGCAGTTGTAGTTTGAAATGCAGGTCTACGAAGTTGAAATATCGACGGCAACGGTTGACGGCTGCAGTTCCGTGAATATTATCTTTACGAAATAAAAAGAAGGAAAACTTGAAATTAAACCCTATACCAATCCGTCTGGCCAGCGTGGTATTAGTAGGCCAAGTATCCCTCTGTCACGTGAGGAGGCCCGTCCCTGCAGTGGGACATTAATGAGCTGTTATGATGAACCGTCGACGGCAGCAGTCGACCTATGGGGACACTTACAGCTGTTGCAGTTTGAAATGCTGATATGATCTGAAATGTTGAAATGTCGACGGCAACCGACGACGCATCGACGGCAGCATACGCATCGACCTATAGCGTATATATACACTTTTTTTTTGCAGTTATAGTTTGCCGCGAAGTTGAAATGTCGACGGCTGCAGTTACCTTTGTCGTTGGGAACATGCCGCTCGTGTGTAAGAGCTCTTAGTGTAATCGTGTAAGATTTTATTTTCTTCTATCTCAGTAATCGTTGTGTTTACTTTTAACTGTTCAGCGATAATCTGATGTCGTATTGTGAGGTCGTTCTCTTGGATTAAAGCATCGTTATTTTCTTCGTATATTTTCGGTAGAATATTCACAGGTTGCGGTGTGAATTTGGGGATGTAAATAGCTATGTTCTCGGTGTCTTTTATTTCGTAATAAGAAATTGTATTGTCTTTTTATTTCTGTTGAAATTGTTTTACTTGCAATTTTATTAACAAAGAACATTAAGTGTGGAACGTAAGTCAGAAACACGCTTGTACGATATGACCGTACACAGAAAATATGGCTCATAGAAATCTCTAATTCTAGAAACACATTCAGTTTTTGTTCATAGAAAACATTGGTTTGCAGACATCTCGGTACATAGAAATAACTGATAACAGATATCACTGTCCTTATACAGCACCTTTCGCAGTAAACTCTATTCGTCGAAACATCTGTTTTTAGATACCTTGGCTTACAGAAAGGACCTCTGGAAAGTAAACTTTTTATTTTTATTTGTTTTTGACTAACGTCCCACACTCACGAACATTTAGGTTACATTAACTTCAAATTTTTTTGGGAGTTGACTTTAAATTGTCCGCCAACAATTTTAATTCTCATAAAATTATTAAGTTATATATAGCAAAATTAATATTAGGGCGATCTTAATTAGTTATTAGTTGGTATAATTTTAAAAAAAATATTTTATAATGCTTTATGATGTGTTTATTTTTGTACCTTTTTATCTATTTCAAGGACTCTTTTCAAAATAAAAACTTGAATAAAAGAGTACAAAAGCTCGTTCAGAAAACTAATTCAGTCTATTTTTTATTGCTGATTTATAGAGGAGCCTTAAAACTGTTTTCCAAACTTGTTAGTTTTCAGCACAGACCTAAATTAATTGGGAGACTGTTACAAAATGCTCTAGGCATTAAACACACCGGCTACCAAATACAATCAAGTGTAATAAATTGTAAACTAAATAAATAAACATACTAACCTTTTTTCTCTGTGTGTGTGTATTTATTTAATCTTTATTGGAGTAATCTCTATGTATAGTACTACATTCAAGTTTAATTGTATTTGATATTTAAAGTATTTTTAGGTTGTGAAAAAAAAACTCAAATCATACACTTCTTCTGATCAATATTTCGTTGGAACTTCCAGGACATTTGAATAACCAGAAATTACCAATAAATACAATGTTACACCAAGTTAAAGGTTGAAGTATGGCAAAGGATTTTTATATAGTTTTAAAATATTCTTTTACAAAACTGAAAATTTGTATAATAATGATGTATCAATGTAATCATTATACACAACTTTGTTATTTTAGACCTGGAAAAGTGTATTGTTTAATAAATCGTGGGTTTCCAAGGATAAACAAAATATTTGAAAAAAAACATCCTTGCGGGTTTCTGCGAGGGCACACAATAGAACCTGTCAAACAGAAGTCACAGACAGTATTTAAAAGAGGCGTCCAATTTCCAATTTAAAATACACGTATAAATATGTCAATACGACATACCATTGTATTATAACGCCATTTACAACGTCGAAGTAGGTGAATACGATCCTAAATTTAAGTAACGTCTTCCTGGCCTCACTAACCTACCTAACCGCGGATGTGATAGCAATTCGCGAGCCACATCATTTAACAATAGGCCTCAATAAAGAAGTGGTTACGTTACACGCCAATGTAAAAATAGTAACTGTGAATGTAGAACGCTGTGAATCATCATATCAGCCCATTAATGTCCCACTGCAGGGACGGGCCTCTTCCCGTGACGGAGGGATACTTGGACTACTAATACCACGCTGGCCAGACGGATTGGTATAGGGTTTAATTTCAAGTTTTCCTTCTTTCTATGTAAAGGTAATACTCACGGTCCCTTAGTCGGTTTTTACGACACCCATGGGATGAGATGGGGTGGTGACATATTGTATTCTTACTCCGTCGCCACACGGAGATGAAGTATGTGGCTCGGACCATAATAATTGTTTTTATACGGAAATCCCGAACTTCAATGTTCGGGATTTCCGGCTATGAGGATCATTGACATGTCAGACCTGTATGGAGTTTTTGCTAGTTTCATATCTCGGAAGTTTTAGGTAAGTCTTCGAAAGGATAACCAAAAGACTTCTAGAATAGAAAAACCCTATCATATCAACTAACCACATTGTTTCACATAAAAATAAACCTTTGGAAAAGTCTTAAGAATAATCTCTAGCCACAGATGTTTTCCTAAAACAAAATCTAATGGCACAGAAAATATTTTATGTCGAAAATGTTTTCAAAGGTAAAACTACTTAAGAGTATAATATTATAATAAACTTTGTAAGCCGCAATGTTAGAAACTCGAGTAGGCGTTGAAAATAACGATTATTTCTATGAAATTCTTAAGGAGATTACATTAAGACTATGTACATCCATAAAATTTGGGAGAGTCAACACCGTAACCGACATGTACCATTACACTATCTAACATAACTTAAACTACGGAGAACTTAAAATTACAAATATTTGTTTGAATCTCGCGGGTCATGTTAAACTGGTTTACTTGGGTAGTTGATTATAATAAATGTAAATTTCAACGTCCGTATGAAGTCATTTTACTTTGTTGCTCGTTAACTTTTGAAACTAGTGAGGTTTATAAAGTTTTTAAATTTCCTACAATTTGATTTAAATTTTGATTTACTAACCACATTGTAGACCTAAAAAAACCCTTTGTAAGCCATTGACGCATTATAAAAGTAAAAAGTCAATAGGAATAGAAAAGACGATGAAAAATAAATCTGACAAGGCGATACTTTAGAATAAAAAATACGAGTACCTAATGTAACAATTAATATTTTTCTAAAAATTCTGTTTGTATATCAATTTGCGAATCTGCTGATTCATTAGCTGCCATGACCAAGTAAGTATTTAATTAGACTTCGGATTTGGCTTGACTTGAATCAGATCAAAAGTTTGAATTCCAACAGTCCCCTGAAAATGATGCTGTTTTAAACTTTGGAAGACCTATTGGCATGTCCACCAACCCTTGACTTCGACTCAATAGTCATAAGAATATTTTCTTTCATAGAAGACAAAGACGTTGAAATTGATTCGCATCGACACGTTGCTGGTTTAATCTCGATTATTGCTTATCGATCGTTTGGCTGGCTGTAAAATTTTTTCAACATTTTATTGAATAAATAAAAGTAGCAAACGAAATGAACCAAAGCACTTCTAATAATATCGAACAGTAACCTACCACTACCTTCATCCAAGGCACGCAAAAGAGGAATGAAAATATTCCCGTATTTTTGTATATTTGTTACGTGACTGACGCCACTCAAAGGCTTATTACGTTTGACGAGATTCAAGTTTGGTCCCGCGTTTATTTCCTTTTACTCGTGAGATTTTCACGTTTGATCTGTGTCTGGTTAGTGGACTCAAGAGTGGTTTTTATCAGGTATCGGTTTTATAGAAAAAAAACATGTTTTTTTGTAGTTTTCCTTATGGTTTTTAATAGGGCAAGTACGTGATTTTGACTTTTAAAGAAATGATTCGATAAATTTCGTCGAAAAAATCTTGTAGTATTACGCAAACGTCGAAATGATCTACATCTCTTAAAAATATGATTTAAGTAAATTAATTTAAAAAAAGATAGCTTTTCGCTCATCGGGTCTATTTTTAATGTTTAGTCTTTTTTTGACTCATTTAAAATATTTTACTTTGCTTCTGGCTGTTATAGAGTTGAAAGAATGCAGAGGTATTCTCAAATTCATTTAAGTATAGCACCGACTTCATCTGGACAACATGGGAACGACTTGGTAAAAACCGATGGAGTGGGAAGAATAACCAAACTCGACCAACAGTCAAAGCGCAGAGTGTCCTAACCTACGAGAATGAGCTAAAATATTTTCGTGAAACTTTAGCATATCTCGAAAAGTAAACTCATCATACTAAGATTATCAATGAAATGCAAGTTTCCAAAAGTGCTTGAAAACTTTTATTAGAGTTAAAATAATGAGTTTGAATAGGAATGGTTTTAAGAACTTTTGCTCTGGATCGATTCAACTACTATCAACAATGTGAGTATAGAATAGTTTCAGAATTATATCTCTAGAGATGTAAGTTAATGCTGAAGTACGTAGTTTTAGTTGCCAAATAGTTGAACATTTATTGAAGAAGCGAGTACGGGAAATAATATTTAAGTAAGTATTTAGGTAAGTAAAAGGAAAGAAAATGAATGTAAGTTTCTGTCTTAGTTACAAGTCAACGAAATTGAAGAGGCTGATTCATTAAATCTACAGGATTTGTCATGTATTTATAAATACACGAACTGAAATGAAATATGGTTTATAATATTTTGACATCCATTCCCGCGATTTGTTGGAAAATTATTTATTTATTAATTTCTTATAATTAGTTTACAAAATGTAACAAAGTCTCGCAAAACTGCGTATGCAGTTTGACTGTGAGATCGTACATATCTTATTAAATCAGTAATGTGTATGTGACTAAAAGTAAATAATAAAAGGTATGTTTTAACAATATTTATCTATTGCCTAAATTAAACATGATGTATGTGAAGCTACAATGAGGTCATTATACATAGATTAAGGTAATCCATTTATTAAATACTTTTTTAACATAATTTTAAACTTGTTTTTGTCTTTCTCTGTTCTTATATTTAATGGTAGACTATAATGACCCATAAGGAATGCGTTTACTTAGGGTTCTATCACCATATACATTAGTGATTCTAGGTACTATATATTTATTTGAGGTCATCGCCCTCGTGTTATATATATTATAGGCAATGTGTTTAATCCGGCATTGTATAGAATACCTAGTGGAAAAGTAAGCACACGAGTCAAAACCAATGTGTAGATGTGAATATTAATGCTGTGGTAACAAAGAACATACTTATAATGTACAAAGCGCTGTACATTTAAAAAGTCGTTGATCACTATCATTTCATTATTGTTTGCATGACTATGTACGCCTAAGCGTATGTAATTATACTTTGCAGGACCATATTTTTTGACAATCTTAGTAAAGTTAATAATGCACGTTTTACAAGCGAAATACAGAAAGAGTTTTACTGTCACAGGGAAGGGCCCGTATCCGCAGTAAGGATTTAATAGAATATAATATATAGATAAATTCGCGATAGCATTGACGTATTATATGCATAGAAGCTAAGTGTAATGACTTCTAGATATCTAAACAAGAAAACCAAACAGCGTCGCTGATAACATCTCTAAGTATATCTTTGAATGTTGCATCAATAAATTTGCACACAACGTAGACAAAGTAATAAAACAATGTCATAGATATAAATTTTCCTATCACTACTATGAATGATGCAGCGAAACACGAGTAAGGGCGCGTTTATACAAGGTGGGCCAAAAGAAGTCATCTGATGTTGTTTGGATCTCTTTTTTTAAAATGAATAACTTCGATTTTGTTTTTTGATTATATTTATTTGAAGAGAAGACTTCAGAATTTTATTGGTTAGGTCGAGAGAGGAGTACCTACCTATATCGGCCAAATAAGCGTGCTCGTTTTATTGCATTTTTCATCACTTCGGCCAGAATCGTTCAATTCTGCCTCGAGATTGAGGATAACTTGAGCGTACTTCGACGACGCGCGATCGTCGCGTAGTTACTCACATAGAATTTCAACGTTAAGCCCTAGTTAATAAAACACATATTTGCTATGACTGAACACGTCACCGCGCGGCGACTGCACGAAATTATTCGCGGCGTCTAACTGCAGCCTAATGTTTAAACAAAACGTTGCATTAGTTCAGAACCATCTATTCTAAACAGGGAAATTATGTTTGTTGAATAATTATGAATGATTGAACAAGATATTTGATGATACGATAGCTTATTGTTTGAATACACGGTTTTGTATGTATACAGTTAAATAATATTGGACGTGTTGTTGCCTGCGGCTTCTCTTGATTATAATATTAGGTTTAGAGACTAATCTAAATTTCATCAAAATCAATTCGGTTGTTCCATATAACTAAAGTTATTGATATTTATTAGAGAGACAATTTTTTTTATTGTCTCTAGAAAATATTTTCCGTAAAATAAACTGGAACGAATTTAGCCTCAACATTCACGGAGTAAAACTGAACCACCTAAGATTAACAGACGATATAGTTCTCTTTGAAGACTTCACATCTAAAGGAAATGAAAAATTCTCTCGACCAAGAAAGTGGGAAAGTCGGTCTATCGATGAACAAACCTACTGACTAACCATGAATACCTATTATATTTACAAAATAAAAAGAAGAAAAACTTGAAATTACACCCTATACCAATCCGTCTGGCTAGCGTGGTATTAGTAGGCCAAGTATCCCTCCGTCACGGGAGGAGGCCCGTCCTTGCAGTGGGCCATTAATGGTTATGATGAATATGAAATAAATAGAGTAGTGTGTACTTAATCATGATTCATTTTTTATGGTACTTACTTATAAATATCACCTACGTGCTACTGCTTCTAAATTAAAGGTGCCTTGTATTATTTTGACGCAAGTAGTGTAGATAACAATAATACTTAAAATAATAAAGATAGCAGTTTCATAATTATTTTAAGCATTATTTAGGTATCTCTTTAGTCTCTCTGTTATATAGGTACTTTGATAATAAAATAGGTATTACACCGCTATTTTTCCCGTGATTGTCAAAAATGCTGACTAACAAACTTTTAGTTTAATTTACTTAATACATGGCACCCTATGTACCTGTACGTTGGCCGGGTCCTAGTTTTTCACTTAATAAGCAACCTTTTTAGTATAACGAGTGGTAATTCTGAAGAAACTTCACGGCCTTTGAGCGCTGTTAGTTTCATAGGCATGTCGTACTCGAACAGACTGAAACCACACGGTGTTTATCCCAGTTGGCGTAATAATATGCCAGGGCCTTTTTAGAGAGAATAACCCTAGAAGCAGCCAAGTCACCTAGCCAACTTTGTATACGAAGGGTAGTCTATTGCGGCCACGAGACCTTACTTACGTTTAATCATTTTTCAAGTGCGAATAGTTAGTGTCACTAGCCAATCTCTTCCTATGGATGTCGTCAGAGTCGACTAAAATAAGTTCTCAGAAACCTCAAAACAAAAGAATTAAAACTTGATATGAAATCTTACACCAATCCAAGGTTGGGATAATGTTAGGTCAAAATATTATCCTTATCAAGATAAGAGGGTGTCATTCATTTCTTTTCCTTCCACAGGAGTCGTAGAAGGCAACTATGAGAAACGTGTTAAGCATATATTACGCAAACCATGGAAAGCTCGAAATAACCCATTCCCAAACCATCTGCCCAGCATCAGTAGGTCATCAACTGACTTATATTTAGCAATGGACGTCGATTGGCTGATATGGTGATGAAGATTATCTCTACATTAAAACACACAAAGTATGAAAATAAATTCAAGTAAAACTTTAACTTTAACAAAAATCTAAAGAAAAACATCAAACAAAGAACTCGTGGAACCTAAACAACACGTATAATCCCAAAAATGAAGGTGCAAAATACTGGCCAACAATTCTTCGTTGTAAGCTTAGAAATATGTCGGCAGTAAATTAGTTTTAGAAAACAATGGCGTCGCGGCCACAGTGGCACCCAACATTTTTCAACCAAGTGTACTGTGTCCATAATTTACGAAGTAACAAATAGAAAAACATTTCTTCTTACTTAACTTTTCGTGTTTCAACGTTGTAATATAGATGTCAGTACATTAAAAGAAATATATTATTGAAACAAAGCTTTTTGGAAACGGTCTTGATTAATTTTCTATATTGTTATGATTGTTTTGTGGACGTTGGATAGTTTATGTAAGAATAATGTAAGGAAGAAAAATACAATATGAAGAATCAATTAAAATATTTGATAGGCTATGTTACCGTGCTGGCATGACGACCACAACTGTCTAGGTAACAACTATTTGAATGAAATTTTTAAAAAAACATACAATATATTGTTTTTCCAAAAAAATAAAATATCTATGTTAATCCGTTGTCTAGTACCCTTAGTTCAAACTCCTTATAGTTTTGGAACAAGATGTGTTTTTTGAGAAATAGGTATCATCATAACAGCCCATTAATGTCCCACTGCAGGGACGGGCCTCCTCCCATAACGGAGGGATACTTGGCCTACTAATATCACGCTGGCCAGACCGATTGGTATAGGGTTTAATTTAAGTTTTCCTTCTTTTTATTTCGTAAAGATAATATTCACAGATAGTCCCTTAGTCGGTTTTTACGACACCCATGGGATGAGATGGGGTGGTGACATATTGTATTCTTACTCCTTATTAATTCATAGATTGAATGATTGCAGGAGAAGTAAAGGGAAGAAACTCAGACGGAAGCTTACTATGCATTTAAAGACATATTTTAACCAATCAACCGAGTCACATACCCGAAGCTTTTAATATAAGTGAAAATTATTGCTACGTAACAAAAAGGGATCTTGTGACAGCCATATAACCAGTACTTGTAGTAATGGTGCCTTACTCCTTATGTCGAATCCATACTCCATACTTACTAATATTATAAATGCGAATGTAACTCTGTCTGTTACTCTTTCACGCCTAAGCGGCAGAACGGATTTTGATGAAATTTGGTATGGTGATAGATGATAACCTAGCAATGGTCATAGTCTATAAATAATCATGCCATCGTTCTTAGGGGGTAGACAGAAGGAAAACTAAATTATCTTAACTTAAAACTTATGCGGACGAAGTCGCGGGTAAAAGCTAGTAATAAATAGTTTTAAAATCTCACTAAAAGGTTGTCGAAGTTTGATTAATTACTACGTCAATAGAGGCTTAAATAAAGTGTTCTCTAGTGTAAAGATTTTGTTCGATAATCCTTTAATTTTATAGCTGAATAGATGATTCAATTTGTCGTGAAGTTACAGTGAAAAGTCTTGAAGTGTTTGAAGAATATTTTTTAAGGTTTTAAAATATTTACTTAACTCAATTATTTATTTTGATCAATTTAATATACTTTTTTTGTTAAAACTACGTTCTGTATCAGAAACTATATTCCATAATGTGACTAACACGCTTTGAGCAACCATTTTCAGATAGCCCAAGAAATTGTCTTGCGTAGAATTTCAATTCGCAACCTCGTCCTCCAGAACAGCACACTACGAAATCAATGCAACGGAGGCCGATACAAGAGTTACAAAAGTCTTGTAAATCCGTTTCGATGCTTTTTAAAGAGACTGGAGTTATAAGTTGCCTAGTAAGCATGACGAAAGTCTGTTTTACTTTAGCATAACAGCCCATTAATGTCCCACTGCAGGGACGGGCCTTCTCCCGTGACTGAGGGATACTTGGCCTACTAATACTATGCTGGCGAAACGGATTGGTATAGGGTTTAATTTCAATTTTTCCTTCTTTTTGTTACGTAAAGACAATATTCACGGATAGTCGGTTTTTACGACACCCATGGCATGAGATGGGGTGGTGAAACACTGTATTCTTACTCCGTCACCACACGGAAAGTTGTACCACTGTTTTACTTACCTAGACGGTATATGCGATGCATAGAGCTACTATAGGCAGCTTAGAAATGTGCCATGAGCGCTTGGAGAAGACATAGCTGAAGGTATAGTTACACATTACAGTGTCACTCAAATTTTGTCCTGAGTCTTTTAGAGCCTTTTAAAGTCCTACTGTTTATAAGTATTATTTATTTTGAAGAGTTAACTATTTTTACTAAGTAAACTTGAGTAACCTTTGTGTCAGTGTTCAACTATGCTTGAAAAACGTTTGCAATCTGCTTACCATATTCTCAGAGAGTTTATTCTTTGACAAAATGAACGTAGTTATTCAGTTAGAAAGTATGTTAAACAGTGTACGGTTAACATCTTGAGTGGTGTACTAAGAGGATCTGGTGTCGTCTTTTGTATTTATCTTGTTGACATATTACTGCAATTAAATATTAGCTCAGACAGGACTTGTTACATCCTCTCATACTTATTTCCTGGAAATATTTTATTCTTCACATGTTGCACAGTGTTTACATAGGTAAGTGGGCATTTTTCCCAACTCCAGACTTCTTACATTCTCCTCTCCCTTACCTACTTCGTGGTTACATCTTATTTTTTGGATGTTTTTCATTTTTTCTTCTGATAAAATTTTTTGCGGGTTCCAAGACATTTTAACTTTTCTCAGCACTTAACCTAGATCCTGAATTTCAGAAGAAAGTAGATTTTATAAGCCTATTTTTACTTATTTTAAAAGGATAAATCCTGCACTAGGGACTATGTAACGAACACAAAGAACGTTCAAACTCCTCCTGAGTTTATTCTAAATAATAATTATTTTTGGATTGCATTCCAAGTTCTGAAATGGCAACCGCGCACCGGTAGGCGCAAGGTGGGGAGATCCTTCACACGGTGGACCGACGACCTGGTTAAGACGGCGGGAAGCCAATGGATGAGAGAGGCACAAGACCGCGAAGAGTGGAAACTTTTGGAAGAGGCCTATGTCCAGCAGTGGACGTCCATAGGCTGATATGGATGAATGGATGGATTCAAAGTAGCAAACTCGTGCACTGCTACCACAACCGCAATAACCGCGCCACCAAAGCAGCTTTGATAAAAGGTTTTTCTGAAACCTAATCTACGTATAGATGACCACTCATATAAGCTTTCCCTTTTTATCAGTTGAATAACAATATGTCCATCCAAAATGATATCTATCCTACATTGGTCTAAAAGTACATAGACTCTTGAGCTGTAGATCCGAGCAACTGCATTAAACTACACATTCTTATATCACACACACTCGTATACAATAACTAGTGTTTTCATTAACAACACACTTTATTAAGCTTTTCTCTACTAAATTGCGTTTTTGTTATTTATTTCAAAATAAACAGAGGCCGTTAGTTCGGCGGGAAACCGATGGATGAGGGAGGCATAAGACCGCGCAGGGTGGAAATGTTTGGAAGAGGCCTATGTCCATCGTTGGACGCCCTTAGACTGATTTGACGAAATAGAGGCAATTATCATGACAATGTGTTTTATTTGTTTTAGTTAGTATTATAGTAGTAGTTGTGGTTTTTTCCTTATTAAACATTGGCTAACTTGTAAGTGGCTTGTGACATTGCTTAACGATTATGCCTTAATAACTCTTAAGTAATCTGTGATAACGCTAGCAACGTTTATCTATCTATACTTATAATAAATCTGTAAAGATGTCGACGACACGAACGTATAGTATACGTCCGTGGTCGACGATATGTCATCCATCATACTAATTTCTTGAAAAAAAATAATGAATGACTATACAATACGAAAAAAAACAAATAATGAGAAGTACAAATAGTCCAGTCAATGAGTGCTCAAAAGAGGGGTGTGGATGGAACGGTCGAAAGCAGAAATTTTGACTACGGAACTTTGTTTGGACTAATTAGGAGATAAACATACTAAAAGTCCTGACCCCTCCGAGGTGAGCCCGAGGGGGGAGGGGGCAAAGAAGGTCCTGTTTTTTGGTTTTTTGCTTACTTCTCAAAAACGGTGCTTCGTACGAATTTTTGCTGTACTACATAATAAAAGCTAATTAAATTCTCTACAACTTTGTCTTTTGCACTTTGTATCCATCTCCAATCATTGCCTAGCCATGAGCTTCTAAAACTTTACAATTTTCAAAAATGTGTCTTACACTTACGTTTTTTGGCATATATTTGTTCTCAGCTGCGACCGTAGATTTCAAAATTCATAACTAACTATAAAAAATATTCCTTCTATCCATGAATAAATATTTACATAACCACTCGCCTCCTCCTTGGCCATGACGGTAATCTGCAGTGACGTCTGAGCGTTCTGAGTCCATTTGGGTTTTGTACAACGGCCTGAAAAATGATTTGCGACAATCATCGTGGTATAAGGCTTTCACTGCAACCAGATCTATTATTGACGTTAAGCGACCCACTACTTCTTCGCCCCAATCATCTCGTCTTGCATGCCCAGCCTCAATGCACGAGTCTTTAAAGGCTACGTTTCTAACCGAGTATACTGTCTGTCGCTTTTCAACAGGTTTTTTCTTTTCATCTTTAAGTGCGCATGCACAAAAAAGGCATCGGGTTTTGACGTCAAATTTGGGTTTTGATGATCTTAAAGTATACGAGAGATCTGTAGAGGGCCCAGCGGACGGAACACATTTTGTCAGATCAGCTTTGATACTGTCGGGTCTAGTGTAGTCTTTTCGACAAGATGTGTGAACCCTCAGCGACTTCAAATCCTTAAGTTGGGAGCTCTTTTGATCATTTCTGAGGTTACTGGCAAAAATTAGAGCCTTTTTCACCGACTTTGGAAACATTTTCTCCACCTTCTTCAAGCAGTTCATTACAAACGAAACACTTGTCTGTCATCTTGAAAACGTGCGTATGTGCGAAATGTTTTGTGACTGCTTCCCTGCGTTACCGGGTGCACAGTCACAATACTCGATAGGTCACGAACGAAACAACAACATAAGCCCGAAGGCATCTTGATAGATATTATTGGGAGTTTTAGCCAGTTTAAAACTGTTTCCGCCTTCACCGCGTGGAGGTACTCCCAGCTTATGTTATTTTTAAATATTGTGTAGGTGTTTTTAATACTGTGGGTTCTAATCCTTACGAAATAAGAAATGATTGGTAAATTTGTACTGTTACAATGTGCTGCAGAGAAAAAAAATACACTTTTGAAAAGCTGAGAACAAATATATGCCAGAAAATGTAAGTGTAGAACACATTTTTGAAAATTGTACAGTTTTAGAAGCTCATGGCTAGGCAATGATTGGAGATGGATACAAAGTGCAAAAGACAAAGTTGTAGAGAATTTAATTAGCTTTTATTATGTAGTACAACAAAAATTGGTACGAAGCACCGTTTTCGAGAAGTAAGCAAAAAACCAAAAAAAGGGACCTTCTTTGCCCCCCCCCCCCTCTGGCTCACCTCGGAGGGGTCAGGACTTTTAGTATGTTTATCTCCTAACTAGTCCAAACAAAGTTCCTAAGTCAAAGTTTCTGCTTTCGACCGTTCCATCCACAAAGTATTCATTGACTAGGCTAAAATAAACTAAAACGCAATAAAGGCATAGTCTTACTCGTTTGTTGAATCAAAAAAATGTTATTCAACAATTATTTTAGATCAACAATTACGTTATTATTATCTTAGCATTCTATAAATATCTTGAAATAAATAAGACATTGTATCACTGTATTTGCAGACAGTTGCGCCTTTGAAAAACTTACGTACAATATAACAATAGATACCCTATCATCCCGTGCTAATATTTAATCGGCTGTTAAGGTGAAACTGACAACCTTTATGTCAATTCCACATTAGTAATACAGTAGCAGCAAAGAAGATGGGTTCTCCGGAAGAAAAACCTTTAAGAGAAAAGAAAGAAATACAGAAAAAGAAAAGTTTTAGAGAAAAGATAAATTCTTTGAGAGAGAATATAACTGTGGAGCCAGTATTAACATGTTATGTCGTACCCGGAGTTCTGGCAAGGTTAGCGACACAAAATTTAAATTTGGACAAAGCTTGTCGAGTCAACATGCAATACGGAAATGAAGTATGCGATGCCCTGATTGCAAGAGAAGGAGACAAGTATATGAAAGAAGAACTTGCTATTCAAGCCCTTATAGCAGGAATGGAGAGTTGGAAGAACGTTCTGCTGACTGCTATACCAAGTTTTTTGATTCTATTTCTGGGAGCTTGGAGTGACAAAACAGGGAAACGAAAGATATGTATCTTACTGCCTATTGTTGGAGAACTGCTTATGTGTATTAGTAATATTATTAACGCGTATTTCTTTTATGAGCTTCGTGTAGAAGTGACGATGTTCTTTGAAGCATTATTTCCTGCTATAACTGGTGGATGGATTACTACATACATGGGAGCATTTGCTTACATAAGTGATGTATCTAGTAATGAATCGAGAACTTATAGGGTTGGTGTAGCTAATCTTTGCTTGACAGCCGGAGGTCCTATAGGGTCTGTTCTAAGTGGTATACTTTTGAGCAAAATTGGATACTATGGCGTTTTCTCTTTGAGTTCACTATTGTACCTGTTCAGTATAGTTTATGGAATATTTTGTATAAAGGATCCTGAAAGAATCGTCACGGAAAAACCTGATACGGTAAGTTTTTTTTTTATGATAGGACGATCTAGATTAAAATGATTCTAAGTTTAAATAACTCATAACCAGCGTTAAATAGTATACTCAGTGAAACGCCCTTTCGACAAAAAATATACTCGTGATACTAAAATATGTTTATCAAAACAAATTGCATCTTTAAATAACAAGACTAATTATGATTATAACTGCATTAGGATTGGTCTCTGTATTTGCGGGGCCATCACACACTAGTTAACGAACACACAGCTTAAAATCGAAAACACACACGCTGAAAAGAACTATCGTGAGTTGGCAATGTGGTTGGTATTGCTACCGTGGCAGTCGGGGCAGTGTTACTATACCAATAATGATTTATAAAAATTAAAACCATCTTATCCCAAACTAAGAAGAGCTTGAACTATGGGTATTAGATACGGACACACAACACCATCTAGTGCCAAGCTAAGCAAAGCTTGTAATATGAGTACTAGACAACGGATAAAAATATACTACTCGGTCACATTATCTCAAGACCTGACGTCAATGACTTCACGTCGCGTCGGACGTATCACTGATGCGCCCGTGGCGAGCGCGGGAGTTGAAAGAAGAACGGGACGCGAGGTTCGCATTCCATCGAGGTCTCTAGATAATGTGACTGTGTTATACCTAACTACTACGTAATATCTTAAGCTCTGCTCAAGTTGAGACTAGATGTTGTTGTGTGAACATGCGAGAAATATTTTAATATTTAATGTTATAATTGCACAAAACATAATTTTAGTGATGCAATAATTATAATATTAGTTTGTTTGTTGCAACTTGTTGTTAATCGAGTACTTAAAATTAATTATAGTTATTTGTTTAAGCAAATACAGAGCAGACGCGTAATGACGCACGACATTGGAAATAAGTTATTATGCATTTTATACACACTAAAAGTGATAAGAGATGTGTTATCAATTTACAAATAAATATACGATAAAAACATGATATAGGAATCTAGAAGCTGTTGTTTAAGCTTAGGTATCAAGAATAAGGGTCGTAGCACATAAAACGTAACGTTAACGGATCGGCAACGTATCAACTCGAGCCGTTCAGTATTTTTTGAATGAAACTACTTACTGCAATGCACACTAATCAGAATCATAACGTAATCGGATTTTTGACGTTTGACACCGAGAAAAAAGGCGAGGCGGTGCCGATCCGTTCACGTTACGTTATACTCGTATGTCCTACGACCCTTATAGGAGATTGTTATGAGCTGCCTAAAATTTAAACTTTATACTAACTTTTAACTGCTTAATTTGCCTAAAATTTTAAAATGTTTACAAACATGTTTAAACGTCACATGTGAAGCTAGTTTTCTATAATTTGCTAATGGTATCAATTGTAATTACACTTCGAGACAAAATACAAAATACTTAAGACAGCTCATGATTACTTCATTCCCAATTTACTCCAAAATACTTTTATATTTTTCACAACAATCCTAAAGTAGTACTGCGAAAAGCAACAAACAATGGCACACCTTCTACATTGTCCTAACTGTCCACAGAGATGCACAGAGAAAGACCTTATGAACGCCACTGACAAGGCATTCACTGTGGCCAAATTCTGTGCTGGTTATGTTTAAAGAAAAAAAATGTATTTGTATATCTACGACTCGAAAAAAGAACTGCGAAAAGACGTCCATGTGTAACGGGTCTAATAATGGGATTTATAATTGCAGAATGAATCGTCCGGCGCACGAAGCTTCCTTAAATCCTTCTTCGACATAAAACACGTAAAAGACACTTTAAATGTCGCATTCAAAAAAGGACCAAATCACAGACGAACAAAGTCTATTTTAGTGTTAGCAAGCATCGCGTTTATATACGGACCGGCTTACGGTAGGTACAATTATTACTGTTCTTATATTTTATTCAACGATAGTACTGAATACGGATACAAATCCAAATTATCATCTGAATTCTATAGAATTATTTATTTTGGTCTTCGGTAACAGTGAAATAGTTGATGTTAATGTATTATTGTTCAAAGCTTAAACAAATATTATCTAGTAATCATTTAATGTAATCTATTTTGTGCGCCCACGAATGAAACTGAATTACCTTCTAAAACATCTTCATGTTCATGGGTATCTCTAAAGAGAAATACTTGTACTACAAGAAAAAAACATGGCTTACAATAGAATACACTGCTTACAGCATTGTTACAAGTCATTGTTTTTGTTTTCTTCGTCATCTTCGTCATCTCCGTGTGATGACGAAGTAAGAATACAATATGTCACCACCCCATCTCATCCCATGGGTGTCGTAAAAACCGACTAAGAGACTTTCCGTGAATATTATCTTTACGAAATAAAAAGAAGGAAACTTGAAATTAAACCATATACCAATCCGTCTGGCAAGCGTGGTATAATAGTAAGCCAAGTATCCATCCGTCACGGGAGGAGGCCCGTCCCTGCAGTGGGACATTAAAGGGCTGTTATGATGAGTGTCGTTTTTTCTTTCTTTACTAAATATTGACCCTATCCATACAATCCGTAATGACGGACTATTAGTGATTAGTTCCTTTAACATAATATTAAAAGGTTTTGTTCATCATTTTATTCAGTGTTGTGATTAAAAATTACTTATAATATTTCAGGTGAATACACAGTGAGGTACTTATACACGAGATACCGATTTAATTGGGATGCTCTCAAATACAGCTTCTTCAATACTTTCTATATTTGTACTCATTCACTCGGTAAGTAAATAATTTCACTATTCATTAAGAAGCAAATAAATTTGCAAAGATAAGTTCCAACAAGTATTATTAAAATCATTTAGATTTTGATCTGAGAATATTTTCATAATTCTATGTTTTAATTAAACCTTGTAATAAGATTTTAGATATTTAATACAAAGTAAAGTTAAACAAATAATAAAGGGTAACAAAGTTAATTTAAGTTGATATTAATAGTATTGAAAGTTTATTAATAGGCTGCTCTAAATAACTATTCTTAGAATGAATCTAAATAACAACTCGGCTAGGTCACTAGTGAAAAGCCCAATACCCTTAGAGTTAATATTGTCAACATTATATCAAAATAATAAACAAGTATCACGTAGTTTTAAACAGGCCTTTAAATGAACTAGCTAGCGGCTTGATGTCGCGATTTGTATAGAAAATCAAGCTTTATTTGTTAACCCGTCTTAATGAAAAATAAACTTAGTTAATTAACCTACGAATAAAACAACCATTCTCACCGGGAGACCTAAAATCAAGTAATAGGGTGTTTTTCAATTCCAAAAAGCTACTTCGTTCAGTCTCAAGTGTCTTTACCGCAGGCCCTAAAGTTGGGTAGCACCGGGCGCATGCGAGTGCTAACCATAATCATCTATTAAATCAATCAGCAAAATAAATTTGACAAACATAATATAATTGCAATAGAATTTAATTCAAAAACAAGTCTCACAAATTCTGCAAAGTAGTATAGTAATTTAATAATTAGACACAGACACTTATGATCTCCAGTAATCTTAAGATCATAAGTGTCTGTCCATCACAAAAAGAGCTATTTAAGTACTTAAGAACTGCTGTCAAGAAGAAATATCGTATTACTTATCATAACAGCCCATTAATGTCCCACTGCAGGGACGGGCCTCCTCCCGTGACGGAGGGTTTCTTGGCCTACTATTACCACGCTGGCCAGACGGATTGGTATAGGGTTTAATTTCAAGTTTTCCTTCTTTTTATTTTGTAAAGATAGTAGTTACGGTTATTCCCTTAGTCGGTTTTTACGACACCCGTGGGATGAGATGGGGTGGTGACATATTTTATTCTTAATCCGTCACCACACGGATATTGTGTCTTATTACTTATAAATAAAGTAAAATTGTTTATTCGTAAAATTAATAAAACTAAATTATTTTTCAGGTGCTTTGATTTCAATAAGCTTGTTCAGTCATCGTTTGAAATGGGATGATTCAATTTTAGGTTTAATATCTAATATTAGCAAAATCTTAGGAGCTATGACAACTGGATTAGCAAGGAGTACAAAGGATATGTATATAGGTATGTCTATCACATGTTCAATAGGTTTAGTATTCAATACAGTACGTGGGATTTTTTGTAAATAGATATTTTTAGGTTTATCTAAAAAATAAAATGTATCTTAAAATTGTTCCAAAAGTGTAATACGTATGTGTTTCATTTTTAGAACAATTGTTTTTGTAGATTTTAATATAGTATGAATTATTAGCATGTAAATTTTTGTACAAGCCGATCTAAAATCTCCTAAAATTATCTCGGTTCCCAAGTGTTATTTAATGGCTAGTATTATTAGGCTTCACCATACCGACAACACTCCTGCAGCGCTCGGAAATTTTGTCTGCAGAGTATGCGACAGAATATGCCTCTCCAGAATTGGCTTGCACAGCCATGAGAAAAAATGCATGGCATCCACGAGGCAATAAATAAATCGTCTGAAATAGACGTCAAGGCCCATGATGATGATGATATTAGGCTAATGCAATGTAGTTTGTTTTTAATTATAATTAATATTCTCTCAAAATATACATTTGGGGAACACATAGATACACCAGATTTTAAAGTATTGGTATAGGTAGGACCTGCGCTTTGGAAAACTGTGAAAAACAAAATAAATAATGAAATTAAATCTTTTATTAAACATAAGTTAATATCGAAAGGATTACTTAAACGATAAAAATGCCTGGATCTGAATTGTCCTGTGTCTTAATAAAATAATATTTGTGATGTGGTTACCAAAAGGAGCGATAGGAACCCAGCAGAGTTTCATGTGGGTTTCTTCTCTGACATGGTAGTGTCAGTAAACTTAGCCGTTAAGTTAGACGTGCATATGTGATCACTATAAAAACGCAGACTTTCATAAATGTCATTAACGTGTCTTATATGAATAAAGATTTTTTCACTTCATTTCAATATGGGGAAAACCCAACAATCAAATAGGACCCAAAGTGATCCTGTAAATACTTATACTACTTTAGATAAGATAAGAAAACTATGAACTTGAACAACATGTAAAAATGTTTTTATTTCAGCTGTGGCTATAGAAACGTTTAACGCTACTTCATTCACTGCACTTCGGTCTATATCGTCGAAACTTTGTACTAGTGATGAATTAGGTAAGAAACTATAACATTTTTTAAATTGTTATACTCGAACATAACATTTTTGACAGGGACACACTCATTTAATAGAAAGAAAGAGAGAAATCTACTAACCGGTCACATTATCTTGAGATCTGGCGTCGATGACGTCACGTCGCTTCGGACGTATCACTGATGCGCCCGTGGCGAGCGCGGGGGTTGAAAGGAGAACGGGACGCAAGGTTCGCATTTCAGCAAGGTCTCTAGATAATGTGACTATGTTATATATACAGTTAACCTCAGGTTCTTACGCTGTTTGACGTGTACTTATATTGATAAATACACAGAAAAAAAAACCGTGAGGGAGAGATACTTGGCCCACTAAAACCATGCTGCACAGATGGATTAGTATTGCATTTAATGTCTATTCGAAAAGATCTACAAACGATTCCTTAGGCGGTTTTTACGACACCCACTGAAACTGACCAGTTGAATAGGTATCTGGTTCAAATATATCAAGTTTTTCTACTTATCGAATAGAAAAAAAAATATTCTACAAGCTTCCCCTTAGTCGGCTGGTACGTACTGACGTCCGGCTGATGGTACGTAAATAATATTTAGTGGTGATATTATAACTTCTTCAGCACGAAAAAAGAGTTTTCATACATTATGAAACCTGTAATAAATGTACGCACATACACATTCTCCGTGTGGTGACGGACTAAGAATACAATATGTCACTACCCCAACTCATCCCATGGGTGTCGTAAAAACCGACTAAGGGACTATCTTTACGAAATGAAAAGAAGGAAAACTTGAAATTAAACCATATACCAATCCGTCTGGCCAGCGTGGTATTAGTAGGCCAAGTATCCATCAGTCATGGGAAGAGGCCCGTCCCTGCAGTGGAACATTAATAGGCTGTTATGATGATACACATATTTATACCCTTACAAGGAAAACATGTTTTAAAATATATACAACCAAAATATCTGTTATCTAAACAATTTGCTCGTGATTTCAGGTAAAATGACGTCATTCTTCAATCTAGTGGAAGTGGTGACATCCATGATATTCGGTCCTATATACTCGACGATATATCGATATACAATCAAAATTGAACCGGGAATCGTTTATTTTGTGAGCACGGCTTTAACGATTCCTCCAGTAGCTTTCTTTGGGTAAGATTACTACACTCTATGTATGTGTATTGCTTGTGTTTTGTACTGTTTTTAACCAAGATCAGGAAACGAATGCAGTTGTTGAGGTTTACTACCGATATAATAAATTTTGTTTGCTAATAAACGCCAAGGTAACAATATGATTTGTACATTAAGCAGTTTGTAACAGTCCTCAAGGCATGACCCTAGTGAGGGAGTTGTCTTTTTTATAGAGCAAAGAAATAAGAACATCCTAAAGATTAAAAAAAAATATACTTACGAGCATAATAGTAAAAAATATAATATATAAAAGCCATGTGATATAAGATACAAAATGACAGATACAATAATGAACGGCAGTGCTCAAGCGTCTTGATTAGTATGCCGTCTGTACCGTACTACTCCGACGATGCGGGGTCGAGTATGCCTTGAGCTTATTTTATATTGCTTTCAGTTTATTTTATTAAAAATTTCTTAATCTTTTTATATCATCTTGAATTTTATCTCCGTGTGGTGACAGAGTAACATTACATAATATACCCAGTTCATCTTAAGGGTGTCGTAGAAGCCGTGTAAGAAATTTTGCATAAATATAAATATCTTTTCTAAAAGTAAAGACGTAAAACTTGTCGTAAAAAGCTAGATAAAAATATAACAAATTAAAAATCCACACACATTCACACAACGCCATCTAGTCCCAAACTAAGCAAAGCTTGTACTATGGGTACTGGACAACGGATAAACATACTTAAATATTTTTTTTTGTAAATACGTACATACATAGAAAACACCCAGACTAATGCAAACAATCATTTTCATGCACACAAAGATTTTCATTGAGCGGGAATAGAACCCGAGACCTTTGCGTAGCAGTCATGTTATATAACCACTACGCCACAGAGGTCATCTAACTCTAGGTGTACTAGTCCGTCTAGCCAAGAGGGTGTTTGAGGGTAAATTGCGCTTTGTCACAGTCCCTGTTAATGCAGTAGGACATTAATAAGCTCTTCTTTCGTATCAACGGTATCAAATCACTCAAACAGTTTTAGAATAGTGTGCGGCCACTTCAATGACATTTGGTATTTAATATGGGCTTGTTAATAATTTAAAATAGCTTCATATTTATTTATGAATTTAAGCTTGATAAAAAATTTAAGTAAAATTCTAGCGCCCTTCCTCCTTTCTCCTACACTATGCTGTGCCCGACAGGGTCCACAATTTGAACCATTGTTAACTTTACCATCTTGTACCTATATAAACATTGTGGAACGCAATAAAGAATTGAGTGGCCGCGTAAAGATAAGCCATCGTACATCGCTTAGGACACAAAGGGCACACTAGTAGATCTGACATTGATAACTCTGGGTTGCCGCAGTCATATTGATAATTCATTAATAAGCTACAATGATGACAATTTATATACATATTCTTACTGTAGAATATTTTAGACCTATTTCTTTTAAATTTTTTACAGTTTTCAGTAATCGTAATAAAAAAGTAATAAAAAGACTTATAGGATAAGCTAAACTAGTTTAAAGGATAATGTCCCTTGTTACCTGGTAGACTGTTAACACAATTACATAATGAAATTATTTGACTTAAGACGTTTGGGTATTAAATAGATAAATTTTAAACTAGATTACGAAACTCTTTATTTTAGTTTTTAACTTAATTCTTGACTGCTTTAGAAAAAATATGTACTGATACTAAACCCAATTCATTCAGTGTTCTTGGCTTCTTACGGTATTAAAAAACTCCACATGCATAATGAATGCCCATTGATGTCCCACTGCAGGGACGGGCCTCCTTCAGTGACGGAGGGACACTTGGCCTACTAATACCATGGTGGCCAAACGAATTGGTAGAGGGTTTAATTTCAAGCTTTCTTTCTTTTTATTACGTAAAGATAATATTCACGAATGGTCCCTTAGGCGGTTTTTACAACTCCCATGGGATGAGATGGTGTGGTGATACACTGTATTCTTACTCCGTCACCACACGGAGAGAGGTGTAGTTATCTATAAAAAAAGTATCATCGTATATTGACGTCCACTCCTCCTTCAAATATTTTCATTGTATGTCCACCTTGTGAGGGATCTCCCTACTCTGCGACTTGTAAACTTGAATTTATAGAAAAAATACATAAGTACTTATTACTCTGTGGCGTAATGGTTACATGACTGCTACACAGAGGTCTCGGGTTCGATTCCCACTCAATGCAAATCTTTGTGTGCATAAACATGATTGTGTGCATTGGTCTTGGTGTTTTCTATGTATAATATGTATTTAACAAAAAATATTTTTTTAAGTAAGTTTATCCGTTGTCTAGTATCCATAGTACAAGCTCTGCCTAGTTTGGGACTAGGTGACATTGTGTGAAAATGCGAGGAATATATATTAATAATCCTTGGTTTATGGTTATGTATAATTATGCAATGGTTGCAGCATCTTATTACAGTTACAATGTTATAAAATTATAAATTGACGTCTAGAAAATGCAGCTGTAGAGTTTGTTACGCCGCCCGCTTCTTTTCTACTAGAACTTTGGAGGCGGTGGTAAAGTTTTCTAAACTTTAAAATGTATTCAAACTTTGGTTAAGTACCTACTTATTATTATGTTCATTTTACAGATGGTTCTACATACAACATCAAAGATCTGTGAAGAAAGAAAGAAAGAATACAATAGAAAATAAAGATACTTTATGTACGAAGAAACAAGAAGATCAATTAGTTAGTAGTATTGATTTAGACCATGAAAAAATTGTTGTAGAATAAAATATTGTTAGTAATAATCATAACAGCCCATTAATGTCCCACTGCAGGGACGGGCCTCCTTCCGTGACGGAGGGTTACTGGCCTACTAATACCACGATGGCCAGACGGATTGGTGTAGGGTTTAATTTCAAGTTTTCCTTCTTTTCATTTCATAAAGATATTAGTTACGGTTATTCCCTTAGTCGGTTTTTACGACACCTATGGGATGAGATGGGGTGGTGACATATTGTATTCTTACTCCGTTACATCCGTTACGTTGTATTCTTACGTCTTACACGTTAGTAATAATATAAACATAATATTTGTAGTATAATAATAAATATTTAATGTTCGATTGTTTTATTTTAATTCTGTAATATAATTAATGTAATCAAATAATTTTATTAAGTAGTCAAACCTAAATAGCTAAGATCTCATCTAACTGAATATTTTCAATATTGGTTCAGTCGTTTAGGCAACAGGGTTGACTTGAAATAATCTGAACTTTAAAATTGTAGAAGCTGTGTAGGGTACAGAAGCTTAGACAGGTAATTAAAAAGATTTTATTTAATTTTAATTACTTTAATTCTAATTATCTTACATTACTTTAAAATATACCACATCGATCTCTTTATTGTGTATATAATTTACATATTATTATGTTACTAGCTTTCGCCCGCGTGAAATTAGTTTTTGTCAATCAGAATCAGAATTTGTTGTGAGTGAGAGAGAAGTGAATGTGAGTTTGGCTTTGTAGTTCCCGTTCCGAATCCGTACAGTTCGCATTTTGGGAATTACGTTTGTAGAAAAAGCCTACGTACCAAGATTAATTGTCTTATCTTCAATTCAACCCCTATTTCACCCCCACACTGGTAAAAAATTCAAATTGTTTTTAATTTGTTTTTGTTAATAAAAAGTAGCCTATGTTCTTTCTCAGGGTCTAAAGATTGTCTGTACCAAATTTCATCGAAATCCGTTCAGCCGTTTAGGCGTGAAAGAGTAACAGACAGACAGACAGAGTTTTTTTTTAATTTAATTTTATAGGCTTTGTCGCTTAGCGACCACATAGACAGAGTTACTTTCGCATTTATAATATTAGTATGGATGTGGTGAAATGAAGAATAAGATTTACTTATACATAAAATAAAATAAACTTTATACTTTTACTTTTTACTTTTTACTTTTTCATATACCTATATATATATACCTAACCTAACCTAACCTAACTCCCTATTAGTTTATTTTCTCAACCTCTCAAAAAAAGTCGTGGCTTGGTTTGTGAGGCTGATGTCTAACCTTCATTAATTGGAGAGGAATATTAAGAAGAAAAAGACTTTATGCTGATGCCTGACTTCAAATTCACAAATTATAATAGTAGGTATTACCTATAACTATATAAATATTAGTATTCTATACTAATATTATTCGGAGGTAAAGTTTGTGTGTTTGTGACGTAATAGGGGGTAATCTTTGGATCTTCTAAACCGGTTTTCAAAATTTTTTCTGTGTTGAATAGTCCATTTATCGGGGTGTGTCATTATTATAATATCACGCTATAACTAATATGAGTGAAGCATTAACGAAATATGTTTAAAAAAGGGACGCTTAATAACGTTTTTTTCGCCGCCTAACGGGCAGCTAGATTATGATAAAGATAGAGCCATGAGATTAAGCAACTTCTGTCGAGGGTAGACAGTGGTATTCTAGGTAAACTTCGCATAATAATAGTATAGGGTTTTATGACAAGATTTCCTAATTTTATTTGTGGTAAGATAATATGGAATGATTTTTTTGGTCGGCTTTGAGACACTCATAGCTTATGATCTCTAAGACCTACTATAATTTACAAGATAAGATTAATGCAAACAATCATGCTCATATTATTAAACATGTCATTGTACTATAAATACTAACCCAAAGAGGTTTTACGTATTGTTTCCATTATTTTTCTCTGGTAATTATATTAGTTTTGTTAAATAGCCAAAAGTCAACTTAAAAGCCATCTATGAAGGCAAATGTATCTGTGCCACTGCGCAATATTCCATTACCACCAACAAAAACTCTACAATCTATCTAAAGCACCATCATCCCAAAAAGGCAAAAGATAATAAAAATCCTAACTTACATAATAGCAGTACAAAAATCCATACGTTGTCGTTAACAATCATTAAACAAATAAAAGACAATTTGATTACAGTATTTACTCAGTAATATCATAAAATCAACTTGTAGTAGTACTGTAAATAAGGCGCGCAAATATTCATTAATTATTATTTGTTTGGGTTTGATAATTTATAATGTACACCTTTTACAGGATGTTGTTTTTATTTTAAAAGTTAAATACAAGATCATGTCTTTTTATTCATAATATTAAATGTATTGCAAATAGAACGGTAGTATAAGACTTTTTATATAGGACAAGTAATATGAATAAATCTGATGGAAAGCCTGAATATAGTCCAATTATGAGGACAACTCTTCTCCGTGTGGTGACGGAGTAAGATTACTGTGTGTCACCACCCCATCTCATCCCATGGGTGTCGTAAAAACCGACTAAGGGACTATCCGTGTATATTATATTTACGAAATAAAAAGAAGGAAAACTTGAAATTAAACCCTATACCAATCCGTTTGGTCCGCGTGGTATTAGTAGGCCAAGTATCCATCGTTCAATGGAGAAGGCCCGTCCCTGCAGTGGGACATTAATGGGCTGTTATGATGATGATGTTAAGGACAACGGTAGTAATGAAATGCATCACTTTCCAGATCTGATCGCACTGCGTTGGATGTACACCGACTTATACCTAATCACTCCAAGCAAAACACTGTAACTATTCACTGTAGGCGATTCACGAATGATTGCCCCGAGTATGTATTTTGTGATTGTTAATATCATGTCAATATTATTTTTACGAAATGAAAAGAAGGAAAACTTGAAATTAAACCCTTTAAGAATCGTCTGGCCAGCGTGGTACTAGTAGGCCAAGTATCTATTCGTCACGGGAGGAGGCCTGTCCCTGCAGTGGGACATTAATAGGCTGTTATGATGAATATCATTTCTATAAAAGTCCCTGCGACACTGGGCCCTATCCCTAATGCAAGAATTGTATTTTGTAACTCTTCTGCGTGGGATTTCTTTGCGTGGGATGCTACCTAATACAAGGCAGCCGTGTACACGAACCGGGGTCATCAGTCCATAGTTATCCTTGCTAGCTCCTATACCAAAATTACTAATACGAGGGCAATGTAATTTATAATAATAGTACGTAAAGGAGTTTTATATCTAGTTAGTACAAAAAAAACTACCATAAGTTATTATCATTTTTAAGGCACCCTGTATATACGGCTGTTAGCCTCAGTGTTATCTTCGAGACGATTTATAATAAAGAAATGAACACGCAAATATTTATACATAATATAAACAATTATTTAATAATATATATTATACTAAAGTACAATATTAACGCTTTTGTAGTAATCCTTAAAGCACGTGACGAATACATAATACATTAAATAAAAACAAAAATCCTACGACTTAATTGTATAACTACATCTTTTCATACATGAGTGTAGTGCGCACATAAAATGACTGACAAAGAAAACACACGATCTCCAGAAGAAAAACCATTAAAAGAAAAATATAATGAACCTTCAGAAAATATAAACGAAAGTTTCATAACAAAATTATGTCGAATAAAATCAAGTATTACCGTGGAACCTATATTAGCAGGACTGGTTATACCATCAGTACTTGCAAGATTAGCAATACAAAATCTAAATTTGGATAAAACATGCCGAGTTAAATTAGATTACAGTGATTCAATTTGTGATTCCTTGATTGAGAGGAAAGATAATAATCTAACAATATACGAAGCTGATGTTCAAAAAATAATATCAAATATAGAAACATGGAAGAGTGTTATACAAACAGCGATACCTACATTCCTTGTTATTTTCATGGGAGCTTGGAGCGATAGAACGGGGAACAGAAAAATCTGCATACTTCTACCCATTTTCGGAGAATTTATGGTCTCTGTGAGCAATTTGCTTAGCACGTATTTCTTTGATCAAATAAGTGTTGAAGTGACAATGTTTCTTGAAGCAATATTCCCGGCAATCACAGGCGGATGGGTGATGGTTTATCTAGGCGTATTTAGCTACATCAGTGATATAACCGATGAAAAATCAAGAACATTTCGTGTGGGACTTGTGAACCTTTGTATGACTGCTGGAATTCCTATTGGTACAGCCTTGAGCGGTATTTTATTAAAATTGTGGGGTTACTACGGAATCTTTGCTACATCTGGTACTATATATTTGATCACATTCTCTTATGGATACTTTTATTTAAAAAGTAATACCAAACCAGACAGCGGAACTGAAAAAGAGGTAACTAAATTATGATTTAATTTAACTTACTTATTAGTAGATATTTTAGAACCTTATGACCCGGCTGTTGGTTCTTAGTGCTACGTGCAATTTAAAACGATAATCAATAGTGGTTATTTTTAAAGTCACTTTGTAAATCAAAGTGACTTTGAGCTGATAAAAGTGAGGTTGGTTGGCAAAAAGTGGCTTTGTGAACGTGATAAAAGTAAGGTTGCCTCTGTGGATGGAGGTGCATGGAGGTAGTGATACTTTGCACAGCTTCATGTTCTACAACTATAATATAAACTATCCCTACGCCAACTAGTTCAGCAGTTTCTATTCGAATGTTAAATAAGTCATATGGTGAATCAAATTGTTTGTAAGAGCATATTGTAAGAGTTAATTGAGGAGAATGGGGTCTCGGGGCAATGCAGGAAGATCGACTAGCAACCTGTTGCTACCAAACGTTCTGATCTTTAGATGAATGCCTTTTCTTAGTAATTTGGTCATAGCGTTGTAGTATTATTTAGTTATGTTTTCCTCTTACGAGCCTTTTGATATTTCATAATAGGGGCGGACTTGTTTAAGGATTGAGGAACTTTGGTTCCTAATATAAAGCTGACCCGATGGGTTTTAATAGGGTTTTTTTAACCAACGGTATCTGTTGCTTGTAAAATTTTCTAAAAGATAGGTCATAACACATCATATTAATTTGTATGAATTAGAAACAAGTATTCGCGCAGGGTGGAAACGTTTGTAGGAGGCCTTTGTCCAGCAGTGGGCGTCTATAGGCTGATATAATAATGATGATGATGATTCACATTATAGTGACTGTTATAATATTTTACAATATTTATTATAGCTGTTGTCTTCAAACTATTTCAGATAAAACCAGTGACATGCTCGGAAATGGTGACCCTTGTTAAAGAAACAGCAGAAGTTGCTGTCAGAAAACGGAAAAGTAACTTCAGAAAGAAAATAATCTTGACACTTTTAGTGGTCGCCATAGTTTATGGACCAAACCATGGCAAGTTTATAAAATTTAATTATTTTATTTACAGTAGTATCCGTGTGGTGACGGAGTAAGAATACAATATGGCACCACACCATCACATCCTTTCGTTTTCACATAGGCCAACCTATCTACACTTTTCGTCTACCAAGTATAGAGTATATTCCTGTACTAAAATGCATTTTAAAAGACGTTTGTCTTGACACAATGTGGTAAAACAGACAAGAAGACTTTTATTTCTTACTTATAAATATGAATAAATAATAAAATTAAATAATCCTCACACATTCACAGATCGCCACCTAATTCCAAACAAAGCAAAGCTTGTAGACCAATGCAAACAATCATGTTCATGCACACAAAGATTTGCATTGAGCGGGAATCAAACCCGAGACTTAGCTCCCCGAATGATCTATATCAAATAATCTTTCACGATCAAGTTGAATCCAATACTAGGGTAAAGTAGTATTAGGCTACTTTAAAATTTACCAACCCAATTACACTGTAAAAGATAAACATAATTGATTTACAATTTTAGTAATTTAATCAAATTAAATGTTTCATTTGCAGGCGAAAGAATAGTAGGTTATTTATACTTACGATATAAATTGAATTGGGATGCCCTGAAGTACAGCTTCTATTCAACGTACAGTATTATTACTCACTCTATTGGTAAGAAAAGTTTTAATTTAAAATAGTTGTTATTCTAAAAAAAAATTGGATAGGTTTCTGGTACGGTCAGCTGCAGAGAAATCTAACCCCCTTTAAGAATATAACAGTGCGCTAAAGGGGTTAGATTTCTTTGCAGCTGACTGTACTTAAAAATATAGGCGGAGATCCGAGAGCCGTCAGACATCACTCATTTTCTGATGCACAAATAGTACACGAGTCTGGTGGTGGTGAAGTGAACTTTGATCGTATGACTATTTGCAAACTAAGCCAGAGCGCGAAAGCACTGCTAAATTTACTTACATTCTGGTGGCAAATTTAAAATAATATTTTTCACTCATAAGCTCTGAAAAAATAAATCCTTATGTATTTTATTTTAATTTTATTTCTAATAATCCCTGCAAGTATTTAGTTTTTCTATGTTTTTTTCATTTTCCTTAGGAGCGTTATTCTCTATCAGCGTGTTCAGTAAGCGATGGGGTTTCCACGACTCACTCTTGTGTCTTATATCTATAGTCAGCAAGCTTGTAGGAACTATTTGCTTTTCAATGGTGGCGACAGACTTTCAAATGTTTATGAGTAAGTAAGTTTATTTATACATACATACATAAACTCGCGCCTTATCCCGTCCGGGGTAGGCAGAGATATCTTATATCAGAGGTATCTTTATTTATATGTCTTGTAATCAATCATACAGAAGTTCCCCTTTGTCATATTTGTAATGTAATTTTTAAGATTTTAACACGCTTCGATTGCTCAAGGAAGCATGTTTTTTGCAAAGCAATTTTTGTTCAAATCAGAAAATGTTTTTTTGAACAACAAAAGGTAATAAAGATTATAATAATCTATGCTAAAATTTTCTTAACCTTATAAAGAGGTTATGAAGTTGGTAAGAGCTGGTAATTTTACCAGCTCCTTGACCTATTGTATATCTTCTACAAATCTAAAGAATATTTTGTTTGTGTATAGTCCATGTATCAAGGAAGGATATGCGAGTAAGCTTAAATATATTCCTTTGGTGGCAAAGTTTTATGGGTGCGGCTAGTTATAATATTAATATGTAATTATAAAGTGACTCTATTAAACTTACGCAAAAAAAATCATTTAAACTTTATAACTTTACAACTACATTATTTATTTATCAAAACCCAATTACTTTACCACTTTTGAAATAATTTCTATGGTCCTCTTGAAAAATGAATTGAAATGACTTGATTAGAAGTTTACAAATATTAAAAAAAAACATTTACGAGTATATTGGAATTGAGCATCTCCATCTTGGGCTCTGTTAATAGACTGTATTTATTTACAATGCACCATAATAAAAATAACGTTTTGAATATTTTTTTTTGCAGTTCCTTTAGTGGAGATTTTAAACGCTACTACATTTACATCTTTGAGGTCAATGGCGTCAAAACTAGTACCTAGTGAAGAAATGGGTAAGTCAATGTTTACTAAGGTTTCATAACTTTTTTATTAAAATCTTTTTACTAAGAGGTTTGTTATGAATAAATATTAAACTTAGTAAGATTTATTAACAAGCCATATTTACGTAGCTTTATATTTATTAAAAATGTTATAAACCTTCCTTGACACTTCTGGCTATCTTAATGTTTTATCATCATTAACCCAGCCTGTGAATGTCCCACTGCAGAGACAGCACTTATTCAATGGTTGAGGCTGTAAATATTGGTCTACTACTACTACTACGTTGGTCTGTCGGTATTGCATAAGATGTTATTACAAGTCTTCCATATTTCCATCTAAAGTTATATTTTGGCTGTTAAGTGCCAAAGCCCTGGCATATCATCAAGTACTGGATCTGCCACCTAAAAAACAGTCAACTAAGCTACCAGAAATTGTGATCGTACCAACTTAGACGACCCTAAGAAAACTTAACTTTTATAAACTAAAATTTTCTTTTCTCCTATCTCTCTTTTGTAGTGTACACTTAACTATCCTGCACAAACACTCAAAGGTTTGCTGGAAGAGAACTCATTTGTGAGTTAAGCAAGTCTTTGTACATTTTCTCTCATTTTATTATTATTATTGTTTTATTCTTTTAGTGTACAAAATTAATAAATAAATAATAATTTTTACACATAATGCTATTTTACAGGTAAAATTAACTCTTTGTTCAGCTTGGTAGAAACGCTAGCTGCTCTCGTATTTGATCCTACGTACTCATCGATGTACTCTCACACCATCACCATCTTCAGTGGCACCGTGTTTATCTTCAGCGCTTTCATGACTATACCGGCTATTGGGATTTTGATGTAAGTTACGATACGAAAAATATTTTTTTTATGGAATAGGAGGTAAACGAGCCAGCATATTGTCACCTAATGGTAGGTGATCACCGTCGCCCATGGACACCCGCAACACCAAAAAAATCACAGATGCGTTGTCGACCTTTAAAAAGGGAGTACACTCGTTTCTTGAAGCTCCCCAAGTCGTAACGGTCCGGAAATATTTATGCCTTGCGCTTGTAATATCAAGTCACAAGATTTTTATTTTCATAACCAATTGACTAGCTATTATAAAAACACATTAACACACTACTAAAAAGCAAGCAAGCATTTCAAAAATGAAACAATAATCTTAGTATCCATAATCATTCTTTGTAAAAAATAAAACTAATTTAATTTAGATTTACACTATTTCACTATCTGTTTATTTTTCTTCTTTCCAGTTGGTTTTTTGTAGACCACAGACAAGAATTACGTGAACAGAGAAGACAGAAATCAGAAGATTTTACAGTTAATGAAATTATTCTTGAAAAAAGTTAATAAAGAAATAAAATAAGTCTTAAAATATCTCTTGTTTCATTTATACTACATAAGAATTTCGAAGCAATTTTGAAAGTTAAATAAATTACCAAGTTCTGACGTTATATGCCGCTAGCTGACCCGTGCCCACTTCGTTAGGCGGCGGAAAAAACGCGTTTCTTATTTAAACATATTTCATTACTGTTCCCCTCCTATTAGTCATAGCGTGATACTAATAGCCTTTGACACTCCACTATAAATGGACTATTCAACACAGAAAGAATTTTTAAAATCGGTTTAGTAGATCCAGAGATTACCCCCTACAACATCACAAACACACAAACACACAAACTTTACCTCTTTAAAATATTAGTATAGATTTTAAAAAAACAACTGAACTGAAAACTGCCTCTTTTTGGATTCGGTTAAAAATACTGCACGTATGTGACTTTCTTTAAAGATAAACTGCAATGGTCTGACTGGAAGTCTTTAATTTGGATTTAGAGGAAAACGTTCAGTTGAAACTACGTGACTAGGAGACGAGTGCTGTAACTTTGTACACTATGTCCAATAAAATGTCATATAAAAAACATATTAATTGTATCGGTCTCTCCGTGTGGTGACGGAGTAAGAATACAGTGTGTCACCACCCCATCTCATCCCATGGGTGTCGTAAAAACCGACTATGGGACTATCCGTGAATATTATCTTTGCGTAATAAAAAGAAG
Organism: Schrankia costaestrigalis; assembly: GCA_905475405.1. Lineage (NCBI taxonomy): Eukaryota > Metazoa > Arthropoda > Insecta > Lepidoptera > Erebidae > Schrankia > Schrankia costaestrigalis. The sequence continues at coordinate 18,396,519 of FR997829.1, read as the reverse complement.
GAAAACTTGAAATTAAACCCTATACCAATCCGTTCGGCCAGCGTGGTATTAGTAGGCCAAGTATCCCTCCGTCACGGGAGGAGGCCCGTCCCTGCAGTGGGACATTAATGAGTTGTTACTATTATATTTAGGAAATATATTTTTATTATTTTAAGTCTATGTCCGAAATTATTATGTTTTTTCCGATGGCCGTTGGAGCATACGTGTCCTAGAGTGGAGACCGCGACTTGGCAAACGTAGTGTACGACCTCAAAAAGGTCTCTGGGTTAAACTGGATGCGAAAGGCGTTGGACCGAGTTCTGTGACGCGTGTTGGGAGAGGCCTATATCCAGCAGTGGACTGATAGGCTAGATAATTGATTGAAGTCTATTTAAATTTACAAAAACTGAAAAGTCACTTAATTTGCCTATTATTGTAAATTTTAATTTTACTATGATTGAATTTACAAAAACTGAAAAGTTATTTAATTGGCCTATTATTGTCGATTTTACTATGATTGGATTGGTAAAGGATTTCAGAATAAAAAATAAAAATAAAATAGTTCTTTATTTCCTTCCACAAATGTAACTTAGGTCTAATCTTAGATAAGTTTACAGGTTGTAACATACATTGTAGAGGACTGGTGCCTGATATAGGTTTTAGTAACCTGTGTTACAGGTCACCAGAAGTTTGACTTATTTTGTTTTAGTAGATATAATTACATTATTACGTAATAAAGTTTTTATTACGTCATGCATTCAAGCTCTTTAATAACATAATGAAATATAATGAAAAAATGCTCGACATTGCTAATTTCAGTATAGTATGTCCATACATTGTAACTTGACAATCAAACAGAATCATGGTCATGCAAAATAACAAATGATGTCCTCCATTATGTCCAGTTACATAAACGGTAAAGTAGATAATTGGTCCAAATGCTAGGGCAGTGAATGGGCACTCGTTCATACGACTTACCGTTTACTACATGTATTTGTATATGTGTCTTGTAGAATGAAAACACTGTGTTTATTTAGTGAAAATATTATGTTTTAAGGTAAGTTTTATACGCGTTATATTTTATGACAATGAAAAGGTAAACACTTGCTTGAAAGTTATAAAAAATCGCATTAAGTAATTTTCTCAAACAAACCAGTGGCACACAAAGCAGTGGCAAGAACGAAAAATTAACTTTGGAAACTACTCGTAATATTAATAAACTCGAAACTACTTGTAATACTAATACCCGCGTGAAATTAGTTTTTGTCAATCAGAAGCTAGAACAAACGATTTTTTGTTAAAAAATATATTTTTATTTGTTAATAAAAAGTAGCCTATGTTCTGTCTCAGGGTGTAAAGATTGTCTGTACCAAATTTCATCAAAATCGGTTGCGAGGTTTAAGCGGGAAAGCGTAACAGACAGACAGAGTTACTTTCGCATTTATAATATTAGTTGGGATTTTGCAAGCTGTGTCCAACTCTTTGAACCAAACAGGTCGAGTTTCCCTTTCATTATAGTGTATCGTTGATGAGCACCTAGGTTGAGCCATAGGCTGATTAATAAAGATAATTCTATAATATTGTACATTTAATAACAATATTATCATTACGAAATAAAAAGAAGGTAAACTTGAAATTAAACCTTATACCAATCCGTCTGGCCAGCGTGGTATTAGTAGGCCAAGTATCCCTCCGTCACGGGAGGAGGCCCGTCCCTGCAGTGGGACATTAATGGGCTGTTATGATGAATTTAACTTACTATGGTATTAGTAAGCCAAGCTACTCTCCATCATAATAGGTCTCTCATGGCTGGAGGGTATAGGATTTTTAAGAATGACACTTATTATTCAGATTCTTTTAAATCTCTAAAAAATGTTAAAAAAAGGTAATTTAAAAACAATAACAATACAATGATTATACCTTTACCCACAAAAATTATTTGAACATTAAAACCTGACCTTTTTAACAGATAATGTAAAACGCATGTAATTCTGGCTTGTATTTCCGTCATTTCCGAGTTTTGTCTAATAATCTAACAGACTCAGGGTCGATTGTTTAGCTCGTAACATTATCGTTTTAAGTGGGAGTAGGCGGGCTCACTAGAGACGGGAACTATAAAAACCGGAACACGAATTTGACGTACTTAAGTTTCCAGACGGCCAATCAATAAACCGTTTAAGAAATTTGGTAACACCATAATGCCAAGTTTCAATATGTATGGATAGCCAGTGGGCTATCTAGATGAACTGAGTTAAGCTTTGCAAATCCTCTTATTTTGTACCAAAGATATATAATCTGTAGATCACACAAATATCTTGCGTGGCATTCGAGCCAGCGACCACGTGCTTTGCCATTGAGGCAGTAATTTAGTGTATTAGCTTTTGCCCGCGGCTTCGCTCGCGTTAAATTCTGGTTAGCACTGTTCCTCTTTCCTGGACAGAAGACTGGAGAAAAACCAAAAAAAAAGTAGCCTATGTTACTCTTTATCCGTTCAACTATCTCTACCTAAAAAGTCACGTCAATTCATCGCTCCGTTCTGCCGTAAGAGAAAGACAAACATACACACTTTCCCATTTATAATATTAAGTATGGATATTGTTTGTGATACGGCCATTCTTTTTTTGTCTTCTTTTTTGACGACAGATTAGTGTTAATTTTTTCTGTTTTTTGTTATTTTCCAATACTCTGTGTCTTTCTCAGTAACTTTAACATTCTCGGAAGCGATAGATAGTGGATAGTAATCTTAGGATTTAAGATTTTTAATCCATATTTTTCTTAACATGTGCGTACACACTCATTAAGCCTTATGTTTCTCTGATATCATTGTTAAAGAACGAACTTGTAAAGGTCGGAATGCAAAATACACATGAGATAAGGAGGAACGAATAAGATAATAGTTTGCCATTGTTCATTCATTTTTAATACATTGTATGGCTTTATTGTCTCGTAAGTCTTAATTAAACCATCTTTAATGTTTCCCGAAATTCCAGAATATTCAGGTATGTTTACACGTATTTTTATTAATATTGATTACTTTTTACAGACTCCAGCAATAATCTTCTTAAACTAAATGTGTGACAAAAAGACGATGAGAATTTGCGAAGCAAAATGATAGCACTAGTGTCTACATAGCAACATTGACATTATTGAACTAAATAAAAGCACGAAAACTAATCTATTATTATTATCAAAATGCATCAGAAACCACTTAAAGATTTATAATGTAATAGCTAATAATGATGTTCAGTAACTGAATAAAGAATAGGCTTTAGTTAAAGCACGTGGAACCACCAGTAACAACATGGCCGAACAAAAACCTAAAATTACTGACGGTGACGAAAAGTTTCAAAATAATGATGGCATCAAAACATTGTATAAAGACAAGACCTTCAAAGAAAAGATTGCTTACGTCAAAGATAACATAACCGTTGAACCTTTGCTTGCCGGTATGATTATACCTAGCATGATTTCAAGATTTGCTATGGTTAATCTCAATTTAGATAAAGCTTGCCGCGTGAATTTAGCTTTCCCTGATGACGTTTGTGATGCATTGGTAAAGAGGACTAGCAACAATTTCACCGAATACGAAAATCAAATACAAAAGTTAATATCTTCAATAGATATTTGGAAAGGAGTCATACAGACAGCTCTACCATGTATTATAATAATGTTCCTTGGAGCATGGAGTGATAGAACAGGGAAACGGAAAATCTGTATAATGCTACCAATTTTTGGAGAACTATTAACATCGTTAAATAATTTGGTTAATACTTACTTTTTCTATGAAATTCCTGTAGAAGTCACGGTATTTTTAGAAACATTTTTTCTTGCAATCACTGGTGGTTGGGTTACGATGTTTTTAGGTGCATTCAGTTACATTAGTGATATTACATCAGAGGAGACCAGAACTTTTAGAGTTGGATTAGTAAACTTTTGCTTGACTGTTGGTTTCCCTATTGGAATTGGAATTAGTGGTATATTAATTCAGCAAATGGGATATTATGGAATTTTTTCAACAACTATCGTATTATTTGCCATGGTTCTGTTGTATGGTGTTTTCTGTGTGAAAGATCCATATATTTTACTTCGTGAAAAAGGATTACCTGAGGTGAGTAATTTAAAATTAGATTTAAATCAATTTATCAGCGTCTATTTGTAGAAGAGTTTAATTTAAGTAACGTTGTTTGTCTTCGTTATGTTTTTAAAGATTTAAAAAGTTTAAACATAAAAGATTTGTTACTTTATAATGAATTCAGAATGTTGATAGTTAAAAAAAAATTATATTCTGGAACAACGGATCCCATACACGTCAGCTACATGCAAGGCTACTGCAATTTCAAATCCTTTTTAATGAGTAAAAAAACAATCAGTATTTAACACAAAAAAATGATTGATGATACAGATTTTTGACGACCTCTATGGCGTAGTGGTTATATAACATGACTGCTACGCAGAGGTATCGGGTTCGATTCCCGCTCAATGCAAATATTTGTGTGCATAAACATAAGGGTGTTTTCTATGTATTTACAAAAAAAAAGTATTTAAGAATGTTTATCTGTTGTCTAGTACCAATAGTACAAGCTCTTAGTTTGGGTCTAGATGGCGTTGTGTGAAAGTGTGAGATTATAAAAATTAATAAAACAAGTATATTGCTAAAGTAGTAAAGCCATTAGGAGCTTTAGAAAGACTAACAACGATTTCTAAAAGTGTGATCAGACAATTTAAATGGGTAAGCACTTTTTAAAGACCATAATGTTAGGATTAAGGGATGTACTTTTGCACATTCATTACTAATAAAATTAAAATATATGTAACAATGTTAATATACAGATTGAACCTCCAGACCAATCGAAAGTATCTTTCTTCAACTTATCCCACGTTGTGGATACTGTAATGGTGGCCTTCAGAGATAGATTAGGACAAAGACGGATGAAAATGTTGTTGACACTGTTAATAGCATTTTTACTCTACGGCCCAACATCTTGTAAGTACATTATTAAATATTGATATTTTGATACTATATTTGCCGGAGGTAAATGTTATTGTTAATAGATTAATGCCCGATTTACACATCGACAAGTACAGTAACGAGTTAAGTAGTAAATTGTTGATTAAGTTAATTTGAATAGATCTCCACCCTATTTTTTAGCGAGTTAAGTACAAAGTAGCCCCCTCTCTCGCGTCTTGCCAACTTAACTCGCCAAAAAATTAGGATGGAGATCTATTTCTTTAACTTAATCAACAACTTACTACTTAACTCGCTACTGTACTTGTCGATATGTAAATCGGGCTTAAGAGATTGTACTCTTAGTAGTAGTACAGTAGTACAACAAGTCAACGAATTCAATAATTTGCTATTTGATAAAACTATTGCCCGTTGTGCAAAAAATGTGGTAATGTAAAGATCAACTACGTAAAATTTAGCAAGCACAATATCCTCGTAAGAAAATATAACTCTAAACATCATAACAGCCCATTAATGTCCCACTGCAAGAACGGGCCTCCTCCAGTGACGGAGGGAGCCGTGGCCTACTAATACCACGCTGGACAGACGGATTGGTATGGGGTTTAATTTCAAGTTTTCTTTCTTTTTACTTCGTAAAGATAATATTTACGGTTAGTTCCTTAGTCGATTTTTACGACATCCATGGTGATGTGGAGATGGGGTAGTGACATATTGTATTCTTACTCCGTCACCACACGGAAAACTCTAAGCAAACCATCTACTATTTTGCATGAGTGGTATCGCAATGTTCCTCTTTGGCCATTAGGCCTAAACCATTCATGCGGCAAGGCACGTTCTACTAATATCCTTTACATTAATATTTTAGCTGAACACAATGTTTTCTATCTCTTCGTGAGAACTCGTCTGAACTGGGACTTGGTCAAGTACAGCGTTTTTATCAGCTACTCAATACTTCTGCATTCTTTTGGTTTGTTTATTTATTTTTATATGTTTTTTTATTGAACAACAACTATTTTTTTACTTAGTTTCATAAAGTATAACTTGTATTTAATTAGTATATTTATTCAAAAAGATATAAATAGGGTTCTGGGAGACGCCTATGTCCAGCAGTGGACTGCAATTGGCTAGTTGATTGATTGACGGCTCTACCTTATACATAGGATACTGCATCGTTACAGAAATTACTACTCTTATTTTTATGTGCTTCGTATAGTCAATATAAAGTCATCGAATCCATGCATAATTTTAAATCCAATAATTAAGATTAAAGATTTTTATTCTTATAGGTACATGTATTAAATTCAGACGCTAAGCCTGCCTGACGCTTCCTTTTTAATTATTATCTTTATTAATTTAGAATCTTGTGGTCATTTATGACCAAGTCAGCCTCATCTTACAACTGAAGTGCTAAGAGTCTTATGAATAAACTTATAAATCCCAATTGCCTCATCACTGCTAGGATGAGTTAAGAAACCCTGGAATACTCCAATATCCAAGTAATTTATTTTCAACTTGCGAACCAAGGTCTCTTTTTCAGCTTTGTTGCGGACAAATTCCACCAACAAGTGATAGACATCTTCGACCTTGTCACACAGGTCACAGTTAGGACTGTTTACTTTGCCTGACTGTACTGTACTTGCATTAACTAAACACGTTTACATTTGCAGGTGCAATGTTTTCAATAACGGTGCTAAGCAAAAGACTACAGATAGATGATTCAATGTTGTGTTTGATCTCTGTCATCAGTAAGTTTGTTGGCTCCATTTGGACGGCGTTCGTCACCACTGACATTGAGATGTACTTAGGTAATTACCTTTAATTGACTGATGTTTTAAAACCAGTTATGAACAATTATTTAGAAACTTACAAGTATATGGACCCCATGAAGCATAAAACCGATGGATGAGGGAGGCACAAGACCGCTCAGGGTAGAAACGTTTGGAGAAGGCCAATGTCCAGCAGTGGGCGTCTGTAGGCTGATATGGAGGGATAGATATGGATCCCATGTTGTGCAAAGCGTTAAAGTTATCATTAAATTTACTTCAATATACCAAAAACAACAAATATTATATTTGCGAGGTAGAATTTCAATATCCACATAGATATTGGAGGAAATTCTACCTTTGTACTTCCAAGAAATAATTTTCCAGTGCCATTATGTTTCAAAAAGAAATTTAACTTTTTTAGCATAATATGATTAGTTTAAAAATAATAATAAAAATTGGACCGTAACAAAATATAATTACATTTAAAAAAACAAACAAGCTCGTCCAAGCTTGATGATTATAATATGCTCTTTGTAAATTTCGATTGTAGCATCTCGATGTTTACAGCTTCCTTCGTCTTAATTCAAAATAGCGTCTAGAAGTTGATCTTACTCACAACGATAAAGACAATGTCATATCATACCAGCCCATTAATGTCCCACTACAGGGACGGACCTCCTGCCGTAACGGAGAGATACTTGGCCTACTAATACCACGCTGGTCAGACGGATTGGTAAAGGGTTTAATTTCAAGTTTTCCTTCTTTTTATTTCGTAAAGATAATATTCACGGATAGTCCCTTAGTCGGTTCCTACGACACCCATAGGATGAGATGGGGTGGTGACATTTTGTATTCTTACTCCGTCACCAAGCGGAAGACAATGTATTTTATTTAAAGCATTGTTACAGTACCAGTAGCAGAGCTGTTAAACGCCACGACATTTACCTCGTTAAGATCAATCATATCAAAGTTGGTAGAGAAACAAGAGACAGGTTTGTTTGAAATTAACACATTTACCCCCTTACTCATAAACCCCTCTTAAACTTAATCACTGTTTAGCGATATTATTCTAAATAAAATCGTAAAAAGTTAAGTTAATCATCATCATCGTAACAGACCATTAATGCTGGGACGGACCTCCTCCGTTGACGGAGGGATACTTGGACTACTAATAACACATTGACCAGACGGATTGGTATAGGGTTTAATTTCAAGTTTTCCTTCTTTTTATTTCGTAAGTTAATCAATTGACTAAAATTTAAGAGAACTTTATGAGTACGACAAGTATTAGAAAATTTATAAAAATTCATCTTCCATTGGACGGTGTAGAATGTCAAAAGGTTTGTACGACGTTGTAGACAGAATTATGGCAGTGACAGCGTATGGTTCAACGAAACATGCTGTCTGCGTGGAGTGACATCTATTAGTTGAACTTTCTCTCTTTTTGATGACCTCTTTGGGGTAGTGGTTATATAACATGACTGCTACGCAGAGGTCTCGGGTTCGATTCCCGCACAAAGCAAATCTCTGTGTGCATGAACATGATATTTGTATGTATTTACAAAAAAAAAAAATTCAAGTATCCGTTGTCTAAGCAAAGCTTGTACTATAGGTTTGCTTGTACTACATAGTACAAGCTTTGCTTAGTTTGGAACTAGATGGCGTTGTGTGAATATGTGAGGAATATTTATATCTTAATCTAAAACATTTTGTAATATATTTGTTTCAGCCAAGGTAAATTCAGTATTTTCACTAACGGAGACCCTGGCTTCCTTAATGTTTCATCCATTGTACGCTTGGATATACTTGAAGACTTTAGACGTACTGGCTGGGACTGCATTTCTCGTTAGTGCAGCTATTGCCATACCACCAGGAATCATTCTTGTGTAAGTTACGTTTTTAAAATATTATCGCATGTTTAAATATCATCATAACAGCCCATTAATGTCCCACTGCAGGGACGGGCCTCTTCCAGTGACGGAGAGATACTTATCTCTTATTATCGCAAGTTTTATTAATATTTGAAAAAACATTCTCTTTTCTAACTTTTAAAGTAAATTTTTCGTCATACAGCTTTCTCACAATATTTGCACAACAAACCTAATCTATTAAATAAGAATTTGGACTATACCTACCATGAAGTATTTTAAAATTTACTTTTCGATTCTGGGAGACTAGTAAACTTTTTTTAATGATAGTGTGTTACTAAGTGAAGAGCATTATGAGTATTGGTCATAATGCTGGTGTGTAAGGGACACTGTTTGTCCAACAACAAATTGCAAGTTACAATTCCCGCACAATATTTCTGGGTGTGAAAATTGCTGTTTAATTTAGGCTAGGTAAAAAATACAGATTTAGTTCAATATTTTCTAAAATAAAGACGTAACTTTTTTAATGTAACTACAATAGGTATCAGTTCTGCTTACTTTGTAACTATATAATTAAGCTAGCTGACCGGGTGCCTACTACATTGAGCGGCGAAAAAAACGCGTCCCTTTTTCAAACATATTTCATTACTGCTCCACTCCTATTAGCCATAGCGTGATACTACATAGCCTATGATACTCCCCGATAAATGGACTATTCAACACAGAAATAATTTTTAAAATCGGTTCAGTAGTTCCAGAGATTACACCCTACAACGTCACAAACACACAAACTTTACCTCTTTATAATGTTAGTATAGACGTCTTTATAATACTTAAAATATTCCTAATTTAATCAATTAATCTTTATCTCCAGATTCTTTTACATTCAACAAAGAAAAGAACAGAAGAAAATAAATGAGAGTGAAAAGAAGAAAGATACAGAGGAGCCACAGAAAATTGATTCGCTACAATTAAAGACTTCACCAATTAAAATCGTCGATAAAAGATAAATTCGAAAAATCGTATTGTAAGGCATTTTCTTGTTAATTCAATAGTGTAAAGAATTATCATAATGTATTTTTTATGTTTAAAATAATGTTTAAAAATCTTTTTTCTTGGTCACATTCTTTTTAGAGAAATAGTATGGTCTGTAAAATTGGGTTTTCTGATTTTCTTTTTTTGATATCCTAACAAAACTTATCAACTTTTCAACGTTAAATATTTTTTTACATCCACTTTTCTATTCCATAAGAGAGCCGCTAAAGTGCTTTATGAAAAGTTCTTAATAAATGAACTATCGGGAAAACCCTAAACATGATAAATATCCCCATAGTTCATTTATTACTAGTGAATGTGACCATGACAGTTTAAATAATTATATAATTCTTAATAAATTTTAACGATATCAAATGTGGCTCAAAAGATTAAAAATGTAAAAGATGTTTCGTAAATATTTCAAAAATTGTAAATAAACTATAGAAATTAATATAATATGCTTTGTAATTACGTTTTCAATGAAACTATGTTTATAAGCAAATGTTTTCTTTTCTAATCCACTGAGTTACCTTACTTATAAATATTAACTACTGTTTGGAAAGTTCCCAGCGTGCATATCTAAGGTTCAACAAACCTGTCACTTTTTTCCTTATTAGCATAAGCAACACCGCTAGAAATTAACCTCGTTCCAATCTCAGTATATCTATACAGGCTGGGTCACCTCATTAAATAAAAAAGCTGAATATACAATAGACAATAAAATAATAAGTATAGTATAATAATAGTAAAATATGGGCTGGTCATATCTGTCGAAGGACTGATGGCCGTTGGAGCAAACGTGGAGACCACGACTTGGCAAACGTAGTTTAGGACGCCCACCAGCAAGGTGGACCGACGACCTTATAAAGGTCTCTGGGTCAGACTGGATGCGGAAGGCGCAGGGCCGAGTTCTGTGGCGTATATTGGGAGAGGCCTATGTCCAGCACTGGACTGCAATAGGCTAGATGATTGATTAGACATACAAAGTTACATTTAAGGATTACTTCCTAACACCCAATGCAGGACTGAAAAATCTAGCTAGTCTATCCGTCGGAATAACTTGCTCTAAAAAAGCAAAGGCGCTCTCTTTTACTGGAGACGACAGAAGGCACGTCTCTGTAAATAGCGCATTAATGAGAAAAGATTTTTCATTAAACGGGACTAACAAAACCTGCCCAAACTAGCTCAATACTTCAACCTTTTAATAAAGTACTAAACCGCACTTATATTCAATATTATATTAAAGCAAATATTTACATTACTTTTTTATAAATATAATATTGTCCTTCAAACACGTCACTATAACACAATACGTTCCAATGATAATCACAGTTCATTAAATGAAAAAATGCTTTATAATGGGCCTCGTGATCAGCGTTTACAAGTATTTAAAAATAATGACAGAATAATAATATATACACGGAGATAATAAATACATCACTTGTATATAATAATATATATGTTACGGCTAATACCCGAAGTGCGGTTACACCTAGTTTTAGCCGGTTAGAACTAGGTGTAGCCACATACTCTTGGTTAAAACTAGTATTAGCCGATTGTTTTCGGGTAAAACTAGGTCTAGCCTTTATCGAGCCGGCTACAACTAGTTCCAGCCATTCACTGTTGGATAAAACTAGTTCTATCCGATATCATTCCGGTTAGAACTAGTTCCAGCCATTCACTGTTGGATAAAACTAGTTCTATCCGATACCATTCCGGCTAGAATTAGGTTCAGACAATCCCTGTTGGATAAAACTTAGATGCGTGTCCCGCCACGTCTTCCGCCCCGCGTCACACTCATGACTCACAGCATCTGCAGCAGCGGCGCTGGGTGGTGGGCGTAGCGAGACACGCGCCACGCGGAGGTTGGCTTTAAGACAAAGGCTTACTTAAATCATTAAGTTTTTGATCATTGTCCTAGAAACATTGCTTTACCTACTGTGTGATAAAACTGACTTAAATAACATTGTTTTTCAATGAGTGTGCAAAACAAAAGTTTTCGGTATTTATGGCTTGCACGTATTCACTATAATTAGAGTAAATGTGCAATGTGAATTTTTTAATAGTGAATTAAACATGATTATTTAAATTTCTGTATTTTATTGAACCAATCCTTCTGACGCATTCGAGTGAAAATAAGAACAAGGGGTCATACATACACATATACATACCTACCTCTATACATATTAACCTAAACCCTGATAACTAAAAACCTTGATAACTTAAAATATTTTGTGTTTCCCTTGGACTTTTACTTATCGAGGTTCTACTGTAGTTTTATCCAACAGGGATAGTCTGGATTGTCTACACCTAATTCTAGCCGAAATGGTATCGGATAGACCTAGTTTTATCCAACAGGGATAGTCTGAAACTAGTTCTAACCGGAATGATATCGGATATAACTAGTTTTATCCAACAGTGAATGGCTGGAACTAGTTGTAGCCGGCTCGATAAAGGCTAGACCTAGTTTTACCCGAAAACAATCGGCTAATACTAGTTTTAACCAAGAGTATGTGGCTACACCTAGTTCTAACCGGCTAAAACTAGGTGTAACCGCACTTCGGGTATTAGCCGTAACATATACACGGTGGACCGACGACCTCGTAAGGACGGCGGGAAGGCGATGGATAAGGGAGGCGCAGGACCGCACAAGGTGGCAATATTTGGAGGAGGCCTAGGTCCAGCAGTGGACGTCAATGACTGAGATGATGATGATGATAAATAATATAAATGATGTAGCTTACATTTACAAAAAAAAAAGTATATCTAATCGTTACATAAAATTGAAAATTAAACTTAAATACCAAAGAATAAAAATTACAACTTACAAAATTATGTTATTTTACCGCTGTCATATTTAACAGACTAGCTATAAACAATTACCATTGACTAAGCATCATTAAACGTAATTTTATATCACTAATGTTTTACAAACAAAAAACTACAGTAGCTTGCTAGCTTTATCCCTGAACGCACAAAGTAAATACAGTTAAACTCTTAACCTCAAAAACTGCGATAAATAGTACACAACAAAATTTTATGAATAGTGAAATGTGTCTTTATCGGTAAACAGTTCAAAGTGTCTTCATTGGTATTGTATGAGTAATACTTACATAATTATTTGTTGGAAAGTTATTTTAAAATTGTAATCTTACGTTAACTTTGCCAAAGCTAACATTAGTTTTTGATGATGTGAAATGACTTGAATTGTTCTAGTGTTTTTAATCACTCAATGGCATATAAACCAGATAAGATGGAAAAGCCAGAGGAAGTAACACATGAAAAAGACCAAAATAATGACATGTTCAAAAATAAAACCATGTTACAAAAGATTGCATACGTCAAAGAAAATATAACGGTAGAACCATTGATAGCCGGCGTGATAATACCAAGTGTGATTTCAAGATTTGCTATGATCAACCTCAATTTGGACAAAGCTTGTCGTGCTAATCTAGCTTTTTCTGAAGAAGTATGCAATGCATTGATAAAACGAACAACCAATAACTATTCAGAGTTTGACAACGAAGTGCAGAAGTTAATTTCTTCTATTGATATCTGGAAGAGCATTATCCACACAGCACTGCCTTCTATAATAATAATGTTTCTAGGAGCTTGGAGTGATAGAACTGGTAAAAGAAAATTATGTCTATTGCTACCGATATTAGGTGAACTTCTGACATCAGTTAACAATTTGGTTAATACATATTTTTTCTATGAAATTCCTGTGCAATGGACTGTATTTTTCGAAACGTTTTTCATTGCTGTAACTGGTGGTAGAGTGACTATGTTCTTAGGTGCATTCAGTTACATAAGTGATATTACTCCAGAGAGCACAAGAACATTTAGAGTTGGTGTGGTGAATTTCTGCATAACTGTTGGTTTTCCCATTGGAATTGGAATAAGTGGCATCCTATTACGACATATGGGATACTATGCAATATTTACAATGACGACTATAATATTTGTAATAATGCTGCTGTATGGCGCTTTTGTTTTTAAAGAATTTCCTAGGCTGGAAAAAGGATTGCCAGAGGTAATTCGATTTTGATTGTTTTCTATTTTATTTATATTTATTAATACCTCGTATTCAAATAAGCATAATAGTCTCAACATCGAAATCTTATAACATAATATAACAGTGTAAAGAAATCGTGTACAAAATATCTGATTGATGACGGAGTAACGATGTTGTAATAGACTCAGGAAAATTTTGTAGATACTCTTGCCTCCACAAAAATAAAAGAAGGAAAATCTTACTTAAAAGCCTAGACCAATAAATACAAAGCCTATACTAATAATCTATCCCCCAATTTAGTAGGCCCAGTTTTATGTCGCCCAGCCTACTATGCGATGTTACGCATTAAGCTGTTATGATGATGAAACCACAACGATCTGATCTAGGCACATTATTGCGCCCGTTAAATAAATTTTAAGGAGGCCTATGTAGCAGTCATCTTTTTACTGATTTGGCTGTTGATGGTGAAATAAAGTTTTATGTGTAACTGATTTTTTTTTAATTTCAATAATTATATAATGTATTTGCTTAGCCAGAACAGTGTAAGGATTCGACTAAATCGTTTTTCAATATATCTCATGTTGCTGATACGGTGATGGTAGCTTTTCGTAAGAGACCACAAAGAAGACGTATGAAAATGGTGCTGATGTTAACAGTAGCGTTTTTACTCTACGGACCTACTTCCTGTAAGTTTTATACTTTTTGTTAATTATTATTTTTATCTATACTAATATTATAAAGAGGTAAAGTTTGTGTATTTGTGACGTTATAGGGGGTAATCTCTGGATCTAATGAACCGATTTTAAAAGTTTTTTCTGTGTTGAATAATCCATTTATCGAGGAATGTCATAGGCTAAATAGTATCACGCTATGACTTCTAGGAGCGAAAAACGGACGCGTTTTTTTCGCCGTCCAACGAAGTGGGCACGGGTCAGTTAGTTTATTATAAATGTAATCCATCTTTGAGTTACGGCGGGATCAATCGCCAAGTAGCTGACGTCCGACAGATGCGCGTGTTTTGCAATCCGCCAGGACATGGTCGATCGACACCTGAAAGGACACGTTTATTAGTCGCAATAGTAATGGGTAATACATCCATTACTACGACTTAATAAATATTATATTTTTATAAATTTCAAATTATTCATATATACTTACACCAATGCTGTGAACCCAAAATCTCTGCTTAACATCAGAAACTTAACATCTTACCATAGGTTCTTTCAACGGTGAGCTTAAAACAAACCCTATACCAATCCGCTTAGTTCTGTAATGGTACTAGTAAGCCAAGATTTCTCTGTTACTGGAAACCCATTCCTGCAGAGAGATATTTTAACCTTAGGGAAAGATATTATAACTTCATCTTCATCTAAAAAGTCTTATTTATTTTACGCTTAATTACATTTCCAAGTATTAAGCAAGTATTTCATTATAAATATGACGTACTAATTAAATTAATAATTTTAACAACTGAATGGTTTCTCGAGAAACAGCTAATTTATGTTACGAATAATAATATGTACCTAAGTATTTGTAAAAAAAACATAATATTAGTATTGTTATCCATTAGCCCCCTTACTCACAAACACCTCTTATATTTAGTCACTGTTTAGCGAGATTTTTATTAGCAAAACCTACCTTATACCAAACAAAACCGTAGGAATTACAGCTAATCAATTGACTAAAATTTAAGAGGCGTTTATGAGTAAAGGGATAGTTGTTCATCTTAGTTTAAAACTAGATTCCGATTTGAGAATTTGTAAGAAGTATCAGCAGAGAATAATTTAAAGCATTTTATGATGCACTTACTATGATTTTTTTTTTGTAGCCGAGCACCATATTTTCTACCTTTTCCTAAGGAGTCGTCTCAACTGGGACATGACCAAATATAGTTTCTTTTTGAGCTACTCTATACTACTGCATTCAGTAGGTAAGTTTTCAGAACAACCTTACCTTAATATTATTTAAAAAAAATAACACTGCACTGAATCTTGTTATCTCTTGAGTTAATTTTTTTGTTTTTGGAATACCACACACACAGACCAATAATTGAAACAAATATAAATTTGAAGAACATAGATTTTGATCTTTTATTTTTGTCTACTCGTAATTTTCTCTCACAATAACTTCGCGACGATGACATCTTAAGTGAGTATCCTAAATATCTAGCTTGACCCCATGGTCAAATTTGTATCAGTTTATGAATATCAGATATTTATTTATTTTATTAGGTGCACAAACAGTTAACAATCGTATTGCAACTTAAATAGGTACCTAATGACAGATGTTCTTAACCTAGAATGTAAACCTAAAACAGTACACACAACATGCAATAAGGTTGCTAATCATAAAAAATGTCAACGGACAAATCCTTAAAAAACTGCTTTGAATTTACAACTTCATACATTAAAAAGTGACAATATTAAAACTTAAATTAAAAAGAAGAGACATAAAATTACAGTTTATTCTGAACATTTAATATACTATAACTATTTATACCTGATATTTATATCATACACTGATACAAATTTGAAGCCTGACTTCACAAAATCCAATCAAGACAGACCTTTTCAATTTTGTTTCAGGTACAATATTTTCAATAACAGTTCTTAGTAAACGAATGCAAGTAGACGATTCAATGCTTTGTCTTATTTCTGTGATCAGTAAATTTGTTGGCTCTGTATGGACAGCGTTAGTCAAAACTGATGTGGAGATGTACTTAGGTATTTATTTTTTCCTAATTTGTAATAATAATCTATCTTATAATGTCCCAGCGTACAAACTAGCCATACATAATCTCTACTATTGTTAACAAATGGACTTAGTCAAAAATCCCTAATTGCATTAGTTTTTTTTAAAGTAACTGTTCAAATAATAGTAATTAACTTACTAATCATTTTTATAATTTCAGTGCCTATAGCCGATGTGTTAAGCGCTACAACATTTACTTCACTTCGATCTATAATATCAAAATTGGTAGAAAAACAGGAGACAGGTTAGTTCTTATGCTCAAAGATGGTCGCCTTTGTCTACCTTTCTGTGGACCACAAGTCGTTCAGTAGCCACTTTCCTTTGACGGAGCAGCTGGTGACCAAAAATGGTTCGATTTAAACTGTCCCAAGGTTGATAAGCGCAGCTTGATCCAGAGTTCTCGAAGTATAAATTTGGTACCAGATAAAGCTACAAATATTCGAGCATTCTTTTCCAGTACATATCTCAAGGGCATCTATTTTTTCCTTCTTTACTTTTAGCAGGGTCTGAATTCTAATAAATTTTACAATTCTCTAACTTATCGATTGCAAACCAAGAAAGTGCCATACGCTTTCATTGTGTCTTAATATTAACAACCCCTTAATATTTTGCTTGAATTGATTGCTACAGGATTTTGTATCACATTTTCTCACTTTTATAAGATACAACATAGTAGCACTTCTTAGTTGTTTAATTGATTTACATTGTTAATTGACTAAATTAGTAGTTATTACGAGTATTGTCACACTAACATAGTTTGTAAGTTATACTAACAATTTTTATTTATTTTTATTTTATTTAATTATTATTGTATTGTTAAATGATTGTATTATGAGTTCTAGTTACTTGATGAAATAAATGAATCTAAATTAGTTGATTTTACAACATCACTGGGTTGGGATCAGGTATCAATAGAAAAACTTGAAAAAACTTTGTTATTCCACAGCCAAGGTGAACTCAATATTCTCGTTGACTGAGACCATTGCATCTTTAGTATTTCACTCCTTGTACTCGTGGATGTATATGCAGACATTGCATGTGTTTGGAGGTGCTGTTTTTCTCGTTAGCGCTGCTATTTCTGTACCACCTGCAATCATTCTCATGTGAGTATTTTTAAATTTACGTCCTTACCAATTTTATACAGTCTTACTTTTTTAAACAAATATATCATAACGATATTAATAATAGCTTAGGAGCTCTTTTAGTGACTAATGAAAAATATACCTATTAATAAAATGCTGCAGCATGATAGCAGCAGAAGGATAATAAATTAAATAAGAGTTTTCCATTTCTTGTCGTTACATAATTACAATTTAAGTATTTACTTAGTAAATTTTTACGTGCACTTGTAAAGACCACATAATAGAAGTACTCAATAAGGTATGGTGGTTATAATTAAAACATTTTTCTACAGATTTTTTTACCTTCAATACAAAAAAGATAAAATGAAACCAACTTTACCTATCGAAGAACAAGAAAATAATACAAATAGTGATGAACTCAACATAAAGACAACATAAATTTTATTGTATACTTATCTTTAACAAAATTTAATAATAAATAAGCTTTACAATGTAGCCCTAGTTTTTTTATATACAATATATAAATTTCAATAATATAAATAAATATAATAATTTTATTGATCCTTCTGAATGTCTAGTAAGAAAACATGATTCGTTAGCAAACTTACATAATATTATTTTAACAAAAAGTTAAATATGATGCCTAGTGCGACTGTTGATGCGTAGTTTATAAGCAAGCTTTGATCAAAATTATATGTGCACTAGATGACTGTTTTGCAGATTGCTCTAATTCCAGAACAACATATCATAATATTCAAATGAAATTTAAAAGTAACTCATTGCCTAAATAAGTAGTTATCTATTTCTAACATATTATGCGGACTTTAAAAAAATACTATTAATAAATACTACCGTAACCTTCAAGGGTGATCGGAAACATTTTTTATCTAATTGGATTTCGTCTTTATCCTTATCAATGGCTAATTGATACCACACAAATAATCTTTCAGTCAAATGATAAACTGTGCTACTCTCCTATCGTTGTACAGATTTTGTTGAGATTAAACGTGTAACAGAATGTAGAAATCAACAATTGCGTTAAATTACGTGAATAAATTAAAAATATAGTAACATAGATGCAGTGAAAAAAAACAAAATGGTTGAAGACAAGTTTAACTCAGTAGATCTAGAAGAAGAACCTTTAAACAAAAATGATACCCCGAAAAAGGAAAAAGAAAGAACGTTTATGGAAAAGCTAAGATACGTTAAAAATCACATAACAGTTGAACCAGTACTTGCTGGTATGATAATACCCAGTGTTATTTCAAGGGCTGGCATGTACAATCTGAATCTGGATAAAGCATGCCGTGTTAATTTAGCATTCGGTGATGAAATATGCAATGCATTGATTCGGAAAACCAGTAACAATTACACAGAATACGAAAACGAAATACAAAGACTTATTTCTTCTATTGATATTTGGAAGGGTATTATTCAAACAGCATTACCGTGCATAATAATAATGTTTTTAGGAGCTTGGAGTGACAGAACGGGTAACAGAAAATTGTGTATTCTGCTACCGATTTTTGGCGAATTTCTAACATCGATAAATAATTTGGTTAATGTTTACTTTTTCTATGAGATTCCTGTTCATATCACAGTGTTTTTAGAGACGTTTTTTCTTGCTGTCACTGGTGGTTGGGTGACTATGTTCTTGGGTGTGTTCAGTTACATAAGTGATATTACTTCAGAAGAAAACAGAACTTTCAGAGTTGGTGTTGTAAACTTCTGCTTAACTGTCGGTTTGCCTATTGGAATTGGACTCAGCGGTTTCTTGTTAATGAAAATAGGTTATTACGGAGTTTTCTGTACTACAGCTGGATTGTTCACACTTATTCTGTTATATGGAAAATTTTGTTTGAAAGAACCTGATGAATGGCTACAAGAGAATGGGTTACCTCCGGTAAGTTGGATTTTTCTATACAGGCAATGCTGAAAATTTTACTAACAAACAAAGCCTTTATTTTGGAATATATTTATAGTAAAGCCTGCACACTAAAAAGATTTAATATAATAATACATGAAACAAAACATTCAAACTTTTTCGACAAATAAGTCAACAGATGCATTATAAAAAAATTAAAGATTTTTTTGAGTAGGTACCGTTAGTAGTGCAACAAAACAAATTCATAAAATTATTAATTATAAAACACGCAAAAACACAATCAATATTTAATAATGGCCTACTTTTTTAATTACTTTGAAGAGGTCATTAATCAAAGTTAGATAATTATCAAAAATTATCATTGTCAACGTACTCACGTTTATTTTTGATATCATTTGTCATACATGATTTTGGTTGACGTAGTTTTAGGTAGATTGGATATTACAAAAATTTTATCAATCAATATTTTGATTAAGTATTTAGGGTTTCTATTTTTTTTTATTTATCAGATACACGTGGCAAGCATTCCTTTATGCAGATGTTATTCTTTTCTTTTTTAAGGTATCTCGTTTAAGCAAATTTATTAACAATTAATTGAACAATTGGTTGATTTTGTTCAAATCCCAAGACAAGACACGACCCTGCATCCTCTGAATATAAACTATATTCAGAGAATTCAGGGTCATGTTATACGTATAAACATACGTCAGATAGTTAGATAATTTGAGCTTGGTTTGTAAAATTTCCCCTCTTCTCTGCCTAATATTTTATGAGCATGCATTTCAAACTTACAATTAAAAAAAACATAAACCTCTTGTTGATTGGTCAAAAATTTATAATCATTTATTGTCCTATGTCCAGCAGTGGACGTCGATTGATTGATATGATGATGATGATTTATTTATTCTTAGGCTTCCTTAGGCAATTTGTGCAAAGATCTATTTCAAATAAATTATGTTTATTTTTAATTTTCAGATACAACGTCCAGAAAATGTAAATGTTTCATTTTTCAACACCGGTCTCGTTGTTGATACTGTTAAAGTAGCATTCTGCAAGAGGCCTGACAACAAAAGAATGAAAATGTTACTTACATTGCTAATAGCATTTTTACTCTATGGACCTACTTCTTGTAAGTCCTTCTTGCTTAGGAATGCACTACAAAGTTGCTGTATTTCTTCTAATTGTAAATTTTTTGAACCTAATATATTTCTGTTCTTTTGGGAAAAATACGATAATAACTAAAGTAAACTGATAAAAATAATTTATGTATGTACACTTATTCTAGTCAAACCCGCATCCTCTTGTTGCAAGTCTCAAATACACCACTAATAGTCCAGTCAAAATAAATATCCAGTTTGCATTAATTCCCAACAAGCTGGATTTTTGTGCAGGCCTTGAATACGTCATTACAAATGATATGTCAAAAGTCCCCATCGATCCCGCTTGTGCGTTGTTTTTTATTCAAGGTCAAAGGTCACAAATTTGCGTTTTTTGCGAATATCTCTGAAACAACGAGAGCTATCGAAAAATGGTTCAGACAAAGTTTGTAGATCGTAAAATTGTCTACAAAAATATCTGAACACTCTTCTCCTACAAAGCATCGCTTTTGAGATATCGTGAATTTAGAGCGCAGGAAAGTCGTATTTTTGACTATATGCACACACTAGCTTTTTCCCGCGATTTCGCCCGTATTTATAAATATTATTAAAAATTAGGCTTATTTCTATATATATAGTAGCATATGCATGCTTGGTCTCAGCCTAATCGGTTATAAATTGACAAAGTTACATACAAACTTTCATCCCATATCTTATCCCTTTAGGGGTAAAATTTATCAAAATCCTTTCTTGGTGGATGCCTACGTTATAACATCTAGCTGCATGCCAAAATTCAGCCTGATCCCACTAGTGGTTTGGGCTGTGCGTTGATAGTTCTCTATGTCAGTCACCTTTAAGTTTTATATATATAGAAGATTTCCGCACCACCTCTGAGGTAGGTAAGGCCAATCTTGCACCAACATTGAATCAAATACAACCGTACATTGAATCAAATACAACAGTACATTGAATCAAGTACACGGCGCTTTTTTTTAACGTGGTTTCTCCAGAAGGAATTCTCCTACCACATAGTGATCTATCAACGCACAGCCCAAACCACTGGTGGGATCTAGCTGAATTTTGGCATGCAGGTAGATGTTATAACGTAGGCATCCGCTAAGAAAGGATTTTGATAAATTCGACCCCTAAAGGGATAAGATAGGTGATGAAAGTTTGTATGTAACTTTGTCAATTTATAACCGATTAGGCTGAGACCAAGCATGCATGTGCTACTATACATAGTAATAGGCCTAATTTTTAATAATACTTATAAATACGGGCGAAATCGCGGGAAAAAGCTAGTGTGTGCAATAGTCAAAAATACGACTTTCCTGCGCTCTAAAGCGATGCTTTGTAGGAGAAGAGTGTTCAGATATTTTTTGTAGATAATTTTACGATCTACAAACTTTGTCTGAACCATTTTTCGATAGCTCTCGTTGTTTCAGAGATATACGCAAAAAACGCAAATTTGTGACCTTTGACCTTGAATAAAAAACAACGCACAAGCGGGATCGATGGGGACTTTTGACATATCATTTGTAATGACGTATTCAAGGCCTGCACAAAAATCCAGCTTGTTGGGAATTAATGCAAACTTTAATCATAATTTTGTCTATTTTGACTGGGCTATAATTGGAATAACTGAGCGCTTGCCTCAAATGCATCAATACCTTGCATTCAAATTTTTACCCCTCTCTGCAAAACTTTTGTTACATTTTTACCTTAAATTTCTATCGCCAAGCGCCACTTTAGGGCGACTTTAACCCCCTTACTCAAAAACGCCGCTTTAATTTAATCACTGTTTAGCGAGATTTTTATTAGCAAAACCAACCTTATGCCAAACAAAACCGCAAGAATTTAAGCTAATCAATTAACTAAAATTTAAGAGGCGTTTATGAGTAAGGTTATCTTTGTTTTTACGTGTAGTGTATAACAATTACTTCTAATTTTAGCCGAACAAAATATTTTCTACCTCTTCGTAAGGGCCCGTCTTAATTGGGATATGATCAAATATAGCGTTTATATCAGCTACTCCATCATGCTTCATTCGTTTGGTAAGTTTTACCTTGATCAATTCTAATTACAATGTAAAATTATTACACTTGAAACTTATATTAAAGAAAAATTAGGTCAAATAAACAATGATGGCGACAGGAGTAAGAATTTCATGACCTCCATCACCTTTGCGATTATTCCTTGGACGTATTCTAGTAGTCCATGATGCAAAATACCAAAAACATTAATCATACTGCATAGTGGTTCTGACTTTGCCAGTGTTGAATTGTTATTTACATATTTGTCTTACGATGCGCTAGGGTTGTCAACTTGGTTTATGCACAAATTTATTGTTATAAATATTTCCAGCTATTTTGGAAATACACTGGCTAGATTGGTTTTGTGTCCAGTTTTCTGATACTGATTGTTATGTATTAGCCCTATTCACCTTTTACTTAATCCTTAGTCCAACGTGTTAGGGTTATTTCACTTTTTATTCTTAGTCCATTTCTGAAGTTGATTTGTTGTATTCCATTATTGATGTTTTCTAACGGTAACGTTTGATTTCTAAACTGCATCCCCAGTCCGAGTTTATCAATACGAAAAAGTTTTAGAAGACATCCTTTAATGAAAGATTTGTTTAAAATCAAATCATACGCAAAAAAACTAATTGCATAAAAATAATTGGATGTTGAATAACATTGTTATGACAGTTTCAAAAAAATAATTAAAAATTATTAATAATTCTTTATTGTAGGTACATCTTATATTTAATTACAAGATTAGAATAAGTATAATATTATTAACGTCATGTTATATCATAAACAATAGGCAGCCGTATCATAATTATGTGATCTCTTCTAGACAACTAAGTATGCGATAGAAGAGATTAAGAGACAAGAGATGATAGTATGTCGTTGTACTACTAATGACACTATAAGTGTAATTCATGAGCAAATAAATAATAACTAAGCAAACACATAATTATAATAGTACTAATTAAATAAAACAGCACATTATAGATATCTTAGAAAATAGATAACAAATATCGAGAGATATAGAAATAAAACAAACTAGTAGCTAGCTGTAATAATGAAAGATACTCGTACCTACACCTACACCTACTCTACCTATACCTACTCTGAAATCTTATAACCCAATAAACGTCTACTGCTGGACATAGGCCTTTTTCAAATATCTTAATATGTATAATCATGCAACATCTTTTTCACACGGTTTTAAAATGCATTTAGTGATTTTGAATGTCGTAATAACACAGGGTACGAATGTATTTGGCGTAGAAGTGCTCAAACTATTTGTTTTAAAAAGTTGGAAAATTGCGAATGTTAGCGCAATTATAACTATTTTAGATAGGTACCTTCAATGTGTCCCATAAAAAAAGAAAAACTTACTTTCAATTAGTCTTAAACTTAGTTAATGTTTTCAGGTGCAATATTCTCCATAACAATTTTAAGCAAGCGAATGCAGATCGACGATTCATTACTGTGTCTTGTTTCTGTGATAAGCAAGTTTATTGGTTCTATATGGACAGCATTTGTTAGAAATGACATAGAAATGTACATAAGTAAGTATAATTATAATTTAGTAATAAGTCAACTTGTTTATAGTGTTTCTAACAGAAACTCGCGCTTTGTTTCCATGAGTTTAGGCAAAGACTATGAAATGACATTGATACGATCTTTTAATAACTGACCTATTAAAAGAAAGGTGTTGATGACCAGTAATGACGAAAATACTTGGTACACTGGTGACATGTTAGCTGGGGACAGTCGCATAGGTTTATATCACTTATATAGGCTCTGACGAAAGATCAGCGTTGGTTACACAAACACATGCTGAGTCAGAGTTCATTTTGTGACGCTAAGTTACATTTATTTTATTTTTTATTTTTGTTAGTGTCACAAATAAACGTTATCTTATTTTATCTTATATGTCAATTTTTTATTCTTTGGTATTCCTTTAGATAATAACTGGTACCTTTATTCTTAGTCGTCTTTTACGTCACCCATTGCATAGGGTGAGATGGTGGCACCTTGTCACTCTATATTATTTTAGCAACGTCTTTAATATTTTCAGTACCAATTGCCGAGCTGTTGAATGCCACAACGTTTACTTCACTACGATCTATAGTATCAAAGTTAGTAGAAAGACAAGAAACAGGTTAGTCTACTCTTTATAAAATAATATTATACCCACATAAATATACATAATATTATATCAACCTCCATCACGGGAGGAAGGCCGTCCCAGCAGTGGGGCATTAATGTGGTGTTATGATGATGATGATTATTTATTTACTTATTAAACTAGAATTTCCAATACGGGTATCAGTAATTCCAACAATTGTATTACATAATCGCAACTTTAAGCAGCATTTCTTGGGTCAACAATTATTACTAAAGCCCGATTTACACATCGACAAGTACAGTAGCGAGTTAAGTAGTAAGTTGTTGATTAAGTTGATTTAAATAGATCTCCATCCTATTTTTTGGCGAGTTAAGTACGAAGTAGCCCCCTCTCTCGCATTTTGCCAACTTAACTCACCAAAAAATAGGATGCAGATCTATTTAAATCAACATTATTAACAACTTACTACTTAACTCGCCACTGTACTTGTCGATGTGTAAATCGGGCATAAGGGATCTTTGGATGGTACGTTAACTAAATTCAGCGGCCGCCACGCAGTCGAAGTAATACATTTTTATAAATTTGATTTATTATTATTATCCATCGTTTCAAAAAGCAAATTGTTTATTTACATCAATTATATTTTTCAGCTAAAGTGAACTCAATATTTTCGTTGACTGAAACGTTAGCGTCTCTGCTGTTCCATCCATTCTACTCTTGGCTGTACATGGTAACTTTGCAAGCGTTTGTAGGAACAGTATTTCTTGTCAGCGCTGCTATTGCTGTGCCACCAGCTTGTATTCTTGTGTAAGTTTATTTAAGTTATTTATTATGTATATGAAATGATTAAGAAGGCCTTTTTAAATTATCATGTCGTCCTTAGCTTCTCTGTTAGGGTCGGTCATTATTTACTTTATTACTTACCCTGATAGTAATAAGTCTTTACCACTATGAAATTGTCGTTTTTTTTCTGTGCAGTCTTTAGACTCTATATTTTTTCTAAACATATGAATTTTAATATTTTTTTTGTTATTTAAGAAATATAGGATATTACCAACATCTAGCAAAGGATAATACATTCAAATAATTATTATTTGTATTAATAATTTGCCTGTGAACATGGGTCCAATTTAAAACAGCGGCTTTTCCATTTGTTTTTAATTGTAACTTCTTCCCTGATACTTGTTTTAAAACACAATAGTTAGCTTAAATGTGCGCCATTACTTATATCAAATTTCATTCTATTATGTTTAATAATTATTGGAAAATCTAATAAAATGTAAGTATGAAAAATCTAACAAAACGGCACTTTCATAGGTAAAGACCTACCAAGGGGTATTTTTACTTTTAAATAATTTGCAAAGAGGTCATAAGTTTCTCTACATTTTTAAATCTGACTAGAGGAAACTCTAGTCAGTTTTTAGGTAGAGATGGTGAATTTAAATAAATATGAACCATGAAAACTGATAAAATCAACGTTATTGAATAAAAATATTATTACCTTGCACGGCAACTGCGTTGAAATTCGTTTTCAATAATTATTAATTTACTGTTTACTGAAATAAAATTTGCACTTTACAGCGATTTATTTAACACCCATAATATTATTATCATATAAAACGTAGTTCATTTTTTTGTTGTGATACTTTTTATAAACAAGTAATCATTTTATTTAAATAGTGATGCTGTGATTAGTTGATTTTAATACTTAAATATAATATTTGAACTTTAATGGTTTAATGTTACTTTAATTTAATATTTTATACTGACTAAAATAAAAAAATCGATATATTAATGACTAATATGTGCTATTAGTTTAAAACCCAACTGCTCCCTCGACTTAAGGTCGATCCTCGCAAAACATTCCTTGGGAAACATTTATGAACTGTAATGATGAATTAAATTTTTAACCCTTTATGTTTAGCTAAGAAGGCTGTAGAAAAATAAAATACCTACTTTTTTTTCTTTTCAGATATTTTTATGTTCAACATAAGAAAGAACAAAGACATAAAAGAAAAAAAGACCTAGAAGAACAAGAAACGAAAGAAATGATTCACCAATCTAAATTAGATATAAGCGATATTGGATCTCCAAATAATTTTATAGTTAAACAGTAATATGTGACATCATTACTTAATACTATTGAAAATAAAGTCACAAAAATTAGGTAAACACTATAACGACTTTTTTAGTATACTATATAGAGAGTTAATAGAGCATAATGTACCATGAAACTAAGCCTTCTACAAATGTGACTCTTCTAAGTCAGGAACGACAGTGTGACCTCGCAAAAGAATTAAGCATGACACTCTTTGAAGGACAGTGAAACGCCAAATCGTATTGACCCTACATCAGTTAAGAAAATCAATCACAGACATTAATAAATCATTATTATTTGAGTATAAAAAACCCAGCATAGACGCATAAATTATTTTTAATTTATTGCTATTTCAATCGTTTACTTTTTATCAACTAGTAGGTATCATTGACGTCATAAGACCTACGATTTAATTTTCTTATTGTTTAGTACAAAATATGAGACACTGTATTGTATTTTCTAATTAAAGAATTCAGTTTAATTAAACAAATTTTTACACTTTTTTATGCTTAGTGTACTTATAATGATTTAAATAAGTAAAGTTTTAAGCTGTTTGAACTGACTTTTATTTGGATTAAAACTTATTCGGGACCCTCCAGAGGCTAGCAGATTACCTTTTTACGACGGGTCGACTCCTACAGGATATGCAGTAGTAGTGACAGCATGTGTTTTTAAAAAAGTCACCGCATATTATATTACTAGCTGATGCCCGGGCTTCACCCACGTTGTATAAATAGCTTAAATGTTATTCTACACCCTAAGCTTGGGTAGCTTAGGGTGTAATTCCAAATTTCATCAAAATCCTTTCAGTAGTTTTTGCGTGAAAGAGTAATAAACATCCATCCTCATAAACTTTAGCATTTATAATAATAGGTCTTTACTATGAAATTCCCGTTTTTTTCGCCGCAATCTTTAACCTCTATTTTCTTTTTCTAATTTGGTTGATACAGGACATTACCAACAACTAACAAAAGATAATTAAGAAAAATAATTATTATTTGTATTAGTAATAAGCCTGTAAATATGGGTCCAATTTAAACCAGCGGATTTCATCATTTAAACAAATGTAACTTCTTCCATTATATTTTTTTTCTTATAATTAAAATGTTAAAAGTTAGCTAAAATGTGCGCTAATACTTATACCAAATTTCATTCTATCAAGTTTAATAATTATTGAATAAACTAAGAAATTACCGTCGTATGAAAAATCAAAGTTCGCATAAAATCTTTATACAAAACGGTTCATAGGTAAAGACCTAACATTAGTTGGATTATGGTAACTAATATTATAGTAATTAATACCAACATTCTTCTTTTTTATAAAAGACATCGCACAGAGATTCTTACAGACATTAAATTAACAAAGAACATCCAAACTTATGACAATATTTGAAGATCTCTGTGGCGTAGTGGTTATATAACATGACTGCTACGCAGAGGTCTCAAGTTCAATTCCCGCTTAATGCAAATCGTTGTGTGCATGGACATGATTGTTTGCATTGGTCTGGGTGTTTTCTATGTATTAATATGTATGTATTTACAAAAAAAGTATTTAAATATGTTTATCCGTTGTCTTAGAAACAGGGTGGAAACGTTTGGAGGAGGCCTATGTCCAGCAGTGGGCGTCTATAGGCTGATATGAATGAATGAATCCGTTGTCTTGTACCCATAGTACAAGTTTTGCTTAGTTTGGGACTAGATGGCGTTGTGTGAATGAGTAGGAAATATTTATTTATTATTTATTAAAAAAAACATTTGTGGATCAAATAGGTTCGAATTTTGCTTGAGATTCGAACCCGCAACCTCGTGAACGGGATACTTGCACGCTTTGTCACCTAGGCAGTTTAAATATAGACGTTATATACTTGTCAATTTCGAGCACGTGTCCAATTGGTGAATAGATCATTATAAGAGATTATAACCACGCGATGGTCACAGCTCCATGAACTGGAAAACTACTGCAACAACATGTTTAGAGCGAAAATTATATATTTTGTTCAATAAACCTAGGGTTAAGTATTAAACTACTATGTTTAGGAAATAATAGAGGAAGTTTACTGTAGTTAAGTATCTGAGGAATATTATTGATGGGCAAAGGTAAGATAAACGTAAAATCTTACCTGTCATCCAAGTCATCATGACAAATAAAAGATGGAAGAAACATAAAATAAAGTAATTTATTCCCGAAAAAATAGTGATTGCATAAATATACAGGTAATTTATAACGAAATTAACGGGCCGGACTCGTGGTCACACCAGGTTGTGACACCAGTGTGACTATCAGGAATTATTTTCTTGTTAGTCACACCGCTACTAATACAACACCTTGTATCGTCACTTGTCATTATCAACTAGTGCTGTTTTATCGATATGTAAATTAAATTTCGTTATCATAATATCTACAAAAAAAAATATTTAAATTAAAGTATTATACCTACTAACTATATTAAATAAAAGTACAAAATTATTTTAGAAATTCAAGGAAATGGCCTTCTGATATTTCATTGTTTATTTATTTTAATTGACACCCTTAAAAAAATCATCTTAGCTATATATCATTTTGCCGTGGAGCATGGAGCCTCTCCACGACCTAAAGAAGAGAAAAAAAAATTTAAAAATTATGCTCACGAAATTGGGGAACGTGTTAGTTGTTAGTTTATGAAAAACACAAACCTGATTTGGTGTGTTCTTCATAAACTTAGGTTGCCAGAGATGAAGATAGGAATAAACAGAACAACTAACACTAGGCTAAACAATCTATTTTTGCATAAAATGTCATCATGACATATCGATGTTAATCATCCGCACTAATTCATATTTAATACAAGTTGTTGTTTTAGTAGCGGTGTGACTAACAAGAAAATAATTCCTGATAGTCACACTGGTGTGACAACCTGGTGTGACCACGAGTCCGGCCCCGAAATTCAAAATAACAAAATTCTAAACCAATGCGTCAAAAAATGACAAACGCAATTATTAAAATTTTAAAGGACAAATAAAAACACTTATACTTTGACATTTTAGACTGCCACTTAGCTATTCATAGCTAGGCATGTATTCCAGATCTAATAATTATTTAATTATTATATAAGAATTGTAATTTTTTCTTATTTTTCTTATTTATTACATTCTCGATTTTCAAGTGGTCGTAATTTCCGTCTTAATGGTATTTTATTGAATATTGTTATTAAAAAAAAAAAAAAAAAAAAAAAAAGCTTTTTATTTCTTGCATAATTCCATTACATTAAATTATGAATTATAAAATAAATTACATTATTTTATGAAATAAAGCATTTTGAAGTTTGAAGTTTACAAATACATTCTTGTTGCAAAAACAATATTATTTAGATTGGTTCATTTAATATTTTGTTTCATTAATGTTGTTTATAGTTTATTTTTTCTTAGTCTATTTATATTACTCAGTACAATTATAATTATCACTACTTATAAGTGTTTATTAATTACCTATATATTAATTATTACATTTCATTATTTATTACATTATATTATTACTATATTATTTAATTGATTCCAAATAAAATATTATTCTAATACATAATTATGTTTCTGATATTATTAGGTTATAATTTACTGTTGTTTAAGTTACTTATTTTAACCTTGTTACTTTATTAACATGCAATGAAAAGGTAAAAATAATAAATTAATTAAATAATAACTATCATAACATGCAAGAACCCCTTCTTATGTGAGGGTGAAGGCCTCCTCCAAATTTTTCCACTTGTCTTTTGCTTTTGGCTTTTGTTTTCCAATGTTCTCCTGCTATTTTTATTAAGTCGTTTTCCCAGCGAGTTGACGGTCTTCATCTTTTTCTAACGCCTGTAGGGCCCCGCCATAAAGTCAGCCAGGTAGTCCAACGGTCGTCTTCCATCCTGGCTACATGACCGGCCCAGCGCCATTTTAATCTTAGTGAGAATTGAAGGGCATCTATAAGTTTAGTATTTTTTCTTATAATATTATGTGGTATTTTATGTATTTTTCTTACATTTGTGATGCTTCTCTCCATACCCCGTTGGCATGACCTAATCTTGTTTTTTACTCTTAGTGTGTATTTCCATGTCTGGCACCCATAGGTGATGGAGGGAAGTAAGCAGGTGTCCATAACTTTTTTCTTTAAATTAATAGGTACAGTGCCTTTTAATATTTCCTTTAAGCTCCAGAATTTTCTCCATGCGCTTGAAATTCTTCTTTCTACTTCATGTTCATTGTTTTGCTTATCAAAAGAAACTTGTTTTCCCAAGTATACATAGCTGTCTACATATTCTAATAGGTGTTGGTCAAGATACAAGGGATATTTTGTGCTGTTAGTCATAATTTTGGTTTTATTAATTCATTTGTAAGCCTACTTTAACACTTACAGATTTTAGTGTGAGTATCATTGATTCTAATTCTCTTGCATCCTCTGCTAGTAAGATAATGTCGTCTGCGAACCTTAAGTGGCTGATAAATTTTCCGTTGATGTTTAGTCCTGTTCTGCTCCAATTGACTTGGCTGATAGCCATATCTCTAGCACAGCTATAAAAATTCTCGGTGACAAAGGATCCCCCTGTCTTACACCTCTCTTTATGCTTATCGGCGGTCCTGTTGACTCAAGCTTCACTCTGCTACTGCAATTGTTGTATATATACTTTATAACCTCTATATATTCTTTTTCTACGTGCTGTGAGCTTAGAGCAGTCCATATAGAAGAGTGCAGGATCGTGTCGAAGGCTTTCTGGTAGTCAATAAAAGCAAATTTTGATAATATCAGGTCTATTGCATAGAAGTTTATTTGTGTCTTTTAGTTCATTTATCCATGTCTTGTGTGTATTGAGCTCTTTATATGCTCTTTTAACGCTACAGGTAGTATTTATATGTCTTTCAAATATCTTTGAACGGTGAAGTGTATAGTCTCTTTTTATGCTTTTACTTATGAGTTTGTATAAAGCTTTTAGTTTAGTTTAGTTTAGTTTAGTTTTATTGTTAATAATATCATTTAAATTATAATTATTAACGTCATTAGTGTTACATAATACCTACTAGGTATGATTTTAATTATAAAAAAATATATTGTAGTCTTTTTTTATTTTTTTTTAATAATAATAATATCATATCTACGAGTATAACAAAGCTTGCGTCAGTATAGCGACCATCTGCTTATAGAAAATAAGGTTTCCTTTCATTTACTTAGCCTTTATTTAGTTGTTTAGTATTGGGATGTAAGGTTTATAGGTTTTGCTAGGAAAACCTAAAAAGTCTTGGAACCAGCTAATTAAATTTAAAAAAATAGAGTAGGAGAAAATTTCTAATAATAACTACTAATATTATCATTCAAGAGTTACTGTATTTTTTTAAAAACAATCTCGTACTAGGGCTAAATAATTATAGTATTTAAAAACACAAAAAGGTTTCAATGGTTTATTCTATTTCTATTTATTTTCTATTTTAAAAGACAACTCCCGCACTAGGGATCATGCCCTGTGTCGCGGGTCCTTATAAAAACATCAAATTAACGGACACAAAGAACACCCAGACTCAGGACAATAATTTGTGGATCGCACAAATAATTGTACTGCGTGGGAATCGAACCCGCAAGCAAGGCAGCCGCTTGCACTACCGTCACGCCACCGACGGCGACGCAGTTTATATGCTCCTTTATTTGTATCAAGTCGATGTCCAACACGAACCTCTTAATGAAATGTTTGCGGAGACTCTTGACAATTAGTACACTGCCTGATACTAGCTACTGTCACAATGATATCAAACAATTATTGTTTATTAAACAAACTTAAGCCTTTTGATACTTTACTAACTTATTAAGTACTGCGCTTGTAATGATCATTATTTCTACAAGAATAGGCTTTTGAAGTATAGGAGGATTATTATAGTAGTAGGCTAAAATTCCATTGGTATAAAATCACAAGAATTAAAAAGAACAGTGTTAGTATAAATTTAGTCAACTTGGTCACTTACAGCCATGGGATAAGAAAATGCGGTGACATTATTCCCACGCTTTCTTATACCACGTCATCCCACTTAAGTAAGCAGTCCTATCCGAATACATCCGATTACCGAAAACTCTTGGCCTACTAATACCACGCTGGCCAGACGGATTGGTATAGGGTTTAATTTCAAGTTTTCCTTCTTTTTTATGTCGTAAAGATAATATTCACGGATAGTCCCTTAGTCGGTTTTTACGACACCCATGGGCTGAGATGTGGTGGTGACATATTGTATTCTTCCGTCACCACTCGTAAATGTATTTCGGTTAACATCAAGTGACAACTCTACAGTCGAGAATTAGCGTTTGGCGCTTTAATTAGTAAGTGACGTTTTAAACTGATAGACATGACATTTTAAGCAAAAATATAATTACGAGAATTACCCTTCTGATCTATTGCTAAGAGAAACCCGTTGACCCCCGTTTTGCAAATTTTGTTTTTTGTCGTAACGGTACACACATTATTTAACGGCAATATTAATTACAGTAATCGATGTAAAATGAATGAAAGACAAGTTATGAAACAGGTCGAGTGATCGGGCGTTTTTTGTCTGTGTTATTGATATGATCAACTAATTTAATTTTTTTGTAATTTAGATACCAAAAGCAATAGAAAAACACTGAAATAAAATAAATAGTATTTCAGTTAGATTGGTTATTATACTGATTATAATAAAATTAAATACTCAGAAGTCGCGGGTTCAAATTCCACGCTAGCCTTTTATTACCTATTTTCAACCGACTTCAAAAAACGGAGGAGGTTCTCAATTGTGTTTGTTACCTGATTTCTCGAAAACCGATTTGAAAATTTTTTTTTTGTTCGTATTCCCATTTGGTTCCATTGTCACCAGATCTGGATCTGGATGACGGGATCCCAGAGAAATCGAGGGCATCTCTTGAAAATTGTAGGGACGCATTGTGTAAAATCTTGTCATACATGTGCATCTCTGACGTCACTACCAATTAGTCAAGAGTTAGAACTGGTCAGATCCTGGAGACCACAGAGAGTCGAGGGAACACCTTGACGGCATATAGCAGCTACCTTGTGTATGGGTTTATTTTAATTGTATTGATGAAAACTTTACAAAACTTTACATAAACATGATCTGATGATGAAGAAGATTGAGGGTCGAGGCAACTCCTCAACGGTATATAGCAGCTACCGAGTGTTTGGGCTTATTTTATTCGTATTGATGAAAACTGTACACAACTTTACACAAACATGATCTCATGATGAAGAAGACTGAGGGTTGAGGGAACTCCTCAACGGTATATAGCAGCTACCTTGTGTTTGGGCTTATTTTAATTGTATTGATGAAAACTTTACACAAACATGATCTGATGATAAGGAAGATTGAGGGTCGAGGGAACTCCTCAACGGTATATAGCAGATACTTTGTTTTTGGGCTTATTTTATTCGTATTGATGAAAACCTTATACAACTTTACACAAACATGATCTCATGATGAAGACGACTGAGGGTCGAGGAAACTCCTCAACGGTATAGTAGCTACCTTGTGTTTGGGCTTATTTTAATTGTATTGATGAATACTTTACACAAACATGATCTGATGATAAGGAAGATTGAGGGTCGAGGGAACTCCTCAACGGTATATAGCAGCTACCTTGTGTTTGGGCTTATTATATTCGTATTGATGAAAACTTTACACAAACGTGATTTGATGATGGAGATGACAGAGAGTAGAGGCAACTTCTAAACGGTATATATAGTAGCTACCTTGTATTATTCGCTTATTTTATTAAATTAATAAAAACTTAACACTAACATTATGAATGTAATGGCAGGTATGGTTTAAGACTTGAATGAAGTCCTTATTTAAAATTAAAATAGGAATTAATAACGGATTATAAATAGACAAACAAATTGTTGAATTGCATTTCATTTATTTTAAACTTATTCTTTAGATATAACAAATTGATAATAATAATTATTATATTTATTTGATTGATTTTACTTTAATTTACTTAATTATTATTACCAATTAACCACGTCGAGACGGTGGCTACGCTTTTCGATGTTCTCCCTATTTAAAACTTTTTGCATGTAGGTCCTTTTTTGTGAAACTTGATTTATACGTTGTTCACTAGTCTCTTTTGAAATGACATTGGAGGTAGATTTCCTACATTAAAAGGCATTTCTCCCTTTCTTCGTTTGTTTCATTCAATCGGCGCTGTCTCATATAAGCAGCGCGTTTCGTAGGTCTACCCATATTTAGACAAAGTAATGTCCCACTGCAGGGACGGGCCTCCTCCTGTGACGGAGAGATACTGGGCCTACTAATACCACGCTGGCCAGGCGGATTGGTATACGGTTTAATTTCATGTTTCTTTCTTTTCATTTCTCAAAAAATATATTCACGGATAGTCCCTTAGTCGGTTTTTACGACACCCGTGGGATGAGATGAGGTAGTGACATATTGTGTTCTCACTCCGTCAGCACACGGATTTAATTTTATAGAGTTTGGTATTCACTAAAAATTTAGAAATAAAATTAATTTTCACAAAAAAAAGAACTGACTTCAATGACAAAAATTACACTAAGAAGTAATAAATAATTACTTGTATTTTGCTTTTACAACATTAATTCAGCCATTCTTTCTACTTAATTTTAATCTAAAGAATAGGTTCTTTTCATTATTGTAAAAGTATTGTTAAGGATATTTCTTGAAGAGTCTGTAAATATATTTATTTGTAGATTCTTTAAAAGATAATCAAATTATTACAAATAATGTAATATTATTGTTATTTTACCTAAGCAAACGGAATGACGGCCATGAATTACAGATTATATATGACTTCGACATTATAGTTGTTGATTGTTTATGGATTAGTTTAAAAATTAAACAAATATTAAACAACTATTCTTATCATATTTAAATAAATATATTTTAAAATATTTAAACGTTTTAATATTATATTTAATAACTGATTAAAGCTTTCCAGAACTTAAAATAGATTAGATTTAAAGAAATAATTCGCGAATACGATCAATAATGCAAAATGTTGTCTACAACGTCGTTAGAATAGGCAATAAAGTTTTTTATAACACACTCTCATTACTTTAAATGGTTTCTAATTAGATAAATATTGCATTTAAAACAAAAACGGCCGTTTCATTTTCGAATGTGAATTTTAAGTAATTCTGTGTATACACGACACCATAATATTTGTGTAAGTTTTCAGTCGGAAATAAAAAATGGTATAATAATAACTATCGTGGCTGACACCGACTCCAAAAATAACAATAATATTACATTATTTGTAATAATTTGACTATCTTTTAAAGAATCTACAAATAAATATATTTACAGACTCTTCAAGAAATATCCTTAACAAT
This sequence comes from Schrankia costaestrigalis, assembly GCA_905475405.1. NCBI lineage: Eukaryota > Metazoa > Arthropoda > Insecta > Lepidoptera > Erebidae > Schrankia > Schrankia costaestrigalis. The sequence continues at coordinate 18,360,478 of FR997829.1, read as the reverse complement.
ACTTTTACAATAATGAAAAGAACCTATTCTTTAGATTAAAATTAAGTAGAAAGAATGGCTGAATTAATGTTGTAAAATCAAAATACAAGTAATTATTTATTACTTTTTAGTGTAATTTTTGTCTTTGAAGTCGGTTCTTTTTTTTTGTGAAAATTAATTTTATTACCAATTATTTTGGACAAACCACAAAATCGAATGTTTTATTTTGTGATTTTTTTACAAAAACAATTCCCACACTACAGATCAAGCCAATTTAGAGCAATTACGTTATTATTTAACGTTTCTTCTCTCTTTCATTTTTCTTTCTTTTCATGCCAGCTCTATAAGGTTCTGAAGCTAAAATAATTTTTTTCCAAGCAACGGAGAAACTGACAGAATTGTATTTTTACGTTTGAAGTAAGTATAGGAATACATAAATTAACGTCCATACAAGGATTATTATGTTACTTTTTTTTTATATTCCAGCCAGCTCTGTATCTTTTTTTAAAATTATATTCTTTTTTTTTTCGTTTGAAAAGCATCTAACGAAGATTTTTCATTTCAATTCGATAAACAAAATTGGATATAAATGTTTTGTTTCCACACAGTGGAATAATGTCATAAATTATTATTGTTTTAAAACAGTATTGCAACACGTGTTTACGAAATCCGGTTACACAAATATTATTATTTACTTTTGATAAAATAATTTCAAGCATTTATATGGACCGACAGCCTTAAAAAGGTCTCTTGTTTGGACTGGATGCGGAAGGCGCAGAACCGTGTTCTGTGGCGCGTGTTGGGCCAGACCTATGTCCAGCAGTGGACTGCCATGGGCTAATTGATTGATATGTTTTTTAACTAAGTCGTCGGTCCAGCGTGAGAGGGGTCTCCCCACTCTGCGTTTTATAATACACGGTAGCCATTTCAGAACTTTTCTAGCCCAATGGCGATGGCTGTCTTCACCGAAAAATGAAGGAGACACTAGACCACAAGATGGAGACATTTGGAAGAGGCCTGTGTCTAGCAGTGGACATCCATTGGCTGATATGATGATGATGATATATAATCGACTGTTTCACTGGCGCAGTGGTCGTGTATGCGATTGTACATGTGGGAGAAACTTCAATAAAACGTGATCTAATTATTTTACTAATTATTTATTAATTAAGTTAACGCAACCTTAATTAAATGTATAGTAAATAAAGCTCCATTTAAACAATTAATATATATATATGTATTTTAGAATTTATTAAAAGTAATAATTAAAATAAATATGAACAAAAATATTGCTAAAAGTATTACTACTATTATTATTACAAAATATTACAAGTATATTACCTGACGCAGAGACAGTTCAGAACACTGATGTGTCGTGTCCGACGGTTAGACAACTTCTGAGCTGTCGACAGAGTGCGGCTGCCTTTTTATAGCACGACGTAAACAAGTCAGATGGCGTAGTGGGGGAAGCACGTGATTCTTTGTTCAAACATCTTACACGTGCGTAATGTTAATGTTTTTTTTTTTAAATTCGAAAGATAGTTTTAAATATTTTTAAAGGTAATTGATTCGAATACAATTATTATTTTAATTTATATTTAACTAATAAAGTTACAATTAATAAGCTACATAACCTCTAATTGCAATGAAATATTTGCTTTCTCCCACATACAGTACGCGATTTTTAACACCACGCAGGTCTATTGACTCTCATACTGATTTCCGAATTACTAAACCCAGAATAACGTTACCAGGAAAACCTGCAATCATGAATTTTCATTCTGGCACTCGCCGGCTGCTGCCGCGGAAATCAGTAATTAACCCAGGTCTATTATATGGGTGATCCACTATTGAGAACCTTGAGCCTGAAGATAGCAGTATTTCTAAACTAATACATCTGGCTAGGTATTACCTAGTTCCTTTCGTGGCATCTCTATATAGGGATACTTGTAGTCTGTTACAATTACATAACGCATAAAGTCATCTTCGATAGGCTATAGTCATCATCTGATGATGATGACTATAGCCTGACGATGACATCACCATAACAGCCCATTAATGTCCCACTTCAGGGACGGACCTCCTCCAGTGGCGGAGGGATACTTCGCCTACTTATACCATGATGGCCAAACGGATTGGTATAGGGTTTAATTTCAAGACTTTTTATTTTGTAAAGATAATATTGACGGATAGTCTCTTAGTCGGTTTTTACGACACCCATGGGATGAGATTGGGTAGTGACATATTGTATTCTTACTCCGTCACCACACGGAACCCGTCACCATACGGCACGGCTATATTCATGCTAGGAATTAAAATAAAAGAGACAATAATTGCAGCAATAGAGAGCGGGAGAGTCAGAATGGTGGGCCACTTTGTGCGTCACGATTAAGCTAACGAAATAATCAATTAAGGAAAAAGCTGACCAGTTGTATGTAACAAATTAAGGAGAACGTCAGGTATAATGAATAAAGAGGAGGACATGTGATAGGGAGGGGAAAAAACTTAAAGATAGTTATCTTAAATTTAAGACAAATTATTTATTCCATATTGTTTTACACACGTACAGATCGTTGAAGTCATTGCCCCAAACAGGTTTATTTACATCAATATAATTTAAAATGATAATTTTTTTTATAAAAAGTAGTTTTACTTTCGACGAAAAATCTAAAATTTATCAATGAAGGTCAATCATGTTTGTGCACCACATGTAAACTAAGAATAAATCTCAGAGTTGAAGAAAGGATTTCATTTACAAATAAATAAATAAATAATCCTCACACATTCACACATCGCCACCTAGTCCCAAACTAAGCAAAGCTTGTACTATGGGTATTAGACAACGGAAAAACATACTTCAATACGTTTTTTTTTTAAATACATACGTATTATTACATGGAAAACACTCAGATCAATGCAAACAATCATGTTTACGCGCACAAAGATTTGCATTGAGCGGGAATCGAACCCGAGACCTTCTGTTATAAAACCACTACGCCACAGACGTCGTCAAAGACGTAACGTAGGTATTTCGTTCTGAAATTGTGACAAGAGTCTAATTAACAATAAATAACAACAAAAAAGAAAAACTTTCAATAAATAATTCTTGCTCATTTCCGTGTTCATGCACAGAGAATTTGCAACAAGTAGAAATCAAACTCAAGGCATCTGGGAAGCAGCAATGTATTACCACTACGCCACAGAGATGTCGTATATTATGATAAGAAACAATTTATCTATTCAAAAACAATGTATAAGATATTCTGTTTAATTAACATACGTACAATTAGTACCGTTTCTCTGAATGTATGTATTAGAATTATAACTATGGATAACCGTTACAAAACTTAATAAACATTTGTTACCAACGTCTTCAAGAATAGAGTCTCTCTACTTGATCTGCTGACCACTGCAATGATTTAAAACTTTGATTGTTTTGACAGATGACAGATTAACAAATTATAACACTTATCATTTTCAAATCTGACATCATATTCAGACAACCAAGGTTTAAGAAAAATAATATTTTAACTAGTATGAGTATAATCAGTATATAAAATAAATTTACAACAAAAAAACAATATGTAAGAATGTTTACAAGAAATCTAATGCCCGTATAATGTATTGTGGGAATGTATGAAAAACATAATAATTATTATAAATTATATCGTACAAAGATCAAACAAAAGTCGTTTTGTGTGGTGAAGGTTTAAAAATAATTTAGAGTGTCACCATCGTATTATCCCGGACTCCTCTATCGCCAACTCCTATTCCAGAAAAGTTTAGAAAAGACTTAACGAAATAAAGAGGTAAATTCAAAATAAACCCAAAAAGGTAACAACGTTGGGTGATGATGAGAATTATTTCTCAAATCTTCTTTCTTAACAGCCCATTATTTATTGTCCCACTGCAGGAACGGGCCTCCTCCCGTGACGGTGGGATACTTGGCCTACTAATACCACGCTGGCCAGACGGTTTGGTATAGGGTTTAATTTCAAGTTTTTCTATGTAAAGGTAATATTCACAGACAGTCCCTTAGTCGGTTTCTACGACAACCATGGGATGATATGGGGTGGTGACATATTGTATTCTTACTCCATCACCACACGGATGAAATATTTTTCAAATATAATTCTAAATGGATATTTAAAAATAATTCTCTTGAAAGCGCTACATTTTTTAGTATTTAAAATTAACGGAGCTCTCCAGGTCAGTAAATCCGAACATAATGTGGTCCTAATTAGGTCTAGCCTAGCTTAGGGTCTAACCGCTTAGATATTAAACTAAATAGATCCGAAACGAAAATAAATCATTCACATTTCATGACCATTTCCACTTAATGTTTTCTTCTCGTAATTGTAAGTTTGATGATTAAGAACAAAACATATTTAGTGCGTATATTATTTCTTAGAAAAACTATTAAATATTCCAATATAATCACGTTTAATGAATAGACAACAGACTAATTAATATTTAGGACAGAGTCCTCAATTAGCAAAGCGCATTATGACACATCGATTACTATACATAACGATAATTGTGATAATCTAAACAAATACTAAAATTACTATTTGTATTCGTTTGTAATAACAACATCATTAGCGTTGCTTTTTATTAAACAACGTCCTTTCCCACAAAAGTCAGTCGTTGATTTGCTTCGCACCTGAACACACTCAATAGAAAACTTCAAAGAAATATTACACATAGATACAATAACATCGTAAAATGCTCTAATACAAGAAACAAAGCGCTTTATCTAAATGGAATTTGTTTTTATCCTTATCAAGAAATAATTGATACCAAGACAAATATTAATGAAAACTAATTTATTCTTCATAATGACAGCGTGAAATCAAATATTGCAACATAGTCATTGATCGTTCGACTCGACTGGTGCTTGTAAACAATGGATTCGTTGTAGTTTAAACAAACTGTGTTGTGTAAATCGCAGGAAAAATGGCTGAAGAAAAATCTAAACCTATGGACGTGGAGGAAAAACCACTAAACAAAGATGTCATCCAGAAACTTTACAAGGACAGAACGTTTTCAGAAAAGTTAGGATACATCAAAGAGCATATAACAGTAGAACCGTTGTTAGCTGGTCTTATCATACCCAGTGTTATTTCACGATTTGCCATGGGAAATCTCAATTTGGACAAAGCTTGCCGAGTTAACTTAGCTTTCGGTGATGAAATATGTGATGCTTTGGTAAAGAAAACAAGTAACAATTACTCCGAATATGAAAAAGAAGTTCAAAAACTAATATCTTCAATTGATATTTGGAAAGGAGTTATTCAGACAGCGCTACCTTGTATAATAATTATGTTCTTAGGCGCATGGAGCGATCGAACTGGGAAGAGAAAGATATGCATAATGTTGCCTATTTACGGAGAAGTTCTGACATCGCTGAACAACCTTGTGAATGTGTATTTTTTCTACGAGATCCCTGTGCAGTTCACTGTGTTTCTAGAGACGTTCTTTCCTGCTATAACAGGAGGTTGGGTGACTATGTTCTTGGGTGTATTCAGTTATATAAGTGATATTACGTCAGAGGAATCCAGAACATTTAGGGTTGGATTAGTTAATTTCTGCATGACCGCTGGCTTACCGATTGGTATCGGCATGAGTGGATTCTTATTACAAAGAATGGGATATTATGGTATATTTTCAATGACCACTGTGTTGTTTATCATTGTGCTATTGTATGGCACTTTCTGCTTGAAGGAGCCCGACCAGTGGCTTCGGGACAAAGGATTGCCTAAGGTAAGTGAGTTTTAATACAAACATCTTTTATTATGTTTATGGTAGCTGATTCTGTAGTTTATTTAATATACTCGTGTAACTATTACTGTTCGTATTAAACTTCCATAATAATAAGATGTACATAATATTATGATGATTAATTTATTGTATTGCTTAAGTATCCCTCCGTCACAGGATGAGGCCCGTCCCTGCAGTGGGACATTAATGAGCTGTTATGATGATGATGATGGTGGTGATAGCTTATTAAACTCGATTTATTTCAAGTTAATAAACTTAAATTAAATAAGTGAAAGTAGATATTTGTATAATAACAATTATTATAATTTTCATTCACAAAAGCAAATTACTATGTACTATTCAATCTGGCTAGTGATATTAAAGAAGGAGGCAGGCCTAGCCTTGTAAGGAGATACTAAGTTTCACTTTATTTTAACCGCAGGCTACATGGCACATTACAACTCTTTAAAGAACAAATATTGATATCAATCATATTTTACAAACGCTAGAAACTAAACTTTCCTAGTTAGTCCTAAACAACGCTACACTTTACTAATATATAAAAGGAACTACATATATATTTATTCGTACATACACACAATCATTATACATAGAAAATGTTTACAATACAAACATTCATGTTGGGGATCGTTCAACGGGGATCGAACCTAAGAATTTACGTAGCAATCATAATAATATACTACGTCACAGAAAAGTCAAATTATATTATAGTAATTATGGTTAAAACCGTTTAATTTCTGTACTAAGCAAGACCATTATTAATTTAATCTACGATAAAACTGCTTTTAAAGATATTGTGTAAAAGATAATTGACATTTTAATTGGGTGAAGATTAGAATTTATTTTGCTTTTTACTGACTACTGAGTTACGAGTAATAATCAATAGCATTTGAATCGCACGCGGTGTAAATGTTTAGAGGAGGCCTACTTCAATTTCATTTTCATATAATTTATTTCAGACAAAGTCAATAGTGTTAGTATTACAAATGTTACATTCGCAAAACATTGACTTCCTCCAGTGACCAAGGGATACTTGGTATACCACTTCTACGCTGACCAATTGGATGTTATCTTACACCCAATATTAGCGAAAAAATTTTCGGGAGAAGATGACCTGGTCTGTCTATAAAATGTTTATAGTATCGATATAACAACTCTTTCGACAGTTTTCTTTGTGTTGTCAATCAGAATCAAGATAAGCAACAAAAAAAACCTTATTATATGAATGTAGATACAATAGGTCAAACCAGGATGCACGTCAGTCTGTGAATGATGTTAGAGGCGCCGCTAAAACATTAGAAAGTTAAGCTTAGACTACATACACAACAACTAGCGGTCATAACTTTCAAATTATAAATATCCTTAAAAAAATAACATCATTTATCAAATTGATCAATAAATTACAGAATTCACGAGAATAAAAAACGTTAATCGTAGACAGTCCATTAGATTCTATTAATATTATAAACGCGAAAGTTTGTAATTATGGATGTTTGTTACTCTTTCACGTAAAAAATACTGAATGGATTGTAATGAAACTTTACTACAACATCCATACTAATAAAAGAAAGACAAACAGACACACTTTCGGATTTATACCGAAAGTGTGTCTGTTTGTCTTTCTTGCACGCCAAAACGGAGCGACGAATTGACGTTATTTTTTAAGTGGAGATAGTTGAAGGGATGGAGAGTAACATAGGCTATTTTTGTTTTTGTTTTTTTTCCGTGTCCAGGAATGGGGAACACTGTGCTACCCCGAATTTAACGCGATCGAAGGCGCGGGCAAAAGTTAGTAGCTAATACATGAGAGTAAAACATAGGCTACAATCTGTAAATATATTGTGTAAATTGTTTAAAATAGGCAGGCGAAGTTGCAGGCGCAAGCTAGTATTTTAAACTCTATTGCATTGCAAGCCCAGACATGCGTTACTAATAAAGAGATTATCTGTTGCAATGCTCAGTGACACGAGGACTACTTCGAAGTTCCTATCTATCACAATAGTAACCAATTTATCAAGCAATTTGCTTGCTCCGGTCGTTGAACTTCCACTATTCTTAGTAGAACGATTTTAGAGGAAATCCTTCATTATTATCCATTTGAAAAGTTATTTTTATTGTTCTACCGAAGATAAAGTTTGTGTGCTGATAGGGTATGAATCCAAGGGCTAGGAGTGTTGTAGGTAACGGAATAGTTCGCAGATGTATTCTCTACGAAAAAATAGAGAAAGGAATACTTAGTTGTCAAAAAACTCTCTAAGCCGTGTCTGCATACTGTATTTGAAGTATTAGCCGTATAACAAAATAACCTACTCATGATTCGAAAGTGCAACTTTCTAAAGAACACATAATCTTTAAAGTTCTTTCTAAATTATTAATTACGATTCGATTTTATTAAGTAGTATTTTTAAAGACTATCCTTTTAAAATCTTCGGTGTTCGGTAAATGAGTTATATAATGGGAAAACCGTCTAAACCTTTATGAAGAAAAAAACTGTCTTACTTGTTAGCCGAGGTGATGAGTATTGATCATTGATTCATCAGTTGTAGCAACAACATAAACGCAGATAATGGTGTTTATAATGATGATTGGAATCTACATAAATATGAGTATAAGGTGACAAAAGATAATACTATTATAATCTGTTTATTAACAATTCTATAAAGAACAATAACAGGTGTTTAAACTGTGTTGTAAATAATAAACAGTTAATCATGGCGATGATTCAAGGGAGTTAATTTTATAATAGTTAAATATTTTTTCTATGTGTCATCTCATCATAACGGGCGACGGGCCTCCTCCCGTGACGGAGGGACACTTGGATTACTAATACCTTGCTGGCCACACGGATTGGTATAGGGTTTAATTTCAAGTTTTCCTTCTTTTTATTACCTAAAGATAATATTCACGGATAATCCCTTATTCGGTTTTTACAATACCCATGGGATGAGATGCGGTGGTGACACACTGTATTCTTACTCCGTCACCACACGTATAGTGTGCCATCTTAACCCATAAAAAAAAATGTTTTCTTAAAGTATTACAAAGCCAAATGATTCGCGTTGTTTTGTGTTTCCGAAGTATGTGATTGTACTGTAAAAATTTACTTGTTTCATTCATGCATTGCAATTAAAATTTATGTAAATGTGATCGTTGTTATTTTACATGGTGACGCTAGGACCAAGTTGTTCTTCTAATGCGTAAGTTTCATGCTTGACTGTACCATTGTAGTACAAATGAGTTTAAATGCACTAAACCTTCCTTAAAACGTTCAGTGCCGCCGACTCGCCCTGTGAGTTCATGTTAATTTCATTCCAATGCCGGCGACTCGCTAGGTGAGTCCATCGCAAAATGTATGCGGCATCTGCAAATACATTGTCGTAGCGGCGCTGAACGTGTTAACTATCGTTCGAAGATGTTAATGCTGATTCCACCTACAACAATTTAAACGTAGATGAAGACAGGATTGTTGCCACGATTTTATATATTTACCTACCTAATTATGGGGTCTGAATCATTGCATATTTTACCTTTCAGGCATACCTAAAGGTAATTCATCAGTAATTACAATGCAAAAATTTGATCTGTGTAATGTAATATATCAACATACACGACTCTAGGCTAGGAGAGTCTGAGTTCTTATCATAGATACTTTTGTTTTTTGTGCTAAATAAATTGATGTTTGTAAAAGTCCCTGCGACACATGACATGATCCCTAATGCGAAACTTGTTTTTTAAACAGCAATAAAATGTATTTAACTATAGTGGTTTGCTGCACAAAAAATAGTACCTAAGAGGACTGTTTCGAGTTATCCTTACACAAAACTAGCTGATTCCTCCTTGCTTCACCCGCGTGGTATAGATAGCTTAAATTTTATTCTACACCCTAAGCTACCTACCTATACCCATTCCAAATTTTATAAAAACCCGTCTAGTAGTTTTTGCGAGAAAGAGCAACAAACATCTATCCATCCATCCCTCTATCCATCCATACGTCCTCACAAACTTTCGCATTTATAATATTATTAGGATTCCGTTAACTATAACAACAGACATCGTGGGTCATTGCTATTCATTGATAATCCATACTAATATTATAAATGCGAAAGTAACTCTGTCTGTCTGTCTGTCTGTCTGTCTGTCTGTCTGTCTGTCTGTCTGTCTGTCTGTCTGTCTGTTACTCTTTCACGCCTAAACGGCTGAACGGATTTCGATGAAATTTGGTACAGATAATCTTTAGACCCTGAGAAAGAACATAGGCTACTTTTTATTAGCAATCATATTATATTTTGATTTCATAGAATTTTGGCGGGAAAGCTGTGTCACGTGACCTGTGACGTCAAAGGTCACGTGACCTGTGACGTCATAGGTCACGTGACCCGTGACGTCATAGAATTTTGACAGATGAGTCGTGACGTCACAGAATTTTGGCGGGAAAATATTTTTTGACAGTTGAGTCGTGACGTCATTGAATTTTTGACAGATGAGTCGTGACGTCACAGAATTTTTGACAGATGATTTGTGACGTCATATTATTTTGGCTTTATACCTCTGTCACTTTTGACAGCTGTCAATTTTGACAGATAGGCGTGACGTCATAGAATTTTTGACAGATGAGTCGTGACGTCACAGAATTTTGGCAGGAAAATATATTTTGACAGCTAAGTCGTGACGTCATTGAATTTTGGCGGGAAAAATAGTATTTAAACAGCTGAATCCTGACGTTATCACAATTTGGCGGGAAAATAAATAGGTTTGTACAGGACCCTCGGTGCGCGAGTCAGACTCGCACTTGACCGGTTTTTTAGCTGTGGGTCTGATATATCTAGAGAGCTTAAATTCGTAATTGTCAACTTATTTCATCATAACAGCCCATTAATGCCCCACTACAGGGACGGGCCTCCTTCCTTGACGCAGGGATACTTGGCCTACTAATACCACGCTTGCAGACGGATTGGTATAGGGTTTAATTTCAAGTTTTCCTTCTTTTTATTTAGTGAAGATAATATTCACCTTATTTGTTAGGCACTAAAGTGACACACCTTTGCTTATCCTATCCTACTAATATTATAAATGCAAGTTTGTGAGGATGGATGGATGTTTGTTACCCTTTCATGCAAAAACTACTAAATGGATTTTGATGAAATTTGGAATATAGGTAGTTTATGGTGTAAAATAACAATTAAGCGGGTAATACCGCGGGCATCAGCTAGTAAGATAATAAATATAAGGATAATCACAATATTGTTTACATAGTGATAAAATATCATTTAAATGCACTTTATTGTGTCGTATGTGTGGCTACTGTGAACACAAAGTCAATTAACCTAACTGTACAGTGATAAGGGAAGGACACTGTTCCTTTGTTAGCGAAATATTAACTAAATACTTATATAATTATTATTGAATGCCTTTAATTAGTATTATACCATTATTGCTTTATTGCCTTATTGTGGCAAACTAGAAAGCAGCCCACCTCATGGTTTGTGGAAAACTCTACTATGGACGCCGTTAGGCCAGGCGCGCACTACGAGTTTTTCGCCGCGCGGCAGAAAAGCGCAGCGGTATAATGTCGCACTGTAATACTGTACCAAACAGTTTTACATTGTATTGCGCGCACTTGACGGCAGAGCCACCGCAGCCCACCAGTATTACTGTGCGACATTATACCGCTGCGCTTTTCTGCCGCGCGGCGAAAAACTCGTAGTGCGCGCCTGGCCTTAGAATTGTGCTAAGGTGCTGTTTACACTAGAATATAAGGCCTGTATATGCCCCACTAGCTGATGCCCGCGGCTTCACCCGCTTGGTATAGATAGCTTAAATGTTATTCTACGTCCTAAACTACCTATATTCCAAATTTTATCAAAATCCGTCCAGTAGTTTTTGCATGAAAGAGTCACAAAAATCCATTAATCCATCCACACATCCTCACAAACTTTCGCATTTATAATATTAGTAGGATAAATGTCCTGTAATTTTACTAGGTCCCAATAAATGAACGTGCTCTCTCATTTAAGGAAGGGAAACTTAATCCTACTAGTACTGGCCAGTCAGATCGATGTAAGAATTTTTTTAGCTGTTTATTGTTGTCATTGCAATATAATTCTGCTACTTTAAATACCTACGCCATGATTTTTTCAAATATAGTATATCAATGAAATCGTTAGTCAATCTTCTAAAATTTTGTAATTGAAAAGTGAGCTAAGATGATTAATACCGATTATAGTACTGTACCTATAAAAGCAATTTTTTTTGCATAGATAATAGTTCACAGAAACAACATAATATATTTTTTTATGATCTGTTGCTGTTTATAGAAACTTAGCTTACTTGCAGACAAGATGGCGTTGTGTAAATGTATAATCTGACTGAAATCCTCATGACTGATTGTCTACGACATTAGAAGAGAATAAATACAGTTAAGATTATTATAATATAAGGATATTACACTAGTATAAGCTTTATACATATATTAAACTATTACATGCATGTCTAAGATATCGAATAGAGAATAACAATTTACTTATGTCTTATATACCTTATCATAAAGGTTTTATGATCGTTCGTTTATAGCACTAGACTACATAACAAACAGATATACTAGAAATACCTAGATACATTAATGAATAAATACTTTCATACAAACACAAACACACACATTCACACTTAAGCACATTTGCAAGTAATTTATGTAAGTGTATGAATGTATGTCTAATTTATTACAATCGTTACTTTTTAGAATATAAAACTTTCTAATATTTATATCATACTTTTTTTAATCATTAATATAAAATACTTTTGCTGTTGCTATCATCAGCATATCATTGACATTTAAATTTATATAAGATGAAGTCTTTGGGGCAAAATAGGATGTACATTTATTTATACAATAATATATTGGGCATAGGATCCTCACGCCTGCTTTTATTTACAGTTCAATACGATTATCGGAGTAAAAATATACGATGGCACAAGCTAAGCTCATATCATGGCTTTCGAAAAAGATGATTCAGTTAAAGTTCAATAGGGCAGATTATATTCTTATTTCCAAGAAAACAAAAGCTTGACAAAACACTCTAAACCAATCCCTCTTCCCAGCCTAATGCTAGCAGACAAAGCTTCTCTGATAAAGAAATTCCTGCACTGAGATGATGAGTAAATACTAACTGCAAGTGTCAATATAATTATCACGCAAATTATATTGTAAAATGAAATTTATAACATATTATAATTAATTTCAAACACAAATATACTGCAATCAGAATTAAATCTCGTTATTAACGATAAATCAACGTACAGTCACGAGCAATAATATGTACACATTTTCGCATTTTGTAAACCAGTTATCTAAAGTTCTGCCAATCCAAAATTGAAAATTCGAAGATTAATTCAAAACTGTACGGAACCTCTTCTAAATTACGAATTCATTTTGATATTGTAATGTCTAGATAAACGTGCAGATAGTTTAGAAAATTTGAAAATGTGTACATATTATTGCTCGTGACTGTACATATTGCACAATTATATTTGTATATTATTATTATGTTGTTAACATTGTAGTCTATTAAGCCAAATAAGGACTATAGATAGCCACGCTGGCCAGAAAAGGTTTTTATGAGTAAAAATTTTTAGTAATTGCTCACACGTAAACCGTAAAGAATAGTGTACTTTTTAAAATCTGAATTAATTATGAAAGATATTTAAACATTTTAGAGTTTGGTGGTATGTAAACTAATGGCTCCGTAAATTCTCCGTGTAGTGACGGAGTAAGAATACAATATGTCACCATCCCACCTCATCCCATGGGTGTCGTAAAAACTGACTAAGGGACTATCTGTGAATATTATCTTTACGAAATAAAAAGAAGGAAAACTTAAAATGAAATCCTATACCAATCCGTCTTATTAGAAGGCCAAGTATCCCTCCGTCCCGGAAGGACGACCGTCCCTGCAGTGGGATGATGATGAAACAAAATGGCAGCAAGCAGTAGTAAACGCAGTACAATAATGTATTTTACTTTTTATGATAAATTAAAAGTAATACAAATACTTACTAGACATATTTATCTTGGTTTATCAAGCGATATATTTTTACATAAGTACATGTGTAAATATTTTATCATTTTAATCTATCTAATTAATCCGATTTAGAAACTAATTGATTGTAAATTGTGCAAAACTGCTATTTGTACTTCTAATTCAAGGAATAATATTTATTTCTTTATTTTTCAATATAATACACATATGTGTATTAATATTTTCCTCTAGTAAACGAAATCCTTTCGGGCTCTAGACGATTTAGCTTTTCCTCTTAGCTTGCCAAGTCTCACGAGCTATGCTATTACGAAGCCACAATGTTGTTCTTAGTTAAAAGTTGATAAAATCCCATATCATCATCATCATATCAGCCAATCGACGTCCACTGCTGCACATTGGCCTCCTCCAAGTATTGCCACAAATAAAATCACATAGGTATATAATTTTATAATTTTAAAAACCGTCTTCAACAATACCAAAATTTCTAAATAAAAAAATAACCATAAGAAAATTCAAACGCTCTCTTAAAACAAACTTAATTATCATTTAAATATTTCTGCCTGAAAGCTGCAACGATATTTCTTAATCCCATTTCCGTATATACCTAGATCATCATTATCATCATAACAGCCCATTAATGTCTCACTGCAGGGACGGGCCTCCTCCAGTAACGGAGGGATACTTGGCATACTTATACCATGCTGGTCAGACGGATAGGTATAGGGTTTAATTTCAAGTGTTCCTTCTTTTTATTTCGTGAAGATAATATTCACGGATTTACAACACCCATGGGATGAGATGGGGTGGTGACACACTGTATTCTTACTCCGTCACCACACGGAGAATATAATATATTATTATATAATATACCTAGATACTTACAATTTATACGCAAAACAAACATCAGATGTTTTACCAAGCCACTCAAGAGACCATGTAGCAACTTTTTACGAGGCAATTGAGATCTTTTCACAATAGTAAGGAGCAATAGTCCTTTTCAATTGGCTCTCTAGTCAAGTTTGTCTCTCGACGAGACCACAGAATTCCAGATATACTTGAAAGTACTTCGTCTCGATTACTTGAAAACCTTCTTTAAATGGAAAACCAAACAGTCTTTTGTGAAAAATATTGTATATGTAAATATAGTTTACATTGTATCTTAATTGAGCTATTTTTTAAAGATAATACTATTTTTGTGTTTTTATATTATTATAGTGTACGAGTGTTTAGGATACGAAGCCATGACTCGCTCACGGCAATTGATTTCACGGCCGCTTTGCCACTGACTAAATTTATAAAAATATAGACACTGATGTAAGGGATCGAGGAGCGTAGCGGTCAAAGATTCTGAAGCGCATACCTAAAAACCACATGTTCAATCCCTTCCTGAAGCTTTAATTTTCTTTTATTACTATCTGCAGTTAATTCTTATTTTATTCTATCATAAATATCCTTGATAGTACAAGTTATAACTTGTAGCAAGTTATAACTATTATGTCTATTATGGTCTATGGTAAGTCTATGGTATGGTATGGTGTATAGTACAAGTTATAACTTGTAGCAAGTAATTTAGACCATAATAAACTTAACAACGTAAGCAAATACTGTAGCTGTAGGTAGATGGCGTTGTGTTAATACATATATTTTATATTATGTTTTTTTTTTCAGATTGAACGACCTGACTATTCCCATGTGTCATTCTTCGATACTTCTCACGTCCTGGACACGGTCAAGGTAGCGTTCCGCAAGAGAGCTGGACAAAGAAGATTGAAAGTGATTCTGACATTATTCATTGTCTTCATACTGTTTGGACCTACTTCTTGTAAGTAAAATAGACAAAATAAAATTGATTTTTTGACGTAAATTGTTAAGGTATCCGCTACTGGTATCATATACTTTTAAGAACTACTCTTCCATTATGAATCAACCCTTTGGAGCAGATAGTTGTACTGACACAAAGTATATCCTGACTCCATTCAATGATTGATCGGTCGTGTATCTGTTTTGTTTAGGATTTAAGTACGACGAAAAAAAAGTACGACAGTTTATAAAAATATCTAAAGGGCTCTAAAGCCAATATAAAAAAAAATCGCAGTTTCCAAATCTGTGAGAGCAATAAATTATCAAAAATTGTTTAATATTAACAATTGACGACCTCTGTGGCGTAGTGGTTATATAACATGACTGCTACGCAGAGGTTTCGGGTTCGATTCCCGCTCAATTCCAATCTTTGTGTGCATGAACGTGATTGTTTGCATTGGTCTGAGTTATTCTAATGTATGTATTTACAAAAAAAAAAGTATTTAAGTATGTTTATCCGTTCTCTAGTACCCATAGTACAAGCTCTGCTTAGTTTGGGACCAGATGACGTAGTGTGAACGTGTGGGGATTATTTATTTATTAATTAATGCAACGCGAGTAAAGTGTTAGGAAACAAATCTAAGTAAAATATTCATCTAACACGTTTACTTACTCTTTTGTTTTCAGCGGAGCATGGTGTGTTCTATCTGTTTGTAAGAAATCGTCTCAACTGGGACATGGTCAAGTTTGGTGTTTTCATCAGCTATTCTATTGTACTTCATTCTTTTGGTAAGTAATCAACATAGACTCTTATTAAATTCCCCTAAGTACAGATATGAAAGGAAACATTCCCTGTTAATACCACGATTATAAATATGTAATAACCATTGACGACATCGAAATAAATCCAAAGTGTTGACAATATACAAAACCAATAAAAATACTCAAATTCATTATATTATTTTGCTAATTTTCACACAGTAAATAATAGTCGAGTACCTAATACATAATATTATAAGATAAGAAAAAAAAATAAGCAAATTAAACAATCTCCGAAACAATAAGATTAATTAAGGTGCGTTAATTATTCATATAGTTGGCAAAAATGTAATATTTACAGTACTTAACAGACATGAAAAAAAAATACTTTTAAACATTTTTCGCCATGACAAACTCGGACTCATTGGATTATAGATTAAAAAGTTATTGCCTTCATTGACATTTATAAAACTGCTATAAAGCAAGATAACCATGAACATGGACGTAAAAGATAATTTTGATGATTAAATAAACATTTTTGACGTTTCCGGCTTCCAAACTATAATCTAAATCTCAATATTAATGGTAAAACCTATTTAGTATCCCACTGCAAACGGGTCTTGAGTATAAAGAGAAACTTGCAGTATCTAGTATTACTACACTAGCTAAGTTAATTTTTAACTCTTGAACTACATAATATTATTGTTCTGTGTCATGAGGACAGACTTAACACAATCATTGTCATGTGTGGAAATCGCAAAGTATACTGCAAACGCCACCCCTCCAAGTCAGTAGCAATGTATACTAATATTTTCCTTTAATGGCTTTTACGACACCGATATAAAGACTTCTAATTTGTCACCACTCGTTTAAATCTTTCGTAATCGTTTGAAAATCTACAGAAACTACATTTTTTTAGATATATTATAACTAAATTATTAAATTTAACAATTTTTTGCAATCACCAACATCCGCCTATTTTAAGTCGAAATCGTTTAAATAAAAAATCTAAACGGATAAACACGTTACCTATTTAACTATCACTTTGTATGAAAATGGAAATACCCTATTTGATTGAACAGTTAAATACAAACAAAAAATTGTTACGTGCATCGCCTATTCCCATCACCAAACAATAGAATAATTTTAATAAAAAATACTAACCATTTTATTTGAAAATAAATAAATACATGGCTAGTTGAAAATTTGCCAGTCGGATGCTGCAAATTATTTATAACGATAAAAAGTTTACGTTTTTCCTTAACACTTACATCATTGACGTCAATGGGAAGTGATCAAATTGTAATTTTGACAACCACTTTTTTTACTTTGAAAAGGCAACTAATTAGTACGTAGCAACGCCTGATGATTAGGCCTGTCTCTTCTTTAACAATTTTTTTTAATGAAACCTCAATACTATGGGTACTAAAAAACTAATAAACATAGGTATTTAATGTTAAAAACAACATAACATAAGAAGACTTGACCCTGCAATTATAGTATACAGTTTGCACTAAAATTGAAATAATTCAGAAATATAAAAAATAAAACATTACCATATTTTTATTACAGTCTAAAAAAAACAATTTATCGAAAAAAATATGTCATTACCTCATAATGTTGAAAATTGGAGAGGTTCTTTTCAAATCGTCCGTCGTTGCAAGAAGTTTATAAGATTAACTTTTTTAAGATCCCTTTGAAAATCAAGGTAGTCGGTACTCCTTGCTCGCTCATTAAAGGAAAGGTATCATGTCACTATGGCTCAAATCCTCTTTAGACAGCGATGTAATTGAAATTTATTATTACTTTGATTTTTCAGATATAGCAGATTTGATATTTACTGCTATACTTACTTTTTATATCTATTATCAGATACGTTGACCATTATTTGAAAAAAAAAACCTAATTCTTTGTATACTAAAACATTGACATGGATTCAACGGGGACATGGGATCTAACCAAAACAACCTCCTGCTGTAGTAACCTATAACCATAGATTATAAAAAGTACTTTATACTATTTTATTTTATTTTATATTACCCCTTATAAACATGTCAGCCACATCGTATCGTAACCTTATGTCATAACAGCCCATTAATGTCCCACTGCAGGGACGGGCCTCCTCCCGTGACGGAGAGATACTTTGCCTACTAACACTACGCTGGCCAGGCGGATTGGTAAAGGGTTTAATTTCAAGTTTTCCTTCTTTTTATTTCGTAATGATAATATTTACGGGTAGTCCCTTAGTCGGTTTTTACGACACCCATGGGATGAGATGGGGTGGTGACATATTGTATTCTTTCTCCGTCACCACACGGATAGTAAACTCATTTATTTCTGTACTACTATAATAACTCTATTCACATCTATGAAGAAGAAGGATGTAGGCATGTAACTACCATCTGTCCAATATCAAATCAACTAAAATAAAATGTCTTAAAAAGTTATCAAAAATATATTTTTTGTAACTTTTAAACTATCGCGTTTCATTATTATAAATAATTATATAAACGGGATACTAACGCGCATTTTATTTACCTTTATTTTACTTGACGTTTCGGCACAGGTTGCACTGGCCGTGGTCGCAAGCTGACTGATAGTCAGCTAAATATAATATAATATTTATAATATATTTTTTGGTATTCCAGGTGCAATGTTCTCAATAACAGTCCTCAGTAAACGAATGCAGGTTGACGATTCAATGTTGTGTCTGATATCTGTCATCAGTAAGTTCGTCGGCTCTGTGTGGACGGCGTTCGTCAGGACTGACATTGAAATGTACTTGGGTAAGTGCTACTTTATTAATATCACTCTGTGGTTATGGGTTTTGACAGGAATATAGACGAATTTATGCAGGTAAAGGGTTATTAATACGTATAGTGCGCATCCAAATATTTGTGCATAATATGAAAATTAAAGTATTACTTGCATTGAGTAGGTAACGCCAGCTAATCCCGAGCTTGTACTATGGAGTACTCTGTAAATATATGCATATTATATAATACAAACATTTACACACATGTACACAAATATTTGCATTCCTTGAAATCTCAACCAGGGACCTTTGTGTAACAGCCATGTACCACAAAATATCGTCAAAACTACGAAATTATAATGAAATTCCAAACAACCCCCATAAACCAAAACGAACCACTTACTCAACAAGTTAAATAAACGACCTTACACGCGACACCGTGGTTTTTTACGTAATTTCCGTTAAATCGGAAATATCGTTCACTACCGACGTTTTACGATTTATTACCGTAATTCTCATTTGAATAATACCTTGCTCATTCACGGCATTAATTCGATTGCGTTCATAATTGCAGTACCTGTCGCCGAGCTACTAAATGCGACAACTTTTACATCGCTTCGATCTATCATATCGAAGTTAGTGGAGAAACAGGAAACAGGTTAGTTGTTGACTATTTATTAGGTTATTATGGTTGTATTTATTTTATGATGTCTAATGCTATACTTGAAATTAAACCCTACACTAATCCGTCTGGCCAGCGTGGCATTAGTAGGCCAAGTATCCCTCCGTCGCGGGAGGAGGTCCGTCCCTGCAGTGGGGCATTAATGCGCTGTTATGATGAAATCAGTAATTTATTTCTTTCTCATTTTTCAGCAAAAGTAAACTCGATATTCTCGTTGACTGAAACTTTAGCATCGCTGGTATTCCATCCGCTATACTCATGGTTGTACATGCAGACCTTGCATGTGTTGCCCGGAGCTGTGTTCCTTGTCAGTGCAGCCATAGCCATACCTCCAGCATTTATTCTTATGTAAGTTACACTTCATGCCTTTTTCATTTATATTTATTTATAGCTCATAATAAGGTGGCAATACTTGGAGCAGGCCTATGTCCAGCAGTGGACGTAGATTGGCTGATATGATGATGATAGCTCATGAACATAGTTACATATTTGCCAGTGTCAATTGAGTGCAAAATACATTCAGTAAAAAAATAGGAAATATACAGAAACATAAAAATAACATTGAAAAGTCGATGCTTCACTTATCGTTGTCGTCCATGAGAACTTGACGGGAACGGGTATAATGGAGACAAGAACAGTAGGACCACGATGCCACCAGCTATTTACCAATCACTTGCATATTTATTCATATTAATTTACTGACGACGAACTTGCAAAACAAAAGGGCATCTCTTCTGAATCATAAAATCTTCGAAAAATCAATTTGTAAAATATATAAATGACAGCTCAACCTCTCGTCATGGCGTCCAGCCAAACTCTCGCCCATGGGAGATACTCTGTAGTATATTTTCCCACGTCATGTCTTCACCTTGCTTTATTTTGAACTGTAAGCAGTGACGGATTAAAAATACATAAGGGTTAGTGTCATAAAACGCAACCAAAAGCAAAGAAGAAATAAATCTTTTTTTGTAATTAGTATTCCTAAAGTTAAGAGTAATTCTCAAAATAAAAATAATTATAATAAAATGTAGTGTTATGTCTTTTCAACTTCTCATGTTCTACAAAGTGGTTTAAACACTAAATTTGTTTATCATACTTTTTACGCAAGTCAATACAATAAAATCTAAAAGTATTCGTATGTACATACATCACTTTATAAAAGCTTCATACATCGTAATAACAAATATTTTTAATTTTGAAAACATTTTATCAATTTTAAGAGAGATTGATAAATAACCACTACCTACTTAAAAATAGTAAGGTATTAATAAACTCCTTTACTCATAAACGGCTCTTAAGTTTAATCACTGCTTAGCGAGATTTTTATTAGCAAAACCAACCTTATACCAAACAAAATCGTAAGAATTTAAGCAAACAATTGACTAAAATTTAAGAGGCGTTAATGAGTAAGGGGGTAAATGTTAAAACTACTAAACTAAACTCCAACTATACTCTTTCCAGATTCTTCTACGTACAACACAAAAAAGAACAAAGAAGTACGAGAAAGACAGCTCTCGAAGAACAAGAGAAGAAAGATGCCAAAGAGGCTTCATGTAAAAAGTCTGATCCACTAGATTTTGTTCCGTCACCTGAGACTGTTACAGACAAAAGATGAACTAGGCTTTAAGAATTATGTTAATTAAATTAATAATTTATGTAAAGTATCAATTAAAATAACATGACGTGTTTTAATTTTTAATTATAGTGTTGTATTGAATGAAACTTGGCTGTAAAGTAAGAACTTTATTATAATGTATAGTTAAAGCAGGGACATATCATCATACCAGACCATTAATGTCCCACTGCAGAGACGGGCCTCCTCCCGTGACGGAGTGATACTTGGCCTACTAATACCACGCTGGTCAAACGGATTGGTATAGGGTTTATTTCAAGTTTTCCTTCTTTTTATTTCGTAAAGAGAATATTCACTTACCTTAGTCGGTTTTATGACACCCATGGGATGAGATGGGGTGGTGACATATTGTATTCTTATAACGTCACCACACGGAGGCTTATACATACAACTAATGTAACTCCAGTAACCAGATTGACGAAAGGTTTTAGGTTCTTCTTGTCTGCTTTGTATCTCCTTAATATTTATCCCAAGGACTTTAAAACTTTCGCGTTCCAACCATTATATTATTATTATTAACTTTTATTAACACGAAAATATTTTGGTAAACACATTAATTTTTAACTGGAGCTTTATCTAATTATTTACCAGCAATGGTCACGAGCAGACTTTTGAACATTATCTTTGACTAGCATAACATTATTCCACAAAAAGGAAAACTCGATACAAATTGCACTCAAAACCCATTATGGGTATCGAGTATACCCATGAACAGAATTTACATCAAGTTTCCTTCCAGTCTTCAAGAAGCCTGCAAGGACCATATTATACTCGTATAACCTAATTAGAACCATGTTTTAGACCCTTAATAACAAAAACAATTTTATTGCACATTGGCCCTGCGCAGACGACAGACTATGCGTGACGCACTTTTTAGTCTGTGAAATTATAAGCAGTAACGCACAGGACGCGCAAAAAGTCCGGCGCACAAAAGACTCAAACATATGCCATGTATGGCAGACTTTTTGTGCGCCGCAGACTCGATCGCACAAAAAGTGTGTCGTCTGCGCAGGGCCTTCGATAGTAAATTGTTATTACTATAAATATTACTTGATATATTTCTGTTTGTATAATCTCATGGTTTAGGCTGTGTTACACAAATCTGGAGGAACTAAAACCAAAAAAATTAAAATTGATGTGAATTGTAGAATAATGTAAAAATATGTTTTAAGTAAGATCTAAGGCTCAAATTAGATAAGAAGTTGTTATTATTATAAGTTTACTTCGCCCTTAAACTTACACAATGCTCTGGGATGACCTACCTTCTTGTACTGAGGCTTATAGAAAGCATCGGCGCCTAGTTGATGTTGGTTATAAATATGGCAGGACCGCTAGCTACTCTGCTTCTTTAGACAATTAAAAAATACGAATAAGATGCCAAATTGTAAACAAGTTCCTTAGTCCTAGTTACTTAATTCATACGAAAAAAAATCGGTATGTAATTTTTTTCGTATTGGATTCGAATAAAATGGATGGATACTATACGAGCTTGTCATAAATCATCATAATTTAATAAAATATTATATTTTTAATAAAACCTTAAGTCTAAAATAAAAGAGGGTGGAAATAGAACAAGGAAATAAATGTATATATTTTTAACTCGATATGATGACAGAATTGAATCAGTATTTAAAAACTTTCTTGTCCAAATCGGACTAAAGAGATCATCAGTTTTTCAGAAACTGTTATAGACTTCAATTGCTCAAGTCTTTATTTATATTTTTGATAACTTATTAATTAGTAAAAAATGTATTAAGGTAAGTTAGAATAACATAACATTATGCGTGTAAATTGTGTCAATGACGTTTAATTATGAAATAAAAGACACTAATTTGTTTATGACTTTTTTTAATAAACCGAAATATTCCTTCTATTTTTACTGTAATATTGCATACCTAATGTTACTTTATAAAATTATCTGTACTTAAAAAGCTATACATTATGATGTTTTTATAATAAATAGTAGTAATCAAATAAATTGACGACCTCTGAGCGTAGTGGTTATTTAACACGACTGCTACGCAGAGGTCTCGAGTCTGATTCCCGCTCAATGTAAATCTTCGTGTGCATGAACATGATTGTTTGCATGAACATGATTGGTCTGGGTGTTTTCTATGTATAATATCTATTTACAAAAAAAAGTATTTAAGATGTATATCCGTTGTCTAGTACCCATAGTACAAGCTATGCTTAGTTTGGGACTAGATGACGTTGTGTGAAGGTGTGATAAAAAAAATGAAATAAATTATAACTTTTTCAAAACACAAAATTTTTTGAAGCAGAATAAAATGAAAATAGAAACTAGATGTGATGAAACAAAGTTACTTTCCTTAGTTATTATGACTCCAAGTTAATTTTCCAGTTAAGGTGTTTACCGAGTCGATTATTTAACCTATTTCACTAAATATTCCGTGGTACCATGTTGCATGTTTTGAATTTCAAAATGTTTAATTTTTTTTTCATTCTGCTGATACCGTTTTTGTAGAACGTGACTCAAATAAGCAAGCTCTTTGTGTAATAGTTTTTTTCGGTACTGTGAAAAAATATATTTTATTTTATATCCTTTTGTGAGCTTCTATTAAAAATATGTTACCAACTTTATTTGTAGAACTATTTCAGTTTCACAGAAATGAAAAAAAATATTAAAAAAATCTAGTAATCTTAGTCCACTCCAAACTGCACGGATTTATATTATTTTTTACATTTCTAAATTTTGTAATTAATAAAGACGTGGTGCCAGAAATAGTATAACACACATTTTACTGTTTGCAATAATTCTGTCAAAGTTCTAAATTAGACCTCCGTGTGGTGACGGAGTAAGAATACAATATGTCACCACCCCATAGCATTCCACTGGTATCGTAAACAGCGACTAAGGGACTATCCGTGAATATAAGCATTACGAAATAAATAGAAGGAAAACTTAAAATAAAACCCTATATCAATCCGTCTGGCGTAGTATTAGTAGGCCAAGTACATCTCCGTCACGGAAGGAGGCCCGTCCCTGCAGTGGGACATTAAAGGACTGTTATGATGACTAAATTGGACAATATCTACCAAACTATTGCGACTATTACGAGTAACTATACCCAGAGGAAGATTCCAAGAAAAGCTCTCAGTATTTTGAATAGAAATTATAACTCTTACTTTGATTTCATCTATTTCACGTTCACTGCGAAGCCAAATTTTTAGTTCTTGTCTGTATGGCGTTACGAGACCGAAAAGTATTCGTATTGGAACTTTCGTAATGACGCAACGAGACTCTTTAGGTCTCGTTCGAGGGGTTCTTTTTAATCCTTAATAGTTTTATGAAAATTGATTAAATTTGTATTTTTTTTGTGTCAGCAGGTAAATAATGAATGTATCTTTTAGTATGCGGAGCCGCCCCGAGTTTGGAGTAATATTTCATTGATAATCTTTCCAAAGAAACTTACGAGAACTATAGGATCTCGTAAATGCCTTTTTTGGAAAATTTATACGAGTTCATTTAGATCTCGTAATGCATAATAGTTAAAATGTCGATAAATAGATAGTGATGACAATGAAACTAAAGTTTCCAATATCGATAGAATAGTTTATTTTAAAAATATTTAAACAGGTTGCTCAAATTAAAATCAATGTTTGTCATTAAAACATGTTATACAAAAAGTTTTATTATAGTTTTGCCTTTTTATAGCAAAATACACTGCGTTTTTATTTACTTTGGCTTTGATTATAGAGATTTTTCAACCTCTTTCATAACATTAAATTCATAAGAATTATTAAATGAAATTTATAATATTCTATGGAATCGCTTTTGATTCTTTATGTTATCAAAACCGATATGGTTTTGATAACATAGTGAAAACGACCCACCCCACAAAAGCTGTCACAACACTAACTAATTTTGCAACTAGCTTCGTACGAGATTGCTACAAGTCTTAAAGATCTCGTACCGCCCCAGATGTAGATTTTTATCATCTGGTCGCTACGAGTCCTATTAAGTCTCGTACGTTTTTTTTCATAAAAATATTACTACTACTATAACTAATTAGGATAAGTTCAGTCATCTCACTCTTACTTCAAAAGAAAGTACTGTAAATTCATTTGCCAAATAGAGTAAGTCATACTATTTTACGTACGCGCCATGGGCAAGTCGCTTACGAGGCTTATCAGATCTCGTAACGCAGTGAACGTGTTAAAAGTGGCGAGCAAAACTGGTTTTGTAACTATAAGCCGTAACAGATAGATAGGCCAGCAAATAATAGAATTTGTTATACGCTTTCCACGAAGGCCTTCCCTTGTTGGACAGAGCGATTTTAGATTTAGATTTTTCTTCTATCCTAGAGTGCAACAATACTAACATGGCAACTAATTTACTGATTTCATTACTGTCCACTGCTATAAAAAGTAACACCATTTTTGTAAAATTAACCAACAGAAGACGTATTAGCAAACCGTGGATAACGGTAGGACTGCTAAGATGCCTAAGAAATAGAGACAATCTACACAAGAAAATAAAACAAGATCCTACTAACGAAATACTAAAAACTACTTATAAGCGCTACAGGAACTATTGTGCAAACCAAATAAAAAAGGCTAAACGGGCTTATGAAAAAAAGGAGATACAGAAAACGGCATCCAACAGGAAAAGGCTATGGAATACAATCAAGTCAATAAGGTAAAAGCTCCTATTACGGAGGTATTTCGCAACATTTCAAAGTAAGAAACAAAAATAAGCATTTGTAAATATTTTTAACTGTGCAAAAAAATGTCATCGTTAAAAGTGGAATTTATATTTTGTATTACTGGTGAGTTTGTTTCTTTTAATGATGTTAGTTATTTTTAAAAAAAGATTTAAATAGTCAGGTCGATTTTCCCTAATTCGGAGGTATTTTTTTCGTCAGAGCCTATTACTGCGGTAGACGATTCCTAATACGGAGGGTCAGAAATTATATTCATCCAAGTTCCGTACAAATAATATTTATCAAATAATTTAAATGTATTAGTAAAGTAAGTTGTATTTTTGGTATTCATTGACCATTGATTTGTATCTTATTTAATGAAATTATTTTTTTACTAGCTGACCCGTGCCCACTTCGTTAGGCGGGGAAAATAACGCGTCACTTTTGTAAACATGATTCATTATTGCTTCTCTTTTATTCGTCATAGCATGATACTATATAGCCTATGACACTCCCCGATAAATGTACTATTCAACACAGAAATAATTTTTAAAATCGGTTTATTAGATCCAGAGATTACCTCCTACAACGTAACAAACTTTACCTCTTTATAATATTATATAAGTATAGATAGAAATACACGTTCTAAAAAGAGTTTTGTGTTATTAAAATAAGGCTAACTTTTCTTTTTATGCTTAGTAAAATAAAAACAATATAAAAACAATAAATTACATAAAAAGAATATGTATATTTAAAAGTTTTTATCGCTTTTAGTTTTATACAAAACAAAAAAACTTACGTATAACAATTCTACTCTCAGAATTAATAATCACGGTACCCTAAAACTTGTAATTTTATGTTCTATGAATAGGGCCGTAATAGGAAATCATAGATCCTAACACAGACTTACTTGGAAATAATTACCACCGCAATAGGAAAACTACTCCTGTTTTAAATAATCCTAATTCGGACCTATCAAAACTTCGATAAATGGAACAATGTAAATGTCTAATGAAACTATAACAGTTTTTTGGCTCATATGTGTAAACAGTAGTCAACAGTTATACAAAATAAATGATTTATGATAAGTTAAAATACACCTTCCTATTTTTTCCCTTTCCAAGAAACCCACATTTTGCACTCAACAATTTTCGTATTTAATTCGATTTCTAACTACGAATACATACCGCAGAATATGGTTTTTAGTTTATGAGATTAATAATTATTTCAAAAAACCTTGAAACTATTTCAATAAGTTAGTAAATTAAAAGTTACAAGCAATTAAACATGCCCAGTATTTTTTCTATTACGGAGTTATATATACACCGTATTAGGACGAATCTAAAAAAATCGCGTCGTATTACGGCGCTATTTTATTTCTTATTTTTGGGATATAAAACGAGTTACAAATATAAAACAAGCTATTGACATAGTAAGTATAATAGTAAGAAAATGCTATGAATAAGAAATAAACTATCTTAAACGGCTTATTAATACGAAAAACTTAGTTTCTAAATATTAGTGTACCTAATTTTGTTGTTTAGCGTTTGTATGGAAATCCCTTTCACGTCGATGGGGTTACACAGATTGATTGATTTTGATTAGTTATCTATATTCTTTACTTGCAAACGTCAGGTAAATCATGAAGTAATAGATGTAGAATAAACTGATTTCGTTTTGTTGTACATATACTTAATAAAACCAGAATAAAACACGAAAATAGAAATACCTCCGTAATAGGACGCGATTTTGACTACCGCCGTAATAGGAGCTTTTACCTTAAATGGGACAAGTAAAGTACTGGATCATTCCTCCGATCTCGTATCGAGGGATAATCCGGAACAAAGCTTAAACGGAATAAATACATATTTTGCTAATATAGGCAGTAATCTTGCGAAACAGATTGTATTACCAAAATCAGCTAGCCCTGTTCCAAGCAGGTCCTTTGTCACGCCACCCATCAACTCATTTGTCTTATTACCTACCGATGAAGATGAAATCTTACGTACTATCCGAGGCCTAAAAGATAAATCAGCAGCTGGGATAGACATTATTAATAGTGCTGTAATTAAAAGATACGCTAATATACTTAGCTCACCGATTTCACATATTTGTAACCTTTCCTTGTGCGGTGGTGTCTTTCCTGATGCTTTTAAAGTTGCACTTATAAAGCCTATATTTAAGAGTGGTAAGCGAGACTGTGTCGAAAATTATCGACCTATATCCTTGCTGTCAGTACTGTCTAAGATTTTGGAGCGCTTAATTAATATCCGTCTTACGCGATTCTTAAATAGTAATAACATCCTCGCACCTAATCAATTTGGGTTTAGACGCAACAGGTCAACAAATGATGCAATACATGAACTTTTGAACCCTATTATCGCAAACATAGATAAAAAACAGAAATGTGCAACAGTTTTCCTAGACTTAGCGAAAGCTTTTGACACAGTTTCAATTCCACTCTTGATTAGGAAACTTGAACAGATTGGTGTGAGAGGCATTCCACTGAAGCTGATGCAAGATTATTTGTCAAACAGAAGGCAGAGGGTTAGGATTGATACCGATACCAGTGATGAGTTGCCTATCGAATTTGGTGTACCTCAGGGTAGTATTTTGGGACCTACATTGTTTCTGATATACATTAACGATTTGTGCTCCATTAAACTACCAAAAGGCAAAATTACTACCTTCGCAGATGACACAGCTATCACCTTTTTTGGTGATAGCTGGGAGGAGGTATTTGACTCAGCTCAGAGGGGTGTAGATGCGGTTGATCATTGGTTGAAATCTAATTATTTGACAATGAATGTAACTAAAACTAAATATATAGCTTTTGCTCATAGAACCAACCTCCTACCCCTGCCTAAATTTGAAATAACTGTTCACAAGTGTGACAGAGATAGTTCTATTTGCTCTTGTACTGCACTTGAAAGAGTCGACTCCATCAGATATTTGGGTATTGTGGTTGACCAATTTTTGAGTTTTAAGCCTCACATCACCAGTCTTACTTGTCGTTTAAGAAAACTTATTTACATATTTAAGACCCTAAGACACATAGCTGACAAGAGGATTATCAGGATGGTGTATTTTGCACTGTGTCAAAGTTTAACTGATTACTGCATCACATCCTGGGGAGGGGCAGCTAAGACACACCTCATACAAGTTGAGAGAGCCCAACGTGCCATACTGAAGGTGGGCGCATGTCTGCCATTTCGATACCCAACAACTGAGCTCTACATAGACTGGGACGTACTCACTGTCAGGAAGTCACTAATCTTGCATACTATTTTAAAGCAGCATTCCCTTCTACAGTATGATCAGCATTTAAAAAAAGACAAACGGCGTAAGGGTAAGGTTTGTGATCAAAACACTTTTAACTCGTCTCTTTCTCATAGGTTTTTCAACTTCCTTGGGCCTTACCTTTACAATAAACTAAATACTATTTTAAATATTTACTCTCTAAACCACACTAAATGTAAAAATATCGTTACCATATACCTAAAATCACTCGACTATGATGAGACAGAAAAATTATTAACACCGCTTCGCTAACTGGTATAATATATTGTATACACACACTCACTCAAACTTACACAACATCACACACATTCACTCTTACATTACCTTTCTCTCACACACAACTTCACTCTGGCTTAGAAATCTCTTTATGTACTTACATAGTTATTATTCTTATTATGTTGCTATTGTAAGTGGTTTTTTTGATTGTTCAATTTTAATATTGTTATCTCCGATCACCTTACATGTGCTTTTATCATTGGAAGGTTTCTGGTGACCTGTAACACAGGTTTTTTTACTAAACCTATTTCAGGCACCAGTCTCTTCACAATGGTTATTACATTTTAGCATTTATGTATATTTTATTAGTTGTATCATTGTGGAGAGAAAATAAAGAAATTTGATTGATTGATTGTCTAAATCAAATAAAGCTAACGCTATACAAAAGCCTACTCCAAATAGTGTAGAATCATTTACAGAGACACAAAGCACTGAGTTAAAATTGGAGAATATAACAAACAACAGAAAAAATATATTCTTGAATCTCTATCAAAAACGTGCTTATCTATATCTATACTAATATCATAAAGAGGTAAAGTTTGTGTGTTTGTGACGTTGTAGGGGGTAATCTCTGGATCTTCTAAACCGATTTTAAAAATTCTTTCTGTGTTGAATTTCCATTTATCGGGAAGTGTCATAGGCTATATAGTATCGCGCTATGACTAAAAGTAGTGGAGCAGTAATGAAATATGTTTAAAAAAGGGACGCGTTTTTTTCGCCGCCCTACGAAGTGGGCACGGGTCGGCTAGTTTCACATAAGAGAAGGTGGAAAAGCGATGATAAGGGAGCTCCGTGACCACACAAAATAATAATAAGCTTCAAATGTATATTAAGGAAATCTATCTATAGGATGTCTTGCTATTTATTTTTATAATAACAACAGGGAGAAGCCACTTTTTTCTTTATTTCTGGATCACACAAAGAACTTTTTTTCGAAGAAAACGAACCTGCAAGCTCGTCAATCATAGCACACGTTCTTTGTAAGGTTAGTAAGAGACAAGATGGCGTTGTGTAAATAATAAATTTAAATTTTCAAAATGCTTTATTTCATAAAATTTATCAGAAATTGTTTAAAATCGTCGTTTACAATTTACTTAAAATTGAAGCTACAGTTAAAATTATAGATCGACACAGACAAACGCCACAGCACTAAAAAAACCGCGTTGTATTGTCCAATGCAAATTAGAGAAGATAAATAAAAGCAATCTACTACTCAAATCTACTTGTGTTCATCCATAAATTCCGGTTTCCATGATAATTTCTGTAGTTCAATTGTTTCTTATTCAGGTAACAGTATTTGTAGCCAGCGTTGCTTGAAGTGTGTCGTGTAGGGAGTTAGGGACATGGCTGATAGATTAACTGAATTTATTATGTGGCCTGTAATATTGGATACTAGGACCAGTTACATAGCACACCACAGATTGATTGAGCTTTGTGGTTGTAGACTATTGCTTGACTTAGTTACCTACATTATTGTCAGTTATCTTGACTACGGCAGAAATCAGATGCACTAACACGATTTGTAACATAAATATTACTATAGATTTATTACCATAGTATATTGTTAATAGTATTTTAACAATGGTGACAAAATAAGATGGTATACCACTTCATTTAATGAAAGGGGATTTCGTAATCGATGCCAATAGCTCCTAACTAACTCAGACCAAATTTTACAGGAAACGAAAAAAAGTATTTAATTTTTGATCAATCAAAATATTTGAAATTAATCTATAATAATAATAATAAAGTGTGCTTAATTATTATGCTTAGTATATTTTGTGACAGTTTTGTTTTTTTTTTTGTTTTAGTTGTGTTTTGTTAATAATACGTTAATTTTAGTTGTAAGGTATTTCCGCATGTAAATTAAATGCTGTTTGAATAAAAAGAATTGTACGAGATTTCACTAAAACATGCAAATAATGCCGTTCAATTGAAATCGATAAAAAAGTGAATTTCTCAGAAAATGTCAGTTAGGAGTTATTGGCACTTCACTGTCCAAATGCTGCCGAAGGGAGTACCACAATGTTCGGAACCGTTTGACGCGCAAAGTAAGATAGGTTGGTACGATGATGACTGGATGGTGGCCCGTTAAGATCGTGACAGATCTAACAGTAGATAGGCTCGAGTAATGCAAGTCTTCTCACCGTCTCCTGGCGTTGGGTGAGAGAGGAATAACAAAGTGTTTTAGCCAGCACACCGTATTTTCATCTTTTTGGGATTCCGACACACCTGCTAACCTGGTCCAACGGCGCAGGGTGTATCAAAAACTAACTTATTCCTCAATCATTTCGTACTAATAATGAATAAGCGTCACAGTTACTAGAATATTTATAATAATTCATAGAAAAACAGCAAAACGAACTGTGATATTATGATTCTAAGTAATTACATTAGCAATCATAGTAATAAAATATTTACGCTATCTATATTGATGCACGTGATTAGTTTGTTTAACTTGAATAACATTTATTATCATGTTCTACTTCATAGAAAAACAAATAAATATATATTTGTAAGGTATTCGTACCTCCGTGTGGTGACGGAGTAAGAGTACAATATGTCACCACCCCATCTCATCTCATGGGTGTCGTAAAAACCGACTAAGGGACTCTCCGTCAATGTTATCTAAACGAAATAATAAGAAGGAAAAATTGAAATAAAACCCTTTACCAATCCGTTTGGCCAGCGTGGTATTAGTAGGCCAATGTATCCCTCCGTCACAGGAGGAGGCCCATCCCTGCAGTGGGACATTAATGGGCTGTTATGATGATTCGTACCTTTGGTGACGTAAAAAAAAAAGTAGTTACCTTCTAAACTCACACACGAGTATTGTAAAACTTTACCTCTGAAATAGAATTAATGAATAGATAATCATCATAACATGATGATGAATCATGATAACAGCCCTTTAATGTCCCACTGCAGGGACGGGCCTCCCCCAGTGACGGAGGGATACTTGGCCTACTAATACCACGCTGGCCAGACGGATTGGTATACGGTTTAATTTTCAAGTTTTCGTTTTTTTTCTTATGTAAAGATAATATTCACGGGTAGTTCCTTCGGTCCGTTTTTACGCCACCCATGGGATGAGATGGGGCGGTGACACACTGTATTCTTACTCCGTCACCACACGGATCATCAGCTATAACTACCTAAAACTTTATTGACTAAAACGAGCCACATTGATAACCAACAGTCACAATGACAAGGAAAATTTATGAATGATGAAAACAAAATTAATATCCTTATTTATCCGAAAAGATTAAGATTATCGTATATTAAACGTAATAACCTTGTAAAGTTTCAATAACGTACGATAATTTGCACACATACATGAACTAAACTATAATTGTAATGAAACAAGTACCTTAAACGACCTCCGAAACATCGGAATCTGAAAGGAGCGAAAAAGTGGAAGGAAATTCGTTTCCGTATCACGCACTGTTAAGAAGCGTTTACACTGTACATTGACGTTTTTTAATAAGTATGTTAATCGTTATACTAGTAATACTAAAGTTGAAAATGTGTAGATTTGATTTTAAATATTAGTTTTATTTATTACTAGTCTCCAAGAAGAGAGTGAGTTATCTTTAGGTGTATTTTCTATGTTTGTTACATATTTGAGATCTCACATTTCTTGACCAATTTAAATTAATATTTAACATTTGCATTTTTTGTAAAATGTATTCTTGCAAGTTGGACCAAAAAAATTATTTACCTTGGTTTTAATCAAGCTCAACTTATGTCAACCGTCGATATTACTTTAGTGTATTAAAATCAGTTAACAATATGCAGTCGATGTTTTTAATTGAAATATACTTTCTATCTATCACACATAATGACCACTGTTCTTATAACAGTTACCGTGCGAGATAAATACCTACCTGATTTTTATTTTATAATTGTAATTTGCATAATAGTATAACTATTCACTTATATAAGTGAATGAACTGCATTGATAAAACAATGTGTATTTCTTATCGTAAACACACTTTGCATGCCTTGTTAGAACAATTGATATTACAATAATATTATCACCTAAATGTATATTAAAATAATACGACTGAAGAACAAAAGTATCCTTTGCAAACGCAAGGTTCAAAGTACATCAATAAAATATTCAAATAAATAATGGAAAACACCGTATATCATACATTACACGTTCTAACACACATTGTTAATTTACAATAAACTTATCGCGATAAGTCAGGATTAAACTACAATGATATACGTAACCAAGTTATTAAAATATCCATCGTACGCTCCTCTTTTGTAGCAAATGTATGATATAGATACACTATTATCATTTATCGGCACAATTTAATTTCAATACAACAGTTTGCATTCAGTATTCGTTATATAAACAAGTGCACGAACAACTTAATTTTATAATTAATTAAATGATGAATTAAAAGTGCTTTCAAAATGACTACAGATAATACAGTTTATAATTATAATCATGTTGAACCAACAGAAGAGGATCCTCTCAGGCTGAATGAGCAGTCAGATGGAGAACAAAACAAAAGAACGTTTCGTGAAAAAGTTTCAGATTTCTTTGCAAACGTAACATTGGAGCCATGTTTATTTTTATTCATAATATCAACCATGATACTTGTCACAGCTTCACAAAATTTGTATTTGGAAAAAGCATGTCGAGTCAATTTGAACTTCACTGAAGCGATATGCGATTCATTGAAAAGTCAAGAAGTTGCCAATGAGAACGAATATGAAAGAGACACTCAGAAATTAATAGCTCAAGCTATAACTTGGAAAACTTATATAACAGCCACATTGCCGTGTGTGATCGCTTTATTTGCTGGATCTTTCTCTGACAAAACTGGTCATAGAAAATTCTTCTTAGTCATTACAATTGTAGGACAATTTTTAGTTAGTATTAGTAACATTACCAACGTGTACTTCTTTTACCAGCTCAGTTTAGAATTTCTAGTTTTCTCTGAAGCACTTATTGAAGGTTTCAGTGGAGGATGGTGTCTTTGCTTTTTGACAGCATTTGCGTATATCAGCACAATTACTTCGCCCAAAAATAGGACTTTTAGGATGGGTCTGGTTAGTTTTAGTATTTCGACTGCTTTTCCGATTGGTATGGGTGCCAGTGGAATAATATTGAAATCGTTTGGGTATTATGGATGTTATGGATTAACAGCGTCTCTTCATGCATTGAATTTGTTGTACATTTTGTTTGTGCTCAAAGACCCGAAAAGAAATAAGGAGCAAAAGAAGGTGAGTACCTACTAGGTATTTTATTATTGTAGGTATTTCATTTTGATCTTGATTAAAATGAACCAATTAATCTAAA
Source organism: Schrankia costaestrigalis (assembly GCA_905475405.1). Classification (NCBI taxonomy): domain Eukaryota; kingdom Metazoa; phylum Arthropoda; class Insecta; order Lepidoptera; family Erebidae; genus Schrankia; species Schrankia costaestrigalis. Next base: position 18,325,496 of record FR997829.1, on the reverse strand, counting down.
TATGCCAGGGATTATTTAGGTTATTGTGAATTGTGAAAAATTAGATTAGATTATGATATACAATGTGCAGTTTAGTTAGTTAGAGTAAGAATTTCGTAATCTAAATATATGGATAGCGATAATATTCGGAACTAAAACTAGCGCAAAATTGGAACATTTGATTCTTTTTTGCTGAGCTACTACTGGCCTATATATTTAAGCAATCGCGTGCGTGTAGCACACTACGTTTTGTAATAATGTCTTGCTTTCTCCTCCGTAAACAGCGGTACATATAAAAATAGTATTATGAAAAGCTTGTAAATATTATTTAATAAATCTCTAATAATATTTTACATACCAACCCTAAGAAATTATCGATAATCCACTTAATAATTCAATCCCAACTCTAAGAAGTTATCGATAATTGACATAATAATCATATTAATAATCGACACAACAATAAAAACAATAATCCAACTGAAAAGTATTAAAAATGGATAATCTTTAACAATAGGTACATTTTCGTCATTAGCTCTGTACATTTTCCCTGTACTGCGCATTCACAATCTGTCAGATCTGTATGCAATCCGAACCAGTCATAAATACTCCTAGAAATCTCATACGGAATTTAGATATTGCATTACGCACTACTTCAACATAACTACTAAAACGAATTCCTATTGCTCACGCTATGTAGTAATAGTATCATCATAACAGTCCATTAATGTCCCACTGCAGGGACGGGCCTTCTTCCATGACGGAGGGATACTTGGCCTACTAATATCACGCTGGCCGGAGGAATTGGTGTTTTTATTTCGTAAAGATAATATTGACCTCCGTCAATATTATCTTTATCGAAATAAAAAGAAGGAAAACTCCTCCCTTAGTCGGTTTTTACGACACCCATGAGATGCGATGGGGTGGTGACACATTGTATTCTTATTCCGTCACCACACGAAGGTGTAATAGTAATACTTAGTATAGTTAAACCTTATTGCAAGCCTAGTGAAACTTGATGACTAAGATTAGAATAGAACTCCATGAAACAAGTTTGCACATATTAAAAATCAGAGTCGCCTAACTGCAACCTGTATTATTGATGAAGTATAGACTATAACACCTTCAGCAATATCGGACCATACTAAGTACCTTTGGAGGCAAGCTAAGAGACCCACGCAATGAACTCTAACTATCCTAACTAAACTTAGGTTAGGTAGGTAGGCTATAGGTTAAGATAAGCTTAGTTGTATGATGGTAACAATATCACTTTTACCATTATCACTGTAACCAAACAAGGAAATTCGAAATTATAAAAGTCACTAATTATACATTAACTGTCCAATGTATTAATTTAATTTATTGCATTATTTTAAGCTGATTCTGGCAAACTATTCTATAGAATTATTTTATGTTACTAATGTTAATCCAGATAATCTCTCTATGATCAGATTGTATGATAACTAATCTTATAACAATAATGGCATTTTCATTGCATTGAAAGCGCTACAACTTAGCAGCCTGATTAAATAGTGCAAATTCTATAAACAAAATCTATGAATTCGCGTTGTGAACATCTCGCAGATTAAATTCACATCTTAATCTTAATATTCCTCCGTTCATAGAAAGTTTGACATCAGTCTTTTTTTCATTTCTGAACCCGATTTATTCGTGTTTTCAAGTATGAAAAACACTAAGCCATATTGTATATATTTAGTTTAATAATATATTTTTGTTGAAACAATTAACATTGCTAAGTTTACGGTTCGCAATTTATACTTCTTAAATTATCCTCTCAGTTCTTTGTTTGTTTTATAAAATTAGTTTTACTTAAATGATTTTCAAGTGTAAAATAACAGATAGAGTTATTAACAAAATTTTGTACTACGTATATAAATATTTTTTCCCCAGCACGATGACCAAGGGCCGTGTCACTTGATAAGCCAGTTCTTTAAAATCGCTAATGTCAAAGATACAGTCAGTGTTCTTGTAAAAGATGCTCCAAACAAAAGAAGACAGCGGCTGTGCGTATTATTGGGAGTAGTTAGTGTACTCTTCGGACCAATGTATGGTAAGTATCAATTGTTCATCCATTCATTCATCTAATAGAGATACAGAAAGAAAGAAAGAAATAATATATATTTAGGAACAGACACAAGACACGCAAGGGTATACGGAAATAATTTACATTAAAACTTAAAATACTAACCCTCACTACTTAGTTAGAGTTATAAAAAGAAACTATTATTAAACAAAACAGCTGTTTATTTATTGCCCTATATTTGCAGACTGCAATGTCATAGAATTTCGTCTTGTAGAAAAAAAATTCGGTTGTTAATGTCAGCCTCTTTTATCCCACAATTGGACAAAGAAAATGTTTTATAGAAAATTAATTTGGTCATTGTAGTTTTGTTACCAATACAATATGTATAATTTCATTCTTAAGCTATTTTGTTATTAATAAAAAAATCCTCAATTTGTAAAAACATAACATGTGATATCTTAATCTATAATTATGTTATGACTTTTGGAAATTATTCCACGTATAAACTTTGTATTATATAAATACAAACACGCAATAAAAACACTTATGAATCACCATTTTCACAGTTGACTTTGAAAAAGTTTCCTAATAAAAAACAGATAACATTAAAAACATAGCTATAGTACGCGGGTTACCATCTGAGTATTCCAAAAAGAGATAGAAGATAATATAATAATAGAAAACTCGTAAGTGCAAGCGAGATAAATATAGAGAAATGGTATGCCCCTTAGACGCGGATGAATACGCGATATCTATAGTCACCATACGGAATGTATCAAATATAAATGTAATAACTAAATAACAGAGGCAGTTTTTAAATGCTGCAGCATTTGTAATGCTGTAAGTATTTGATCTCGGTCATTGATTTATAAAAAACCCAAGATGCACATTTTCAAACAAAACTAACAGCCAAAAGTGTCACCAAATTAAACATACGCAATAAATACGTATAGTAATATCGTAAACATATTTTTTTTTCAAATTCAATCTTACACGCATGACATAAAGTTGTATTTAAAAAGTAATGCACATAAAGCAATAAAATTTAATGATTGACGTTTGCCGGTAGAACAACGCGATACTAATTTAAAAAAAGTGCACAATGCGCCTATTTGTTGCGGACGTTTTTGGGAAGTGGAGTGTGTATCTTTGGTTTTTTGTAAATCAATGATCTCGGTACACTTATTTGTCGAGCATAGCGACTCGAGCATTTGACGACCTGTATGGCGTAGTGGTTATACAACATGACTGCTACGCAGAGGTCTCCGGTTTGATTCCCGCCCAATGCAAATATTTGTGTGCATGAACATTATTATTTGCATTGGTCTGAGTGTTTCTATGTATAAAGTAATGTATTTACACAAAAAAAAGTATATAAGTACTAATATCCGTTGTTCTGTTACCCATAACACAAGCAGGTTAAGCCTAGCTTACTTTGGGAACTGATGGCGCTGTCTAGAGATGTCCGTGAATATTTATAGCTCTGAACTATTTCCTATACCTCAATATTCTTTATATCCGTCAAAAAAATTTTAATCTTGAAAACCCTAAAAATACTCAAGTTTGAAGTAGTAAAAACCAAAACAGAATCCGTGTTATTTTTTTCTTCGAAAAATATGACATCGCAGAATTATGCATCCTGAGTAATTAGATAACTATTAAATAATGATAAGTGTAATTAGGTTAAACGATTTAATAAGCTGTCTGATTATATGTTTTTCGTAATCTCAAACAACAAAAATCAACTCGATAAAATAATTTATCGTATCCAACATGATACGACCTGGGGAAATAAATAGCGGTGTATATTATCATAAGGAAAAAGAATGAACACAAAAGTATTCGTCATAAATATGTGGCGACGTACTGAGAATTCAAAATGTCACCATATCTCTTACTGGCTTAATGGATTAACACAACTTTTAAAACGCAACACTTTAAACCAATTCTGTGCCTCGCTATAGGAGGTCCATCACTGCTGCGGGACATCTAAGGGTTGGTAGGAAGAGTTAAACAAAAAATCCAGTAGCAATAAATTTTGGCAACGTGGAATAACTATGGCCTGCAAAAAACCTAGCAGTAAATAGATACTTCCCAAAAGATCTTTTTGGGAATAAATACCATTATGATAAGTTTCCACTCCACTATTAAAATCACGATGGAAAAATAAAAAGTTCTTATCAAACATAATAACTTCGTTGTATTTGCATTGTTATAGGTGAAATATCAGTTCTCTACATGTCAACAAGGTACAGATTCGGTTGGGATGAAGTTAAATACAGTCTGTTTCAGACTTACAACTTTATTACACACACAGTGGGTAAGTAATTAAACATCATTATATTATTCTGAAAAAATAAACTAATGTAAGTAGATTAAATAAAGTCAGTCTTTGTACAACAGGGTAAAACAGTCAACTAGACTAGAACAGGCGATTAGAAATGTTACTGGATTTGTGTTTATTTAGTCAATCAATTAATCAATCAATCAACTAGGCTATAGCAGTCCACTGCTGGAAATAGCTCTCTCCCAAAACGCGCCACAGAACACGACCTTCCGCATCCAGTCCGACCCAGAGACCTTTTTGAGGTCGTCGGTCAACCTAGCTAGGGGGCGTACTACACTACGTTTGCCGAGTCGCGGTCTCCACTCTAGGACCAGTTTGCTCCAACGGCCATCGGTCCTTCGACAGATGTGACCAGCCCAGACCAGTTTATTAGCACTCTGTGTGATGATTTTATGACAGTAAATACGTTCCGTACTTTAAGGTGTTGTTTATCATGTAATTTTGACCGATTGCACTCTACTGCTAGACATACTCTTTGCTCTATCCTATTTTCAAGTTCAATCGAACTTTTTTAAATATCAATATATCTCAGTTCACTAAATTAAGGCCTGCCATGCCTTACCTCCGTGAATATTATCTTTACGAAATAAAAAGAAGGAAAACTTGAAATTAAACCCTGTACCAATCCGTCTGGCCAGCGTGGTTTTAGTAGGCCAAGGATCCCTCCGTCATGGGAGGAGGCCCGGCCCTGCAGTGGGACATTAATGGGCTGTTATGATGATTATGATGATGCCTTACTTACGCTAATATTAAAATTTGTAACGATTGTGTTCCAGGTACAATATTTTCCATATTGGTGTTCAGCAAATATCTTCAATGGCATGACTCCATGTTGGGTATCGTTTCAACAATAAGCAAAATTGCCTCTTCGTTTGTCTACTGCTTTGCTCCTAATGAAAGGATATTCTTCCTTGGTAAGTTATCAATTTTTCCAAAAGATACATTAACTTTACTTTCCTGTGAGATGTTCAAAATGATAATTACATATAATTTTTTACCTATAAAGCTTAGGTATAACTATAAAAATCCGAAAAGAAGAAAAACAATTGATAAAATTGATACTCGAGGCGGGAATCGAAGTGGCCTCGGATGGCCTAGAGGTCATGGCGCTGGACGCGTATAGTCCAGAGACGCGGGTTCGATTCTCGCCTCGAGTATCAATTTTTACCGTTGTCTTTCTTCTTTTCAAAATGATAATATCAAGATTTTAGAAACATAACTCCCTATATCGTGAGGTATTTTACAAAGGCTAAAAATATAAGCAGTTACTAACCTTTCGACACCAGCAATTTATACTACGCTTACTCGAATTTTAGGAAATTTCGTTTTTTACGCTAAAGTGCTTAAAATGTGCTATTTATTTGTAATAAAAAAATAACGAAGTTACAAATTATATACAAGCAAAAAATTATCTGTACTTACAGGTAATTTTTAGAACTTCACATGTCGCATTATAAGATGGAAGTGCGCGGTTTGAAACACTTTATTGGTATAATGCTAATTAATAGAGCTATTGTTACAAGTTAGTCTAAATATTAATAGGGTTAGTGTATTTTTACTAAAATGAGACGAAAACGAGCTAAATATTTAGTGCAATTTACCAAAAAGGTAAAATATTCATTAAGGAGTGTTGATAAAAAAGATGAGAATCTGCTTTATACTGTTAAAAGGGGTAAGTTTAATGTGATATTAAATATTATATTGTATGTTAAAGTATATAAAATATGGTTTGAAACACTTTATTGGTATAATGCTAATTAATAGAGCTATTGTTACAAGTTAGTCTAAATATTAATAGGGTTAGTGTATTTTTACTAAAATGAGACGAAAACGAGCTAAATATTTAGTGCAATTTACCAAAAAGGTAAAATATTCATTAAGGAGTGTTGATAAAAAAGATGAGAATCTGCTTTATACTGTTAAAAGGGGTAAGTTTAATGTGATATTAAATATTATATTGTATGTTAAAGTATATAAAATATGGTTTATACAATTTACTATATTATTTTGTAAGTTTTAGCCGTTTTGCTTAAAGTTCGTGTAACACTACGCTAACTGTTACTTAGCGTAATGTAGCCCGATCGGATTTCGTTCTTCGATTGGCCATGCACTAGTTAGCGACTGTATGTCTCATATTATTTCTCGTATAAAACTATGTTAAATACTTTATAGACAGCATATTTGACATTTTTAAATGTAGGCTTAAGTTTAAAAGAATGCATAATATATATTAGAGTAAGCAATGTAAAGCAATAAAAATCACACTTGTTTAGTATTGTGACCGCCCGTAATACACTACTTGCACTAAATTAAAAAATATACACAATTAAGGAAAAATATAAATATGAAATAACTATAAATAAATCAAATATTGATCATACAAAATTTCAAATCAATATCCTTATTAATATAAAAGTTATCGCGTTTTTCCCTTTAAACGCGTCTACTGTAAAGTTCACTTTTATGAGTTAGCTTAGTGTAAATTATTGGTGTCGCTTTCTCACACCGTAGCAATAATATTCATATTCAAACATAATTTCAGTAACAAATAAAAATAAAATCAGAAAACTCACGTTAATAAAACATCAGGAAGAGTTTTAGTAACAATAAAATTAACTAAGTACATTAAATATTTTTATTACATTCAATTCATTCAATCACAGTATATAACTGCTTTAGAAGTCATTAAAGCACTAGAACAAGTTTTATATCAGTTTTAACAACTTGTGAGCAATTTCAGAGTTATTTTCATGTAATAATATCTGCTTTTATGTCCCTTCTAATGACCTACATGAACACAAGTATTTAGAAGTTTATTTACAATACTAAACTAAATTTAATGCACTATAACATTCATGTTCCACTCCGTGAGGTGACGGAGTAAGAAAACAATATGTCACCACCCCATGGGTGTCGTAAAAACCGACTAAGGGACTATCCGTGCATAATAATCTATACGAAATAAAAAGAAGGAAAACTTGAAATTAAACCTTATACCTACCAATCCGCCTGGCCAGCGTGGTATTAGTGGACCATGTATCTCTCCGTCACAAGTGGAGGCCCGTCCCTGCAGTGGGACATTAATAGGCTGTTACAACAATTTATTAGGTTAATTTAAGAAAATCTTATTAAAATAAAACGTGAAAATTAAAACTCTACGCCCCTTTTATTTCACCTCTTACACGTGACAATAATAATCAGATAAAATTAACACGCCTCATAACGTGTTATTAAGAAGTAAAAGATACAATTATCGTAATTTTAAACAATAAGACCATTCACTCTAATCTTTTAGCAATATAATGGAATTTTTAAACATTGATAAGAAAAAATATTGATATATACATAACTTACATACTTGTGTGTTTCTTCTTCTTTAAACACGGTTTAACCAACCAATTACATTAACATACACTACAGAAATACACTATAAAACAGTAAAACACACGATAAAATAATGAAAGAAAAAGAGAAACATTAAAACATTAGAAAATGAAATATATAAGAAAGGAAACAATAAAATAACTATTTTTAAACTTTAACAAAAACTAAAACGTACTTTATTAACAATATTTTTTTTTTTTGTTTTTAAAAATAGACAACTCCCGCACTAGGGATCATGCCCTGTGTCGCGGGGACCTTTTACAAACATCAATTAACGGACACAAAGAACACCCAGACCAGGACAATAATTTGTGGATCTCACAAATTATTGTCCTGCGTGGGGATCGAACCCACAACCTCTTGCACGGCAGCCGCTTGCGCTACCGTCGCGCCACCGAGGTCGTCAAGAGATTTATTAAGATTTATTAATAACTTAAGTTCCGTACTTAGTTTCCATAAGTGCTCAAATCCTTCTAAATAGACCCCTTGATAATTGACGAATCTGAGGAGTGTAGTAGGTAAACAAAATAGGTCATGAGAGTCGATATCGTTTCGTGGTACTCTAAAGCGATTTCAACTATGATTATTTACGGAAATTCCGTATTTTGGTCAAGATAAAAATATTGGCTTTATTTTTGAAATCAGCTATATTTACACAAAAAGTATAAATCAATTAATCAACTAGCCTATCTCAGTCCAGTGCTGAACATAGGCCTCTCATAACACGCGCCACAGAACTCGGTCCTGCGCCTTCCGCATCCAGTCCGACCCAAAGATATTAAAGAACTGTAAAATAAAATCACTGAAACACGCTAAGGCCTGTCCGATGCTATGACGTGTTTGATGTTTGTATTTAAATTGTATTATTTATATTTCAGGTCCGTTGGTTGAAATCTTGAACGGAACATCATTACTGTCGATGAGATCAATTATCACTAAACTGGTGGAACCTAATGAATTGGGTAAGCTACATAAACATTTTTTCTATATCTATACTAATATTATAAAGAGGTAAAGTTTGTGTGTTTGTGACGTTGTAGGGGGTAATCTCCGAATCTACTAAACCGATTTTAAAAGTTCTTTCTGTTTTTAATAGTCCATTTATCGGGGAGTGTCATAGGCTATATAGTATCACGCTATTACTAATAGGAGTGGAGCAACAATAAAATATGTTTAAAAGAGGGCCGCGTTTTTTTCGCAGCCCAACGAAGTGGGCACGGGTCAGTTAGTATACTTTAAAATAAGATGTGTCAATCAGTGGTCGGGGTAGCATTTGCAACGCAAGAAGTTATGGATTTAAACCAATTGGACATGCAGGACGACTCTTTGTCCTGAGTGGGTTTCGAGACTAAGATATATTATACGCAATTTCAATCCTATCCGTGTGGTGACGGAGTAAGAATACAATATGTCACCACCCCATCTCATCCCATGGGTGTCGTAAAAACCGACTAAGGGAATAACCGTAACTACTATCTTTACGAAATAAAAAGAAGGAAAACTTGAAATTAAACCCTATACCAATCCGTCTGGCCAGCGTGGTATTAGTAGGCCAAGTAACCCTCCGTCACGGGAGGAGGCCCGTCCCTGCAGTGGGACATTAATGGGCTGTTATGATACGCAATTTCAAAAATAAAATGTTGAAGTAATTTCGTTTATCAGTTATCTTAAACGTACAAGCTCTGCTTAGTTTGGTCCTAGATGGCGTTCTATGAGGAGCATTACAACATATCTAATAACGATTACAATCACTCTTATTGGATTCACGGATATAAGATTCATTGATGTGATTAAACGTAATTCCAAGTAGATGTTCTACCCTAACACTTACATTAAGCCTATTTACGTTCAATGCATCTGTATTACATAGGATTTGAATATGATTGCCTATAATATCAATGGTATTAGATAATACTGCTAATAAAGAACGGCGTCTAAAGGCTTTTTTTAAGTTTAATAATTATGCTCTTTAGTTCAACTTCGTTTTATAAATAACAAGACGTCCACTGCTAGACAAAGGCTCAGTACTGGGCTCAAATAAAAAAAGATTGATCAAAATTTAACCAAATTGAGTACCTCTTATTGAAGCTGTTTGAAAATGAATCCCATTCCAGTATTGAAGCACACAATTATTAGTATATAAAGAAGCTGAATATTAGAATTTAGGGTTTATAAAAGTTATTAAGCAAGTCATTCAAACATTATAGAGCCAAAGTGTAAGATATTATTGAGTTTTACCTTGTCCCAGAACAACAATTTATGTAATTGATCTAACATAGGTTATGTAATTGATCTAACGAAGGTTACAGAAAAGACACGTCCTTGTAAATACAATAAATTCTTACAAATTTCTTGAAACCGTTTAACTCTTAACAGAAATTCTTTACCAAGGTACAGATTTTCCTCAGTTAAATCACGATCCGAAGATTATCGTTAAGATTAAAAGTTTTTTGGGTCAGTCAAACCGATCTCAATTAAAATGTTTTTGGTTTACAGGTAAAGTAAATTCTCTAATAGGGTTGGTGGAGAACTTGATGCCATTAATTTATGTTCCTTTGTATACGAAGACTTATACTGCTACTATGGAGGTGCTACCGGGTGCAGTGTTTCTGTTAGGAGCTAGTATGACGCTGCCTGCTGTATTTGTACTAGTGTAAGTATAAAGAATATTGTTATAATTGATATACCAGTTATGAGCGTTTATGGAGCTCCCTCGCTGCCATCTGAAAAAAAAACATAATTTAAACGCTGTTCATAATTTTGCATTCGAAAATAAAACGGCCATTTTTGTTTCAAATGCAATGTTTATCTAATTGAAAAACATTTACGGCCGAATACTCAAACGTCTTTTAGAAGTAAATCGACGCTTTAACTAGAATTTCTCATACAAATGTCTAGTTTAAGCGCCGCTTTACTTTTAAACTTTGGACTTTTGAGTATTCGGCCGTAAATGTTTTTCAAAAAAAGTTGTTAAAGTGTTAAGAGTGTGTTATACGAATACTTTATTGTCTTTTCTAACGACTTTGTAGACAACATTATGCATTATTGATCATATTCGCAAATTATAATTTTTTTCAATTGGCGGCGCTAGTGAGCCCCATAAACGCTCTTAAAAGACGTCTTCAGTTTAATGTAGGCTTTCTCTAAACGATTTCATTTCCCGGTTTTCTGTGTCTACCAAAAAGTTCACCACATTATTTTTATATTTGTTTAGTAACATATTCTAATAAGTGAAACAAATGATAGGTTGAATAGCAAAGTCTATGTTACACAATGTTTTATAAAACACAAGAATAAACAAAACACAACGTCAGAAAAACATACATCAAGGAAATTGTGTTGCAACACAGCACAAAAATGTAGATATCTATGGTTGCAACAATATGTGTTTATAAAGTATAGCGATGAATTCAATATAAGACAAATTTTAATATAATATAATAATTTTAAGGTTTTTTTTACAATATGTTTTAATTTACTTTATTTACCGTTTCAGTTGTTTGTTCTACGAGCATAGAAAACAAATCAGAAAATCAAAAACTGATCAAACTACAACCCCAGCAGAGTAGTAAATAAGGTCCTTTCAATTTAGTAAAATAAACTTAAATATAAGAAAAGTAAATCCACCTCATTTTGTAAACTTAAAATTTTAATAAGATGATTTCCAGCATATCATAGCAGCACACGGATGTCCCACTGCAGGGACGGGTGTCCTTAATGAATAGAAAAAAAATGTCCTTTATAAATACCACATATGGTTTTGTGTGAAATTTTCTGTCTTTGCTAGAGATAATTAACCTGCTACACTGAAGTCCCTTAGTACACTTTTAAATGCGATGGATATCAATACCTCGTAGGCTTAATAGTCGTAGTATGGACTAGGTCGCGGGCTCTAATCCAACGCACAGTACAACCAGTAGTCTATCTCGGCCGAATATTGATTATACATGCCTACGGCTGTGCGGTACGTAAGCATGCGATAGGGCTGCCCAACTCCAGTTTTTTAATTAAGTACATTCTCGGCATCGGCATTCTGCGGCACAGTCGCGACTGTTCACTCCGCATAGCCACCGCTATCGTGAGCGTGTAGGTATAACTCGCGTTTCGTCCGTTTCTATGAAGTCGAAATACTGTATATATTTGTACCAACCTTAGACAAAGGTTTGTGCAATTCTTAAATGATTGTACTGGGCCCTAATGCTGTTTTAAATTCTTTATATTGATGTTTTAAATTTTTATTTTTTATTTCTGTGATCAAAACAATAGTTGTAAAAGTGAATGGTGGTAAATTATTAGTGTAAACATAGTTTTAATAAACTGTTTTTGTAATTATTTCTACTTCGTTACCTGTTAATTTATATTTAAATGTAAATATGTTATTTAAATCTCCACAAAAGATTTATTTATAAAATAAAATTATCTCAATATAAGTTTTTTTTTTCAAAAACTTTGCTTTCTTTATTTATTAATATTTTTAATATATTGTCCCTTTTCTGGGACGACTGCCTCCTGCTTTGGTTAGAAACCTACCCTCCTAAGATCACGCCAGTTATTTTCATTGGGTTTGTGTTATAGGTTTTCTTCTTTTCTCGTAAAGGTAATTCGTTGGATTTTATGGAATAAAATACGAGTAAACCCATGGAAAAAAAGAAAAACCTACGTTTACTTTTTGTACAAAATGCAATTTATAAACAAAAATGGGTATTTACTATCACACATCTATGCTTATAGTCGTTGTAAAACAATAAAAAATGAACGTCACTGAATCAAAAACATAATAAAATACTTAAGCCTAAACGTAAGCTATGGAGATAAGTAATAATAACTGAAACTTACTACTTATCTGTGATCAGTTTGTTTATTAAAAGATATTTTTATATTTCTCAGTACCTACTACCTTTTTTTAATACACTATTTATTCTATGTGGTTACCGACTTATTATAATTTGCTGCTCCATCTCGGGTAAAGAGTGTAGTTAGAGTCGAAGGGACCCTCAGAAACCGGTAATGGATTGCGGATATAAAGCAACGATATTTATATAATGTTACCGTGTACAAGGCGGCTTTCCCCACATAGGACAATTTTTTTTTTTACTTACCACACATTTTACTTCTTGAGCCTAGATGTTTGTTAATCCGTCAGATTATGATTAAATATTCTGTGTTGACTTTTCAATCAAAATATAAAAAAAATCCTACATGTATTTATGTGCTTTTTTTTTTAATTTTTAAAAAAATTTAAAATTTAACTTGATACCTATTCGTCGTTCATTGCTTTACTATAAATTAAATGCAGTTTCTTTTTGACACCATTAACATTGGATGCGTATATTTTTAGCTGAGTTAAGAATATATTTCAATAAACAAACATATACCTTACCTAGTTACTTGCAGTTATTATTAGTTATCTCTTTGGCTTATATTTAAGTATATTGTTTTGTTTTTCAGTGCAGTGACGTTTGTATTTTTATTGCTTTACAATCAAAATAACCGTAGCTGGGTGGTATAATTCATACTAATTATGTATTGCATTTTATTGCCACACTTTATTTTATATGCATGTGGCTGCAACATACCTGTTGTTAATGACTATTGTATTCCAAGAAATAATAAGATGAATGGAGGTCATACTACGACGACCTCTGTGGCGTAGTGGATGTATAACATGACTGCTACGCAGAGGTCTCGGGTTCGATTCCCGCTCTATGCAAATATTTGTGTGCATGAACATGATTATTGGTCTGAGTGTTTCTATGTATAATTATGTATTTACAAAAAAAGTATATAAGTACTAATATCCGTTGTTCTGTTACCCATAACACAAGCAGGTTAAGCCTAGCTTACTTTGGGAATAGATGGCACTGTGTAGTAGATGTCTGTGAATACTTTTCCAAGTATCCTCCTGGTCTAACCATGTGCATTCACTACCCTTGAAGGACCTAATGTTATAAGAAGAAGCAAATAATGCAAGCTCGCTCTACATTTTTTATTGTTTGTGAACTTAGGGAATTCTATTTCCATACAAGACACAAGGGAAGGATGGGATAAAAGACTACAATATATAAGAATACAAGATCGCATAAATTTTAGTAAATGTTTTATTTTCAATTTAAACTTCTACGTAAAAGTAGGAATGATAGAAAAAATCCCTATCGCTACTGCTACAATTGGATGGAAGAGACATAATAAAACCATGGGCGGTCGAAACATTTGGAACAAGGCTCAACTGTTGTCTCTTTTGACTTTTATGACGAGGCTGATTATATTCCATATTTATAATAAAAAATAATTAATGACTGAGTAACTTAACCCTTTCACAGTGCCGCCAGCAGACACAATAGTAAAACAATGCACGTGTACCATATATGGTACACTGCACTGAGAACATGTTAACCATTGCAGACGATAGTGCTCGTAGGCAGGAATAATACTGATTGTCTACTATTAAACAAATCAAACATCATTCCCTGTATTACATGCTCCAGTGCAAGGCCTGTTTAAAATTCCTCTGAAAAGTTAGATTGATGCAGAGTTTGTTTTGAGCTTTTAGAAATCTGAGTACAATTAAAAAATTGTACTTTACAATCACACGAAAAGAGGTACAGATCATGAACACTTATATTATATTCTTGTTTCTGAGAAATACTAAACATTTTAAATTTCACAACATTATGTTCATTAAACTCACACTAAAAGCCTATTCATATCTTATTATGAATACACAAAATCTTATTTACATTTAGTACAGAATATTACAGTACAAGATAATTAAAATTACACGAAGTTTCCACTAAACATAGTCGAATACTCGGTTTTCACTAACGAGCACAAAAACCGTTTGCAAAGGCAGCCACGTATATACATACTTAAACCTCTATGTTATATAGAGTTGAGCAGCCACTTTAAGCCAGTGGAGCCGTGCACACGTTAATTTAGACCTCTCTAAGTGTGAAGGTGTCGTCTAGTATTTGAATGGTGTCTCATTAACATGTCTGCTACAGATTTCTATGACATTACATAATATAATTACAAGATAATTATCTCTGCTAATGAGTCCTTTCTTATTTGTATGTTAATTAGAATTTTGTGAGGTATTCTTAAGTAAAAATAGTTTTAGGTTTAGATAACAAGGGCTCTTTCTAGTAGACAAAGTAATTACTAAATGACAAGATGTAAGACAATACATTACGTAAAGAATCTGATCTAAGTAACTTATAAAGCTGCGGTTTTTGTGTCTCACTTTTACAGAAAGTGATACAAATTAAGCATAAGGAAAAAGTAGCAATTATACAATAATAATAATACATTATATAAATAAAAACAGATGAACGCAATTAGTTTCGTCATTGATGTTTATCACAGACATCTTGAGATATAACTCTGCAAATATTGTAATGGATTAAATATTATATAATAAGAGCTCAAGAATAAACATTCAAAAGACAAATACATACCACGGCTCATGAGTTATAGTTGTTCTATATTATATTAGTCTGACTACTGTCATCAAAAACAGTAGATAGAAATAGGAAAAAAGAAAATGGCTGTACTCGATTCCCTAAGAAGTGAAATAGTGTATAATGGAGATGCAACAGATAATGAAAATAAAGAAGAAATGAATGAAACAGATCCGCTTAAGCCTAACACAGAAAAAAATACAGAAATACTCAATGATAGAAAAGATGTTAAAAAGAAGCTAACACTAAGAGAAAGATTAAAAGTTATCAAAGAAAATGTCACAGTTGAACCAATCATGGCTTGCTACATTATGCCTAGTGTTCTTGCATCACTGGCCATACAAAATTTAAACTTAGAAAAAGCCTGTAGAGTTAACTTAAACTATGGTGACGAGATCTGTGATGCTCTTAATTTAAGGCAAGTACAGAACTATACACAATATGAAGATGAAGTTCAAAGGCTAATAGCAAGAATGCAAGCTTGGAAAAACATAGTACAAACTACAATCCCAGTATTTCTCATTCTCTTTGTCGGCGCTTGGAGTGACAAAACAGGGAAAAGAAAAGCATGTATTCTTCTACCAATAGTTGGTGAATTTATGTCTTGTCTAGGTTTTATTGTGAATACTTATTTCTTCTACGAATTACCTGTTGAAGTAACTGCATTAACAGAAGCAATATTTCCTGCTATAACAGGAGGATGGTTTACTAATTTCATAGGAGTGTTTAGTTATATTGGTGATATTACGACTAAAGAAAATCGGACCTACAGAGTTGGTTTGGTGAACATGTTTATGTCTCTAGGTTATCCTATAGGAAGTGCCTTAAGTGGTGTAATTCTGTCCTGGGTGGGATACTATGGAGTATTTTTAATATCTTCATCTTTATATTTGTTCAGTTTGTTATATGGCTACTACTGTTTAGAAGAACCAAAGAGAATCATTGATGAAAAGAGTGTAAGTATACATTTAATATATTTAAACAAAACATACATAAATACTTGTACTTTTACTACTCTTAAATAAGTCTCCTAACTAAAATTATTACTAGAATATCATTTTAACTTTTAAGTGTAATCAATAGCTAAAATTAATTTTACTTTGAAGGCTAATCATATTTTCATAATTAAAACTAAAATAACAAGCGTTTCACTTTAATAATAAAATGTTAAATGAACTGTATCAAAATCATTACCAAGCTTGAAATAATAAAGTTTGAAGACAAATTATATTTTAGTTAAAAACTTTAAAAATATATTTCAAAATATTTTTTCAAATCTGTTTTTGAAACCCTCGATATTGGACAAAGAGGTGTCATTAAAGGTAGAATATTTTTATAATTAATATTGCATTTCATTTTTTCGACAGGTTATTGAAAGCGAGCCGAGTAAAGGATTTTTCAGAGAGTTCTTTGACTTTTCTTTAGTCGTTGAAACTTTCAGAGTGGCTTTTAAACGTGGTTCGGGTAACAGACGACTAAGAGTATCTTTACTCCTATGCTGTGTATTTGTTATCTTTGGACCTATGAATGGTAAGTTTATGAACTTAAATTAAGGTTATTTTATGTCCATAAATACATGTACAACATGATAATAGATTTTAAACTATCGCGATTTCTATACATAATACTATTATATACGGGATTAGATACTAATAGGATAAATACCTAGGTTGTTCTCCGTGGTCGCGGAGTGACTGTCGAGTCCCTAGATACTATATTCTACTCTCCTCCGATAATAAATACTACTCGGACTCGACAGTCCCTCCGTGACCAGTAGTATCTAGTATCTAGTCTAAGTAGTAAGACCCGTATAAAATAGTATTATGTAGGTACAACATGGTGTGATAAAACAATGAATACAGAAAAAGGAATGATCACTGCTCAACCACACGTACTGGACGCAAACGCAGCTTTGTTTTATACTACGATGTATGTTGTGCCTTGCACACCGTTACTTTAATTTGGGAACTCTGCTTCCTCTGAAAAGTGATGAACCATCCAACGTCGTTGCACCATAAGCGAAATACCGGTAGCTTAGTCTGAACTCTTCTTGCTGGAAAACCCTAATATATAACCTAAATGTATCAATCAATCAACTAGCCTATTGCAGTCCTCTACTGGACATAGGCCTCTCCCACCACGCGTCACAGAACTCGGTCCTGCGCTTTCCGAGTAACCTAAATGTATGATAACAATAAATACATTATTTGGTATGAAACCGCATGTTTGAACTCTGTCTCACGTGGACTAAATGTTACCAACCACTTACGCAAACTTGTCCGTACAAAACTAAAACAAAAATCAAACCAATCATTTATCTAAAGAGTATAAGAAAGCACCTAGACTAATTTACAAGTAACAAATTCATCACAAACCTTGAATAAAATGTAAAACGTTAAAAATAACTTTCGAAATTTAATATTTTCGGAAAGATTCCTCCATTTTTTTGTAGCGTCTAATTTAAATAATTCTACATAATAAAAAGAAATTCTTACGATTCCCCGGTGCCTTTTAAAACGTTCAGGGGTGGGACTGAAGAATGAGGACATTATAAAAGCCCGGCTTATTTATTATGAGACACTACCTTTTACAGGCGGCTCTGCTTACATCGTAAATCTTTGACAATACAATCGTTCAAGCGCTCTCATATTGTTTCGTGTAGGGATACCTACTTGGTAAAAACTGATGAGTAAGGATTACTATAATCATTCGTTAGCAATTTTAAATGAATTAAATGAAATATTTACTTAAGGCGCGTTTCCATTATGCAAGTGCTTGCATACATGTATGACTTTTTGTATTGACTTGAATTGCATACAAGTTGCAACTTGTTGGAAGTTGTTGTTTCCACTATACAATTTGCATGCAACTTGCACCTTGCATGCAACAAACTTGCATAATGGAAACGCGCATTTAGTTAAAATATTCTTATTAATTTCAATTACTTTCTACAGTTAATTTATGATGACTTGATTATAAAGGTAAACAACTATCGCGTCGTGTACTCGTGTCACCACAGACTAAAGACTTATTTACCTTTGAGAAATGTATAGGAATCAAAGACAAATTCAAGAATCTACAAATATCAAATGGAGAAATTAATTTTTATCTGTGAAATTTGACGTTGGAAAAAATTACATTTATTTAAAATTTAAGAAAGATAGTTACTCGTAAATCAAAGTAATTTACTTGTTTTCTATTGCATAAACTAAATGTTAGTGTTTAATGCTACTTTCCAGAAATTTTCATCCATATCAAAGTGTGCGATTGATGTAAAAACTAATGAATTTGCAATATGTGGTGTTTGTTTACAAAGTTAATCAAGTAAGGATCAATACCCTATACATATTTACGGTTTGATAGTGTGTAGCTTAAAATATGAAACGTAAGGTTTAAACATTCAAAAAATACTACGGTGACGTTATTAATCACCGTTGTATGGCTACGCGAACTGAATACACGTAATCATAGTTAAATCTGTAGTGTCGAGGTGTAAATTTTGTTTCACAAATTCTTTATAAAAAAAATTTCACTAGGGACAAAGCAGTGTCCATTTATTTTGATTATTTAGCCTTTAGACAACCAACGTGCTATTTGGAAATACTGATCCTCTTATAGATTGACAAAAAATATATTAATTTTCCTTATTATTGTTCCTCCGTGTAGTGACGGAGTAAAAATACAATATGTCACCACCCCATCTCATTCCATGGGTGTCGTAAAAACCGAATATTATCTTTACGAAATAAAAAGAAAGGAAAACTTGAAATTAAAAGACGGATTGGTATAGACCAATCCGTCTGGCCAGCGTAGTAATAGTAGGCCAACTATCCCTCCGTCATGGGAAGAGGCCCGCCCTGCAGTGGGACATTAATAGACTGTTATGATGATTATGATTATTGTTTCAGGTGAATGGACCATTATGTATCTGTTCACAAGGTACAGGTTTGGTTGGAACGAAGTTAAATTTAGCATGTGGTCTACATACTCCATTATCACTAACTTGCTTGGTAAGTTTAGCACTATTCGACATTCCATACAGACTTGAATTGTGTGTTTACTACGAACGTTCTAGATATTGCGACAGGGTCCATAAAGATCGGTTATTTAAGTTACCATCTAATATTACTTATGGTTATGCAATAATGATATAGACAGCGCTGACTACTGAATTAAACAATTGAATTATAACGTAAATTTTTACATAAATGTTGCAAAGGGCCTGGTGTTTAAAAGGATGCCAGTTCTAGATTCCATAGTATATAGACTTAGGATCTATTAGTTAATAGAGATTTGCTAGATAGACTTCACGGAATAATAATAGTACTTTATACTATAGTAATAATAGAATTTTATACCAATCTATCTGGCGAAAGTGGTAATATAAGGCCAAGTTTCTTTCCGTCACGAGAGAAGACTTTACCTACAGTACCCACTAACGCTATTTTGACTATAAATCTTTCTTCGCATAAACTCACAATTTTTCACAATAATTGCCAGTATTTTTTCAAACTAACAAATCAAATTATCATTTATATTCGACGCCTAACACAGTTGGTCAACGAAATCGTTTTGAAATCTATATTCTGTATGTAAAACAGCTGTTTAACATGCACCCTCTTTGCGTCGTGTGCTGAGCTAATTCGACAACCGCAAAGAAGATATACATTTGCGGTACGGTGTTAGGTTCCCGTGTAAAGCGCCGATTACACTACCCTACATCTACATGTACCCTACATCTAGATGTAGGCCTACGCCTACATCTTGTAGGGCACTACATGTTGTCTAGTGTAATCACATGTAGGCTGTTAGGACACTACATATCGGAGATTGGCGAGTCCCGACCTCCCTACATCATCTAGTGCCCTAAAAGATGTAGGGCCCTACATGTAGGGTAGTGTAATCGGCGCTTTAATCTGCGGGTAGTATCATAAACACAGCACTTTATTAAGTAACAAGATGTACGAAATATGCAACACTAAAGTAGACTACATTTGTTTTGGTACACGGTCACAGAAATTTGTGTTACTGTATTTGCCTTTTGGCATTAGGGTTTTTATGCTGGTGTAAATATTGTGTAATATTATTGATAGAATGTGTTTATTAACTCTAACTCTTCTATGCTACGTACCTTTAATCATTAAAGGAATATGTTTAAAGATTAAAGCTTTTTTCTTTAACAAATAAACTACTTAGGCAATGAAAAATAATGGTTTTCATTTAATACTAGTAATTTGATAAGATTAGCGCGTAATACAAAACAAAGTTACTCTTTCCTTTTTAATAATATTATTATACCTAATTCTTTAAATAGATCTACACAAAAAAAAAAAAATTTTTTTTTTTCTATATTTAAGGGCTAATTAACTGTCTCGGATTGACATTCAATCATAAATTTCAATTTCCAATTTTATCTTTCACATTTCCTCATTTTCATTTTCTCTTTTTCAGGAACGTACTTTTCAATTACACTGTTCAGTAACTATTTGAAACTGGACGACACTCTTCTAGGTATCATATCGATAGGCAGCAAGATTGTCGCATCTTTCGCTTACGCCTTCGCAAGAAATGATCTGGAAATTTATCTAGGTAAGATTCTTTTAAAATAATTTCATTTATCTAGATTACTAAAAACATCGGTCTTTAGAGAACCCCCACACTAGCTTAGAAGATCGTCGTCGTCATGCCAACGTCCACCTATGTGTTGTTCTGATGAATAAGCTATATATTATTATTGTAAAGTATAATTAAAATCCATTCAGTAGTTAGTAGGTGAAAAAACAACAAACATACATCCATTCTTACAAACTTTCACGTTTATAATATGAGTAGGATTAAGCACTTTACACGATCACAAAACTCAACATTCACTAACATTCAACACCCTTCTAACTGCTACCATTGCCTTTACAATAATCTCAATAATAACCCAATCGAGTAACAAATGCGGAACAACGTCATAATATGTACACATATTCCCATACATTACCTCGCTAGGGCTTAAGTCGTAAACACGAGAGGGTCTTAGTGAAAACTTGAACAGTAGTTACAACTTACTGCATTTAGGTTTAAATTTATTGAATGAACTTGAAGTTATGGCTTTGTTAGTGTTATTTGGCTACTATTTAAGCTGTTATTTGTATATTCTGAATGAGGTTTTTGAACTTATTTTGTACTATAAATAGCTATTACAGAACCCTTAGCTTTTGAATAGGTACTACAATATTTATTTTTTGTATTTAAAAAAAACATGGTAGAGTGCTTCTTTGTATCAAGCGAAACCTGATGAATAGATACCAAGTTGTACCACGATGTAATACACTTTTGTGTATTACAAGGTTGATAAATTATTCTTCCCAGTACATCAAAATAAAATAACTACTAATGTTCCGAAACTTTATAACCCTAATATATCTAGATTAAGTCATTTCATAAAAAAATATTATTATCAGATATTTAACTAAGAAAGATAATTAAAATATACTAATTAAGCGCTATCTAGTAAGACTGGTAGTAAACTCACTAGCTCGTCATAGTACAGTCACGAGCAATAATATGTACACATTTTCGCATTTTGTAAACCAGTTATCTAAAGTTCTGCCAATCCAAAATTGAAAATTCGAAGATTAATTCAAAACTGTACGGAACCTCTTCTAAATTACGAATTCATTTTGATATTGTAATGTCTAGATAAACGTGCAGATAGTTTAGAAAATTTGAAAATGTGTACATATTATTGCTCGTGACTGTACAACAATCATAACACAATAAGAAACTTATTTTCTTACAAATGGAAAATTATTAAATCATTTTATTACTTAATTGCTACTCTAAATATAATGTTCTAACATATTTATTATATTATCTCTAACATAATATTTACTATAAATTACTTACTTACTGTGTAATACCGTCTGAAGGTTGCAAACATAATATTATCTTGTAACAATGAATGCCGTTTTAGCACTACTCAATGAAACCAAATAAACTTGTATATTTTATTGATCGGCTATTTGACATACACAATATTCTTTCATTCATATTTTCAGCTTATTTTATAGCTTATAGCTATACTTTCTCTAACTTTTATACCTATATAAGTATCATAACAGCCCATTAATGTCCCACTGCAGGGACGGGCCTCCTCCAGTGACAGAGGGATACTTGGTCTACTAATACCACGCTGGCCAAACGGATTGGTATAGGGTTTAGTTTCAAGTTTTCCTCCTTTTTATTACGTAAAGATAATATTAACGGATAGTCCCTTAGTCGGTTTTTACGACACCCATGGGATGAGACAGGGTGGTGACGGATTGTATTCTTACTCCGTCACCACACGGACATTGGACAATTATATTGTATTGTATATTTATTAGTTATCTTATGCATTATACAAGCTCTAATTAAGTGGAAAGTAGAGTGCATCGTGTAAGGAATTCTATCATTATTGTTTAAGTTTTGTTTCACAGCACCACTGCTTGAGATATTGAACGGAACCTCTTTTATTGCGATGCGATCTATAGCCACAAAACTAGTCGAAGGAGCAGAGTTTGGTAAGTACCTTACACTTAGTTTTTCTACAACCTACTTATACCTACTTTTACCATGGTGGCCAGAAGTATGGGTACAATGTTTCATGTAAAGTTTTTCATCTTTTTGTTATCATCGATTTCATCATAACAGCCCTTCAATGTCCCACTGCCGAAATGGGCCTCCTCTCGTGACGGAGGGATATTTGGCCTACTAATACCACGCTGGCCAGACGGATTGGTATAGGGTTTAATTACAAGTTTTCCTTCTTTTTATTTCGTAAAGATAATATTCACGGATAGTGCCTCAGTCGGTTTCTACGTCACCTATGGAATGAGATGGGGTGGTGACATATTGTATTCTTACTCCGTTACCACATGGACATATTCATAGATTAGGTATTTGACCTGCATATTTTATTTGGCCAGTTTTTACGAAACTCATAAGACAAATGAACTAATGAGAGCATGTATTCCTACTCTACCAGAAGCTAAGAATTAAAATCAATTACAATGCTGTTTGAGTTTATCTTGCACCATCCAAGTTTGACTTTGACCGCCTTAGATTTATTAAGTCCGCTTGAAGTTGAATAAATAAACAAATATAGGACAAATTAACTTCACTTTAACTTATTAATTAAATCATAGCAGCCCATCAATGTCCCACTGCAGAGACGGGCCTCCTCTTGTGACGGAGAGATACTTGGCCTACTAATACCACGATGGCCAGACGAATTGGTAAAGAGTTTAATTTCAAGTTTTCCTTCTTTTTATTTCGTTAAGATCATTGTCCCTTAGTCGGTTTTTACGACACCCATGGGATGAGATGGGGTGGTAACATTTTGTTCTTACTCCGTCACCACACGGATAGTTAATTGAATTAATTAAATATTCAAAAGTAATTATGTTACATTTTTTGTCAACAGGAAAAGTGAACTCATTGTTTGGACTGGCAGAAGCTATGACACCTCTTTTGTATGGACCTCTATACTCCAAGGTATACGACGCGACGCTAAAAATATTACCTGGGGCAGTTTTTCTTTTAGGTTCTTTACTTACAGTGCCTGCCATTGCTATTTTTACGTAAGTATTATTTTTGGTGCTTTTTACTCCTCAGGCGAAGAACCGAGACGGAACGACTTGATTAGGGTAGTGGTATAAATAGGTAGTTTAATTAGCAGGTAGTTTTATTCAGAAGTTTAAGTCCCACGTATTATTATTGTATTATACTACATGACTGCTACGCATAGGTCTCGGGTTTGATTCCCGCTCAATGCAAATATTTGTGTGCATGAACATGATTATTTGCATTGGTCGGAGTGTTTCTATGTACGTATTTACAAAAAAAAAGTATTTAAGTATTAATATCCGTTGTTCTGTTACCCATAACACAAGCAGGTTAAGCCTAGCTTACTTTGGGAACAGATGGCGCTGTGTAGAGATGTCCGTGAATATTTATTTAATGTGATCTACAAATGATATCTAGAGCCTTGATGTATTTTTGTGTCCTATCATTATATGTCTGTAAGTCCCCACACCAAAGATGATGCGCACAGATGAACAAATAGTCTTGCTTCGTTTATTATAACAGCCCATTAATGTCCCACTGCAGGGACGGGCCTCCTCCAGTGACGGAGGGATACTTGGCCTACTAATACCACGCTAGCCAAACGGATTGGTATAGGGTTTAATTTCAAGTTTTCCTTCTTTTTATTACGTAAAGATAATATACACGGATAGTCCCTTAGTCGGTTTTTACGACACCCATGGGATGAGATGGGGTGGGGACACACTGTATTCTTACTCCGTCACCACACGGCTTAGTTTATGGCACCCACAAACCGTGACAGCCACGCTACCGAAATTGTTAACTTTTCACAATATTGTTTCTTTGAACTCTTCGATTTTCTAATATTAGTTACTGAGTTTCCTTCACTCTTTACTTAAAACCCTTTTATTTTTAAAAACCCTTAACTAAATACGCAATTTAATTTCAGGTGGTTATACTTTGAACACAAAAAAGATACATTAAGAAACGAAGCAATTAAAACTGATGCCGAGAAGCAACAACCTGTCCAACCAAAATAAAATCAAATAACCAGTTGGAAAACTTACTAATATTTGATTACACGGCTTTTATTTAACTAAATATGATTGGTTACTTATATTGTTTAATTTGTATTACTATAATTAAGTCTTAGGAATTATAATTGAATAAATATTAATTTCAAATTGATTAAAGAAGTTAATTTTTAAAATATATTATTAATTAACTATTTGGTTAGATATTTAATTAAAGGTTAATTGCAACAGTTATTTCACCATACCTCATCCTCCCCCGTCTACCATAAGACTACCAGAACCAATCACTTTCTATTACGAACTCTTCGAGAAAATCATGCTTTTTCTGACAAATAGTTCACCAATAGACTGTTCGATGAAAGTCTCTATGCGCCTTGGATAAAGACATTGTTAGATGTTTGATATAATTAATAATAATTATTAAATCACTTCATGTTTCTCCTAAATTATGGTCCGAAAACTCACAAAACCTTGAAATCTTGGCAGGAAATCTGGTATACGTACCCTTCTACGTAAGAAAAAGATGATATTTTCCAAGAAATCATGTTGTTTAGTACCTAAAAGCCTAGCTTAGTTTGATACTAAATTAAGTTGTGTTTTAAAATTAAAGTTATAATTCAATTATTCTTAGTTATAACAAATCCTTTAAGTGGCTTTGTTAAACAAATTGATATCAATTACAATTAGAATAAACAAGTTAAAACCACGTAATACCCTTGTTTATGAATAAACACTTGTTTTGTTAAACAAACGCTTCAATTCCCTTAATTTATTCTTTACTCGTAACTGACACTTTAGGGTTAACATCCAACAGATTTGCATAATGAGTTGTTGAATCACTTTATTATAGACTAGCTGCTGTGCCCGCGACTTCGTTCGCGTGGCGGATGTTACTTACTTCGCAATTCGATTTAATACTGAAAAATCGTTTTTTAAACCTTATAACAAACAGATATACCTACACACGAATTGTAAAATTAACGAACGAATCAAAACCTTTTCAAAAACAGATCTTTACAAAGACAGATCTATGAAGACTGTGTCTAAACTTATACTGAAAGACATGAGCGAACGTCATTCTTTCAAGTAAAATCTTAATACCGCCATCTGTTGTCAAATTTGTAAGTTAAAATAAATGACATCGCTTTTTTCATCATAACAGCCCATTAATGTCCCACTGCAAGGACGCGCCTCCTCCCGTGACGGAGGGATACTTGGCCTACTAATACCACGTTGGCCAGTCGGATTGGTATAGGGTTTAATTTCAAGTTTTCCTTCATTTTTATTTCGTAAAGATAATATTCACCGATAGTCCCTTAGTCGGTTTTACGCCACCCATGGGATGAGATGGGGAGGTGACATATTGTATTCTTGCTCCGTCACCACACGGATAATCGCTAATTAATTATGAATGAATACATTTGCACGCCACGTTATGGTGCGGCAGAATTACCTGCCTCGGTGGCGCGGCGGTCGCATTACATGGCTGGCGTGCATGAGGTCGGGGGTTCGATTCCCATGGAGGACAATTGTGATACACAAACTATTGTCCTTAGTCTGGATGTTCTTTGTGTCCGTTAAATTGATATTTTTAAAGGCTAGTGTGAAGACTTATAATTGATATTACACATACGATTCATGGTTAATTTTATTAACATTTAAAAGGAATAACTTAATAATAGCACTTAATAATAAAATAGTTATATATTATTTAAAACCTCTTTTATTTTATGATTACTACTGGTAACGCCATCTCGTGAACAAAAGAAACGAAATTTAAATTCATTCAACATTGAACCAAATCCATTTTTCATGACCCCTGATTTGTATTGGACTGTTCTAATAAAGAGATCTAGCGATATCTCGAGTATTACTTATCCGATTCCGATTGTTTTATTGTAGTATATAGATAGATACCTACTTTAAACTTAATACCTAAAAACTACGTATCTATGTATTTTAATATCTAAAGCGCGCTTATTCCGAGAAGAGTCAATAAGAACCACGTCCGTTCGCATTAAGAGTCAATGTGAATGAAATTATATAGATGCGGTTGGCCGTTTCGGACGTTAAACAAAAATCAACCGTACAGCCGTACTCATACTGGCGCGGCGACATTTGGAAATTTTCTTTCATCTAAATCTTGTGTGTTTATAAACCGATTTCTATAATTTTTTTTTTATGAATAAGGTTTTAAAGTGTACTTTTGAAATATGGGAGTTTGAAAAAGATATGTCTATGCAAATTACAATATATTTATGTATTTAATACACTTTGAAGAAAACCCTAACGATTAAACAGGTTATTGTGGCTAATATATAAAAGATAGATATATACTATTCAAGACTTTTTTGTACATCTTTTGAAGACCATTATTTTTGTAATACATATTTTTGGCGTATGATCAACGTACGCGATGATAAGAGCTCGAACGCGCTTTTTTTCAACCGACTTGCTTCAAATTTATCGTCACTGCTCAGCTCCTATGTGTCTTAGCGTTATGTTATACAGCCTATAACCTGCCCGGGAGTATGGACTACAATTGTACCAAGTTTGGTTAAAATGCCTTCAGTAGTTTTTGACCCATGCGTGCACATACAGACAGACAGACAGACAGACAGACAGACAGACAGACAGACAAAAAATTTATTGATTGCATTTTTGGCATTAGTATCGATCACCATTCATCCTCCAATATTAATTTTTAACATATATTCAATGTACAGAATTGATCTCTCTACAGTTTTATTATAAGTATAGATGTCATTAAGTTCAGGTTTAATCAAATTTACATTCTTTAATAAGTAACAATAACTAATCTTTTTATTACTTCTTGTTATTAACTTTGCTATATCATCATCATCAAATCAGCTAAAAGACGTTACTGGACATAGGCTTCCTCCAAATATTTCGAACTTGTGCCAACATGTACCTCACTCATCACCCCTCATTCTAGACAGCAGTCTCTATTTTTCTAGATGTTATGTTATGTAACAATGTCTTTCCGCAATTACCATGCAGGATAGTCATTTTTATGTTCATACGAGTATTCACTCCCTTATAGACATATCTTCGTTAGATGCTCGCATGGAATAATGCTTATATAATGTGTTATTCAAAGTACCTAAATTCCTGCAAAAAACTTTTCGTAAACTTTGAGCATCAAGTCAGCCGCTAACGACCTATAGGAACCTTACGATTATTAAACGAATATCACCCAACCACTGACTTGCCTGTTATTTTGCATGTTATTAATTTCGCGAAGGCGCGTCATTATCGCCCCTTTTAATTACGTTTAATGAATAAGCGAAAATTACCTTTTGTATTATTTCAAAACCCTTTATGTGAAGGTTCGCGCGTATCTTAATGAGGTTTTCAAATTTAAATACTGTTTTGAAAATAATTAACGATCCGACGTTGAAAGCCTTTTGACTGATCCGTTGAGTTGAAGTCGATTGGGTGTACCATTGTGTGCTGCAAACTGAATAAAGGCTACGATTGACAGTTTCGTAATTATTTTTGGTAAATACTTTGTAAGCAGTACTAAATGATGTTTGGGAAGAAGAGTGCTGAATTGCAACAACTTGTTGTTAGTCAAAATATGCTTGATTTCTCTGTAACGCGGGTATAAATGATGTACCTTATGACATGACAATTAAGGTAAGAAATTTTGAGCATTCTACAGGGTGTAATCGTTAAGTGTGCACAGGCGATTATTCCGAAACTATGAGAGATATCAAAAAATTTAAAACTGATAACGAAAGTACTTTATCTAATGAGTAAAATGACATCAATAACTTTTTAAAAATCAAACGAGAAGTATCCAAAATTTTGACATTAAACACTCCCATACATTTTGTATGAGATAAGTAGAAAGGTTTTAGTTTCCTTGTTTTAAGTGGTCTAGTATTAATTTTGCCTTAATCATATATTATGATTACGTATGATATGATAATTATGATTTTCAAAAATACCAAAAAAAGTTACTTTTTGTTATTCCTTCTAAATTCAAAATCTTTATCGCGGGTTTTCGTTCCCGCCAATTAAAATTAAACAACAAGGACGACATTTCGAACATCTACTTTGAATACAAAATTTTCTAAAACCTTTCTACTAATCTCATACAAAATGTATGGGAGTGTTTAATGTCAAAATTTTGGATACTTCTCGTTTGATTTTAAAAAAGTTATTGATGTCATTTTACTCATTAGATAAAGTACTTTCGTTATCAGTTTTAAATTTTTTTATATCTCTCATAGTTTCGGAATAATCGCCTGTGCACACTTAACGATTACACCCTGTATATTAGTGTAGAAACATCGAGATATCTAATTGTGTTTTGTTTTCACCTCACATTAAGTAATCAAACTAGAACAAGTACTTTATTTTTTATTTGCCTACATTTGAATTACATTTCCGCAAACAAAGTGTATCTATGCTTTACGAAATATTAATGCACCTTATAACTACAAATTGTTTTTTACATTATTTACTCACTATTTAATTATACAAGGAAACTTTTAACAGAGTTTTTAAGGTAAAAGTGGCAAGAGACCAAAAGTTATAATAAACACGTAAAAGAAACTTTTTAAGAAGAGCTTCTAATAATTATGATAATGAAAACTTCCTTATACCTTAATAAGAACAATATCAGATTTTAATCATTTTAACAGCCCATTAATGTCCCACTGCAGGGACGGGCCTCCTCCCATGCCGGAGGGATAATTTGCCTACTAATACCACGCTGGGCAGGCGGATTGGTATAAGGTTTAATTTCAAGTTTTCCTTCTTTTTATTTCGTAAAGATAATGGAGTGGTGACATATTGTATTCTTACTCCGTCACCACACGGAGATTTTAATAATTGCTTAAAATATCAGGTGACTTACCCAAAACATCGGTTTTAAAAAAAACAATACTTATTTATATTTCAAAGCATAATACGATAGGAACTTACTAACCAAAAAAAAAAGTTGTTGTGGGTGCACGTAAAATTTGTTGTCTCCGTAAATAAAATTAAAAAGTGGTTAAAAAGTGAACAGTTTGGATAAAAAAATATACCAAATCGATCAGTGTTTGCCAATCTATTTACTAACATAAATATCTTCGTAAGAATCTTTGTCCAATTCAGTGAAAATAGTGTGCAAGTGCAGAAGTAAACAGTTTGAATTTGAATTAGTCATATTGACTACTGTTAAGTTAAACAAAGAAGTTGACCTTTGGACTCATTGGCGTAAGCTACTCCAAGACATTTCTGCGTTCTCAATAACCAGAATAAAAAATGAACACCTATTTTGCGCCATCAATTACGTTCTCCGTAGCGTACTCTGAACATAGCTAGACTGCGAAGACAAAGTTCCGGGGATCAAATCTTGAGGATTGATAAATATTTAATATCTCTTTTTGACATTTTTATTTTAAATTTTTGATATTTCTTTTGTTTTTAAATTAATTAATACTTATATTTTTTTTTTAATAATTTAATTTTTTTTTTTTTTTTTGATAATTTAATTTTTTTTTTTTTATTATTATATAAAATTTTTGTTTTTAAATTAATTAATACTTATGTTTTTTTTTATTTAACATTTAATTTTTTTTTTTTTTGATAATTTAATTTTTTTTTTTTTTATTATTATATAATTTTGTTTCTAAACATTATGGTTTCTAAAATTTGTGGTGGATGTAAATCCGACATAAAGAATGAAAATAGTTTGAAGTGTTCCAATTGTAAGGAATGGTATGATTTGCTGTGCGCAAATATAACAAGAGATGGCTTTAATAAAATGAATGCTGTTGCTAAGCGTGGATGGAAATGTGTTGAGTGCGTAAGTAAGCAACCAAAGGCTGGAAACTTGAACACCCCGGTACGATCGAATTTTAGTGATTGTAATCCCGCAAGAGTCCAAGATAGTCTATCTACACAGTCACCGTCACCTGACAATGTTACTACGCGTTCAAAGCAGTCTCCTTGCCAGACCTCTAGCCCACTATCTGATAAGGGTGAGGCGTCCTTGTCGGATGTCCGTGGCGATGCTCTCCGCCAAATTATTAGACAGGAAATGGAACGGGCAGTGAAAGAGTCTTTAAATGTAATTGTGGCAGAACAATTTAAGAAAATAAATGATGTCATTAGTACCTTCCAAGAATCACTCTCCTTCTTCAACGATAAATTTGAGGAAATCAAAAGTACCCTGATGGAGAAGACGACCATTATACAGAATTTAGAAAAAGAAAACACGAGTCTACGAAATTCTTTAAATAACATAACCCAGAGGATGAATATTATCGAACAACATTCTCGTAGTAATAATATTGAGCTGCAGTGTGTTCCTGAACATCGCACTGAAAACTTGATTTCTACTTTATTGCAATTAAGTAAAGTCATCAAATGCACTATAAATGACAGAGACATACATTACTGTTCTAGAATTGCCAAGAGGGATAGTCAGAGTAAGCGACCAAGATCAATACTCGTAAAATTTGGCAGCACCCGATTACGGGACTCTTTTCTAGCCGCCGCTATCAACTACAATAGGAACAATAAGCAGGAAAAACTAAATACAAGTCACCTTGGAATAGCTGTGGACGAACCAACACCTATATAAGTAGTCGAACATCTGTCGCCGGACAACAAATTAATCCACGCAGCATCACGTATTAAAGCCAAAGAATTAAACTATAAATACACATGGGTACGAAATGGTAAGATTCTTATGAAAAAACACGAAACATCTGAAACTATTGTCATAACAGATTGGGAAAAACTCAAACATTTAGCATAAATGTAGTATTTTTTTTTTGTTGTTGTTAACTCATTTTATTTATAATTTAAATAACAATTATGCATGACTTATGATTAGTATCTTTAAAATTCAATTCGATTAAATGTTATTATCAAAATACTCGAGGGCTTCGAACCAATATTGTAAATGTACGTCAAAAAAATATTCTCAGTAGCGATTACGATGTCTATGTCTTCACTGAAACTTGGTTGTCTAATGACGTGTTGGACTCTGAATTATTTGGTGGCAACTACGTTGTATATAGAAGGGATCGTGAAACGGCTAATGCATGTAGACATAAAAAATCTGGGGGGGGAGTTTTGATAGCTGTATCCAGAGACTTTCACTCCCGTCGTATGTCGGAGTGGGAGACTAATTTTGAAGATCTCTGGGTTACTATAGACTTAAATCAGAGTAAATGCAAACAAGACGTATTGAAGATATGTGCTGTTTACCTGCCTCCACCGGTGCGGCGGGATGCACTGGAGCAGTTAATAGAAAACTACAATTCAGTACTAAGTACACATTCCACTGCCGCGACGGTCATTGCGGGGGATTTTAATCTAGGTTGCATTGAATGGACACTTCATGGTGACAATGAACCATGTACTATATCTTCTAATGGCGGCTCGAGCGGTCTTAGAGACATACTGGCTGACTTTATGGCAGTAAACGATCTCCATCAATACAACTCTATTCCAAATTTTCAAAATAAGATGCTTGACTTGATACTGTCTGACTTACAACATGTCACTGTAAGGAATTGCTCGAGTCCAGTGAGAGGTATTGACAAGCATCATCCAGCACTGGAATTCTCCTTTGTAGTTACTGTTCTATCAAGAATTAGACCCGTTCAAGTAAAAAGATATAACTACTACAAAGCAGATTACGAAGAAATTATGCTCTTGCTTGATCGGATTGATTGGCGAAAGGAATTAGAGTTTTGCAGCGACGTTAACATGATGGTATGTAAGTTTTACAGTTTTATAAGAGAACTAATTAAAGAGCACGTGCCTATAAAAAAACCATATTCAGGAAAATATCCGCCATGGTATTCCGATCATCTTAAAAGATTACTGAAGCGAAAACTGAACTTACACCGCAAGGTAAAAAAATATAATAATCCTTTGGACGTCATAGAATTTGGTTATTTGAGGAGGGAGTGTGCTCTTCTTACTAAATATTGTTACAAGCAGTATATATTTAACATGGAAAATGCAATAAACACTAACCCTAAAAATTTCTGGACGCATATAAAAAATTTGCGCAAATCACATTCTATTTTCCCCTCTGTCATGACCCTTCATGACCGAAGGGCGAACTCTTCTCTCGATATTGCTAACTTATTTGCTGAACAGTTTTCGTCTGTGTTCGCACCTTCTGATCCAAGCAACTTTAATCCTGGCTCCGTGATTATTAATCAGTGCGAACTTCATAATATCACTGTTTCACAAAAACTTGTACAAATTAAATTGTCTAGACTGGACGTGTCAAAGGGGGCAGGTCCTGATGAAATTCCACCATATTTTTGGGCCCGTTGTTCTCGATCCATATGTGAACCTTTGACAATTATTTTCAATGCCTCCCTCAGCACGGGTGTGTTCCCAAGTCAATGGAAAACTGCAAGAATTGTACCAATACACAAAAGTGGCAAACGCGATGATGTCTCAAACTACCGGCCAGTGTCAATTCTATCAACATTGTCTAAGGTGTTCGAATCATTAGTGTACACAATTCTCTACGAACATGTGAGACATTACCTTTCTGACAACCAACATGGTTTCATTGCTAAAAAGTCAACGAGCACTAATCTCATGGACTACGTAACTGACCTCACAGAAGCGGTGGATAGGGGGTTACAGGTGGATGCTATCTACACGGATTTTTCGAAGGCCTTCGACAGAGTAAATCACAATATTCTGCTCGGAAAGCTGTATTCATTCGGCGTGACTGGAGTTGCTCTAAGCTGGTGCAAGTCATACCTGTCGGCTCGATGTTCTTCCGTCGTAGTTGATGGTGTCCGGTCTGAACTGTTTGTCGCCACATCAGGGGTGCCTCAGCGCTCTAATTTAGGTCCTTTATTTTTTAATATTTTTATCAACGACATTTCTAATATATTTAATTACTCTAATCCGGGACAGCTCTGACTCACTTCTCCTACAGGCTGATGTTGATCGATTGTGTCAATGGTGTGAGGAGAATAGAATGACTCTTAACAGTTCTAAATGTAGCCATATCAAATTTACACGAAAATGTAACATTTATAAATCTACATATAAAGTTAAGGGAAGTGTTTTAACAGAGGTTACCTGTATACGTGATCTAGGTGTGTATTTAGACAGCAGACTCGGTTTTGTGGAGCATATTGATAAAACCGTCGTTTCATCTAATCGTGTACTTGGTTTTATCCTTAGATCTTCTAAGGAATTTACAAAGCCTTCAACAGCTATTCTTTTGTACAACAGTCTGGTGAGGAGTAAACTGGAGTACTGCAGTATAGTCTGGAATCCATGTTACCATGTACACACTAAAAGAATAGAGGGGATACAGAAAAGACTGATGTGTCATCTTGCCTACCGATCTGGTGTACATAAAACTTTGACTGCTTACGAGGATCGGTTGGCGAATTTTAAGATGACTTCTCTAGAAAGTCGTCGTACTTTAGCTGACATGACATTCCTGTATAAGCTACTCAATAATCAGGTCAATTGTTCCAGTCTGTTAGCAAAGATAACCATAAATGTTCCCTATAGAGTACCGCGGCATCCTTGTTCTTTGTTGAGACCACCGAGATGTAGGACTAATCTTGGCAAACATTCATATATTGTCAGAATTAGTTATGTATACAACGAATTATCAAATGGTGTGGATGACATAGACATCTTTCGCAACTCGTTACCAGTATTTAGGAAAAATATTTTAAATAAACTGCAGGAAAGTTCGTAGTTCTCAATGTTTATTTCAATGTTTATTTTATTTTATTTTATTTATTGACTTAATTAATTTATGGTTTTAAGTATTTTAATTTCATTTCATTTTAACTTTTTTTTTTCTTTCCATGTTAATTTTTTGTTTTTTTTTTTCTCTTTTTATGTATTTTTTTTTTTATTCAATGATTTATTTTATGTTAATTTTAAATAATTTATTCAATTTTAAACAATCTTGGTACTTTTTTTTTTTTTTTGTATTCAATAATTATTATTTATTTAAATTTGACATGTTAATTTGTATAAATATTTTATTATTCATTTAAATTTAGACTTTGTACCTACTAAAGCATGCTGTGGTCTCTCTAGTCAAAAAAATATATGACTAAAGATGAAAATGTACCTACATAATATTAATAAAGAAATGTATTTTTTTGTTTGAGATCCAATAAACAAATAAACAATAAACCAAAATTTCAATACACGTACAAACCCTCCCCGAATATGATTCACGTATGTACTACAGAGTTGTGGCCCAAAGTTCTCCGTATAATTCCTTGTGCAAAACACTCGGAATATATAATTGTACGTAGTTACGACGCCCATTATTTAGATGTAGGCAAATCAGTTCGGGCAAAACATTGCTTTTCACTTACACTGGTGTCATTTGTCATGAGTTTTTGGTGTCTTGCTAACTTAGATATAGTTTAAGATGGTGCTGTATTGTGCTGTTGGCTATATAGAGAGAGACGCGGCGTTGAATTATTTAGCATAATCTAAAAATAAGTGTGTACACAATAGTTTTATTATGACAAAAATTCTTGTAAATTTTTAAAAAACATTTTTTTTATATAAAAGTTATATTAGTTAACTAAATTGTTAACAAAATTGCTGGGTTCTGATACCGAATTCACCACCACCCGTTTAGAGTGGTATCGTGGATTAAGAAAACACAGCCCCACTTCCTGTACTTAGATGTTTTATGTCGATTAAGGAAAATGTAAAATTTCCCTTCAGCGACTAAGTATATCTAACTAACCAATAGCATTCATTAACTGCCTTACTAATCGCTTTGTTTCTCGTCTTTCTGACTTATACAAGGAATGCATAAAATGAGGAACACCATGCAACAAAAGCCATTGTAATATTTTATCCAACTTCCTTTTTGTCTAGAGAAAAAGCTATAAGCAAACTTACAGCATTACCAGTTTAATATTCATCATAACAGCCCATTGATTCCCCACAGCAGAGTTTAATATTCATCATAACAGCCCATTAATGTCCCACTGCAGGGACGGGCCTCCTTCCGTGACAGAGGGATACTTGGCCTACTAATACCACGCTGGCCAAACGGATTGGTATAGGGTTTAATTTCAAGTTTTCCTTCTTTTTATTACGTAAAGATAATATTCACGGATAGTCCCTTAGTCGGTTTTTACGACACCCATGGGATGAGATGGGTGGTGACATATTGTATTCTTACTCCGTCACCATACGGAGAATATGAAAACTCAGTTTTATATTAAAACTCATTTATTTTGCCAAAGATGACCTTCATTAAAACATATCATATCCAACGCTGGAATATCTACTTAACAGAATCAAGCAATTGTTACCATACCAAATGTATAAGTTAATTAACTCGTATATCATATCTTTACTGATTAATCACGACTTTCAGTTCAATTAAATTTATACATTCATTTCTGGCATATGACTGTCTTACTGCAGAGAATATGCATATAAATAATAAATCCCCCTTCTCTCTTGGACTCTGCTTTGTACAGACGTGTTATACTCAACCAGTTAACATTATTTCCAAAAATAAATTGACAAAAATAACGTAAAGTACCAGGAGTGCATAATCTATAAAGAATATATACTACACGAGTAAAAGAGAATCCTGCGGCAGGAAGAAGACAAGGAACACGCGTAAGTCCCTCTGCATGCGAGACAATCCTATCTACTAACCAACCACCGAGCTAGCCCTCCCGCCGCACACGCAAGCCACGCCCCCAAGCCGAAGCTGTGACAACCGACTAGCTGAGACTGCGTCTACGCTTGCCCCGCCCATTCTTGGCCGACGGCAACATTTAGGCCTACGCAAAAATTATGTCCGTTTCACGTTCGCCGCCATGCACCCAAAACAGCTTAAATGTGACTAATTCGAGTCTTACACATTATAACTCGGACTCGGCAATTTACAATTCAAAAAGTAACATTGCCGAGGAGGATTATTTCAACGATACAAAGCGACACAAACGTTCTTTTGAAGATTTTACATCACAACAATCGCCAGCTTTCTCGGAGATTAAAACAATGTTCGATACAAAATTTGACTCCATAACTAACGTTTTAAAAACAATCATGAACCAAAATGAAACTATACAAAAATCAATTGAATCTATGAATAGTAAGCACGAACAAGTACTATTAAAAGTCACTTCTTTGGAGCAGGAAAACTCAGAGTTTAAACAACGGGTTGCGGTACTTGAAAATAAACTCGAATTGTTGGAAAAAAATAATTGCAGCACAGCTATAGAGATCCGTAACATACCGATACAACAAGTGGAAGACAAAGAAGCTCTAACATTGTTAGTAAAAAAGATGACCTTAACTCTAGGTCACAATTCTCCACTTGGTGACAATGAAATCCGAGATGTTCATAGGAACAAAGCCGGAGCTATAATAGTAGATTTTAACACGACGATCCGTAAAGAAAAAATGATTACCCATTACAAAGCCTTTAATAAGGCTAAGAAGCAGTCCAAAGAACCCACTCTAAACACTAATCACCTTGAACTCCAGTGTTCTCTAAAAGAAATATATATCTCTGAGCGTCTCACAAATAAAACGAAACGCCTGTTCTATATCGCGCGGCAAAACGTAAAAAACAATATAATTGCAGCAGCGTGGACCTCATATGGGAAGCTTTTCATAAGAAAGAATGAAGACTCCCCACCTCTGCGTATCACTGAAGAGGAAGAACTCTCAAGTCCACTATGACTAATAAATCGGATCTACATAATGTCGCAGATACGATTTTTTAACATTTGTCTTTTGTTCTATAGTTTATTTCTTTTTCACTTTTATTACCTACATAAAGTTAAACTATTATATTACACAAAAACCGGATATATCCAAACATTATGTAAGTTTGTTAACTTTGTTTACTGCTTCCTACTATTAATTATTGTCTTTTTACTGATTTTACTTAGTTTAAGAAAAATGTTTTTATATTATATAGTACTTGTATTAATAATCAATACTGCACGCTCAACTAATATATTGTATCAAAGAATGCATGAGTTAATTAAGAGAAAAACATTCAATTATGTATTAGTTTCAATTGTTACTTTGAGCTACACAACAATACTCACAAACACTACTCAAAAATATATTCAACCACACAACATCACACAATTACATACAAATACTAACATAACGCTCACATACCACAATCATAATACGAACACACAATACACCCAATCATACCACTCACAACTATACAACAACCGCATACACAACCAACTACAAAAACACACTTTCAAAAACCTACTCATCGAGCCTTTGACCTGGGGAATTCAGACAAGTGCCTGTCGTAATTTTAAAACAATATCCAAAGCGTCGCGCCGTTGCAGCGATGCACACGACTCTGATATTAAAGCAAACAGATGCAAAACATAGAAGACATAGGCACGGATCTGGACTCCCTTAACATCGCTCAAACAATAAATTGTGACGTGGAAGACGTACATAGACATATAAAATCTAATAACAACAACTTGAACATTATCTCACAAAACATACGTAGCATTAATTGTAATCTAGATAATTTTACAACATTAATACAAAGAACAGAAACCGACTGGGACATAATAATCCTTTCTGAGTGTTGGCTAAAATCGGAAAAAGGCGTGAAAGATATCACCGAATACAATACCTCAACAACTACGAATCACAAATCGCAAAACGAGGGTGTCGTTATCTATCACAAAACAAACCTACAAGGTTTAATAGAAGAACCAGTCCTGGAAGATGCCAACTGCCTCATACTCAAGATAAAAAACCACACCTGCATTATTGGAGTATACAGACCGCCTCGATACCATGACATTACAAAGTTTCTCAACTCCCTCGATGCAATACTAACAAAACTATCAAACTTTAAAAATATAATTATATGTGGAGATATTAATATAGATATCTATCCAGAGAAAACCGACAGGCGCTCACAAGAATACTTAAATCTGCTTGCCAGTCACGGGATGCTACCTGCCCACACGCTTCCAACACACAGCCGGTCGTGCATAGACCACTATATACTACGGTCCAAACTAAAAGCAACCTGCTGCGTCATGAACAGCTCTATAACGGATCATGACTGCGTTGCACTCAATCTAGAACTCAAGACCAAAGTAGGCTCTGAAAATACCATCACCAAATTAAAGCTGGAAGAACTTGACATGGAGATACAAGCAATAAATCTGGAGCCCATCTATATTTCAACAAACACTAACGAAGCTGCCCTATA
Organism: Schrankia costaestrigalis; assembly: GCA_905475405.1. NCBI lineage: Eukaryota > Metazoa > Arthropoda > Insecta > Lepidoptera > Erebidae > Schrankia > Schrankia costaestrigalis. The sequence continues at coordinate 18,286,435 of FR997829.1, read as the reverse complement.
TCTAACCACCCAGCTAGCTACGGCTATAGCAAATAGCACAAAAACTATCAATCCACCCAAAAGGAAAATGATAAAAAAACCATGGATTACAAATGGCCTATTACGATGTCTAAAAAATAGAGATAACTTACACAAAAAAACAAGGAAAGAACCAGACAACATCATTCTCGTTACTACATACAAAAGGTATAGATACTTCTGCGTATCAGTATTAAAAAAAGCAAAAAGAGCCTATGAGAAGCAAGAAATAGATAAAGCAAAAAAGAATACGAAACAGCTGTGGAATATAATTAAGTCTCTAGCTAACACTAAAAGCAAGGAAGATAGTTCAAGAGCATTATTAAAAACTGGGAGCGAACAACAAACCCTCAATCAAATCAATACATACTTTGCCAACACAGGCAAGAGATTGGCTGAGAACATAAATTTACAACATGTAGAAAACAACGTGCCCGCGAATCACCCCAGACAAATCACAGCAATAGACTCCTTTTTTATGACGCCAGCATCTGAAGACGAAATAAAAAAACTGATAGAAAGCCTAAAAGATAAACATTCGGCAGATATCTATGGAATAACCAACCATATAGTCAAAAGATATAACCAAGTACTGGTCAGGCCAATTACTCATATATGCAACCTGGCAATTACAAATGGCATATTTCCCGACGTGTTTAAAACAGGGTTAATAAAACCAATATACAAAGGGGGAGACAAAACCTGTGTTGACAATTACAGACCGATCTCGATACTGCCCACCCTGTCAAAAATTCTAGAAAAGATAATGAACTCACGCCTCGTAAAATATCTAGAGACCAAAAAAATCCTCGCCCCTTCACAATATGGCTTCCGAAAAGGAACCTCCACTTCGGCCGCAGTACTTGACCTCACGCAGGCCATAACCTCCGCTTTAGACACGAAGAAGAAATGCCTAGTAATATTTCTAGATATTGCAAGGGCATTCGACTCTGTCTCAATTCCCCACCTCCTCCTGAAACTCGAACAAGCTGGAGTGCGAGGACTCACTTTAGACCTGTGTAGAGACTACCTGGAAAACAGGAAACAGCGAGTAAAAGTTGACACATGGACCAGTGAAGATGCAAACGTTACCTTCGGCGTACCTCAAGGGGGAGTTAATAGTGCCACGATGTTCCTTTTCTACATAAACGACTTGTGTCAGATGAAACTAGAAGAAGGGCAAATTTATACATACGCAGATGATACAGCGATTTTCTTCAAGGGAGATACCTGGGCTGAAACCTACAAGAACGCCCAGAAAGGGTTTGATAAGGTGAACAGGTGGCTTAGAGACAACCTCCTGACACTAAACACGACCAAAACCAAATACATTCCCTTTAGCATAAAAACCATATACTCACCAGGACTCGAACACACCATCACTGCCCACACGTGCAACACTCACTCAACTCACGCATGCAACTGTCACACACTTACAAGAACCACTAGTATAAAGTACCTAGGTGTCATCTTGGACAATACACTCACATTTAAATTACACATTGAGGCCCTGTCATCAAGGTTACGCAAGATGATATACATAATGAAGTCGCTAAGACACATAGCAGATCTAGCAACCATTAAGACAGTATACCTTGCTATTTGTCACTCCCTCATAGAATATTGTATAGTAGCGTGGGGTGGTGCCGCAAAGTCTCACATGATCAATGCAGAGCGAGCACAAAGAGCCCTGCTAAAGGTAGCAGCGAAACTGCCATACCGTCACCCTACGCATAAGGTATATGAGCTATGGAAAGTCTTAAGCGTAAGGAGAACATTTATCCTTAGGGCAATACTCCTAAAACACTCACAAACACCATACGAACCAAACAAAATAAAAGACAAGAGACGTATGGGACAAGTAATCATACAGCACAGACACAACACAGCTTTTTCACAACACTATCTTGGATACCTAGGACCATACCTATATAATAAGATGAACAACAAATTAAAAATTTACTCACTAAATAGCTACAACTGCAAAAATACTATCATAAAATTCCTTCTCCCTCTAGATTATGAAAAAACAGAAAACCTACTACGACCCCTCAAATAATACAAACAAATAATATAATTTAAAAATGTCAAATAAGTATACAAAAATCTTCCGCCAACAATACACATCTCATCACACACACATACATACATGTTCACACGAAACTATACATCCCAACTTATCCTAACACATAACCACACACTACACTACCGATATATAAGTACGATTATTATAGAAACAATTATTATTGTTAATAGAGTAAGTGTATAGAAATAATGTTAAAACACCTATATCATCATCACAATTAAAGTGTGACACATAATTTGTTGATGGGCCTGGTGACCAGTGGCACAGGTATAATATACCTTTTTCTGGCACCAGTCCTTCACAATACGCAAAATGATTATAATCATAGATTTAAGTAGTTATTAAGAAACAATTGTGAAGGAAATAAAGAGATTATTTATTTATTTATTATTTATTAAATAAATAATAAACATAAGTATATAAATAAATAAAATATTTCTCACACATTCACACAACGCCATCTAGTCCCAAACTAAACAAAGCTTGTACTATGGGTACTAGACAACAGATAAACATACCTACTTAAATACTGTTTTTTTTTGTAAATACATGCACACCACAGAGGTCGTCATTTATCACCTTTGCGTGTTATGAACTTCAAGGTTTACATTGGTTGTGGTGTTAACAACAGTTCATTAAGTTAAAATCGTAGAATCCTTGTCAATGAGAGGATTATGTGATGCGAATCCTTTACAAAAGCCAGTGTTTTTCAAGCTAGAAGTAGTCACTCAACTTACTTTTCATGAACTGAAGTGGAATATTTGAATTAGGGTCCGTTCACACAGACCGGCTCGGAGAGGAGAGCACATTTTTGTCACGCTGAAAACAGAGTTTTACGTAATTGTAGTAAAGTGTAATGTTGCATGGTCATTGCTTTTGTCATTCAAATTCCTAGAAGGTGCTTGGTGTAAAATAATAAGAGGAGCTAACCGGCTCCGATTGCGTGATGCCAATGCAATTACTAGACGCAATGGCGCTTCCTACTTATGTATTATTAGCAATCCATTTAAGGTCGGTGGTTGATGTGACTTTGGTTTATTTAACTGTTACAATCAATAAAAATATAATCTTGAACGAAAGGGATTACGTTAAATTCCCCAATTTTACAAAAATGATCAGCCATGCTCACTTCAAAGGCATAAAATAAACAGATATAAAAACTGTATGTATCAACAAACAAACGAAAAAAAAACATTCAAAACGGCCATGGTAAATGGTTATATAAGTTCGAAATATCACCGCCTATTGAAAACCAAACAAAAACATTGAGCTACGATAAAAACTTTTTAGTTTTCAACGTATTTGATTTAGTGTTTTCAATTCTAAACTGAAATAAAAAAAAAATAAAAAAACGTATATACGTTTTGTACAATTGGACTGTTACTATCAAAAGGCCAATTACAACGAAAAGAATTTGTTAAAATAATTTAAGGTGTAGAGTGAATGTTTTGACAAAGGAGAGAGCTTTTGACAACACTGCAAAGAGGGTTTACATTTTACGTATAATAATAAAATGTTCTTATAAAGCTTCACTGAATGTAGACAAGTATTATTTTAATTAAATAATAGTGTTTATATTATAATATTAATTTTAATTATATGCTTATAACAATGTTATTTATTACTTACTATAAAGTTTTTGATATCTAAACAATTTGAGTTAACATCGTTAAATTTGAAAGAAATTATTCGTTAATTTAAATTAATATAATATAAATAACCTTTGTTTGAGAACAAACTGAAAGCGCAAAAAAACAAACTATACTCGCGTTTTCCATCAGGTTCGATATAGTCGTATTGCCGTGTTTAGTATAAAAGCAACAATTTGTTCTACAGAAATTCATTTGTAAAGTTAATCATCAATGTTATCATTATAGTTTAAAGACATACACTACACATAGGTACACACATTTAGGCCTCCTACAAACATTTCTACTTCGCACGAACTTGTGTCAGAAGAGCAAATAGTTTGTATACTCTCTAAAACTCCTTTCAACAATGCAGCGTATTGCCGTCTCACTAAAGGGGTTAACATTGTCCACTTCTTTATTTCGGGTTGAATTTTTAAAAGAATATGTTCTTTTTCTGGTTTATATGATTGACACTGAAATTAAGAGTCATTATATAATAATCCTCACACATTCACACATCGCCACCTAGTCCCAAACTAAGCAAAGCATGTACTATGGGTACTGGACAACGGATAAAGATACTTAAATACTTTTTTTTTGTAAATACATACATAGAAAACACTCAGACCAATGCAAACAATCATGTTCATGCACACAAAGATTTGCATTGAGCGGGAATCGAACCTAAGACCTTTGCGTAGCAGCCATGTAATATACCGACTGCACCACAGAGGTCGTCAATTGTATGTACTGTAACAAATAACAGATCATTGTGATTTATGTTGGAGTTTTTGAATAAGAACTGGCGAGTTATGCTCTCGCATGAAAGCCATAAGGAACAGTATAAATATGTTGATACTTCTATTATTTGGACTCTTGACACTCCAACCCAAATGCTACTCAACCAATTCATAACAGCCCACTAATGTCCCACAGCAGGGAGGGCCTCCTCCCATGACGGAGGGATACTTGCCCTACTAATACCACGCTGGCCACACGGATTGGTATAGGGTTTAATTTCAAGTTTTCCTTCTTTTTATTACGTGAAGATAATATTCACGGATAGTCCCTTCGTCGTTTTTTACGACACCCATAGGATGAGATGGAGTGGTGACACACTGTATTCTTACTTCGTCACCCGGAGACAACCAACCAATGAACGGTCATTAATAGTTTTTTTACGTTACAAAAGTAAGGGGAAAACCAACTATGTCCAGTAAACAAATTATACAGTTTAGTTTTATAGTCGTTCACACGTGTAAAGTAAGATTTAGTACGCGTTTGTATGTAACTGTTTGTACACACAGCAACTAATCAAGCTAGACACTCATGTACCTTAACACCTTGAAATAAGACACAATTTCAAATGAAAATGTTTAACTTGATGTGTTGCTGTGTGTACTTAACAATAAATTTACGCGCTCAGTGTGTGATTCATGTCTGTTTATGTTCATTATAGCGTTTTTGACTAATGAATATTATGTTATTTTTTAATTAAAAGAAAAGTTAATTTAGTTTTGGAGAGAAGTGTAAAAAATAATAATAAATAAATAATCCTTACACATTCACACAACGCCCTCTAGCCAAACTTGAGCTTGTACTATGGGTACTAGACAACGGATAAACATACAAAAATACTTTTTTTTGTAATTACATATTTATTATACATTAAAACACTCAGGCCAATGCAAACAATCATGTTCATGCTCACAAAGATTTGCATTGAGCGGGAATCGAACCCGAGACCTCTGCGTAACAGTCATGTTATATAACCACTACGCCACAGAGGTCGTCAAACTAAAAATTGAGTGTGTAAGAATATAGTTTGCAGTTTTGTCAATTTTTTCTTATAAAAAAGTCTAAGTTTTAACTCCTGCACTAGGAATGCCCCGAGTCGCAGAGACTATTATAAACATCAATTTAACGGACACGAAGACATCCAGACTTCATCATAACAGCCCATTAATGTCCCACTGCAGGGGCGGGCCTCCTCCCTTGACGGAGGGATACCTGGCCTTCTAATATCACACTGGCTAGACGGCTTTCAATTTGAATGGAAACAATATTGTTAATGACGACCTCGGTGGCGCGACGGTAGCGCAAGCGGGTGCCGTGCAAGAGGTTGTGGGTTCGATCCCCACGTAGGACAAGAATTTGTGAGAACCACAAATTATTGTCCTGGTCTGGGTGTTCTTTGTGTCCTTTGATTGATGTTTGTAAAAGGTCCCCGCGACACAGGGCATGATCCCTAGTGCGGGAGTTGACTTTTTTAAAAATAAAAAAAAAAAAAATAAAAAAATGATCATCATAAAGTTAATAAAAAAAAATTAAAAAGTACTTACTTTCTTTTTTTACTACACAATTAGTCGGATTCTAGAATTCTTAAGTACTCGGTATTTTTATATAGGTACAGTCACGAGCAATAATATGTACACATTGTCAAATTTTCTAAACTATCTGCACTTTTATCTAGACAGTAGAATACCAAAATTAATTCGTAATTTAGAAGAGGTTCCGTACAGTTTTGAACTAACTTTCGAATATTCAATTTTGGATTGGCAGAACTTTAGATAACTGTTTTACAAAATGTGAAAATGTGTACATATTATTGCTCGTGACTGTACGCATAAAAAGACAGGCAATACTTAGAAGCGTCCTAGCCTCAAAAGGCAACTATAATTGGCTCAACTCCAACCATTTTGTAGCATACATATAATATGTAACTAGATCAAAGGAGGTCATAAAACGCAAAAGGTTTTAATTTTGTTTATTTTAATACATTTATCTAAAAAAGAAAATACAACCGAATTGAAAACCTTCTCCTTTTTTGAAGTCGGTTGATAAAATAATATTTAAATAAAAAAACACAGCATTCAATAAAACATTTATCAACATTATCCAATATATAATTTAAAAATAGTATATTTTTCGAGCCTCGTGCTAATGTATCTACAGATTATTTCAAGCCATATTGTTTTCAGAAGGCTTAGGCTCTGAAGTAACGCCTTGCGTTTCTGCCGTAGGAGGCGGGGTAGAGCCCGCATTTAACCTTTTTTCTTTATTGTCCTTTTTGTGTTGACTGTAGAACCAACTAGAAAAAAAGTAAAACGAAAATTTTAAATTTGGAATAAACAAATATTTAATCGTTCTTAAAATTACAGCATCGTTAATTCCAAGAACAATGTAATTGAAACAAGAAATTGTAATTTTTATAATGTTAGTCATAGGATCTAAAAGAACCAGCTTGGCGACACTGAAATTCCTCGAAAATCTCAATGGTGTGTCAAGTATTATAAATAGATCAGTACGTCTCCTAGGCCCAGATTCAGAGACCGCACTTTGACTTTACTTTGAAGGAAAGTTCGACTTTGATACAAAAACGAGATTCAGAGTCCTGTCAAACTCGAACTTTACTTTCCGCTACTGATCTTTACTTCGCAAAGCCAAAGTCGACGATGAGGTTGACTTTGCTCCCAAAGTAAACTTTGCATAACTATACGTCTTAAAAAAGATGCCATTGTGTTAGCAATATTTCCATATATCATAATAAATATTTAATATGGTAGGATTATACCGACAAAATGTCAAATTTTGACAATACTTTGTTTCACATTTGCGTTTGCTTATTAATTTCTGTTTTATTTTCTGACGAATTGTGCTTTTCTTTCTTTTCTTATCTTTCTTTAATTAAGTCCAAGTTAAAAGCAGAAGTTGTGTCGTAAACGAATGTGAACAACAAATCTAAACAAAAACTATACTCTATTTACCTTGGCGTGAGAAATTAGGTAAACAAACCTAGAATGGGTCTTGTTAATATCACGATTACTTATTCATACATAAAATCTATGGTCAATAATATGTCATGACAGCTGAATAAGAATAAAATTACAAATTGATGTTTTTAGATAAAAAATCTTTGAAAGCCTATAAATTTTTGCAGTTTGACAAGTTAACATGTTTATATTAATTCTTATGCTATCTTGAATAGAGTATAGTCCGTCAAAGTTTACAATGTTCCATTTTATGAATAAATGATATTTTTACCTATGCAATATATAAAAATATTTTTAAGAGCTGATAAAAAAAATTAAACCTTTTAAAACCGCTACCTATTAATAACGATAAATCGTGTTTTAAAAAATTATTTTGTGAACGTTTTATCGGTTACATGTTTTAGAATTTAAAATAATAATGTAAAAGCTGCGTGTAGCTGAACAAACGCTTACTTTACTTTATATAGCGTACTTTGCTGTTGCTTTGCTTAGCAAAGTCTAGGTATTGTCTCTGAATTTGAAAAATATGAAAGTAATCTTTCGCATGAAAAGTTTACTTTGGGAAGATTACTTTGAAGCAAAGTAAAGTCACGACTCTGAATCTGGGCCCTAGGCTTAGGCCCAGATTCAGAGTCGTGACTTTACTTTGCTTCAAAGTAATCTTCCCAAAGTAAACTTTTCATGCGAAAGATTACTTTAATGTTTTTCAAATTCAGAGACAATAACTAGACTTTGCTAAGCAAAGTACGCTCTAAAAAGTAAAGTAAGCGTTTGTTCAGCTGCACGCAGCTTTTACATTATTATTTTATGTTCTAAAACATGTAACCGATAAAACGCTCACAAAATAATTTTTTAAAACACGATTTAATCGTTATTAATAGGTAGCGGTTTTAAAAGGTTTAATTTTTTTTATCAGCTCTTAAAAATATTTTTATATATTGCTTAGGTATAAATATTATTTATTCATAAAATGGAACGTTGTAAACTTTGACGAACTATACTTTATTCAAGATAGCATGAGAATTAATATAAACTTGTCAAACTGCAAAAAATTATAGGCTTTCAAAGATTTTTTTATCTAAAAACATCAATTTGTAATATTATTCTTTTTCAGCTGTCATGACATATTATTGACCGTAGATTTTATGTATGAATGAGTAATCGTGATATTAACAAGACCCATTTTAGGTTTGTTTACCTAATTTCTCACGCCAAAGTGAATAGAGTATAGTTTTTGTTTAGATTTGTTGTTCACATTCGTTTACGACACAACTTCTGCTTTTCTGGACTTAATTAAAGAAAGATAAGAAAAGAAAGGAAAGCACAATTCGTCAGAAAATAAAACAGAAATTAATAAGCAAACGCAAATGTGAAACAAAGTATTGTCAAAATTTGACATTTTGTCGGTATAATCCTACCATATTAAATATTTATTATGATATATGGAAATATTGCTAACACAATGTCATCTTTTTTAAGACGTATAGTTATGCAAAGTTTACTTTGGGAGCAAAGTTAACCTCATCGTCGACTTTGGCTTTGCGAAGTAAAGATCAGTAGCGGAAAGTAAAGTTCGAGTTTGACAGGACTCTGAATCTCGTTTTTGTATCAAAGTCGAACTTTCCTTCAAAGTAAAGTCAAAGTGCGGTCTCTGAATCTGGCCCTAAGGCCCAGATTCAGAGTCGTGACTTTACTTTGCTTCAAAGTAATCTTCCCAAAGTAAACTTTTCATGCGAAAGATTACTTTAATGTTTTTCAAATTCAGAGACAATAACTAGACTTTGCTAAGCAAAGTACGCTCTAAAAAGTAAAGTAAGCGTTTGTTCAGCTGCACGCAGCTTTTACATTATTATTTTATGTTCTAAAACATGTAACCGATAAAACGCTCACAAAATAATTTTTGTAAACACGATTTAATCGTTATTAATAGGTAGCGGTTTTAAAAGGTTTAATTTTTTTTATCAGCTCTTAAAATATTTTTATATATTGCTTAGGTAAAAATATTATTTATTCATAAAATGGAACGTTGTAAACTTTGACGGACTATACTCTATTCAAGATAGCATGAGAATTAATATAAACTTGTCAAACTGCAAAAAATTATAGGCTTTCAAAGATTTTTTTATCTAAAAACATCAATTTGTAATTTTATTCTTTTTCAGCTGTCATGACATATTATTGACCGTAGATTTTATGTATGAATGAGTAATCGTGATATTAACAAGACCCATTTTAGGTTTGTTTACCTAATTTCTCACGCCAAAGTGAATAGAGTATAGTTTTTGTTTAGATTTGTTGTTCACATTCGTTTACGACACAACTTCTGCTTTTCTGGACTTAATTAAAGAAAGATAAGAAAAGAAAGGAAAGCACAATTCGTCAGAAAATAAAACAGAAATTAATAAGCAAAAGCAAATGTGAAACAAAGTATTGTCAAAATTTGACATTTTGTCGGTATAATCCTACCATATTAAATATTTATTATGATATATGGAAATATTGCTAACACAATGGCATCTTTTTTAAGACGTATAGTTATGCAAAGTTTACTTTGGGAGCAAAGTCAACCTCATCGTCGACTTTGGCTTTGCGAAGTAAAGATCAGTAGCGGAAAGTAAAGTTCGAGTTTGACAGGACTCTGAGGGCCAGATTCAGAGACCGCACTTTGACTTTACTTTGAAGGAAAGTTCGACTTTGATACAAAAACGAGATTCAGAGTCCTGTCAAACTCGAACTTTACTTTCCGCTACTGATCTTTACTTCGCAAAGCCAAAGTCGACGATGAGGTTGACTTTGCTCCCAAAGTAAACTTTGCATAACTATACGTCTTAAAAAAGAGGCCATTGTGTTAGCAATATTTCCATATATCCTAATAAATATTTAATATGGTCGGATTATACCGACAAAATGTCAAATTTTGACAATACTTTGTTTCACATTTGCGTTTGCTTATTAATTTCTGTTTTATTTTCTGACGAATTGTGCTTTCCTTTCTTTTCTTATCTTTCTTTAATTAAGTCCAGAAAAGCAGAAGTTGTGTCGTAAACGAATGTGAACAACAAATCTAAACAAAAACTATACTCTATTCACTTTGGCGTGAGAAATTAGGTAAACAAACCTAAAATGGGTCTTGTTAATATTGTAGTGGTGTATGTGTGCATGTACAATATAAGTACATGCACTGTTATTAATAAAGGAGTATTATAACTGCACTCGCGTGTATCACTTGTCTCTCTCCCCTAATCCCATCCTTACATGGCGACCATGCCAGGATGGATCCGCAAGGCATCGGATAACAAGTGCGAATTTATCAGTTATATTGATAATATTGAACAACTTTTTTTTAACATGAACCTTGTGACTTTTTATAAAAGAAAAAAAAAAGTGTTATAAAAAGTGTTTAAATAAAACCAAATATTTGTAAATGTTGGCGTAGAAAGTGTCACCACTAGGAATGGTGAAGTGGTGATGTGGTATTGCTTCGTGCAATTGCAGGTTCAGGACGGAGAATAGAGGCCATGATATCGATATGGGCTGAATTGGAGTCGGCATGGCGCCCCTCTGTCGGGTGCATGCCATGTCGCGAAGGTCGTCGATGTCGAATCAAATTCGTGATTAAAGTGAAAGTGCGTAGTTAAAGTGTTATTTTTTAAGCTACTAGCATAGATTAAAATATTAAAATAAATATTTTATTTTTCATATAATCATAATGTCTATGTATTTTGTTTTATCAAAAATAGGTACTTACTTAAAAACTAGATAATCATAAATCGTTTTATAGTTAATATTAATTTAGTAAATAGGTACCTATAATAAATTGATTATATTTTTAACGATTTAATACGTTTTAGAAAATGATTTGATTATTTTTATTGATTATTATAATTTTTTTAATCTAATTAAATATGAGTTTTTTGTAATTATTAAAAAATATTAGGTACAAGTTTCAATTTGTAATAACTATTATTTTATAAATTAGTCATTTTATACGTAATTATTAAATTTATGTTATAGCCTGGATACTACTTTGTGAAATTGAGATGTGATAACATTCCATTCCATATTGGTATAGGTACTTAGCAACAATACATACCTTTGAACTGGTGATGATATTGTTTAGATTTGCCAACCATATAAGGTTCGGAATTTGTATACAAGTTAAATGTAGAGTTGTAATGTGACTTTATTGTTGACTTAATATTTTAATAGAATGATATAATTTTATGTTGTGCTCAATGTGAACAAAAGTAAAATATTGACTTATAATAATGAGTTAGGTACATGTTGTCTTTACCTAATAACATGAAAAATTTAAAGCAATTGCTTATAAGCAAACGATTGTAAATTGATAAATATTTTTGAGATGTTTATGACAGTTGGATTAGTAGATGAAGGATAGGATGCCAAGTGACGTACGTTGGTTCGAATCCAATGAAATGAGATTTAAATACCTATAACGTACTTATGACGAAAATGTGTGATGATGTTTTATTGTCATAATAATAAAAAAAAAATGTAACTGTAAGTTTAATAACCATTTCCTGGGACAATCGGACTGATCAACCGCTGCCTGTGGAAATCGTTATCTAGCTACGGGTATAATTACGAGACTTGTTGTGTTAGACAGAGGTAGTGAAATAAATAATGTAAAAAAAAAAGTAATTTAAAAGAATTACATGCCATGTTTTACGATCGAATATATCGCGAGCCGAATATTTGAGTGAACTTGTGCATTTTGAAATGTAAAATGAATAAAAATAATGATAAAATTATAATGAATAAATATTATAAAAAATATTAAAATGGTTAACCAAAAAGAAAGTAGATAGAATAAGTGGACCGGCCACTACTAAAATTAAATGAATAGAGATGTTAAATAATTATGTATCTTCTTCATCGCAAATCTCGCGAGCCGAATTTGTGAAAGAGTTACAAGAATTTTGACTTTGATAAAAATATATGATAATAAATAAAGATTAATGAAAGTCATAAATATAGTACTTTGAGGTACTAACTTTTTATGTAATTAATTCCACCTCTTCGTAGAGTGTGATGTCACGAATTTTGACTATGATATTATTTATTTTCAGAACTATTTTTTTATTGTGCTTAGAATTAATCAATATTATTTTAATTTTTTGTATCAATCATATTAAGTTTTAAGTTTAGTTTGTAACTTATGTAATCTAAAAGAAAAAAAAAATTTTAAGTATTTGTTTTTTTTCTAGGACCTTTTTTTATTGTGCTAAGAATTGTAATATTATTTCTTATATCAATTATATTAAATTTTAATTGTAAGTTATGTTATTTACCCAAAAAAAAAAACTCATATAATTTGTTTTTTTTTTCGTGCACCCCCGGAGGTGTAGTGGTGTATGTGTGCATGTACAATATAAGTACATGCACTGTTATTAATAAAGGAGTATTATAACTGCACTCGCGTGTATCACTTGTCTCTCTCCCCTAATCCCATCCTTACAATATCACGATTACTCATTCATGCATAAAATCTACGGTCAATAATATGTCATGACAGCTGAAAAAGAATAAAATTACAAATTGATGTTTTTAGATAAAAAATCTTTGAAATCCTATAATTTTTTGCAGTTTGACAAGTTTAACATGTTTATATTAATTCTCATGCTATCTTGAATAGAGTATAGTCCGTCAAAGTTTACAACGTTCCATTTTATGAATAAATGATATTTTTACCTGAGCAATATATAAAAATATTTTTAAGAGCTAATAAAAAAAAATTAACCTTTTAAAACCGCTACCTATTAATAACGATAAAATCGTGTTTTAAAAATTTATTTTGTGAATGTTTTAGCGGTTACATTTTTTATACTATAAAATAATAATGTAAAAGCTGCGTGCAGCTGAACAAACGCTTACTTTACTTTATTTAGCGTACTTTGCTAAGCAAAGTCTAGGTATTGTCTCTGAATTAGAAAAATATGAAAGTAATCTTTCACATGAAAAGTTTACTTTGAGAAGATTACTTTGAAGCAAAGTAAAGTCACGACTCTGAATCTGGGCCTGAATCTCGTTTTTGTATCAAAGTCGAACTTTCCTTCAAAGTAAAGTCAAAGTGCGGTCTCTGAATCTGGCCCTTAGACTAGGACCTATAATGGACTTCGTAGTAAACTGTTATCACATTATGTGCATAACATACAATTTAATAATGCGCATAACATAATTTTCTTATCATAAAAACCACTATCGTAACAAGTAGCGTTTTTTCGTATCTGCCTACCCCGGACGGGATAAGGCGTGAGTTTATGTATGTAAGTAAAAACCACTTGAAAACTAGAATCGTTTATAATTTTAGACAAACATGTCAATTCTCGTACCTTAAAATCGTTTCAAAATTTTTTAATGATTTTTATGTGCGAGAATTGAAATGCTGTAGGTCAAAACCGATTTTCCTTCACAAAGGATTAAGAATTTATAGATAATTGTTATCAGCCAGTGGCACAAGAAACACTTGATCTACAACAAACAACAGGCATAAGTAACCAACACCTCCTTTTCAAAGTCCCTCAATAAACGAAGGTATTTCTTTACATCTGACAAAATATTTTTTGAACAATAAAATATTCACCTAAAGACTCTTCATCTGAATAGGCCTATAACAGCTGCGACATATTAGCCGTCCTCGCTGTATATATTTAACTAGCTGACCCGTGCCCACTTCGTTGGACCGCGAAAAAATCGCGTCAGTTTGTTAAACATATTTCATTACTGCTCCACTCCAATTAGTCATAGCGTGATACTATATAGCCTATGACACTCCCCGATAAATGGACTATTCAACACAGAAATAATTTTTGAAATCGGTTCAGTAGATCCAGAGATTACCCCCTAGAACTTCACAAACACACAATGACACAAACACACAAACTTTACCTCTTTATAATATTAGTATAGATATAGATAAACAAAATAATATAATAGGAGACGATTCTTAGAAATACGGTATGTATCTCTTAGTAATATTTAAGAGCTACAGGATTTTAGTAATTGCGAAATGGCCATTAATTTTAGTATTAATTTAATTAAACCTTGTTTATAAGCCTTTGCTTGCATGTAAGAAGATTATTCTGGATTGACTTATCTATTATATTGTTATATAATTAAATTTTGTTATTTCCATTTCTGTAGCGAATTATTTAAGACTTTCAGGGATATTGGTGCTTCAGAAAGGTAGAGTGCGTAGCGCCCGAAACCGACATGAAGGTAAAAAGCATGAAGCTTTGTAAAAAAAAAAAGTTAAAAAAGAAGAAAGTGCCAAGTACTACGGTCTTTGAAAAGATCGTAGTACTTGGCACTCAGTACTCTCTGCTACCCCCGTGGGAATAAGGCATGAGTTTATGTACGTAATTATTATTTAAGAGCTGGTATGAACATAAGATATTGCCAAAAGTGTTAGTATACCCTGCAACAGGACTTCACATACCTGGATAACTGGCTTGTTATATACCTGGATGTTAATTACTTGCTTTGACCTATTGGCTATAGGGTCACTCTATATGCCGTGGAAATAGGTGCGAGCAGTACAACAGCCAAATAAAATAATAACATAACATAACAAATAATATAACATACATACATCTCATCAAACTCGCGCAATTTTCCCATGAGAGTCTTGCGCCCTTTTCCTCCGAGATTATTTTTAATACTCGTATAAGTACTGTTACTTTACCTAAATATCCCAAGTGCTGGTATAGTAAACAGAATGCTGACGAGGAAAACGGCTCCCGGTAGTATGTTCAGCGTCGCTATGTACACTCGGGAGTACAATGGTGCAAATATTATAGGCATCATAGTCTCCGCTACGCCGAATAGTGAGTACACTTTACCTGTAAGTTGAAGGCAACTATTAAAATAAAGGAGATAAATTATAACTAGAAGGCATGGTGATTCATCATAATCATAGCAGCCCAGTAATGTCCCACTGCAGGGACGGGCCTCCTCTCGTGACGGAGGGATACTTGGCCTACTAATACCACACTGACCAGACGGATTGGTATATGGTTTAATTTCTACTTTTTCGTCTTTTTATTTAGTAAAGATAATATTGACGGATAATCCCTTAGTCGGTTTTTACGACACCCCATGGGATGAGATGGGGTGGTGACATAATATTGTATTTTTACTCAGTCACCACACAGAGGCATGGTGATTATTGTTCTTAAGTGTCACGAGCAAGATCGTAGGTTCATTTATTTCTTTTTCTGCAGAAGCAAAGCTCTGTATCGAGATTCGAAGAATATAATACAAAGATTTAGTTGTGGATAACAACTAAATCTTCATATTATATTCTTCATATTATATTCATACTATATTGTATTCATACTTCATACTATACACGGGATACGGGCAATATCAGCTGCAACAACTGCCTGCCTGTTTACAAATAATAATAATAATACTTTGACAGTGTTCCCCATTCTTGGCTAATACAAATTTTAAAAATTTACAGAATAAATCCCAAAATCATTAATTTCTTACACAATATAATGGACAAATGGAAAACCACTTTTCAAATTAATAACCCTAACAGTACCATCACTACACGTCAAATATCAATTAAAAAGGGAATATATCAAGGAGACGCCCTAAGTCCTCTGTGGTTTTGCCTTGCCTTAAATCCTCTATCCCGACAACTACAGGACTCCCAGGTTGGATATTGTTTTAAAAACCCTCCTATGGTAACATCAATATCACATCTCATTTATATGGACGATATTAAGTTATACGCACAGACTACAAAACATATGCAGGATCTTATAGAAATAACGTCCAATTTCAGTAAAGACATACACATGCAATTTGGATTAGATAAATGTAAAACACTCCACATAATAAAAGGTAAAGTCCAGCCTGGTGACTACACACTTAGTAACACAGAGACAATAACAGCAATGCAACCAAACGAACTATACAAATATTTAGGGTACACACAGTCTAAAGTTCTCTCACACCGACATAAAAAATACGCTCACTACAGAATACAAAAGAAGACTTAACGCCTTATGCAAACGTCAACTCTCAGGTAAACACCTTATTAAAGCCATCAACACTTACGCCATCCCCATTCTGACATATTCATTTGGAGTCATAAAATGGACTAAGACAGATACAGCACAATTAGAACGAACAACACGCACTACACTTACAAAACATAACAACTTACACCCTAAATCTGCAATAGAGAGGCTAACAATCAATAGACTGTATGGAGGCAGAGGCCTTATAGACATTGAACACTTGAGGCAAAAGCAGGTCAATAACCTAAGTACATTCTTCCAATTAAAATCCTCCACAAGTAATATTCATAAAGCTATAGTGATGAACGACCACAACTACACTCCACTTAATTTATCACAACCACAAAACACGAAGAATGGAAGAAAAAAGTCCTTCACGGTCGACACCCACATGACCTACAGCAACCTCACATTCATCAATTAGCATCGAATAAGTGGCTCAAAATTGGTAATTTATTCCCAGAAACCGAGGGATTTATGATTGCTATCCAAGATCAGGTTATTAATACTAAAAACTATAGGAAATTTATTATTAAGGACTCATCCATAACAAACGACAAATGTCGTAAATGTCACACCCAATCCGAAACCATTCAACACATAACAGGAGCATGCACAACACTCAGTCCAACTGACTACACACACAGACACAATCAAATAGCAAACATCATTCACCAAAATCTTGCCCTCAAATACTCTCTCATTCTAGACACTAAGACTCCTTACTACAAATACACACCACAGACCATTCTCGAAAATGAATCACACAAACTGTATTATGACCGTGCAATACTCACTGATAAAACAATTCCCTGCAATAGACCGGACATAATTCTTCAAGACAAAATAAACAAATTCACTTATTTAATAGATATCGCAGTACCAAATACACATAACTTACAAAAAACAATAACAGAAAAAATTAGTAAATATTTAGAACTTAAAGAAGAAATAACAAGAATCTGGAAACAAGAAAAAGTTTACATAGTTCCCATAGTTTTATCAACAACAGGCATAATCCCAAATCATCTTTTCCATAGTCTCAAATTGTTAAACCTAAAGGAATCAGTATACATAACCATGCAAAAAGCCGCAATTTTAAATACATGTCGTATAGTAAGAAAGTTCATGCAAATTGATGAAAACGAAATTGACCCTCATCATAACACACCTAGCACACTAACGTACAACACACCCACTACATAAACTCACAACACTCACTCACATATATACACACACACACACACATGCACACACGCTACATTTACTTGACTTCGGTCCGTAATGTAATCAAAACCAGCATAAGCTGAGAAAAAAAAAGTACAAAACAAAAATAATAATAATAACCAAGTAGCCAGAATTGTCCACCAACAACTTGCTCTTAAATATTATCATCTTGTCGATGCAGAAGTACCGTATTATAAGTATGTACCCGACCCAGTTCTCGAAAATAGTAGTGTTACATTATATTGGGACCGATCTATCATCACTGATCGGACTATTGTTGCCAATAAGCCAGATATTGTGGTGATAGATCGGTCAGAACGCCGAGTAATGATAATCGATATCACCATTCCTCATGACGAGAATCTTGTTAAAGCAGAAAAAGACAAACAAACGAAATATTTGGACTTGGCTCACGAGGTTGTCGACATGTGGAATGTTGATTCGGCGATCATTGTTCCGATAGTACTTTCGGTCAATGGACTTATTCCAAAGAGTCTCTATCAACATCTACGGAGACTCTCGCTTGACAGTTGGATCATAGGTCTGATGCAGAAGGCAGTACTGCTTGACACGGCACGCATTCTGAGGAGGTTCCTATCTCTGGAGCCCTAACCACCGGTAGCTTGGTCCCTGTACCCGATGCCGGTGGGTCTACCTTTTTTTTATACTTTTAAATGTTTTTATTTTTTATATCTATATTTAAAAATGTAACTAAATGTGATAAATGTAAATAAAGAGAATAATAATATTATATTACAGACAAAAATACACGTTGTTTGAGTTTCGGTAACGTTTCTTATGCTTACTTCAGTCATAAGCATAACATTACATACACCGTGTATTTTAGTCGACATTAAAGATTTGAACCAAGCAATCAGTAGACTGTATATAAGTCATTTATGCAAAAAAAAGTTTTAAATTAGACTTAAAAACTTCAAAAATACTAAAAATAATACTTTATTAGTTTAAAAATGCAACACGCTTTACACTAACGTAGGTACAAAAGCTCGGCGCGGGCACTGACCTGCGAAACACACACCGCGCGTAGATACTTACGTGAAATACGTCGCAAGCGCGCGGGTCGATCAGCTGTTCCTTAATATCTACGACACCTCATACCCTATTGCTATAAAATAATGTATTAAAGACAGTACCCTGGGTCGCGGGGATGTTTACAAGTATCAATAAACGAAGACAAAGTCAGGACAAACATTAATGGATCGTACAACTCGCAGGATTCGAACCCGCGACCTTGTGCTCGGCAGCTGCATAGGTACGCGACGAATTAAATTAAACCAAATGTTACATTTTATGTTACTTTATTTTAATTTCATGTGACACAGTAAATAATAGTTTATAAACATTTAAACAAGAGTGTAAGTCTTATTAGTCATTTCGCATTCTTTTGAATTGAAAATTAGTTTTGGTCCGTATTTACTACATAACTAATAAAGAGGAATTATTAAACAACAATATGTGAGGTACCTCTTTACTTGTAGTGTGAACAAAAATAATAGCTAATCAATGTGGAAAACGTACAATCGCAAGATACCTGAATTATTATTAGTTATTTATGCAAATCTTTGTGTGCATGAACATGATTGTTTGCATTGGTCTGGGTGTTTTCTGTGTATAATATGTATGTATTTACAAAAAAAAAGTATCTAAGTATGTTTATCAGCTGTCTCGTATCCATAGTACAAGCTCTGCTTAGTTTGGGACTAGATGGCGCTGTGTGAATGTGTGAGGATTATTTATTTATTTATTTATTTACCTATTGGTACTGAAATAATTGTTAAAACTGCTTCCCATTTTGTTATAAACACTTAAACACAAGCGTGCACTTTTTTTAATATCTTCACGAATCCTGATTAGGGTCACTAACCGTCACTTTAGGTATCACTTTTATTTTTATTTCGTTTTACACAATATGAATGGCTGACTTCGAAGTGCCGCCGTGCAGCCGTTCTAGTACTTCGTCGAGGATGTCGTTCGAAATACTCTAACATGTTTTCTTCGAGGGCCGCCGAGTACTGTGGTTGGTTCACCACGTCCTTGCGGATGTCTAGGTAATCCCGTTGGCGTTGTGTCGCTGCCAAAATAACTTGTATGCTAGGCACCCTCGAGCATAATGCCTTGGCATTTTAACTTTGGAATGATGCTGGAATCAGCGTACAATCTTCTAGCTTCGCTTGAGGTTATCTCCAGCTAACAACATACAATCTCATCACATCTAAATAGTTACTCGACATTCGAGTATAGGCGGTTTTCGTTGTTTATTGCGAGGATGACTGATCATAACTGTGACGTCACGACATACGTAATAAAAAGTTAATTAGACGCACGCACTTCGGCTTGCGAATTTGTGGCTGACTGCGGCGGCGGCCGCGCCGACCGCGGCGGTGCGTTTGAGTTGCAAGTAGGTGCGCGGGGGGTGAGACCACGTGATACGCTAGCGATCTATGCAGATCATTATGATTGGACAAAAGTCCACGTGGACTCTAAAACATTGGTTGATTCAATTTCTTCTGCCATAATCCTACCCAATAAATGCATTTTTAAAACAAAGAAAGGGGCGGCTCTTTAGTTCATGCAATGTACAGTATGGTTTTAAAAATTTTGATTATTTTTTAAATTTAAGATTTCAAAATTAAAGTAGTTCAAATTGATTTTAAATATTACCAAAAATTTCCTAAAATCGGGTACATTAAGTGGTTTAATTCTTTAATGCCGATTGAAATACACGGTGTATAACTGTGAAGGTATTTATGATAAAAATCCCCTGAAAAAGAATACTACTGGTTATTAAGTTTCTCCTTTAAAACCACTTACCTAATTCTTGATACGACACCAATTTTGAGGCTATAGATCTCAGCGCTATCGCCGATGTGCCGTTCAATATTTCCAGTAAAGGTGCTGTAAAATCGTAATAATTATAAATATTAAGACTACCAATTCGAGTTATGATGGTAATAAATCATGATTTAAATGGACAAGATATTGTATTTAGCATTACAACGGTATAGTAAATGAGTCAATAGTCTTTGTGTTAGAACAATAATAAACCACATAAGTTAGTTGTATAAAAAAAGATACAATTGAGAAATGATCTAAGTGCGAGCTCAGACCTAATATTTTTATTTTATAGCTACTGAAATGTGAAGAAAATGCTCAATTAACAAACTCACGTTTTTATGTAAACTAATTAAAAAAATTCTCTCGCCTTCAATTAGTAGTAAATAAATAAATATAAATAAATATTCCTCACACATTCACACAACGCCATCTAGTCCTAAACTAAGCAGAGCTTGTACAATAGGTACTAGACAACGGATAAACATACTTAAATACTTTTTCTTTTGTAAATACATACATAGAAAACACTCAGACCAAAGCAAACAATCATGTTCATGCACACCAAAATTTGCATTAAGCGGGAATCGAACCCGAGACCTCTGCGTAGCAGTCATGTTAAATAACCACTACGCCATAGAGGTTGTCGTCTATCGAATAAGAAAGATACAATACTTACATAAATAAACTTCATAGCCGTTCCTAGCGAAGGCTAGTACTAGAGCTCCACAAATCTTGCTCGAAGCAGATATCATACCAAGTACCGCATCATCAGCTTTTAGTTTCCTGCTGAATACACTGATGGAGAATAAAGTACCTGCGGACAAATTCATCATAATCATAACAGCCCCTTAATGTCCCACTGCAGGGACGGGCCTCCTCCTATGACGGAGGGATACTTGGCCTACTAATACCACGCTGGCCAGACGGATTGGTATAGGGTTTAATTTCAAGTTTTCCTTCTTTTTATTACGTAAAGATAATATACACGGATAGTCCCTTAGTCGGTTTTTACGACACCCATGGGATGAGATGGGGTGGTGACATATTGTATTCTTACTCCGTCACCACACGGACAAATTAGTAACTTTGTATATTTTGTTTTACGTCAAAATAATTCCTATGAAATTCTAATACACAACACTTTTCAAATATCCTTTTATGATCTCCTACACCATACTCTTTTGTAATCAATAAATAGTAAACGTAACAAAATGGATTTACTGAACTAAAATAAAAGGCAAAGTTTAAAAAAAAGTGATGCTAGTATTTCCTGAGTATTGTCGTGACGGACTAGATGGATCTGTGTTGTAAATGAAATAATAAAGATTTTGACTATTTCAAGATATAAATATTTTTGTATTGACATACTCACTAGAATTTATAAGTATAGATAAAACTACTTTTATAAGGCATAAACGATTTCAAGTTATTGATGCTTCATAGCTTGTCAAAGTCTGAAAATACTCGTAGGACCATAAGAGTTCTTAAAATACAAACTCAAGACTAATTGACTAATATTTAACTAATAGTTAAATAATATAACTAATATTAATATAACTAATATTTAACTAATAGTTAAATAATAATATGGTTCAAATAAATAGCTGTAAATCGCTATTTATTTGAACCATTGGAGATTTTTTCTATTAAATAGTTAGATTTTTATTTGCGATTTTTTTAAAAAGAAGTTAAATGGCTTACATTAGAAGACTCACACCACTCCACCTGGACAATATGGAAAGAAGCATACCCTACAGATACCGCATTATCCAGAAGAGAAATGAGCATGTCAATTCTCGTTCCTTAACGTCGTTAAAAATTCGGTTATGTTAACTTTAAGTTGTCATATTTTGTCTTACCTATTCTGCCGTCAATAGCATAGTTGCAGTAAGTACGCTTTATATAGTTTTGAGAAAAACGCGGTTAAAGTTTTAGGTGGAATTTTCTAAATAAATCCTTTGTGTGAAATCGGATCACAATGGTTGATACCTTAAATGATAGAAGACTTCAGCACCTATCTATAACTTATTAAAAAACTAAAACTGAGTAATTGTAAGAAAAAATAAACACATTATTGTTGTTATGCTAAGTATTTCCAAAAGGCTCTTTGATAGGGAACACTTAGCATAAGTACAGTACAAACCTTTGCCTCATTATTAGTTTGTAGGGTTACTTAGCTTAAACACAGTAAGTGAGTGTTTTACTGTATTTAAGCTAAGTAACCATACAAACTTATAATGATTCAAAATTTTTATATTATTAGGTTACAGTGATAATAAAACAACTAGTTAATGGTTTTAACATTGTATTTAAAATAAAGAATGTAGCATATTATACTCTCCAAGTACAACTTGAAACTTGAGCTTAAATCACTGTTTACAATATTGACAAACGAAAAGAGTGTCTAGTTCTTGTTTTGTGACGAACAATTATCTGGCCAAATCACCAAGTGACTTTTATTCCGATGGTGTATAAAAAAAGCTCTGAATGTTGAAACAATGTCATAAACATTTCGGCCTGAAATCGCTTCATGCCATAAGACAGCGTAAGGATTATTTTCTTTATTAGATTTACATAAAGGAGCAAACGTTTTATAACGTAACGCAATAATTCGAGGACAGAATATTGCTACTTTGTAGCTGTCCATGCGAGGTAGCATTACCACCTTTTGAAGATCTACACACACTTAAACGGTGTCATTATACACTTCTCATCAAAAAAATCGAAACTGTCTGCAAGTTTGTGTTTTGTATGAATTATGAGAAAAATGTGTATATTTAGGAATACGTGTTATGTCATTTAATAGGGAATTTAATGAGGTTTTCAAATAATAATGTTAACGTTCTAAATTCAAATTTAATTTTCGTAGATTTTGTGTTTTGTTTAACAAGTCGTTTTTACCCTGTACGTAGTTTGACGGAAATTGATAAAATTATGTACATACATGAAATAAAAGCTAGGAAGCGTTTATTTAATGGCTCATATGTCCCTCCCCAAGGTCTCATTACTGCTTCTGTACGGTTCTTCATCGATCGGATGAGAGTCACGATAAAATATAGTGGCGTTCTGTTCTATTCCTCTTGGATTATATTTTACAGCTGGCTAAGTGTTTTTAAGACATGATCTCTTGCACTAATTCGTCTTTTTTACTTATTGCATAGATGGTAAATCGGATTCATGTCCGGGCTTCTTGCTGGCCAATCAATAATAGAGATATCTACTACGGTATCATAATCTCATACGACGCTCGCTGTGTTTGCCCTAGCATCCTTGTGAGTAAATGTAAAACCGCGGTCAATAAAATGTGCATAGGGTATCACATGAGCTTCAAGATACTGTTCAATGTCCCTATGACTGTTAAATAAGGGGAGACGTGACCCAAAAACAAAGACAAACTCTGTTTTGTCGTTGCCGCTAATTTTTCCACAAATAGTCCACGAACCACCACCATGGATGACCTTTTTTTTTAATCTAGCATGGTGCAAAGTATTATCCATCTCTTCTGTAGACCTTAGTCCTTCCATCCTTACCATACAGTATAATTTAACACTCATTAGAAAGGAGAAATTTGTTCCACTAGATGTATGACCATTTTAGGTAATTGCGTGAAAAGTTAAGACACGCTTTTCGATGATCTGCAGATAATTTCTCCATATTTGCTGGCTTGTATGGTAACAGTTAACGTTCCTTCAACCTTTTTCTAATTATAGAGTCACTTATAGCTACCATAGGTTCATCATGAAGCTGCTACTGCGGTTGAAAGACATTAATGCGTAGATTTTGTATCGAAGTTGTAACAATAAATCGATCTTTTCGGTCAGAAATCAGTCACAATAGACACCTCCGGTCTTCACACAATCTTCTGCTTCTTTGTCCTTCTCACACCTCTGCTCTTGTTCACTCTTCTTTCATGATACAATCCATTCTTCTATGGAATGCCCTCCCTCTCGAGATCAGGATGACTACGAGTCGTGCTGCATTTAAAGTTAAAGTTCGCTAACTGTGTACTGGTTATTAGCAGAATAATTTCCTTCCTTCATTCTTCCTTATTTATATGTTTAGTCTTACATATGTATACACATATTTATA
The DNA here is from genome assembly GCA_905475405.1 of Schrankia costaestrigalis. Taxonomy (NCBI): domain Eukaryota; kingdom Metazoa; phylum Arthropoda; class Insecta; order Lepidoptera; family Erebidae; genus Schrankia; species Schrankia costaestrigalis. The sequence continues at coordinate 18,261,702 of FR997829.1, read as the reverse complement.
TATAAATATATATCTCTTTTTATTTTTATGTATAGTGTGTATTATTTATTATTTAAACTGTTTTAACTATTTGTCGTTTTGCACCTACCAATTTACTTTTCTCTGCATCACCCAATGGTTTGCTGGAAGAAAATGCCTTAAGGCATTAAGCTTACCCTTGTACATCAATTTTATTGTGTGCATAAATTATAAAATAAATAAAATAAAATAAATAATAAATCACCTGTTTTCTGCCAGATCACTAGATGCAATCTTTCAGCTGTTACACGCTGACTAAGTCCAGAATTCAGCAATGCCACCACTTGGCGGTTTTTGCGGGTGAACATCGCATGGATGCGTTAATAAGAGGCGCGAGGAACTCTGGAAGCGGGTTACGGGTTATTAAATAAACGCTTCCAAGCTTTTTTTTCATTTACCTGCGTAATTTTATCAATTTCCATCAAACTACGTACAGTGTAAAAACGACTTGTTAAACAAAACACGAAATCTACGAAAATTAAATTTAAATTTAGAACGTTAACATTATTATTTGAAAACCTCATTAAATTACCTATTATGACATAGTATTCCTAAATATACACATTTTTCTCATTATCCATACAAAACACAAACTTGCAGACTGTTTCGATTTTTTTGATAAGAAGTGTATTTATGTTCTTTTAAGTTTTTCTTATCTAATTTGTAAGCCTTTCTGCTGTCTATACAGACAGCAGAAAGGCTTACAAATTTTGGCTATGTCTACAGACTTTGGCGATGTATAACATAATTATTACATATAGCACAAATTGTATTTGGAGTTTGTGACCATTGTGACCCGATTGCAAACGAAAGATTTGTGTAAAAATTTCGATCCAAAACTTTAACCACCTTTTTCTCAAAACCCCGCGCCCTCCCCGCGCCCTCGTAGTAGTGTATGTAATATTACATTATGTAGGTATTCGGGGAACAGATTATTATATAATTTATTATTCTTTACTGCTTGTAATAAAAGAGAAATTGTACGACTTTACAATAACATATTACGTTCACAGTGAAGCAACTTTACTGCAGTATATTCATGACGTGGTATAATATCGCAGCTATGTAGACATACAAGACCTAGACAAACACTTCTTATAATTAGTAGTAAGATCATATTATACATATGTTCTGCTTAGTATGAGTACAGTATAGCTAATTTACTGTTCACGTGATTTGTGCACCTGTCCGCTATCGCTACATCCTGCTGTCTAAACATGAACACAGGATGGCTACATACTGTCTGTATAATAAAAGTAACCATTACGTTAGATTTGATTACGTTACTTAACATAAAATCAATATAGTATCATACTGTCCTTGTGGTAAGTATTAAGGAACCAACGCTAAGGATCAATTACTAAGCATACATGCAGTATCGCTGCATACTGTTTGTAAGACTAGATACACACTTAGTAAATATTGGGAAGCTGCTTAAGATCAAAACAGTATATCTTCTTAAAGCTTTTATGATTGGCCTATATTCTATTTTTAAACTGTTAATGACCAAACATATTAGCAGTATATATGTCATACTGCTCTTATGCAGTGAGAATCTAAATGAAACTTTTGCCGTAAGTGTACAGACTGTAATCATGCTTTGTGATGTAAAAAAATTGGTCGACTTACTGCAAATTTCTAATTGTTAACTTTGGATCAAAACACGATACAAATAAATGAGTTAGATACAGTTGTAGATCTCGTTATCGTGATCACGGCTGTATACCTAACTCAATTTTGACAAAAACCCGACTTACTGTAACTATGCTACTGACGGCAGTATTGGGTGACAATTTGACAACTAAAAGTTAACTTAACCGAATTTTGAAAGATTTTAAGGAACGAGAATGGCATGCACATTAGATCTTCTCGTTTGCTGATATTAACAAAATTAACCCGGCGTCATGGGGGTGGAAAAGTGTTACACGGACGTTGGGGTGGGTCTCACCGACCCGTTCATAATTTCGAAATTATTTCAATACTTTATACTTAAATAAAAAAGAATATATTTATTTACGTTTATATTGTTGGGTATTTACATGATTAAATAAAACACAAATTCTGTGTTATATTATGTTTCAATTATGTACAATAAAATTTTTAAAAAAGATCTAAATTTTTCAACAATTTTTTTCTCTTCTACTTAAATGTAATATATTATTAATAAACAATCAGTTTTAACGTTCTATTGGCACTTTTTGGTAGGTAGCTAAATAAATTTAAAAGAAAAAAACTAATCATTTGAAATTTTATTTTTTGGTACAGTCAACAGAAAACGCTGGTCTATTTATTACTAAGTACCTACAAAAATACAAATAAAATACATTGAACTTTATGTCACCAGCTATAATATTGTAAATAATAACGAAAAATCAAACATAAAAATGATAAAAACACAGATAATAAGTAAAACAATATCTACACAAAACGGCTCGAAATTGTTACACCGACTGCGGGGATGGGTCTCACGTACCTTTTTTAACTTTGTGCACCTGTATCTCCTACTGCAGCCGTGGCACGACTTACGTATTGCTGGTGACGTGTAGGATAACTCAACAGCTCCAGCTATTGAGAAGAGCAGCAACGTCACACGTATAGTAACCTAACTACAAGCGAAATAAAATGTGGCGGGTCGCACAGACCCAACCCCAATGACGCCGGGTTAAATACAATAAACTATAAGTACAAATACTCAAAAGTTTTGTTCCGTTTACAAAAACAGTACTTATAATGTCTACTAAGTACAACAAAGGTACTCAATGGCAGAACCAGGTGCTATCGATAGCGCAGTATTGGCCATTTAAAGTCGCTAACTGCCGTCATTCGGTTGCAACTTTGTAAGTAAATCGATTCTAACATTAAGTATGTTATTTTCAAAATTAAAGTTTATAGAGCTTTTTACAAATATTACTTACTTTCCTATTAAATAAATCCTTACAAAGTTATAAGGTCGTTCTCATTTTGTCACCAACCTATTTCATTTTGCAGATTTAAGGGAAAATTCGCGCAAATAATCTTTATGAAAAGAAAAGAAGAAAAACTTGAAAATAAAAAGATATAGATCTTGAGAGATTGGTCACCGTGATATACGCCACATACTTATAGAGTACGCCAAAATTCTTGCAGTCATTGAAGGAGAGATCTCCTTTTTGAGGGACATCTATTGTTAATGAGCTCTTGTGATGAAACAAACGACTTACAGCGGGGTAATTGGTGACAGTACTAGTTGAAATGCACAAACGCGCTCTTAGCGTCTTATAGCATTATCAACCTGGCGGGGATGCACATATTTTACCTACTTTGCCAAAACTGCGACCTTCTATCAGCCTGAATTACTAGTGACCAAGACAGAAACATTCAAGGAGTTGCAAAAAGCGTCCAACATTAGTCCCAATAAGACCAAAATAAAACATGGAATCTAAAACGTAAACAAAAAGAACTGACTTCATTTCCTTTCCTCGTTGTATTTAAACAAATTAAACTTTACGACATTTGAATCAAATGAGTTTATGTATTTGAAATGTTGAAACAAAACTGTACTATATAATTAGTTATTACGAGGGTCACTCCTAAATTGTGATTCAAACTTTTTATAAGTGCCCTGAGAGCCGTTTGTGCAAACCCGACCATGCGAGGAGAGCCCATAAATTATAACACAACAATAAAATGAAAGATAGATGCATGATCTCTGTATAGGACTTTTTAGATTAATACATGGATTGAATTATATTTTTTTAAATATTTGAGTTTGGTATACATCGTTTCCTAAATTGAAGAGGTGGATAAATATCAACCATTAATATCTTGCTTGGATAGAGACGGAGTAGTTTTACGGTTATATTATCGATTTTTCGGACCTTACAGTTTTGAACTGCGTGTCTTAAAACATTTCAAAATAGTCATAAAATAATATCCACATTCAAATTTTAAAAAATTAAGTCATAAAAAGTAACAATAATTTACTTACCAACAGAATGAGTGATGAGATTATAAGTTGAATATATGCTGTACTTTACTTCATCCCAATTGAATTGGTACCGAGCAAAGATATACATTATGCTTAGTTCACCTGTTAACAAAATCAAAAATAGTTTAACAACACATACAAATGTTAGTCGTCAGAGGTCTTAAATGAGTTTCAAGAAGACTTCAACCCAGGTAGTCCTTAGTGGTCAATTAGTCAGTAGTAAAAAATATATTCCTCACACATTAATAATGCCATCTGGTCTCGAAATTAGCTGAACTTGTACTATGTGCTATTTTCATCTTATTTTTTATAATATAATTAATTCATCACACACATAGAAAACAGCCCAATAAATGCAAACACCCACATTCCCAAAGATTTTGCATGAGAGGGAATCATCATCGAAATTATTAATACATTTGGTACGACTAAAGTAATTTATAAATTTTCAGAATTCGATTACGAGTTCCTTTTATTTGTAATATTGAACTTTAAAATAACAAGCAACATCCAATTCCTTGCAACAAGTAGTAAATGATTTGAAGTCTAAAATTGTAAGGCAATCATAAGGTAGAGGCTGTGGCTTGTGATTTCCCTGGAGGCTCAACTACCTCCTTGAAGAATGACGGCTGTTAGTAACAGTTTTCTAAAGGTAAATATTTTGATTAAATTTTAGATTCTGTATCAATATTTCTTTTGTAAGAAATGCACACAGTATAAAAGACGAAAAGAAGTAAAATCTGTTACGAAAGGTAATTGGTCCAACTTATCGGTTTGAGGACTTGTATAAGTCAAATCAAAGCAGTGTGTGCCGCTAAAAATGTGTCTTTAATAACCACAGAGTGTTCTTAAAGTACGAGCATTTCAAAAATTCTTTGTGTCGGTAAATAAAATATTTTTGAAAAACAACCTACACATAATTTAAAAAAAACTGAATAATAAACAAATAATATTATTTTTACAGAATTTATATCCCAAGGTTATTTTAAGGTTATACTTTTAAATGACTAGATATTATTGTACAAAAAATGTGTTGTTTCATGCGTCGCTCATTATTGTGGCCTTGTCACTCTAGACTGATCATTAGTCAGTTTACATGAACCTGCTTATTGCACAGTTATATCAGGTTCAGGTCAGTCCTAGTTGAAACTACAGTTATTGCAAGAAACAATAATTCATCCAATGGGTGTCTGTACACACTACCTCCCTACTACACAAGCCTCTTTTTAATATTTTTAAATAGTGCGGTTATGAAAGATGTACGGCATAATAACGAGATGGTTATTCAGTGCGATAAGTCAGTCACTTAGGTTCTCTTGTGGATCTCGTTATTTCTCATCCGATCGCACTGGAAAACGACCAACATAGTTTTCAATTAACCTTTAGGTGACTCTTAGCCTCCTAATAAGACCACTTTTCTGCTCTATACTTTATTAATGTGAGTGCACTAAGCCTAGATATTTGTGTATCGTGTATGGTATAGTTTGTGATCATTATATCCTTGTTTTAAACCTCTCGTGACATAGTTCTGATGTGAGAACTGTTCTGCAAAGACTATTCCAGTAATTAAAAATAACGGATACAAAGTGCACTCGCCTAGTGCGACCTTTACGTCACCAAGAAGTTTTTCAATTTAGTCAACCTTTTTCTAAGCAATTTTTTAACAACCTTTTTAATAAGTTTTAAGGAAGTCCTGTCAATCAAGACAAATAAAAACGTCTATTAACCACAAAAGAAAGAAACATTTTAAAACTATAATCAAATTGCGATACAAGTAATATTTCATATACAGAAGTCGCTGTCTCAACGTACGATAAAAAATGCAAACACTAAATTAATCTTTAATCTACTTATTTTATCACTAAGTAAATATGTAAGCCACACACATAGAGTTAATTTACCGCAACTAATGTAATGTTAGTATTATTAATATTGATCTTTAACCTTACAATGTTAGAACTATATTGTTCTCTGACAATTATTGATAGAGTTGACATCGTTATCTACTTATCTACGCTTAAGCTAGTTTTGTGCTAGAGATACGTGTTTGATAAGGCAATGCATAGAACACCAAACATATTGCTATTTAATTTGGAATATTTTTATTTCTGTTTGGTAGAGTTTACCAAAGTCTTTTATTATAGTGTGACCACAGGAGCTGTGCACCCCCTGAGGTATGCGCGGCGAGGTGGGGGACGAAGAAAAAATAGATGTCCGTTATGGTAGCGTACACGTGATAGTTTTGATAGAAAGGCAACTTTTCTTTTGATAAATTCTTTATGTAAAAATAATGCGTGAAATTCTGACTGAATTAGTGTAAGTAAATGCTTTATGCGAATTCACAGTGGAATATGTCAAAAATCCATGTTAATTTATGTTCATAGTACTGGTACAGATAATATGCTTACAAATGATTTGAATATCTCGAGAACTACAAAACATAGGTATAGTAATTCTGTTAATACAGTAGAAATATAACCCTGAAATAACGCCTGTGTAACACTTTATTTCAATACAAAATTCAATATTATCGGAGATATTAGGGTAGATCTCCAGAGGCGTTTTTTATCGTGTCGGGCTGGAGAAACCCATTTTAAAATCAATAAACGTTATCATTACATTTTTTTATGTACAGTTTAGTATCTAATCTATGTGGTGCAGGGCTGAAATTATGAATTAGTTTATTTTAAAAATTAAAAAAAAAAACTCAAACCCTAAAATCCTGATTGCTCTAGGTTGACCCAACTCACGATTGAATGAGAAAAAATTGTTATACTTTTTAATGAGAAGGTTCATATGTCCGATGTTATTTTATATTACATAGCAGATAGTTAATCTTCATTGTAATAAAATATATTTAGCTATATTAACAATATTTTTGGCACAATTTAAATTTACCGACATGACCTTTAGATTTTATCTAACCTAAAAATGTGCTATGTACACAATGCCTGATTTTGGTCTCTAGATCTCAAATGGAGTGAATTTATTACTTGAGACAGATTACGAAAAACAGTAACACGATTACATACCCATCAAAGTTGCAGTTCGCCCATAAACATCATAAAATCGCATAAAAGTTGACCAGAATCGTGCTCCGCTAAACATCGCCTTATAACTTTAAAAATCACTTCCCGCGTGCCACTTTGATTTACTCTACTCATTGTTTACATTGTTCTTCGTAAGCCAGTATTTGTTTATTGTAGATTAATGAACTAATAAAAATCACAAATTTGACGACTTTATAGGCATATCTGTAATATATTACACTTACTTAATTGATCACAATGTAACCCAAATATACTCATATTTTATTAAAAATATGCAGGTGATAAATAAGAACTCACCCCTTACTCATAAACGCCTTTTAAATTTAATCACTGTTTAGCGAGATTATTATTTTTAAAATCAAACTTATACCAAACAAAACCGTAAGAACTTAAGGTAATCAATTAACTAAAATTTATGAGGCGTTTATGAGTAAGGGGGTAATCTGTACAAAGTAATTCCTAGGAATACTGTAGTGTTAACGATTTCTAATTCCTCATCATTAATCTTAACAATTGGATTTTTTTTTTTTATGCAGAGTTTTTTTGGCATAGTAAACAACTCGATATAGCTCTTGTGTATGCTACCATAACGGACACCTACCTGCTGTCACGAGTTTTGACGGCAGTGTCATAACAATTCGAACATTATATTTTTCTTTAAGAAATTCATGTTCTTAGAGTATTTGATACATTCCGCTAGATGTCATTTTTTTCAAAGTTACATTATAAAAACACAAATAATGTTCATATTTACGCTTAAAACTATGCAATAATGTAAATACTTTCTTGGAGTTATTTAGTAGAAAACTTTTAATAGAAAACTGCTACAGCCGCTCGTGTAGCGATTCGTACCATCCAAATAACTTAAGTATATTGCGTCAGATGTCGCTAGTAGCTACATCATAGACTGTTTATTCTATACCAGTATATAACATGTACTCTATATGTCCACCCCCCTCTCGCCGCGCGCATACCTCAGGAGGTGCACAGCTCCTGTGGTCGCACTATAGATCGCGCAATCCATCCCCGCGCGTGAACTGCTTAAGCTGGTTTAGGTATTTCTGATCTACAATATGTATGTATTTACAAAAACTTTAGTAATTGAGTACAGTCAGCTCCGTAATTGAGCACTAATAGTACAGCTAGCTCCTTAAAAAAGTGACATCTATCATATTCAAATTTAAAGTAACTCCCAAAGTGATCAATGTTAAAAATAAAACCAAAGTCCTATAAATATGTGAAGCACCCATCATGCGCAAATATATCGAACCATTACGATGTTTTTTTTTCGAGCTGACTGTACAAGGACTGCTTAGTTTAAAACCAGATAACGTAATGTGAAACTACGAGGATTTTTATTTATTCGTACATGCATAATTTCTTCTTTAGACGACTTTTACCTTAACTTGACATGGCATGGAATGAGACTCCTTACGGATTGTTTCCATAAACATGATTAAGTACACTTACCCCACATTGGTCCAAATGTCAAGCAGACGACAGTTAATATAAGACAAATCCGCAATCTTCTGTTATTTGGTCCTTTTTTAAATGCTATTTCAACAGTCTCTTTCAAACTATTGAAGTCAAAAAATTCTAGAAGAAATCCAATACAGCCAGATCTTTTTACCTGAAAACGTTGTTATTAATTATTAGCGGTCGATTATGCGGCTGCAGTGTAAGGTGTCGTGGGTTCGAATTCCAGGCAAATCCTGGAGTAAAAACACAATGAAATATTATCGCCACCACTTCTTATAACAAAGTTATTCTAGATTTTTATCTGCAAAAAGGGCTTACTTGACATATTAAAACCCTATACCAATCCAGTAACCAGCGTGCTTGTAGACATAAAGTTATATGTGCATTGCGGAGAAGGAACGTCACTGCAGCGTGATACTTAAGAGTTGATATGAACGGATTCTACGCTCGACCATGTACCGGAAATAGAAGAATATCTTGGATTCTCTATAAGGTTGTCGAAAACATCGTGTGATTTACATTTACTTACAGGGATTTGCAAACTATGTACTACCCGGTCACATTATCTCAAGACCTGACGTCGATAACGTCACGTCGCATCGGACGAATTACTGATGCGCCCGTGGCGAGCGCGGGGTTTGAATGGAGAACGGGACGCGAGGTTCGCATTTCAGCGAGGTCTCTATATAATGTGACCGTGTAGTATAGGTTTACTATGACCAATACATAATTTTGCAAGATCCTAACAATGTAGCTTTGTATATACACGCTAGAAAAGAGCTTACTTATGCCTACTTATAATAGTCCTTGTTCTTTTAGCAAGCTCCAGAGTGATTTTGCTAGAGCAGCAATTGCCTCTACATCCACGACCGTGAAAATTATCTGTGGATCGCACAAACAATTGCGCAGTCTGTAGTCGCACACCGCGACCTACCAGCCATTGAGGTATAGTGTGACCACAGGAGCTGTGCACCCCCTGAGGTATGCGCGGCGAGGTGGGGGACGAAGAAAAAATAGGTGTCCGTTATGGTAGCGTACACGTGATAGTTCTGATAGAAAGGGAATTTTTCTTTTGAAAAATTCTTTATGTAAAAATAATGCGTGAAATTCTGACTGAATTAGTGTAGGTAAATGCTTTATGCGACTTCACAGTGGAATATGTCAAAAATCCATGTTAATTTATGTCCATAGTACTGGCACACATAATATGCTCACAAGTGATTTGAATATCTCGAGAACTACAAAACATAGGTACAGTAATTCTGTTAATACAGTAGAAATGTAACCCTGAAATAACGCCTGTGTAACACTTTATTTCAATACAAAATTCAATATTATCGGAGATATTAACGGTTCTTAGGGGCCGGGCTGGAGTTATTTCATTACGCTATAATATTAAAACTACAACAACTATTTTTTTAAATGTAGGTACAGTCTGTCTATAAAGTCCTAACAAAAAATTAGGGCGCCACTGTGCTACACGTAGCAACCCTATTTAGTCTGACAAAATAGTTTTCAAAACAATTATGTTCAAATAACACTACACTATTAGAGCACTTATAATACTAGGGCATTTCTTAGGTAAGCCTATTGCATTTAAAGTTTTGCGTAGAACTTCAAGACTACAATTAAAATCCATCTCAGTTCTAGCTATCATCTGCAATTTTCTGAGGGTTGGAACTCGAAATTTTACAAAAGTTATGTAAATTGAACATTTGATCTACAATAAATTTAGGCATAACTAGAAACAAAATACAGGTAAAAGGAGAAAAATGTTATATACCTCTTTTTTACTGTAGAACATAATTGTATTTTGTGGGGGAGAGCAGAAATATAGAAACATACATTTACACATTACATTATTTTTAAATTTAATAATTCTAATGGAATGGAAAGAATAACTACAATACCTAACTAAAATTTATTCAGTGTTAAATATTAACCAACAAGATATCATTTAACATGGATTCACTAAGAGCTAAATGATATAAAATTTAATAAAATATTGCAATTAATTATTTTTTGTAGACAGACCAGTCGATGCGAAAGTGACATAGTTTAATTATCAATATCAACCGTAATATAGACATAAAGCAATTAATTCAAATTCAAATTGGAATGAATCTTGACTGAATTATACTAATGCAACTGATAATGTATCAACAGAAATGGTCGTACTACGATTTTTCTTACTTACAATGAATATCATATAATAATATATAAAATGGTTAAAGGCAAAATGCTTTTATAGTGTTGATGAATATATGTCAGATTGCGGAGAATGAGATTGTAGGATATGGATCGTTTTGGTAATGGTGATGTCGAACATCATAATATCTTATTAATTGATTTATGTATTGATTTTACTACCCTTTGTAACCTTTAAATTATAAGACTTAATAATGTATAAGTACATCTTGCTTATTACTATTATATAATATTGTAGACTTATTTGTACTCTTGAACTGACATTAATTTAATTTTACTCAATTTTATCTGTTTAACTGAATTAAACTTAGACATCAATTAATTTGTCTCTTTAAATCATGCATGAATATCTCATTTAGGTACTCTTTTTATCACTGATGTTTACTCTTTTTATCACTCAATCAATAAATAGCATTGTGCATGTTAAAATAAAATATTTGCACACCATATGTAATGGTAGGATGTAAAGGCACCATTATACTATAAGATCATACTTTGTAAACCTACATTCTGGCAAATAAATGATTTATGATTTATCTAACCTAAAAATGTGCTATGTATACAATGCCTGTTTTTGGTCTCTAGATCTCAAATGGACTGAATTTATTACTTGAGACAGATTACGAAAAACAGTAACACCCATCAAAGTTGCAGTTCGCCCATAAACATCATCCAAATCGCATAAGAGTTGACCAGAATCGTGCTCCGCTAAACATCGCCTTATAACTTTAAAAATCACTTCCCGCGTGCCACTTTGATTTACTCTACTCATTGTTTACATTGTTCTTCGTAAGTCAGTATTAGTTTATTGTAGATTAATGAACTAATAAAAATCACTTTGACGACTTTATAGACATGTCTGTAATATATTACACTTACTTAGTTGATCACAATGTAACCCAAATATACTCTTTTTTTTTTTTAAATATGCAGCTGATAAATAGGAACTCACCCCTTACTCATAAACGCCTCTTAAATTTAATAACTGTTTAGCGAGATTGTTATTTGTAAAATCAAACTTATACTAAACAAAACCGTAAGAATTTAAGGTAATCAATTAACTTAAATTTAAAAGGCGTTTATGAGTAAGGGGGTAATATGTATAAAGTAATTCCTAGGAATACTGTAGTGTTAACGATTTCTAATTCCTCATCATTAATCTGAACAATTGAATTTTTTAAAATTTTTATTTATGCAGAGTTTTTTGGCATTGTAACCAACTCGATATAGCTCTTGTGTATGCTACCATAACGGACACCTACCTGCTGTCACGAGTTTTGACGGCAGTGTCATAACAATTCGAACATTATATTTTTCTTTAAGAATTTCATGTTCTTAGAGTATTTGATACATTCCGCTAGATGTCATTTTTCTCAAAGTTACATTATAAAAACACAAATAATGTTCCTATTTACGCTTAAAACTATACAACAATGTAAATACTTTCTTGGAGTTTTTAAAACAACTGTCTTTTAATAGAAAACTGCTACAACCGCTCGTGCAGCGACCAGTACCAGCCAAATAACTTAAGTATATTGCGTCAGATGTCGCTAGTAGCTACATCATAGACTGTTTATTCTATACCAGTATTTATCATGTACTCTATATGTCCACCCCCCTCTCACCGCGCGCATACCTCAGGAGGTGCACAGCTCCTGTGGTCACACTATAGTCAATACCATGTCATATGTCAATGTCAAATCAGACCAGATGCCGCCACGCAGCCTAGAACCTACGTTAATTCACGCATCGGTGACTTTATAATAGTGTTTACAACAACGAGTTTTTGCAATTTTTTTACGTTATTATGATTTATGTTATAAAAACTTGACACGCTGTGATTGTGACGCATAACGTAAAGGTTTTAATTTGCCAACCAAATTATAACAAGTACTTCATTTTAGTACTGGTCTTTTGAAGCTCAAGAATTTATAGTGTAATAATAATATCATTACGCACATTAGCCGCACATTACAAGGACGCTCCTCCTCCTGTATCTAAAGAGAAAACATTACCACGCTGGCCTATGGAAATGGTTCTCTCGTTTATGTACGAGAAAATAATTGCTGAGAATGCCCTTAGTCGGGTTTACGACACCCATACCACTTAAAGACTTTGGTACTTACTACTATCAGGAACGCTGTAAAACCTAATGCTACAGACAATGTAGCTAATGAATCATAATGGTGACACCATGTATTCTTACTGTATCATGAGACATCCATTCAATACTGTTGTTTACAATATCATTACAATTAAAAATAACAATAATACAAACCTTATTTTTGTTCTCAAGCCATGTGTGGTCATCAATAAAGCATAATACATAACAGAAGTTGAGAAACTGCAGTACTGCCGATATTGAAAACACGCCATAGTATCCCAAATATCTTAACAGGACTCCACTTAAACCCATCCCTATAGGGAATCCGACTGTCATGCATAAATTCAATATCCCCATTCGAAATGTCCTCGTATCCTTCGAAGTTATATCTCCTAAGTAACTAAAAGTACCAAGGAACATTGTGTACCAGCCTCCAGTCAAAGAAGGGAATACCACCTCCATAAACACAGTCCATTCGACAGGCACTTCATAGAAAAAATACGTGTTTATCATGTTTAACATACACGTCATAAACTCCCCGAAAATGGGTACCAACATACAGACTTTACGCTTCCCTGTTTTATCGCTCCAAGCTCCTATGAAGAGCATCAATAGTGTTGGTACTGCTGTATGTATTACACTTTTCCATGCCTGAACAGAAGCAATGAGTTTCTGTACTTCAACCTCCTCAAATGTAAAGTTTTCACGTTTTCTGAGCCGTAAAGCGGTGCACGCTTCGTCAGTAAAATTTAAATTAACTCTGCATGCTTTTTCTAAATTTAAATTCTGTGTGGCCAGCATTGCAAGTACACTAGGCATCACAAACAGAGCCAAAACAGGTTCCACTGTTATATTAGATTTAATATATTTAATTTTTTCTAATACAGTCATGTTTTGTACGTCAGACTTATGTTCTGCCTTTAATGGCAGCTCCTCCACAGTGTCTTTTTGAGACATTTTCTGGTCAGTTTTTGTTGTGTTATCCATTTTGAAAGGTATTTAAATAAATTAATTAATTCAAAATCGTAAAATACCTTCTATAATCCTTTTTGTAACTTCTAAGTCAAGCCATATTGTTATAAATAATTTATATTTCACATTCACACTGCACCAATATAAAACCAATGAATATTGACTTACATGTGAGCTCACCAGGACGTTGCTAGCGTCCTATTGTTCGGTGATTTGTAAGCAAAGACACTTATGTTGTCATATCAGTCTTTAATGTGTCCACAAACACTCGTAGAAATCGAAAATAAACTTAGCACTTCGATAAACCAAACATACCGGCGGCGCGGCGATTCATCGTTGTGTCACAATTTAACAAACATTCTATTGTATTCGTACGAAAAAATCTAATGAAAACTGCGATGTTACTCGGCAAGAATTTTATTAAACATTCACACTTAATCAAAACACACTGTATAATGTCCAATAACACTTTCACTTATAATAAATGCTTCAAGTTCAATAGTCTACAGGGTGCACCGAGATGCAACTAAACGTCTTTGTTCGCGTTGTCCATCTCTTCGACTTGCTTGTTATCTTCCCTTTGCTCGAAATACATCCATCTGTAATGAATGAATGAACTATTATATGCGGAACAATACTAATAGTACAGTCGAGGCGGAAGATCGATTGTGAAGTGATGTAGTGGACAATTTGGTACGCGTATTATAACCGTGATGTTACTGTACAGTTATCGCGAGAAGTGATTATCATCTCATATACTGCTTATCTAATGTGTATTTGAAGTATTTAATCGATTGCTTTCTCAATATTTTTACTTTAACTAATAATATTTTAAAGTCGACTGCTTTATGAATATTATTTTTAAACAAAATGATTTCAAATTGTGTAATGTTGAGGTTGTACATCTACGTACTTATATGTTTTTGTTAACCTTTTTGTTAGGTAGTGAAGATATTTAATTTGATGTATTACTGTTATTTGTTGTATGGCTACTTTAAAGTCATATATCATAATAATATTATGCAATGGTGTTTTTTATCATCAATCAACTGAAAACATCTTCACTGCACATAACTGGCTTCCTCTCACTCAATGTAGTAGTATTTTTCGCGCACGTTTATGTCCTTTCCTCTTCCAATAACCTCCCCCACCTTTATAAGGTTATCGGTAAACTGTGTGAGGGGTCTGTCCATTCTAAGTACGTGTCATCATCATACATCATCATAACAGCTCATTAATGTGCCACTGCAGGGACGGGCCTCTTCCCGGGACGGAGGGTTACTTGGCCTACTAATACCACGTTGGCCAGACGGATTGGTAATAGGGTTTAATTTCAAGTTTTTCTTCTTTTTATTTCGTAAAGATAATGTTCACGGATAGTCCTTTAGTCAGTTTTTACGACACCCATGGGATGAAATGGGGTGGTGACATATTGTATTCTTACTCCGTCACCACACGGAGAGTACGTGTATTGTTTTATAACAGTTGAAAATTTCGTGACAGACAACCATACGATATTTTAACCCTTCTTGTCCCGTCGATGTCGTTAAAGTTGATTAAAGTATATTTAATAAGCATAGCAATGTCAGAGGAAAAAAACTCATTAACTAAAATTTGGGCAGGGCGATATTAATAGGCGAGGTTAACAATCAAAAACTTCAACTAATAGTTCAAATTTAAAGAACATATTGTATGTTGATGTTATGTTAAATGTTTCTTCAATAGGTAAGACAATTTGACAACTAAAGTTAACTTAACCGAATTTTTAACGATTTTAAGGTACAAGAATTGACATGCTGATATGTTATTTGAAAGCAAATAAGGTTTTATATCTATCAAACTGTGCATAACATTAGGTGTGAATGATGCAGTACCTTTGTCGCATCTTTATTACAAAAAAAATGCTGGAATCAGGTTCATGTACCATAATTTTCTTATTCTGTCAGTCCCGATAAATGACATTGTTTTATTTTTATATAATTTATTACGACTTAGAATAATGTAATGTTGTGTCATAGCTGACTATACTAATGTTATTAGGTATGAGATATATTTATCATAACAGCCAATTAATTTCCCACTAGAGGGACGGGCCTCCGCCCGTGACGTACGGATACTTGGCCTACTAATACCACGCTGGCCAAACAGATTGGTATAAGGTTTAATTTTAATTCTATTCTCTAATAGTCCCTTGGTCGATTTTTACGACAACCATGGGATGAGATGGGGAGGTGACATATTGTATTCTTACTCTGTCACCACACGGATAACATATTATAGTCGTCGTCATAATATTAAGTGCATCTCAACATCAATAATAAAGCTAATTGCATAACTTTATAATTTCAGTTGTTTAGTTTTCAATATAAATTATAATGGACACTAACAAGATTTTACACTTTGCATACAAGCTCCAGAAGTCTAAGGCTATAACTTGGTCACTTTAATTACTGCATTGACTCTGAAAATGTATATTTAATGAGTTTAAGTTTATATTGGTAAATAGTATCTACCCTCCTGAACTAATTGAGGCATAATATAATATTATGCCTTTAATATAATACATATTATGCCTCAAGGAACTTGTAACTACAAATAGAGTTACAAAGCTCGGCCCACGCGGTAGTGACTTAAATCAATTGTGTCTCTTTGATAAGGTCAAAGTTAATGTGTAGTTGTCAATGACTGTGGCTTAGTCTTGTCTTGTCAGTGAATCCGAAAAGTCGCTAATAGCCAGAAACTTCGTCGGGGTAAAGTCACAATACGCCTGTGCGTGTGAATTTAAAATCGCTTTAGAGTATACAAATTGCTACCAAGTTACCGTCTATTAAAGTCGCTGCCGTGTGGCCTGAGCTTAACAAATGTTGCTAATAACAGACATAATATGACGACCTCTGTGGCATAGTGGTTATTTAACATGACTGCTACGCAGAGGTCTCGGGTTCGATTCCCGCTCAATGCAAATCTTTGTGTGATGAACATGATTGTTTGCATTGGTGTTTGGTATGGATGTATAATATGTATGTATTTACAAGTAAAAAAGTATTAAGTATGTTTACCCGTTGTCTAGTACCCATAGTACAAGCTTTGCTTAGTTTGGGACTAGATGGCGTTGTGTGAATGTGTGAGGAATATGTATATTAAAAAAAATTATTTAATATTATATTAAAGGCATAATTTTATATTATGCCTTAATTAGTTCAAACTTCACAAATTATTGTCTTCAGCCTGTAAGTTCTAAAACTCCCTCAAATAAATGTTACAAACGTTCCAATAGTTATGACTTCTCATGATCAGCTCTGCATGACTTATTAAAATGGTTGTGGTTTTTGTTATTAAAAGTTATTATTCTATTAATTTAAATGGTTTTTACTTCCTTGCTTCTTCTTTAGTATGACACTAATGTGTTTATTAGCAAAATAATAAAAAAAACATTAATTTTTATTTTGTTCATACGTCCATACCAAGGCTTTGACTTGGTAAAAGCCTTGGTAACTACTAAGTTATTATAAAAATAATAATATTAAGTTTATTCCTTTTCTAATAATCCAATTATGGATTTTTTTGGCATTCATAAGAGACATAGTTCTTTATTTATGCATGCCCTTATACGGCATTTTTAGAATCCTTAAAAGCCAATATTGTCTCAACACGGGAAATTCTTCTAGCACAATGGTAATGATCAGAACAGGAAAATCGTATATACAAAGGTAATAACAAAGTACAGTTTATTGACTTATCCCCTTACTCATAAACGCCTCTTAAATTTTAGTCAATTGACTAGCCTAAATTCTTACGTTACGTTTTGTTTGGTATAAGGGTGGTTTTGCTAATAAAAATCTCTCTAAACAGTGATTAAATTTAAGAGGCGTTTATGAGTAAGGGGGTTAATGTGTAAACGACGTCAACTTAGAATGCAAGGAAAGTAATGAAACAGGTTTTTTTGTTCGAAGGTGGCGAAATAGACTCATGCTCTTATTGTCTGCTATTTATTTGAATAATTCCCATTTTTACCAAAACATTATTATTAATTAACTTTCCGTGTGGTGACGGAGTAAGAATACAGTGTGTCACCACCCCATCTCATCCCATGGGTGTCGTAAAATCCGACTAAGGGACTATCCGTGAATATCTTTACGAACTATCTTTACGTAATAAAAAGAAGGGAAACTTCAAATTTAATCCCTATACCAATCCGATTGGCCAGCGTGGTATTAGTACGCCAAGTATCCCTCTGTCACTGGAGGAGGCCCGTCCCTGCAGTGGGACATTAATGGGCTGTTACGATTATGCATTATTTATAATAGGTATTTTGAATAAAGCTTTTTTGGATTATGGTACATAGCGCTAAGTTGTGCCTGCTTGCCTCCTGTATTTGTATTTCTATACATAGGATAAATTAAAGTTGCTTTTTCTGTCCCTATGTCCCTTTGTATGCTTAAATCTTTAAAACTACGCAACGGATTTTGATGCGGTTTTTTTTAATATATAGAGTGATTCAAGAGGAAGGTTGTATACTTGTAGTAGAGAAACTCATATAAATTTAGAGATTTCTAATGTAATCGTCTAATGAAGCTGTACTCAAGCGTTGTTTAAGGACATTCTGTAGTAGGCGCCCGTGCGGAGCCGGGGCTGGTCGCTAGTTTATGGTATAAAATAGAGACTTTTCATTCCGAATGTATTTTTTAATTGTTTTTGTACTAGTTATGTATGTACAGAGTTTGATAAGTCGATTCTTCATATTATGCGTTCTGCAAGAGCGAGTTAAATCAATGTATACAGATTACAATGATTATAATTTATATTATGTTGCCAGGCAGATTAATTGCTTGCAGGGAATGTAACCAACTAGTTTTTCTTATCATGTATCTATAACTTTTCAATTTAAATTTATTCCATTTTTACTATAAAAATTTATAATTAATATGGAGTAGATATCAATTCTTCGAAAGGTAAAAAAAAACATATAAAATAAACAATGATTTATATACATCACTAATGTACGAGTAATTAAAGAGTTTCCTTATACTTATTTAAAAAAAACATCTAGTCTCTAAGTAGAGCTTGTTGAGCTATAAATACTAGACAACGGTTAAATATACGCAGCCTCTGTGGCGTAGTGGGTATACAACATGACTGCTATGCAGAGGTTTCGGGTTCGATTCCCGCTCAATGCAAATATTTGTGTGCATGAACATGATTGTTTGCATTGGTCTGAGTGTTTATATGTATAATATGTATGTATTTTCTTTTTCAAAAAAGTATTAATATCCGTTGTTCTGTTACCCATAACACAATCAGGTTAAGCCTAGCTTACTTTGGTAACAGATGGCGCTGTGTAGAGATGTCCGTGAATTTATTTATATTTATTTATTATACGCGTTTCTTTTTTTGGAAAAAATAGAAAACACCCAGACCAATGCAAGGATACCTATTCATGCACGCAAAGATTTGCATCAAAAGGAAAACGAACTCGAGACCTCTACGTAGCAATTATGCACTATAACCACAAAGCTAGAGAGATCGTTAAATAACAACAACACTTAATACAGTAGTAGGTAGGCACATAACAAACAGGTGCTCTTCAGTAGTTGAGTTACAAAATTATTTTAATTAAATGTTTTTGAACTTACTTGTATTAACAATCTGAACCCGTATTACAAATAATATTGACAACCATTTTGTTACTTGTATTTTGTATTTGAGTTACTATTTTGTTTTAATTTTATTACTTTAAGGAATACAGCAGACTATTAACTTAATAATTATTAAATAAATTAATATTATTAACAGGGATTTATGAATTGCAAGACGATGTAACGACATTGATCCAATGAAATAACTTAAGTTATTTAGGACACAAGGTAATGGATGAAAGAAAAATAAGAAAATAGAGAAACTAACCTCTAAAATAGACAGATTTGTGTACGTATTAAAAAAAAATGGGCAAACTGTAGACGTATATACTGCGCTAATTGCTTATCATGCTTTTGTTTCTTCTTTAATTACATACGGCATAATAGTATGGGGCAATTCAGTAGACATGGATAGAGCCTTTGTTACTCAGAAAAAATGCATAAGAGCAATATGCGGTGCTAACTTCCTAGACAGTTGTAAACCACTATTTACTAAGCACAGAATACTTCCTCTGCCTTGCTTATACATACACGAAATGTGTACGTTTGTAAAAAAATACCCGAATCTCTTTGAAAGTTTCAATCATGTCTAGGCACCAAAATAAACTAAAAATGCCACAAATCCATTTGGAATTATTTAAAAGAAATGCATTTTGTATGGCTGTTAAGTTTAATAATATTCCCCAAGCCATTACATAGTTGCCTTTAGCAACGTTTAAAAACAAACGTGACGTTATTGAATGTATCAAAAACATAATTAATTTTCCCACATTACAAAAGAAATACATAAATATAAAGTTCGGACAGACAATTTGACACTCGTTCTCATAACATTATTGTAACTCGACGAATGCATAAAATCAAAAGTTATTTTAATTATGATTAACAAAGAGCAAAAATAATAAAAATAAGCCCTAACCACCGGTAGCTTGGTCCCTGTACCCGATGCCGGTGGGTCTTTTTTTTTTATTTTTAAATGTTTTTATTTTTATATCTATATTTTAAAATGTAATAAATGTAAATAAAGAGAATAAAAACAATAAAATAATTCATTACGACTGTACTTACTGAAGTGATACTTGAAAAGCGACAAGGACTGAAGTAGTATATTGTCTCCTAGAACTACTAATAAATTAATAAGTCATTAT
Source organism: Schrankia costaestrigalis (assembly GCA_905475405.1). NCBI lineage: Eukaryota > Metazoa > Arthropoda > Insecta > Lepidoptera > Erebidae > Schrankia > Schrankia costaestrigalis. The sequence goes on along the minus strand of FR997829.1, from coordinate 18,241,120 downwards.
ATAATAATAAATTCTATGTAAGTAAATCATAATAAATGGAATGTGCAAAGGATCTTATAATATCATCATAACAGCCCATTAATGTCCCACTGCAGGGACAGGCCTCCTCCCGTGACGGAGGGATACTTCGCCTACTAATACCAGACGGATTAGTCTAGGGTTTTATTTCAAGTTTTCCTTCTTTTCACTTCGTAAAGATAACATTGACGGATAGTCCCCTTAGTCGGTTTTTACGACACCCATGGGATGAGATGGGGTGGTGACATATTGTATTCTCACTCCGTCACCACACGGACATCTTATAATATCGTTACTATATTATTATGAAAAAAGTTTAAGTAAGCGCAGTGTATTGAAGCAAGTTTCAACAAATATTATGATACAAAACAAAATTGATCATTCAAAACAAATTATCAAATTCAATCATAATAAAAACTAATAATACACATCTTTATTAATAATCCATTTATTATTTTATTCTTTGAGTATATAGTATTATTGTTCTTCTAGTTAATATTTGTTCAAGCTATACCGATATCGTAGATCAAACAGAGCTACTCAAACAAAGACAATCAGTACATAATAATAATACTAATCTTTACTGGATTAAATTATTGCTTCATTCATTAAATTGTTATGTAACGAGGTATAATATGTACTTCAGAGTTTGTAAATAAGTATAACTTCACATTCTTACTGGTAGTTATTCGTTAAAGCGGATTTTGCTAATATTATACTACTTTACGTTATGTTTGCAATTAAAACTAGCCGAACCTAGTGGCTACTCAAGCTCTTGTCTCTATATTCTTTTTTTTAAACAACTTTATAACTTTTGACGACCTCTGTGCCGTATAGTGGTTATATAACATGACTGCTACGCAGAGGTCTCGCTCCGGTTCGATTCCCGCTCAATGCAAATCTTTGTGTGAATAAACATGATTGTTTGCAGTGGTCTGGGTGTTTTTTATGTATAATACGTATTTATTTACATTAAAGTATTTAAGTATGTTTATCCGTTGTCTAGTACCCATAGTACAAGCTTTGCTTAGTTTGGGACTAGATGGCGTTGTGTGATTGTGTGAGGAATATTTATTTATTTGTATTTATTCTTTTTTAAACAACGTTTGCACTGAGGAGCAAGCCCTGTGTTCCTGGGCATTTACAGACGTGAAATAAACGTAAACAAAAACGATATTTAGTCGATCACACAAATAATTAAGCTATGTAGGATTCTAACCTACGAGCTCTTGCATATACGACCCCCCAAACACCGAGGCAGTTAATATTAAATTTATTATACTGTATTCAAAATTATTATTTAATCTTATTGACATCGGGCCTTGTGTGAATGTAGATAAAACGAAGAAGATTTGTAAGGATTGTAGAGCATGGTGTTTCGTAGTATTTTCCTAACAATGTGTGAATTAACGAATGTACCTATGTATAAAAGTTTACATTGTTATAATACTAACTATTCTTCTCCGGTAAAACCACAACACAGAGTTAAAATTATATAAATCAATAAGAGCCATATTTAACTATCATCTTATTACCTATAAACGTTGTTTATTTTTTTACGTAACCTACGTTTACTAGACAAACAGTTTAAAGGGGAAAAACCGTATATGAACATATCAAGCTGCGATCATAATGGTCTATAATCTGGCAGAGTAAGAATCAAATAATCTGGTAGAGTTACGGTACGTTAGGCCACGCAATATAAATCTCTTGTAAATAGAGGAGACACAAAAAGTACACTACTACATGTCAATTCTTGTACCTTAAAATCGTAAGAAATTCGGTTAATTTAACTTTTAGTTGACAAATTGTCACACAATAGGTATTCTTGTTTATAATTTTTTTTAAATATAAAGTAATGTCATCGTACTGTAACTTAGCTTAAAACGGCATTCTTGAGATTTTGTGGTGACAATTCATGTAATCTTCTCAACTGTACTTCTCTGTAACTTTATTTTTAACGAAATATTTATGAACCAGAATACAACTTTTTGATTAATTAAAATTAAATTTAAAAAAAGGTAAAATTAAGTTGAATTAAATTATATGTTACCAGAATTGACCTGCTGATTAAACGGGCATAGAATTAACCTGCATGTTCCAACCCAGTAGATATGATTTTATTTCTAAGATTACAACTGTCCCGCTTGAGATCATGCCCAATAGCAATAGTATCGCAGGATGTTTACAAGCATCAATAAATTGAAGCAGACACCAAGAACTGCACAATTCATCATATCATCATATTATAACAGCCCATTAATGTCCCAATGCAGGGACGGGCCTCCTCCCGTGACGGATGAATACTTACTCATACCTACTTAGGTACTTACTTCACAATTATCGTCTTTCAATAAGATTTTCAATTGTCAACAGACAACATACATACTTCATCTTGTTGCAAAAACATGTAACAAAATACGCGTGAACGTGACTTTATAGAGATCGCAGTTCGTAGAATAGTTGACACATTGTATGAAGTATACAAAGCGTAATAACAAAGTATTTGTTTTCTTGGAGATGAACATAAGGATAAAATTATTCTCTTGGCAAATTTCAATAAACTAAAACCATCATATCATAACAGCCCATTAATGTCCCACTGCAGGGACGGGCCTTCTCCCGTGACGGAGAGATACTTGGCCTACTAATACCACGCTGGCCAGATGGATTGATATAGGTGGATTGACTTTTTATTTCGTAAAGATAACATTCACGGATAGTCCCTTAGTCGGTTTTTACGACACCCCTAGATGGATATGGGGTGGTGACAAATTGTATTCTTACTCCGCCACCACACGGAGATATACTCAAATAGATACTTTAAATTATCTGCGCAATTTACACTGCTAAATGAGTACTCGGAGTGCTGCAGCAGGGACTTCTTAAAATTAAGGTTTTCGTAGTTAAAATTACTACAGTACTCCTTCCATACATAACACAATGTCAATATTAGAACGTAGAATTGAATATTGATTAAGACGGCCTCTGTGGCGTAGTGGTTATACAGCATGACTGCTACGCAGAGGTCTCGGGTTCGAATCCCGCTCAATGCAAATATTTGTGTGCATGAACATGATTATTTGCATTGGTCTGAGCGTTTCTATGTATAATATGGTATGTATTTACAAAAAAAAAGTATATAAGTATTAATATCCGTTGTTCTGTTACCCATAACACAAACAGGTTATGCCTAGCTTACTTTGGGAACAGATGGCGCTGTGTAGAGATGTCCGTGAATATTTATTTTCTTTATATTGATACTACTATAGTCACTTAACAAATATTAGATAAGTAATTGGCAGTAAGTAAATGAAATATATTATCTTAAATAGGTCACCCATTACCTAATGACTAGTAAGCCTAATTAAAAGACACACATTCATTAACAATCTGTCCACTAGAGAAGAAACTGCTCATTTTAGGAGAAACATACATTGTACTTAATGCTTTTTAGGGTTCCGTAGCCAAATGGTAAAAAACTGTCATGTCTGTCTGTCCGTCCGTATGTCACAGCCTTTTTTTCCGAAACTATAAGAGCTATACTGTTGAAACTACGTAGGTAGTATTCTGTGAACCGCATTAAGATTAGGATGCAAAAATAAAAATAAATATTGGGGGCTTCCCATACTTAGAACTGAAACTCAATTTTTTTTTATCAGATATACGTATGGATCGGTATTCAAAACTGATATCGAGGTTCCGATATATATCTATTTCACTTCATTTCGTTCGTAACTATAAGTATCATATAAGTTCTATTAACTATGCACTTAAGTAAATATCTTCAAGTTGAGAATTGATAGCAAGTTTAATTACAACGAACTGTCAAACTTTTATGAGATTGTAATACGAGTTTATGATAGATATTAAAGAATTTTATTCAATCGTCTAAGTTAAATTGAAAACTTTATTCGACATCGTTTTGTAACTAAAATGAGATTATGTTATATTGAATAATCTTTTAAAATAATTTTGAATTTATTAAATCAATAATCTTTTTTAATGTCATTTGTCTTTTTAACCGACTTCAAAAAGGAGGAGTTTCTCAATTCAGTTATATTTTTTTAAGAATCCTTAAGTATATAGTAAGTAATTAAGAAAGCCTTACATGAGCTGAATGTTTTTTTTGCCAAAGTCACTTGCTACAATTAAAGATTGACATAAATTACAACAAAAATAACATTGTCAGCTATTTATGTTACATTGCAACACAGACAGTCTTAAACAAAATCCTATAAATATCCTTTACTTAAACCGTATCAAAGGACTAAGATACTCTAAAGATGTATTTATGTGACAAGTTTTATTTCTTAACAATGGCGCAAGTCTAGATGTTCTTATTCAAGATTTCCTTGAATAAAAACACACAGACTTGCGTAGGAATATTTAAAATATGACGATATTCCATACACATTCACACAACGCCTTTTATTCTCTAAAGCCCGATTTACACATCGACAAGTACAGTATCGAGTTAAGTAGTAAGTTGTTGATTAAGTTGATTTAAATAGATCTCCATCCTATTTTTTGGCGAGACGCGAGAGAGTACGCGTACTTCGTACTCAACTCGATGACGACAACGTCGATGTGTAAATCGGGCTCAACTAAGCAAAATTTTTAGTATACACAACGACGATTAAACGACAGGAAATTTATTCAACTACGCTCGGCTAAACATACCAATTGCTTTAAAATTATGTTATTAGTACATAATTGTTGATGACTAGTGTTGCAGTGTTTATTTTTATTACTTAAGTAAATATAAAAAATAACTCTAAACCGACATATTATTGAACAACTTGAGATTTCAATTTGATGTTTAACTATAATTTTAGTGGTATTAGTAGTTATTTTAAAAGTTTTGTATAAATGTAAAATAAATTTCTATGATATCTATAGCAACTTTAGATTATAATTCATGGTTTACCTTTATAATGGCGAACAAAGTTTTTATTTATACTAGGTATGCATGACACATATTTTTTATTTTTCTTTTCTATTAAGATTTCTCTAATATTTGAACAAATTAAACAATAAGAAAATGATATATATTTTGTATTGTTAAAGCTGAAAAAGGTCACCCAGCTTAGCAAGTTCTGGTGTTGCACTCACCTCTTGATTATTTCTCATAATCACATAGAATAACAACAATGCTTACCCAAAAATAGCAACAGCAGGTACAGTCATACCGGCGCCTAACAAGAACACAGCACCAGGCAGTATGTTCAACGTCGCCATGTACACTCTGGAGTAAAGTGGACCGTACACCAGCGGCATCATAGCTTCTGCCAACCCAAACAGCGAGTTTACTTTACCTGGAACAAAGATTGTATTTTTGAAGAATGGCTATATAGCGTAGAACAAAAATACCAGGTTAATAAGGGATTCCAAATACCACAATATCTCATCATCATGACAGCCCATTAATGTCCCACTGCAGGGATGGGCCTCCTCCCGGGACGGAGGGATACTTGGCCTACTAATACAACGCTGGCCAGACGGATTGGTAAGTATAGGGTTTAATTTCAAGTTTTCCTTCTTTTTATTTCGTAAAGATAATATTTACGGATAGTCCCTTGGTCGGTTTTTACGACACCCATGGGATGAGATGTGGTGGTGACATATTGTATTCTTACTCCGTCACCACACGGATAAAGTTTGTATTTTTGAAGAATGGCTATAGTACTAAAGGACCTGATGGATTAAGGTTTGGGTAGCGTAGAACAAAAGACGCGTTGCTTAAACTTAAATAAATAAGTAGCTGAATAACAGTAATTTCAATAAAGGTAGCGAGTTGTACGAAGAGCGTGTAATCGGTGCGGTTGAAAGATTGACCAGGTTAATAAGGGATTCCAAATACCACAATATCTCATACTATGTATCAAATTCTCCGTGTGGTGATGGTGACGGTGTAAGAATATAGTGTGTCACCACCCCATCTCATCCCATGGGTGTCGTAAAAACCGACTAAGGGACTATCCTTGAATATTATCTTTACGTAATAAAAAGAAGGAAAACTTGAAATTAAAACCTATACCAATTCGTTTGGCCAGCGTGGTATTAGTAGGCCAAGTATCCATCCGTCAATGGAGGAGGCCCGTCCTTGCAGTGGGACATTAATGGGCTGTTATGATGATGTATCAAATGACATAAATTATTAATAACGACTTTAAACGAGTTAAAGGTTTTTAACTAGCCCAATTAGGACTACGTACAACCACGTCAAAGGAATAGAAAGTTTATTTTAAGTTTAACTACCGCCTAGCTGGCGTAATCAAAATTTTCTATTATTTTTTGATGACCTTTTGTAACCTAAAGATGTAGGCTAGGTTATGACAATGGCATTGATGATAATACGAGATCGATAACCACACAACTAATACTTAGGTTTTAAATATCCTCTGTTTCGCAACTAACTAAACTAAACTTAGCGTATTTTTTTTTTTGTTTCTCTTATGTGTATCCAGTACCATAGCGATCTGTTTTCTTTAAAACAATGAGCCATTGCTTTGACTGAACAATTTGTAATAGCTGTATTAGCGTCTATTCAAAAATGTTATTTAAAATTCAAATTTTCCAGATTCTGCAGAGAAAATCAAGAATGCTTACCTAATTCTTCACTGGTCACAAGTTTGGAAGCGATTGACCGCATGGCTATGAATGATGTTCCGTTGAAGATCTCCACAAGGGGTGCTGCAACATAAATTAAACAAATAAGTTTTCAAATACATATAAGTACAGCTAAATAAAAAATAAAATTAAAAAAGTTTCTAAAATATATCTCATATTTAGAAATCATTCGACTGAATCAAGTTAAAAATTACGTTTTTTTAGCATCAAAGTCAAAGAAAAAAAATAGCAAATCCTTTGGGTACAGTGGTAAATCTAGTGTGCTTTCTTGTAAAAAGAGATTCGTCCTTGTTGTAGAACCCATTTGGACTAATATTACAAGACTTATCTTTAAATATTACTTTACAACATTTCATCATCATCATCATCACCATATCAGCCAATCTACGTCCACTGCTGGACATAGACCTCCTCCAAGTATTGCCACCTTGCGCGGTCCTGTGCCTCCCTCATCCCTCGGCTTCCCGCCGTCCTAACTAGGTCGTCAAATTAATTTCAATCACAACATTTACCCAAATAAATTTCAGTAGTCGTAGTAGCGAATGCGAAGATGAAAGAAGCCAGGATCTTACTGGTGCAGGATATAATCCCAACAACAGTGTCGTCTAGTTTCATGAAGTCGCTGAATATGCTGATGGAAAACAGTGTACCTGGTGAACAAGAAAAATATAATTACAATTGTTTAATTATTTTTATGACTGTATCATTTGATTATAGGTAGTTGTATACCTAGTTGTAAACACTTAATGCATGCGGTGTTCGCCTATACGTAGTTATTACATTTGCAATGTTAAACGTAACTAATTAAGGAAGAAATATTTTAGTGAAAATAGCTGTTGGTGAACCTAATAATAAATAATTATTAATTGTTAAACTACTTAAAAGTTTTGTTACCTCTAAAAAGCTTTATTATGTAACATTGATGTCTTATCGAAGGAGCTTGATATTATGTCAAGAAATATAGGAAAAACATTATAACTTTTAATTTTTGATAGCATTAGTTATTCAAAACTATATTGTCCATTTTTTTTAAGTGTTTTTATTGTTGTTTTATATCGGGCATAGCAAAACACAATTGCGTAAGTAAGACTTTTTGTAAATGTATGTTTTTATCCAACTTTACCTCTACTGATTTATCTATTTTTAAGCATCTTAATTAATTGTATATCATTGTAATAAATCATTTCGCTAAATACTTGTAACAATATCAGAAGGATCATAATTCGGTGCTATATATTTTTATGTTTATTACTTTTTAACTCAATAGATTCTGTGGCGTAGTGGTTATATAACATGGCTGCTACGCAGAGGTCTCGGGTTCGATTTCCGCTCAATGCAAATCTTTGTGTGCGTAACATAATTGTTTGCATTGGTCTGAGTGTTTCTATGTATAATATGTATGTATTTACAAAACAAAAGTATATAAGTATTAATATCCATTGTTCTGTTACCCTTAACACAAGCAGGTTAAGCCTTGCTTACTTTGGGAACAGGTGGCGATGTGTAGAGATGTCCGTTGTATGGTTGGGAGTTTTAGAAGTGAAACCACGATGAAAGTTCAATCAAGACTGCCTTTATTGCATACATTACATGACTATTATATATTACGTTCTTACATACTACAATCTTAATACTACTACACTTCACCTTCCGGGGAAGGGTAAAAAAAATGAAATTACACAATTTCTATTTTTTTTTTCTAAGTTTTTTTTTTTTTTTTAGTTTATATTATATAATTATTACATATTTTGTATTATATTTATTATCAATTTATTTTAATAACCATGGAAATTATTTACTACAATTATTATTTAAGTATTTAATTAAAATTTTAATAATTAAGTTCATGTACAAAGAACTTTTAAGTACAAAGTATATAAGATTAATAAGATTACATTGAATAAACAAAAATTAATGTAAAATTAGTAAATGTGTAAAAAATAAAATAAGTAAGTATGTTAATTAACAATATTATGTTTTAAGTTTAAGATCATCGTCACGTATTATCTTTGTTTACAAATAGTTTCGTTCGGTTTTTATGAACGATATCTAACTTGCCATTTTTAATTATCTCTACATTAGGTGTCATATCTCGAACTACAACATAAGGGCCTAAGTAGATAACATCAAGCTTGTTGCCAGTTTCATTTTTCAATAATATTAAGTCATTCGGTTTGTATGTTATGGGATTAATATTATTGTCGTACTTTATCTTTCTGACCAGTTTACTTTGTATTAAATTTTGACGAGCTTCCTTTAGTGAAGTTTGAATTCTGTACTTCAACTCTGCAGGATAGTGATCATAATTATAAATAGGATCTACCGTTAAACTACTTAAGTTAGAAGGTAATGTGCATTTCTTCCCGAAAACTAATTCGTAAGGAGTAAATTGAGTTTGTGAATGGACAGAAGTATTAAAGGAAAAACACCAGAACGGTAACCACCTACTCCAGTAGTCTGGATGATTATCTGACTGAATTCTAAGGTACATACCTAAATGTTTGTGGGCGTTTTCCAGTGCTCCAATGCTCTCGTGGTGATATGCGGTAGATTGTAGCTGTTTTATACGTAAAAGCTGACATACCTCTTTAAATAAGTCGGATGTGAACTCGCTACCTCGGTCAGTCGCTATTTCACTGGGAATTCCGTACCTAAGGATGAAATTATTAACAAACGCTCTAGCAACTTCTGATGAGGTTTTGGTAATCAAGGGATAAGCTTCTACATATTTGGTTAATTCACATTGCAACGTAATTATATATGAGTAATTGTCATTATCTCTCGTTATAGGACCCACAATGTCTAAGAAAATCTTTTCAAAAGCTGATCCCGCGGTCGTAGTTATATTCAAAGGCTCTTTAATTTTAACTGAATGCTTTTGTCTCTGGCACTGTTCACATTTTCCTACAAAATTAGTTACATCTTTCTCAAGTCCTGGCCAGTAATAATATTTCTTTATATTATTATACATCCGCCTTATACCCGCGTGGCCACTCGTGGGCAAAAGGTGGAAGTCATTTAACACGACTTTCCTATCATCACTATCATCTATACGCTGAATATTTTTTAATATTATTAAGCGGGGTCCGGACCACTTACTAATGTCATTTATCTCGCTTGTCAATTTTTCTATAAATATGTTATTATTATTATTCTGAAAATATATTTCTTCAACGTTTATCAATTTACAAAACTCCCTAAGCTCTCTCACAAAAGCGCCTGGCGTCAGTTGCGATTGAGAGATTGGGTTTATTAATAACACTTTTTTCCTAGGAACATACAAGAAAACACTATTTTCCCTCTCTATATTTTCATTATTTCTTAATTTATCTAGGTCATTTCTATTTATGAATCTCATTTCGACAGATTCTCTCGGTTTGATATGAGTTTCCACGACTTTTGGTTGATCAGGCCAATCGTCAGAAATACTCACATCCAACGCTGGTGGCACTTTCTGTACATGCGTGATAATAATATTATCAATCCGAGGCCAATCACGAATGCTATAACGGCCAGTATTACATTTGTGGTACTCAGATGGAACCTTAGTTCATCCACTGTTGCTTGGTTGGATCCAGCAGCATTTTGAGCGATTATCACTTCTTCTTTAGACTGTGTTTTTCCCATTATAATTGATAGATAGTACACGGGTAATAATGAACAATAATAAGAGAGATGTGAACATTTTTCAACTCAAAAGCACACGCGTTACTTTATTCTTAAATGAATTGTCCATAAAAGGTCCGGCGCCGCATTTCTAGCCGGTGTCAAATTCGCGACGCGGGTGGCACCACTCTTACACCGAATTGCTTCGGCAGGGTCGCCATGTATGGTTGGGAGTTTTAGAAGTGAAACCACGATGAAAGTTCAATCAAGACTGCCTTTATTGCATACATTACATGACTATTATATATTACGTTCTTACATACTACAATCTTAATACTACTACACTTCACCGTGAATATATATTTAATTTATCTATTTATTTACTCTTGGAGACATTTTTATTTTTGTGTCATCACTCTATACCGGGGGGAATACTAAAACGCGACTTAGCAATTTTATCATCCCTAAAAGGAGAAAACTTGAAGGAGACCCTGTACGTAAGGACTTATCTTGCCAGTATGGTACCTTCAACCAACCAACCCCTATAAAAAGCTGATGCGCCTATCCCAAAAAAGAATGTAAATTAATAAAATTCGTCAACTGTTAAAATTTTAATTTACTGACCCTGGTAGGTCATTAAAAAACTAGTCTAGACAACGTTTTAATAAGATAATTAAAAAACATCGATCCCATAAGTTAATTACGTTAAAATTTACAGAATTATTATGAAAAACATTTTGTTGAAATAACATAAATTATACCGAAATATAAATAAACAAAATCTGATTTATACTGGATCGTAGTGAAAACTGAATTTATTCTTTCATCATAACAACCCGTTAATGTCCCACTGCAGGGACGGACCTCTTCCCGTGATGGAGTGATACTTGGCCTACTAATACCACGCTGGCCAGACGGATTGGTATAGGGTTTAATTTCAAGGGTTCCTTCTTTTTATTCCGAAAAGATAACATGCACAGATAGTCCCTCAGTCGGTTTTTACGACACTTATGGGATGAGATGGGGTAGTGACATGTTTTATTCTTACTCCGTCACCACACGGAGATCTATATGTAGTATCATAGCCTACTTATTTTCTGAAATCCTCATAGAGTACCTCCTCCCCGGAGAGGAAAGAGTCTCTCAGACTTCTAACAACTAACTGACCTGTGGTTCCATCCTTCATGGTCTATGCCAGGGGCCACGGGAAAACCCTGATTCTTCCGCTACTTTTCTCTTTCAAACTTTGTTTCTAGCACACAATAAATATCAAATTTAGCATATTACTTACCAACTAAGTTTGTGATAATGCTGTAGGTACAGAACATGCTGAACTGGACCTCGTCCCAGTTAAACCTATACCTCATGAAGAGATACAGTACGTTCATTTCACCTGAAATTAATAATCAGTTGTAGATCAATCTTGCTATAAGTAAGTAGTATATTTTATGGTAATGGTGATATTCTTATTTAATTCAATTAATTCTTATTTAACAAAACAAAGACAGTCAATTTCACCACCGTTATCGGCGGTAGTAGAGACTTCTGCTCAGCCGCACCGCAATAATTTCTAAGCATTTTTCAGACGTCAGTATACAATAATCAATAACTAGCTAAAGCCAAATCTATAGCTCTCTAATTTTAGTAGCTACTGTAGCCTTCCACATGAACCCGGTAACATTTGCACAGGATTAAGTGGAAACAGTTCTTATACCAACCTAGGACCATCTTACTAAGCCACCTCTGCGAATAGACTTACTAGCATAAAGTAATTCAAAATCAAACTTATTTCTTACAATATGTTATGGTGACGTTTGTTTTGAAACTCAAAGTTGTGAAACTTCTCAACGAAATGAATAACAACCTTTTGGTTCAATACAAAACTGTTTCAACCAGTTGTAAATAGCACCGGTGTGGGAGCACTTTATTATGATAGGCGTGGGTCACCGACCGACCATCGTTCTATTATATTTGTTTACATTAACTAAGTATCAGAAATGTAATTAAGTTTAGTTAAACTAGCCTTTCTTATCAATATTACTGGGAATAAATTTATAGACACTGAATTTCATAACATTTATGGAATGGTATTAAGGTAATAGTATAAAGGTGTACACCACTACAAAGGTATCAAGAAACTAATTTTCCATTAAAGAGTAAAAAAAATATTGTACTCTTTTTTGATGGTATATTTTATGTAACCATACCTACCCCTTTTCAGTGGTGTCTATTATAATATCTTAAGTGACTTTAACTTGACACGACTAATATGTAATAAGAAAGTACAGGTGACCTAAGGTCCAAGTAACTGTACAATATAACAGGCACTAATTCTTGAGAAGTCTATGTTGAATCTCCAAAAAAAATTGTTGACTTAGAAGCAGTCTAGTGCAGAGTTTTTAGATATATTATTATTTCAACGTAAAAAAATATTTATAACTAAGTAGCAAACCATGTACCAATCTGTCTGTCCAAAAAGGCCAATAGTCTTAGTAGTTTCATATCCCTGCCTAAAAATAATAAGCTGTTAAAATGACATCATCATCATCTTATCAGCAAATGGTCGTCCACTGCTGGACATGATCCTCCTCTATATATTTCCACCTTGCGCGGTCCTCTGCCTCTCTCATCTATCAGTCAAAATAACAAAGCAATAAAAACTCACCATGTAAAGGTCCAAATATAACGCATACAACGACAATAAGAAGCGACACCCTCAACCTTCGTCGTCGAGGCCCTGTTCTAAACGCGACTGTGAGTGTCTCTCGCACATGACGAGCGTCGAAGAACGAACACACCCAACCTCGACATCCTACTGGTTGCTCCTGTAAATAGACCATAGATATAATTTTAACTACTTAAATTAACTAACACGTCCGTGTGGTGACGGAGTAAGAATACAATATGTCACTACCCCATCTCATCCCATGGGTGTCGTAAAAAACGACTAAGGGTCTGTCCGAAAACTTGAAATTAAACCCTATACCAATCCGTTTGGCCAGCGTGGTATTAGTAGGTCTAGTATCCCTCCGTCACGGGAGGAGGCCCATCCCTCCAGTGGGACATTGATGGGCTGTTATGATGAAATTAACTAAAGGGAAACCGGTTGTGTATTCGGCTGAGCGTGAATTTGCTTTTTACGCAGGATAAGAAAACTATTTGTGCTATGCACAAATTATTGTACTGAGTCTGGATGTTCTTTGTGTCCGTTAAATTGACATTTGTAAAAGTCCCTGCATCACAGAGCATGATCCCAAGTGATTAAATTTCAAATTGCTTTAATTCATAAAAATTATCACAAATTGTTTAAAATCGTCGTTTACATTTTACTTAAAATTGAAGCTACAGTTAACATTATAGATCGACACAGACAAACGCCACAGCACTAATAAAACCGCGTTGTATTGTCCAATGTAAATTAGAGGAGTGACCAATCTTCTATGAGTAAATAGTCACAAGAAACTCATGTAGGTTATACGTAATTACAACAATTACTGTCGAATAGTTATCTAGTATCCATAATAGAAGTTCAGCTTAGTTTGTTACTAAGAAGAATATTATTATTATTGAAAATCAAGTAAGAAAATTTATGCATAAAGTTAGTGGATTACCGCTCCTGGTTCTCATGTGAACATAAACTTTGTTATTCCAAACTTACTATTGCTAAGTTTGAGGTTCGGACTCCTTTTACTATTTCTTAAGCATTACATTTAACCGCAAACTTTACTTTTAGTTATAGTTTAATTTTGTCTTCATTAGCGTGTATTTAGAGTACTAACTTAGTGAGTACTAACGGTCAATTATAGTCCAAGAACATTAATAAAATCAGGAGAAATAATTCGTTATAAAGCGTCCTTTTTTAGACATATTTCATTACTTCTCCACTCCTATTAGTCATAGCGTGATATTATATAGCCTATGACACTCTCCGATATATTGACTAATCAACACAGGAAGAATTTTTAAAATCTGTTCTTTAGATCCAGATATTACCCCTTACAACGTCACAAACTCAAAAACTCTACTTCTTTATAATATTAGTATAAATTAGTTAATTATTGATCAGAATCGCTAGTTTTCATTAAACTTATTTATTTTAGTAAAACATCTCATTCTGCCAAAATTTAGATTTCATTTATTTATTTCATACTTAACACTATCTTTACAGGTTTGCACCTAATACAATAGTGAAGTTTTATATTATTATAAATTAAAATATCGTAACTTTAAATACTATACAATCTTGTTCTAATAATAAAAAGCTCACTAATCTCATAATAAACACATTTACAGTTACTTACTTATAAAACAAAAAATAGTCTAATCACAAGAAAAATTTAACAATTCACCTAAAATCGAATTAACCTTCAAGCGGTCGCGCGGCGTCGAATCGACCGCAGTCAATACCTCTTCATTCATAATATCGTTATTTCTTATCGTAAGTCTTTCTCATTCCTAGTAGCCTGTCATTGTTTGACTATGCACTAAATAAACATTTTACCTCACTTCCCTGCGCTCCCTGGAGCGCACAGATCACATTTACTTAAGTCGTGGCGCAGGCGTCGAAAGCACACCACGCGCCTGTCGTCAAAAATGTTACGCGCGACGCTCAACGCGACGCGTCTGTCGTCGAAAAGGTTACGCGCGACGCTCAACGCGAGATATTAATTTTTATAAATTATCTAATTAAGTTAGTAGTTGTGTTTTTATATAAAAATGGCCTAAGATTGTGTGTTGCCAAATTGCTCTTTTCATCCAAAGAAAATTTAAGTTAAGTTTTTGTTTTTATAATATTGTAATAAGCCAACTTTAAGTTAATTTTTTATGTTAAATTTAGTGCTAGTATAATGATAATATGTATTAATAACAAGTAATAAATGATTATTAATTAATTCGTCATTTAAATCCCCGTAATATACAATAGGTCTTTTAGGTTACGCGCGACCGCTGCCGTTACAAATAACCGCGCGCCCGCTTTTTTTTTTTTTTTTTAAATCTTTATTTAATAAAAGGACTTGGTTCACAAAACGAAGCGACCATATCGTCCTCGTAATACTACGCTACCATACTACCGTATTTACATTTCACTTAATAACTATACTTACTACTACTTACTTAATACTTATCTAACTTTCAAGCCAAACTTAACTAATTTATACAAAGCCTTAGCAGGGCTTGAAACAGGATCAGACAATATTGTATTGCAGCTACCGACATTGAATGCCATCTCATTTATTGTATTAAATGTTTCTCGTCTTAATGTTTCATTTCGAACACACTCCACTAAAATATGATATATATCCTCTATAGTGTCACACTCAGTACAATTTGGAGACGTCACTTTCTTCATCAAGAATGCAAACTTGTTTAGTGGAATGTGACCGGAACGAATTCTAAACGCTGTTATCAATGTACTCCTATCCAAAGTACTAGTCTCAACCACCACGGACAATGAAAAGGCTTAGATCTTATTGTTTTATACCACGCCCCTTTAGATGTTGATTCTTTATTTAAATACTCTTGCCATTTTAAATACATCTGTTCCTTTACCAAAGGTATTACATCAGTGTAATAGGGTACAACGCTGTATGGTGTACCGTCTGTTATTGCGGTCTTTGCCAGTCGGTCCGCCTCTTCATTGCCATAAATGCCGACATGTGATGGAATCCATTGAAAAACAACGTTTTTGTTGGAAAACATAAGCTCCCTTATGGTCTCTAATATACAGTATGCTATCGGAAGCCCTCGAAAGGTCGAGGTGCACCGAGCTACATGTTGTAGAGCGCTTCTCGCGTCCGTTAAAATGACAAAATTATTATGACAAATAGTTTTAATATAAGAAAGGGCCTCAGAGAGTGCAATTAATTCACAATTCATAATAGAAATATTACCTTCAATTTTATATTTAATCTTAGTTTGAGACTGAGGGTCAAACATAGCAGCCCCTACACCAGTGTTGTCTTTCGACCCATCAGTGTAAATTTTATAAAAATATTGGTACTTATTTACTAATAATTCACAACATTTGTCCTTAAAATATGATTTATCTAGTTCTTTTTTAGAGCCAACAGCGCCCTCTATAGTAAATAACAAGTTATCATGTACATTAATATTTTGGACCCAAGTATCCAACCGAAACATTTCCAGCTTTGCAGAAGAATAAATGTTAATATTTTTTAACCACTCATCAATTTCTACCAATAGTGGAGTTTTCTTTCTCGTCCAGTATCCTGGATTTTTACATTGATTAGAAAGTTGCTTTAAAGAGTTCATAATATTATCATTTTGTAAACTAAAATTTTTTAACCAGAATTTACTACCTAGATAGTACCTTCTTATGTAAAGGGGCTGGAGACATAATTCATTCTGCATAACATGAATTGGAGAGCTTTTAATAAAACCCCCTATAACACGCATACATTGATTTTGTACCTTATCGAGTTTGCTTAGGTGACTCTTAACACTCGAATCATAAATGAAACTCCCATAATCTAATCTACTACGTATTATTGATATGTATAACCTCCGTAAATGTTTCGGGTGGATACCCCAGTCCCCACCTGCTAATATTTTGAGAACATTTATAAATTTTAGGGTTTTACTAGTGGTTTCATTAATATGCCTACCCCATTTTAATGAACGATCAAACCATACACCCAGGTATTTGACGCTGTCTACTAATTGGATTTTTGTACCATTAAGATAAACATTGATATCTTGCCTATTAATACCCTTTTTAAATAAACAAATTTTAGTTTTCTTCTCCTATATCCTCCTTCTCCTATATAGCCTATATCCTCAACTAGCTCACAAAATTTATTTAATGCCGATTGTAAACTCGAGATTCCCTCTCCTATAGATTTAAAGGAACCATATAAAACGAAATCGTCGGCATACTGAGTTATGCCGATATTGGCGATTTCATGGCAAATATGCATAGTTACAACATTGAACAAAATTGGAGACAGAGGGTCACCCTGTGCCAGACCACGACCAGTCACTCTCTGTAATTTAGTGTTACCGCAATTCATATTTAACTCCCTAGATCTTAAAAAATTCCACAAGTAATTACAAATATTAGAACCTACTCCAATCTTGTCCAAGGCTTTTAGCAAAACTGTTATATCCACATTGTTATAAGCACTTTCGATATCTAGAAAACACCCTAACGTTATAAGGTCATTACCGAATCCTAATTGAATTTGTGACACTAATTGATAAATGTTATCTAGACACGATCGAGCTTTTCTGAAACCAACTGTATTATCTGAGAAAAAATTACCCCTTTCTAAAAACCATTCTAACCTATGTTTAACAATTGTGTGAAAAATTTTGCATAGACAAGATAACAAGGCTATAGGACGAACTGAATTGCTTGATTGTGATTGGTCTACCTTAGGTATAGGCACCAGTTTGACATTTCTCCATTGCTCAGGCACGAAACCAGTTTCTAAGGATTTGTTAAATAATATTATCAACATTTGCTTACCAATGTAAGGAAGGTTTTTTATCATCGAAAATGAAATACCATCCTCTCCTGGTGAAGTGTCTGAGTTTTTAATGGCTTGATTTAACTCACGAACTGATACCTCTTTTTCTATTTCTTGGTTAGCCGAAACAAAGATTGGAGGCCTAGGATTAACATAATCTGGTGCCAGGCTATGCAATAGGTTACTTGCTGTAATCTCGTCTACATTAGTTTTTGTAAAACGATACCCCTTCAACCATCTCATACGTCGCCACATTTCACTAGCAGATGTAGCTAAATCAACGCTACTACAAAACTCGCGCCAGGCTTTTCGTTTTGCTTGCCGGATTATTCGTTGTGCAGTTGCAATTTTAGTTTGAAGAACGATTATGTTTTGAGGGGTAGGATTACCTCTAAAGATAGAGAGTGCACGTCTTCGCTCTGCTACTGCTCTTGTAGTATCTGTATTCCAGTAAGGTTTTGGAGTAAACTTATTACATCGTAAAGGGTCTTGACATGTTTTCACTACAGGTATGTGTTTATCTGCAGCAGTGTTAATTGCATTAATTAATTGATTATATGCAACTCGTGGTTCTACAGCTACTGTCAAGTTTGATAGGGAGTCCTGAAGTGTACTGGTATATTGAGCCCAATCAGCTTTCTTATAATGCCTTTTTGTATCAAAAGTAAATGTTGGAGGTGACAGTGTTGTAAGTTTAATGACAAGGTGGTCACTACCAAGACTTTCATTAGTAACATTCCATTGGAATCTCAAGGCAATGTCGCTTGTTACTGCAGTGATATCTGGTGATGATCGTTGTAGACATCTATTTACTAGTCTAATTCTGGTTGGAGAACCATCATTCAGTGTCACATAATTGGTATCCAACATTGTATCAAAAATTTGTTCACCCCTTGAATCGGTCTTATAGGACCACGTGGTGTGATGGCCATTAAAGTCCCCAGCAACCAGAGTACGATGTTGACAACGACTGAAAATTTGATTCCAATCGTTTAGTGACGTTTGAACAGAAGATGGACAATAAAGTGAAAAAATGTTTTCTATAGTGGAGCAGTTAAAAATCTTAATTTGGATTATCTGTATCCCAGGATTAGCACTTTGAAAGTGACAATGTTGAAATTTAATACTTGAATGGATGATTATTGCAACTCCTCCATAGCCGTCATGCCTGTCTTGTCGTACTACCCGGTATCCACTTAATCTCAATTCATCAGTAGATTCCAGCCAAGTTTCACTTAAAATTGCTATATGTATTTTCTCTTGTGATAAAAGTTGTTCTAGTTCTGTCCGTTTAGGTAAAATACTCTGACAGTTCCATTGTATTACATTAATATTATAATAGGTTTGATAATCCATTTTGAACCATTGAGTACAGAACAGGCCACTCAGATAACAAATTTCCCAACAAATGTATAAACCAATCACATATTAAACGCCCGCATGTCTTTATTTTCTCACCAAAATTCATCCTTTTCATAAAAATAACATTTTTTATTTCTTCTTTTAAATTACTAAAATTGATTCCCTTACTCTTCTCTTTTTGTTCTTTTCCTTCTAAGTTCTCTGAATTGCTGTGCTGTTTATAATTGTAACTCACTTCACCTTCATTTAGTAACTCACTCTGGTTTTCCTGTCTATTATTGGACTTTTTCTTTTTTGGTTTATGCGGCACAAAGTCTACATGAGAGTTTAAGCCTCGTTCCTGTAACTCTTCTCGTCTTACCATATCAGCATATGTAGGACTACCACGGGAGCTTGTCTGCCCTACTTCTACAACCTCTGTGTCAACATACATTTCTGTTTGAACTGGCTTTGGAGAAGGTGGAACGTACATTGTCAATGCCCTTTTGTAAGTACAATTAAATTCTGCCATCAACTCCCGTAGTCTATGTTCTTTACGGTACACTGGACATGTTTTTGACAGTGGCATATGTTTCCCGCCACAATTTGCACATTTGAAATTTGTTGTTTCACAATTCACATGGTCTTTACTACATTTTGGGCAAGTATTCATGTGTTTTGAACAAGTTTTATAGAAATGACCATATTTCCAACACTTTGAGCATTGTGTGACCGGAAAAATGTAGGGATCTACTGTAATGCGCAATCCATAACTATATATATGCGACGGCAATGATGAACCCTTAAAACCTAATTTAACAGCTTCACTGTCTTCGAAAAGACCATTTTCAAAATTGCGACGTGCCATACGTTTTGCACTAATCACGGGAATGTCACACTGTAGTTGGTTTAATATGTCCTCTTCACTTAAATCCTGATCAATATTTCTTATTACCCCGTAAGACACGCCCACCTCGAAAGTTTTTTGGCATTTATACTCTTTTTCAATAAAGTATTTGCAACTTATTAACTTCTCCGCACATTCATTATTGTTACATCTCAATATAACCTTATACGCATTTATATATTTTATACTAGTAATATCTAAAATATTCTGACTTTTTAATATGCGCGCCAACCCTATTTGTTTAGGTAGTTTCTCCTTTCTTGAAACTATACTAATTTCTATTTGTTCTTCAGGCAGTCTAGTCATACTATCTTCTGTAAGGCTGCGAGCCATAATCTTTCCTCTTCTTCCCACCTCCTTCCAGATTTCCTCTCCATCCATATCCCGAGCCCTCTTTTCAGGTCGCCTACTTCGCATTTCTTCTAACATATTTTCTACACTATTAGTTGATAACAACCTATTCTCCTCGATTATAATATTATTTACACTATCTCGCTCATCGTCCGTTAACTGCATATCACTATCCATATTCAGTAGGTATATAAAACATTACGATCAAAACAACAATTAGCCGCGTTGAATACAATAGCAAATAGCTCAGAAACCGGTTATGATGTCCGAACTAGCGAATGCAATCCGGACTATCCGTAATCCGAAAAATCCGGATATCCGCCCATTTTTACTCGGATTGCAAATCCGGATTCGAAAATTAAATCCGCGGATTTTCTGAATAATAAGAAATTATAATGTTAGAGTGGATATGGCGTTATTCGAGGATAATGGTTTCCCAGGACGTTATTAGGAGGCCGCACAAGCATCTTCAATGCATTCCCCCTTCAAGCGGTGAAACAGAGCGTGCTTTTTCTACAGCAGGAATTATGTGTAACCGAATTCGCAGCAGGTTACACAACTTTAGATGATTTATTATTTTTGAGGTCACATATTGATGGCAGCAAAGTTAATACAGACATCTACAACATAGCAACTTTACAGGAGAGCTCTTTTAGTAAAAAAAGTTACCATTTGAAGTGACATGATTATGTTGCAATTAAAATTAAAGTTGGCAGAATGAATTAAAATAACCTTTTTTATATAGGCTATTGTATAAAGAGTTTTATCCCTATGTTATTATTTTACTGAAATAATGTACCTATATTCTATTCGCGTTTAGAATGCAGTGAGTTGTCACTGTCCACCGACCTAGCCTCGCCGTCTAACTAATAAAATCTTTTAAAATTCAAATTAATTCAATTTTAAAAGATTTTATTGGTTAGACGTCGGGGCTGTCACTGCATTCTAATAGAAAAGGATATATTATGTCTTTTTATACATAAAAAGATATCTTACGTGGAAGAAGACATCTACCTAATAATCGTACATACGTACCTATCAGGTCATTTCGATATAAAATATTATAATATAAACATTGAGGTAATATGTACTACGTACGTAGTACATATTACCTCAATGAATATAAACTGAGTAATAAGTTCTGAGACTTTTTTTATGGATATTTAATGATATAAAAGCGACATAAACATTCCATTGATGTTCTAAAACAAAACAATATTAAATTTGTCAACAAAAATATTGTAGATGTCTTCATTTACATTGCATATAACATTTATATTTATGTAAAGTAGGTACTTAGGTAAGTAAGAACTTTAAACAAAATAAATTCATCTAAAAGACAACAAAACGGTACGCGCAAAAGCAAGACAAGTGACTGTTGTCTAGGTTACAATCATCTGTGGATGCTCCAAAGTAATTTCTTTTTTTATATATAAATTAAATATAACTTTAACTAAATAAATTTAATGCCGAACTTTCGGTAAGGTTATATAAATCTCATTTTCGTAAAACAAAGAAAGGAGAATGAAACCTTCACTAAGAGTTTTGGGCCAAGATTAAACAGAAATGAGAGTATTATCAATTTATAGCTTCACACTTATTAGTCTCGTGCTAAATCTTTTGTTAGTTTTGGCAATCTGAAATCCAAGATAATTTTTTTTGAAGGAGATGGAAACTTCTGGGCTAAAGCCTGTACATTACTGTACAGAGTAAGGATATGCCCTAAAAATCTTTTCTATTTTTTTCAAGTTCGAATCTTAATAAAATTGAGTAATTTTATTATTATTTTATTAAAAAATAGAAAAGATTTTTAGGGCATATCCTTACTCTGTACAGTAATGTACAGGCTTTAGCCCAAAAGTTTCCATCTCCTTTGCAGAAATGTAGTTGTCCGCATTAACTTGGCCGCCTTCGATTTTGTCTTATAAAATAACAGTCTTTTTAAAATTAAGTTAAATAAAAAGATGTTACATTATTTTGTTACTTTTGCTATGTTATTAATTTTTCAAGAAGCCAATTATTTATGTTTACCTACCCGAATTTCTTCGAACTTCGAACTTTTAATTGTTTTAGTTACGTTCCTCAGCTGGCAGTTCACGAGTTATCCACAGATTATCATAATAATGCGGATTATTTCCGTGTGTAATCTTTATTAATTTGAGGAGAAGTTTGAATAATCTTATTTTTGATCTCCAAAGTTTTATTTTAATTTTATTTTTTTTTTTTTATTTTTTTTTTTTTTTTTATTAATATTATACTTATAATTTTGATTTGAAATTGAATAATTACAAATAACAAAAACAAAATAAAAGTCGATTATATTAATATGTTTTGATTTCATACACATTAATAAACTGTGATTTAAGAGAATTTGTTTAATTTTACTGTGATTTAAGTGGATTTGTTTAAAATTATAAAAAATCCGTAAAATCCGGATAATCCGGATCAGACCAAAAATCCGTTCTTAAAAATCCGGATTTTAAAACAGGACGGATTTGCATTGACTAGTCCGAACGTCTTGCCACAGCGAGCGCGCGTGAGCCAATGCGCGCGCCCGCTTGAAGGTTAAAAAAGAAATAATAATAATAAAGAAATAGTGTACAGTACCTCTGGAAAATAGTCCAATCCAAAACATAAAAGTAGGTTGCACAATATAAAAACACAACTAGGTACTAATCACTGTATCACATTCTGGCATTAATAACAGATTAGGTACTAAGTTATAATAAGTAAGTTATTCTTAAACATACATAAACAGTTCAATTGAAAAAATATAACATAATAATATTATATATTTTAAGCGACTTAATCAAGAAATGAACGGTTACATTAAAACAAGTTTACTCTACCTACAAAATGATTACCTATAAAATTATTTTATTCCACCTATAGCCCAGTCAAAATAGACTAAATTATGATTGAAGTTTGCATGCATATTGCTACTATATATTGAAATAAGCCTTATTTTTAATAATACTTATAAACGCGAGCGAAATCGCGGGAAAAAGCAAGTGTGTGCATATAGTCGAAAATACGACTTTCCTGCGCTCTAAAGTCACGATATCTCGAAAGCAATGCCTTGTAGGAGAAAAGTGTTGAGATATTTTTTGTAGATAATTTTATGGTCTACAAACTTTGTCTGAACCATTTTTCGATAGCTCTCGTTGTTTCAGAGATATACGCAAAAAACGCAAATTTGTGACCTTTGACCTCGAATAAAAAACAACGCACAAGCGGGATCGATGGGGACTTTTGACATATCATTTGTAATGACGTATTCAAGGCCTGCACAAAAATTCAGCTTGTTGGGAATTAATGCAAACTGGATATCTATTTTGACTGGACTACTATTCTACCCTACAAACTTAAAAGTCATAAGTAAAAAGTATAAGATAAGCAAAAGATTTAGATAAAACGAACTAGCAAAAAATCATGGTTGTCAAATTAGTTGGCATAAGGTTCTTCTTTTCTCGTTGTGGTAAAGACCATTTTTTTGCATTATACTCTATCTAAAAATACTAGACATAAAAGATGAAAATGATGAATTAATTCATCGTTATATTGTATGAATAATTTCCTGATCATTTACTCGTCAAAAATAAAATAAACAGAGCCTGAATTTCACTGGTTTAAGCGACATGACAATAAAGTGGGGATTATAGCGGGTTTTGTTTAATCGTGGAATTGCACTTATGTCACTCCGGCCTACTGTTAATGAAAAACGTTTCGGTTTTAATATTGAAATTTGGTATTTAATTTTATCTCTACAATACGAATGTTCAATGTTCATTGAGGAAACGTATGCTTTTATTAAATTCTTTTTTTTGTTTTTTGCAACTTAATTAATCTTTGTTTTTGTGTGGTTATTTGAGAAAGAGTGTCTAAAAAACACGTAGAACTAGGCATAAATATAAGTTACGCATACCAAATTACCAATTTTAAAATCTAAAACCCCGAAAAGAAATGCTAACAGTATGTCAATCAAAATATTCCATCACTATTATACTAACTAATTATATTACTATACTACCTTTGACAATATTGTTAATATAAATGAATTATTTAAAGTATTGATATTTAAAAATTATTATAGCATTGAGGAATATCTTGACGACAAAGAATTGCATGTAAGTACAAATATTATTTTATTATAGACAATTTTAATTAACTCAATATTTCAAGGTATTTATGCTAACTTTACGCTTTATTGAAATGTTATTATAAGCCATACTCGAATTTAATAATATCCAACAAGTATTTGCACGCCAAATACGGCAGAATACGCGGAAAAAACATACCATATTTACGCAGTTATATTTTTATACATAGCTAAAACATGACTACTTATAACATTTAAAATAAACCTACTTGCATAAAATATATATAGATCAGTTACCTAAAATATTAGTGGATGCTAATAATAATCAGCTATCTAAAAAGTACCGTGAATGAATCTAACCGCTCTATGGTAAAGTTATTTGAGGGAATGTGTGCTGTGAAAAGGCTTGAAACAGTTTAGCGAAGTACAGAAGCGGGTACAATGTACACTTATTGGGCATTTAATATCTGAGCTTATTCTGGTTTAGAACTCATTATAAAAACATTCTATATAAACTATGTTAAAAACACTATAGTGTATTCAGGGAGACGAGTTAGTATAGCGCCTTCTTTATCGCACATTATCATACAAATGACAAGGACAAAAAATACTGTTCTAGGGTCGGTGGGCGTTAACAAATCCTTAGAAATGTAAATGTGCGTTCACACTGCGCTTCTTAAAAGATCGCTTAGTTTATTACTGCGGCTTCGTCTGTCGTATAAATTGAGAGACATTAATTTGATAGATTTTTTTATGGGTATCTGATGGATATGAAGGAAAGAAATAAATTCGAGGATTTAATTCGCAATGATACGGCGGCAGTCTCAATACAGTTTTGGTTTGTGATTTTGACATTTCGTCTATAATGCAAGCGTCGTATGGTCGGTCTATGATTTTTAACGATGTTTAATAATTCACGTTTTAACATTTCAGCGTTATAGCTAATATTTTTTTCTCGTAACCAATTACAATTATCCTGTTTTTTAAATTGGGCCGTTGGGATTCCCTCTATTTTTCTAGAGTGATAAGAAGCGTTATCCATGACTATCACAGAATTATCATCTAGCTTATTTAAAACTTCTCTAAACCAATTTTCAAATTCTTCGGCATTCATCTCCTTGTGATAATCGCCTTGTTTCTTCGACTCAAACATATTTAGACCACCTTCCATCCTCCATCCTCATCCTCACTCTCAACGAGAATATAAAAATGTTATAAAACACGTGTTTCAACAATGAGAATATAACAATAACTTAATGATAATAATAACAATGGATGTAGCGCACCAGTTTAATATACCAAAATTGGGAAATAGTATTTTACTATGGTAATGCTCATTTATGACAAAAGAACAATAAACGGGTCATTAGCACACCTGCGATGCTTAAAATTTACCATGGACCATTTATTAAAAAAAAATGCACACCTGAAGGTGTTTTCAAGCCAGTCGTTAGTTCATTAATAAATTATAAAATCCAATACACCAGCCGGTTCACAAGTCGAGCATACAGTCACAAGTATGAGCACGTCTGCACAGCACGGGAAGTATGAGTAGACTAAAAAGTACTCGTACTGTGTACACCGCCTTAGCGTTTATCACTGACCAATAGCAATTAAAAAATTGTGTGAGTGAGATAGCGCTCTACTAACTCGTCTCCGTGAATACACTATAGGCGCACATATAGGTTCAAAAAAAGGACCTTTAATATTTTTTCCCAATTTTAAAGAGTATGAAAAACAATGAAAAAACATTCTCCTGGGTATCATCGAAGTATCATAAAAAACATCCTTTCGAGTAGTAATTATTTTTGTTTCTTTTTGCTAAAAAATGAAATTTAAAAGGGATGAAAAAGCGTATACATATTTTATTATTCATGCATATCGAAATTACAACATCAATGAAAATGCACCAAGAATAAAAAATAAGAGTCTATTTTATATTACGTTAACTACAGATATATTATTGACGATGTCCAAACTACTATCTGCCATTGTTTACAACTGCAGGAACGGTGTTCTCACTTACGCGAGATAAACACCCGAGGTTCACCACCATTGACCAGTATATTGGAGTTGACAAAGTCAGGAAGGAACTGGCGGAAGCAGAAATGGTGTCCTATCAGGATTTGACTGGTGAGGGACTTATTACTTATTGGAAGCAGTCACCGTGGCCGAAATCAGCTGGGAAGTACGAGTATTTATACAATGTCAAAGTACAAGCAGCATATAAATCGCAGTCGACACCTATACGAGCCTCGCGTAAAACGTTGATTGCGTTACGATGTCCCCCTTCGTTCGAATTTGCGTAGTGGGCGCGGGCCAATTTATCACTTAGACATAGGACTAACCGACTTGTCGTGTTACTCTGGAAATGACGTACAATCTCTACACGCCTTATATTTATCGAATTATATTCCTAATACTCATAACTTCGGAATCTGATTGTTTCCATTTGCTAGGAGAAGTCCCCTGAAGTAATGTAAGGGAAAAGTAAGTTGGGACTTAACCGAACGCCTAAATGGCCTTCCTTATTCTAATACTCATATAATACAGTTTTAATAAAAGTAGAGTAAGGTATGTGCCAATGTTTTTGATGGTGACCAAATGACAAATAAATCGTTTAAATCAAAATACATTTACTTACTCTTTGCCTGTCCGGAGATATGACTGGATCTTTCAATCGAATGTATCCGTATATTAAACTGGTCAAATAAAGACAGTTTGATATTAGAAAGATGCCGTAATATCCAATTTGCTGCAGCAGGATACCGCTGAGGGACATACCTATAGGTATCCCAAGAGACATGCACAAATTAGCCACTCCCACTCTAAATGTCCTCATTTCTTTTGTCGTAACATCACCTATGTAACTAAAAACACCGACGCAAACTGTTATCCATCCACCGGTAAGCGACGGAAACAGATCCGAGAGGGCCGTAATCTCCAGGGGCAGTTCGTAGAAGAAATATGTGTTGAGCATAAAGCTCGTGCAACACAACACTTCTCCTACGATTGGTAAAAGTATGCACGCTTTCCTTTTCCCTGTTTTGTCGCTCCACGAACCCACAAATAATACTAAAATACACGGAAATGCTGTTTGTACAATATTCTTCCATGCCTGCACTGACGCAGTTAGCTTCTGAACTTCTGATTCTTCTAAAGTATAATTTTCTGTTTGCCGCCTATTTAACGCGGAACACACTTCGTCGTCATACCCCAAATTAACCCTGCACGCTTTCTCTAAATTTAAATTCTGCACTGCAAGTCCTGAGAATACATTTGACATAATATAACATGCTATTATAGGTTCCACTGTTATGTTAGATCGTATTTGCATCAACTTTTCCCTAACACTAGATCTTTTTGGTTTCGGTTCATCTTTAACAGGTATTTCAACTCCTGCCGGCTTCTCGGCCGCGGCGTTTATTCCATTCATATTGTCAATTGGTTCCTCCACTTTAAAGCTCAATCAATCATCCTTATGGTATGCTTTGACATTCGGAGTTTCTCACAAGACTTTTTCCGGTAGTACGCGACACGATATTCATTTTCGATCTAAATCACACGTCATTCCATAACAATCACTTAATATTCACTGTTCTGGTGTACAGTAATCCGCTAACAGTGCGATTGTGTCGGTGGGTCGAGCAGACTGAAGGATCCTCTTGTCTTAAGAGTTGATTGGACGGATACGCGTTCGAGTGGTGTCATTAGAGGCAATTGGCCGGGCGTAGTGTCGGCACACGGCGGCAGAATGGCCTGGAGCCCGCAGGACTGCCTGGATCGTCGTCACAACCTTGCAATAAGTAGGCATTTATCCCATTGGAGCGTTGTCAGTCATTATATGAAACAGTGGGTACGCGCTCGGTGCTATTAGTGCACGGTCAAGGTACGCTCTATGCGTGAGTCTGTTTAAATTTCGATATCACAATGATCGTTTGCTCATTCCTAGCTATATTTTGCAAAACTTTTCATTTAATAACCAAAAAGTTTTTATTCTATATTTTTGCAAAAAACTTGTTAAAAGAGTATTCAAGTAATTTACAAACAAAAAGTGTGACAGTCAAAAAACAGCGAAGAAAGATAATTCTTGATGTCAGGCGTCGAACTGAAGCTACTTTAGTTACAAATATCTTCCAGTAGGATGGCAGTGCGTAATAAAGGGGCGGCGGGGAAACATTACTCAATATGAATGGTTTCCTTTAACGGCCCTTGCCAAAACTATTGCTTAACTACTTTTGCTTCGTCGACTACTGAGCACAAATTAAGAGGTAATATGCTTGGGGAAATTTAAGTATTTTGTTTGTCAGGGTTTTAAAATTGTTTTTATTATCATTTTCAATTTGGGATTTGGCTTCAAACTAGTATTTATTGTCGTAGTCTTTCAGTATTTCTATTAATAGAGCCTAATTTAAAAACGAAGGTTTGTTCCAGCCCTTGTTTATCTTCAGACTCACCACGAAACATAATTATATGATCACTAGTGCTGAATGTACCTATAAAATGTATTTAGCATAACAACTTGAGTAGATTGAAGGATGTTGATCTTACGCAAGCGTCTTCTTACGTAGGTAACAAAAGAATTTTTCAGGCTACATGATTATATATCTTTTCTTTTTTTTTATCTTTTTAGAAAAGACAACTCCCGCACTAGGTATGCCCTGTGTCGCGGGGACCTTTTACAAACATCAATTAACGGACACAAAGAACACCCAGACCAGGACAATAATTTGTGGATCTCACAAATTATTGTCCTGCGTGGGGATCGAACCCACAACCTCTTGCACGGCAGCCGCTTGCGCTACCGTCGCGCCACCGAGGTCGTCAAAAACGTTATGTTTGTAATGGAATAAAACATCTATTACTCTACCATTGTATCACTCAGATGACTATGTTAACCAGATGAAAATTAGTATCTGTCGAGTTTACCTTTTCTTCTCTGTCTGCTTAATAAAAAGACCTAAAATCCTTAAACGTGTAGCCAATCCAGAACAACGCGTCATTTGAGCATCAAGGGATGCCTAAAATGTTTCTTTTACGGGCGAGGGACAGTGGGTTCCAGGTATTTTCGTTTACCTGAACGCACACATGTTTGTTACAGGTATGTTCGACATACCTATACTTATCCCTGTCCCTCGCCCTTATGACAGATAATTAGAACTTAAAGTTTTCGCTTCGAACGAAATATCGAACAAATGTGCATCTTGAAAATTGATAATGACTGAACCAAAGATGTTTGATGGACTTAATTGTTACCCGAGGCTGTTGAATTTTTAACTAAAGCTACAATATTGTCTTTTATTCACCTTCGAATTAATATTACCAGAGTTAACCCTCCAGTCACACATAAGTTAAAACTTAAAGTATCATCTTAGGAAGAAACTCCGCACATTTTAGGATGCTACGAAAGAAGTTTCATTGACTTAATTATTAACTTAGTATCTCTAGTTTTTAGCAAACTCTACCGTATAATCTTTAATTCACCTTCGAATCTATTTCACCAGGGTTAACCGTCCAGTCACAACATAATTTAATCCTACGTGTACATAAACGTGTTGAGTTACACTCATAACAGCCAACAATTTGTTCATATATAGTATCAGGTTGAACGCCCACGCGGACTTCATCACGCGTCCTATTTCCTTCATTTGATCATTAGAACGGCTGCCCAGGGTATAATAACATACTTACTTAATTAACTACTTCTTGCTTATTTACTAGTGGTAGTGTTTCTTATATTCTTACGGTTGTTAGAGTAACCCGAAACATTGGGAAATCGAAACAAAAATGTATCAGAAAGTAAGGATAACTTATTATTTGTTTAATTTACAACGACACATAACACTAATAAAGTTCTAATATAAAAGTTTGACGCACATTAATAAAATTTGACTTTTTCCTCGTGATCCTTGGCCAGGACAGGCAGGTATGTAGTAGTCTTGAAAAGATGGAAGGTTAGCCAAGTATGACAGGTTATGATCCGCCTAAGCGGGCCCTGATAGTGCGAATTCAGGACCATGCCCTTACATTGCAGAAAAGCATGAGCGGAAGATTATACACCATCCTCTTTGGCCTACAAAGACTTTTAGGTAAAAAAGTGGCCTGGTAGCCGCCTGTAGACCTCTCACGGTGGCTGGAGATCGTTATAAATTCTCAGTTAGTCGCAAATAACTGCATAAAACAACAAACTGCAATACCAAAATCCAAATAAAATCGAAATGAACTTATTGTAAAATTATTTCATAAAGCAAATTTATAGCTCCATTAAGTTCTCATGTTAAATCATAGATGGCAGCCTTTTATATTTTTATGTAAATTGTTTTATTTGTTATATTGTTTTGTTCTCTCTCATAAACGGTTATCGTCGAATAATAGCAGATTACTTTTAGGTTATAACGCCTGTTGAAATATTGGGACAATTTAAACATTTCGAACGTACATATAACTTTGGACATAAATTTTGGGATGTCATGAAAATGAATAGACCTTTATTTATCGCCACGAGTTTACCGTTGTTTTTATGAGGATTTTAAATAAGAGTAAAGGCTTTGTAAAGCATTGTAGTGTTAATCCTTGTCACTTCAGGTAATGTTAAGTAGAGTTTGTAACATTTTCGTCGGTCTTGTATTTTAAAAGATCAGGCTACGTATAAAAAAATATACCCAGACAAATTAAAGTTCTTCGTGTGGTTACGGAGTAAGAATACAATATATCACTACCCCATCTCATCTCATGGGTGTCGTAAAATCCGACTAAGGGACTATCTGTGAATATTAATATTGATCTTGCGGCATAATATTATTGGTTTTATTCTACTACAATCATTGCGAGCGATCATTTAAACTAATAAGTATAATATTTAACATTCGCTTGTAGCAGTCAAACAATTTTATACCTCGGTGAATCATTATAGCCATGATGAAGCCCACTAGGTACTGAAAGCTAACAAATACATAGGAATTTTTATTTATTTTATTTTTTATTATTTATTATTTATTTATTATTATTATTACGGTACATGGAAAATCTTATAAACTAAAACTGTGTCCCACAAAACTGTGTAATGTACAGTTTGACTGTGAGATCGATTAGACAAACTTAATTATGTAACATTATTTAAGCTATTTTAACATATATATATTTTTAAAATTAACAATTCAATAAATATTATATAGATACTTAGGGCAAACTATCCAATAAATAACTTTTAAGTTTGGTTTTAAATTTCTTTTTGTTAGGCTCATTTACTATTTCATTAGGTAAACTGTTCAGTACATAGGGAATGCGAATTAAATGTTGTCACTCCGCTATTATTCATACATTGAATATTGCAAAAGTCGGCAAAGTGCGAAAGTCGGCTCTAAGCTCCAAAATCAAAATTAGCCAACAGTACCTATGGAAGTCAAATTTGAAAATTAGTCACTCTGCATTGCTAGAGGAGGCCTGTAAAGTGGGACATTTTTGTCGTTTTTGTCTTCATAAACTGTTATGAAGACAAAAATGACACACAAAAACAACTCATTCAACAAAATTTACAAATTAACTTAAACAGAATAAAAACTTCCTTCAAATTGTCTCAAACACGGTAATGACTAATTTCCGAAGTTAACGCTTTATGGCGACAATTGAAAAAACAAGCATTAATTTTATAGCCTTGTTCTCTTTTTGCATAATAAAGCCGGACATTTTTTTTTACTTCATACATTCTTAAATCCACGCATTCCTCCCATGGGGATAGGCAAAAACTACTAAGAACCAGGTAGTTGTTACAAAACTCAAATCATCATCATATCAGCAAACAGCCGTCCACTGCTGGCCCACGAGACGACTTCAAAACTCGAATATGGTTTACATATTTTTTTATTTGTAACGATGCGAAAGATGGAATTCGAAAACAAGAAAGACAATAAAAAAATGATGGAAAACTAGATTTTAAGCCCAATAAGTCTTGCCAGCGTTGCATAAGGTGGCCAAGTTTCCATTCGTCACTGAAGGTAGATACTTGATTGTCCCTGAAGTGAGGCCTTAATAAAACGTTATGAGAGATAAAGAAATTGTTGATTTGGTACATGATAGTAGGACGAGGTAGGTATAACTATGAATACCTTTTTTTTCTTTAATAAACCTGATTGAATCTCCTCACATCGTAAGTTACACAGTAGACCGGGCATTTTCTTTCAACGCAATTTCATTAAACTAATGTTGAACTACCTGGTACGTAGAAAAGACACACGTATCTGCGTTTAAACGCCAGCAATTTCGTACGGACGGTTCGTTACAGCACAACTTTTGTTCGACTACCCGCACAAATTGCTACTACGTGATCTCACTCGATTATTAACTTGAGGTATTGGTTGTATTAACTATTAGTCAGCGAAATACTTTATACTTACTAAGCCTATCTGAGCTTCTGGTCAAATTCAAGAAAGCATGAAGTAATTAGTATTTATGTGCGTGAAAAGGAATAGGACAAAATGTAGATTTTTTTAACAAAGTACAGTTTTAAAACGGGACTTTGACAGGCACATTCACTGACAGACGCAAGATGAGAAGACCTCTCACAAGGCGGACATATTATGTATGACCTAGCTAGTAAGGCGGAAACCAATAAAAATAAAATAAAATAAATATTCACGGACATCACAGCGCCATCTGTTCCCAAAGTAACCTGCTTGTGTTATTGGTTAACAGAGCAACGGATATTAGTACTTATATACCAATTTTTTTTTTATAAATACATTCATAGAAACACTTAGGCCAATGCAAATAATCATATTCATCACACAAATATTTTCATTGAGTGGGAATCGAACCCGAGACCTCTGCGTGGCAGTCATGTTATATAACCACTACGCCACAGAGGTCGCCGTACCGGTCGATCGACCAATGGATGAAGACGGCACACGACGCGTAAAGGGCAAATGGTAGAAACAGTTTGCATACTTTTCATGTAACAGCTAGTCAAAACACATAACCTTAAAGAGAATTTAGAACAAACACCAATACAAAGGAAATACGATTTCCTGTTGAAATATTAACAGCCCATTTGACTAAATTTCATTTCCGAATATACAACTTCGATATTATTATATTTAAATGCTTTGTTACATGTTTATTTTGTATTTATTAGACATATTTAGCTCTACAATAACAGTATAAATCCTGCCTAAATTCCGCTGTACATGTAGTGGTAGAATTAAATATGCATTGAAGGAAAAAGTATTGGTAAGTGGTATATTATAAATCCACGGATATCTCCACACAGCGCCATCTGTTCCCAAAGTAAGCTAGGCTTAACCTGCTTGTGTTATGGGTAACAGAACAACGGATATTAGTACTTATATACTTTTTTTGTAATTACATACATAATTATACATAGAAACACTCAGACCAATGCAAACAATCATGTTCATGCACAAAAATATTTACATTGAGCGGGAATCAACCCCGAGATCTCTGCGTAGCAGTCATGTTATGTAACCACTACGCCACATAGGTCGTCAATGTGTCGCTTTTTCATTCATTCATGTCAGGATCAAGGTCAAAGGATAACACTATAGGGTCTATAGTTTCTTATTAACTTCTCCTCCTTACTATAAATGTCCGCTATTGAACTCAAGGAAATTAAATGGAAAGCATTTTGTACTTTCATTGTTATTTTCACGTCATACAACGCTACCGTCAAAAGATTCAGTATATTTTTCGCTGCAGCACTCAGGTTTCCGTATGTGTAAATTAATTACTCTTTGTCGAAACGTTAAAGGATCGAAGACCTTTCGAGTATTTAATTAAATTTTACTGATTGATTATGTGATCCAAGAGTTTTATAAGAGTCAATTTAATTGAATGCATATGATACGCTATTTCATTTTTATCATGTTATGCAACACGTTTATTTTATTTATTTATTTCACATTTATACAATCTGAAAGAAGGAATTCTTGCCTGAAGTCAGCCTTAAGGGTAATATAGATAAAAAAAAAATGCTAAGTGGTACAAAAAACACAACCTCATACAACCAAATTCTCATACACTCGTAGATTTCCTATTATATGTACCTACGAGAGAATATATTAGACTAGACTGAATTGTTTGAGACCCGTCTCTGCAGTGGGACAAGTAGAAAACATCATCTAAAATTAATGACTGAGATTGAGCTGAATTTATCTAAAGAAGATTTTGTTCAACATCGACATGAAATCAATGATATTGTAAAATTCGTACAATAATATAAACTGTTGTAGTTAATTTCAAAATAAACATAGTTCACAATAGAGAAGTGTTACTACTAGTGTTTGTACAAACAAATAGGATAAACAACACACTACTCCTAAATTCGGAATGTTTCGATGATGTAAATACGAGCGTACCGATTTTCGAACCATAGACGTTCTGTGTGTTCGCTTTATTTATTTCGTTTCAATGCACATCGTTGATATCGATTTAGGGTTGTATCGTTCAGATAACGGAGAAGGTACAAAACTAAATCACCGAACATTTCCCTGTTTACTGCATAAGCAGTTTCGTACTTTAGGCCCGTGAAAAAATAAGGTAAAGCTAGGAGCTCGAAATCGGTCGGAAGCAATTCCATCTATCACTGGTCGTGGGAAATAACTTGTAATAGCCAATATATTTTAAGGTAAGGATGAAGTGAACAGCCCTGAACTGTATGTTACTATTCGCCGTAAACACTCCGCCAACCTGTAAACCATTTAGCTAAGTGTTTTATGCAGACCTCGCTTTCCATTTAGATATTGAAAACTTGTACGACCAACTGATCTGGATTTGAGCGTATGGAAATTTTTGGTTCATCTATTTTCGGCTGATGAACTGTAGTAGGACTAATTATTTATGGTAATTTTGAGTCCACGTAACGTGATTATTTGCATGTTAGTATCTCATTGAAGATCACAGTTTATATAATGTGATAGTCATGGTCCTTTGAGAGTTTCGTCGTTCACAAACTCACGAAATAATACAGAAGAACCGGTACTTCTTTTATCTCTAGTTTATGCGTCACTCATTTGGTTCACCAATCTGCTCTTGTTTCGTTTAAAAGGGTGAGACAATGAGACACAATTGTTTTGTTCTAATCATTTTTTTAAAGATATGTACTTAATTAGATTTCATCTTTCCATAGACTTACCTGGTTACCCAAACACATGGGGTTTAATAGTTTCAAATTCAACATGTTGGAGTAAATTTTTAAAAAATATATTTTTTGTATGTTGAGACTTACATGTCCGGTGATGACCCTGCGAATGTGCTGTCTAGTACAGGATAAATTACAGCATAGAAGAGAAAGCCTATATTCTGAACTATACGTTTTTTAAATTTCAATTGCGGGCAAAGTCATGGTAGGTTTCGTGTTTTATCTAAGGGTATTGTGTGCGCTCCACACATACTAGTAATTGCCCTCAGCATGGATGTAATATTAACCTTATAATGGATTTTCCATTTCAAAACTTTTAAGCACACTTGATAATACGATAATAAACATTCGAAAAGAAATATTCTTTCGCATTCAAAATTATGAAGCAATATTTGAATATTGCAATAATCTTAAGTAAAGCGAGATACTCGTACAACTTTTCGATAACTTCTCGAATTTCACTCCGTAGAAGTTGATTCGTGACTTTTTAGTTCGTACGTAGTTAGAAATGTATTTCTTAGAAAGGGTTAGTTGACCTGAATTATTTTGATTGGACAGGAGGATTTGATATTGGAAATTATTTCAGTGAAAGTATTTTCCTTTTTTGGGTACATTTTTCTTTTCCAAGTAGATGTCATAATCTCGAGACGTTTGTGTATTTTTGTTGACTCATCTCAGAACTTACTCTCAACAATACACACATTTTCAAAAAATATAAACATATTTAAAAAAATTCTCCGTGTGGTGACGGAGTAAGAATTCAATATATCACCACCCCATCTCATATCATGGGTGTCGTAAAAAGCGACTAAGGGACTATTCGTGAATATTGTCTTAACGAAATAAAAAGAATGAAAACTTGAAATTAAACCCTATACCGATCCGTTTGGCCAGCGTGGTGTTAGTAGGCCAAGTATCCCTCCGTCACAGGAGGAGGCCCGTCCCTGCAGTGGGACATTAATGGGCTGTTATGAATGATGAATATTTAAAAACGTTTGCCGATCCGATTCCTAATAGCGTAATCTCATGGAAATTTGAGTTGCATGCGATAAGCTCGAAAAAGTATCAACAGGAGTTAAACCAAGACCCAGAATAGTAGTATCTAAAGTTTGTAGGTCAACAAGACTTGCCCGCAGTACTTCACCGATTCAATTTCCGTGTGTGTAACTAAATTATATAATGTTAGTGAGCGAGTTTCCCCTCTGCTGACGAATCCCGTGGCCATCGCAAGCGCAATTGTTCCAACCTTCGGCCATAGTTCAATACTAAACGCTGTTATGGATTGAGTTGCCAGTTCAGGAGAATTTACCATGTTTAAGGGTAAGTAATCTTGCTATTTGACGTAATTAAAATGAAAAAAAAAACTGTTTATTGCTGACAGAAATATAAAATATTAAAAAATCATTTAATATAAAATGTGGCAAAAGAAGGTAACTTAGCTAGCCGACTTAATCTTTACGATGTATGGCTTTAAAATAATTGAGATTAAAAAAAAGTTTAACTTAGCTAGTGCTGCTTGACATCACCAATATAATATCAAGTGGCTCTGATTTTCATTTACACTTTATTCCTGAGATGTTAAGTATGTACATACAAGATTTTTCAAACATTCACACAACATATTTTACATTTCTAGACAACTGATAAAAATTTACATCAACAATAAAATAATTTCATAAATGTACTTTTCGTAACGATTCCTACTACAGGTAAGGGATAGAAAAACATGATTTCGTCCCCTACACTTTCAGTCTGAGATGATATGTTGACACCCTATTTTCGATCAGAAAAAAACACTTAAATTCACATTAGTATTTTTTACAAAAATAAGATTGTTATACATTGAACATTTCCAAAGTTCATAAAGTCACATTTGCTTCGAAAACATTTTAGTCAAAACACTAAATATCTCCAAAATTGCAATATTTAAAACCTGCTTCATTTTAAAATTAACCGTACCTAGAGGTATGAACTACTTACGAACATAAAATTAAAGAAATCATTAAATACAAATCACATTCTATGTATGATCGAAAACTAAATGGCTTTATCACCTCTAGAGTTAATGTTAGTTGCATGTCATAAAACTATTAGGTTCAATATCGCACAACAAAACATCAGCTAAATCATGACGCTACTTTGACATATCAGTTCTCTTGTATTAGCAAATAGTCGTTAGATATTTATAAAAACAAATAGTAAAGTCAACGTTATTGACTGTTACTAGAGCATATTTTCGGTAAAACGTATTATTCTAATGAATTTCTCTCTTTTTTCCTTCTATGTCCATCCCTATCATTTCTTGCATGACGTCATTGGCGCATATTTCAATTTAAAGTTTTCGTAATTTTATAATATAAAACAAACTAGGGTAAACCACCTAATCGTTAGAAGTCCTACAATCATTGGCACTTAAGAGTTTAAAGTGAGTAAAAAGAAAGAAAACACTATAGATAATTCAAGTTCAGTATGATTACTCAAGTTCAAATATTATTTATTTAATATTTTTATCATATTTTATTTATTTCATGTGTCAAAATAGCAACAATAAATTTATCAGAATCCTTTTATTGGCATTAGTGCCAATAATATTTATTTTATACTATTCAATCACATAATAATGATTAAGTATAAGCAAAGATTAAAGTATTTTATCATTTTATGATATGTATTTTATATTTTAATCTGACACGAAGTCCACTCTTAAGGTGCCAACAATTGGGTGGCTTACCAGCCAATATTTAAATTCTACATTTTCAGTTTTTCTGAAATGACAAGCTTGTAATGTCACAAGTAACAAGTTGACTTTAGTTTTAAATTATTAAATGGTTTTTTATGGTTTTTCACATACAAACTCTACAGTTTAATATAGTGACATTTGTATTGTGTTACTAGATATTATTATTTATTGCGTTGAAGTGAAAGTTTAAAATAGATTGCACTTTTAATCTAAGCATAGTTTTGATTACGGTCAACCAATGACGTCAAGCTCACGCATAAACATTAAATAACGATCCTAATGAATTTAAATTATGATAGAATTTTTTGTCAAAACTGATAAAGCCATTTCGTTTTCGAGTATACATACTTACATAACCTGCTATAAGTGACAATTACTTCTTCTTATACTTTTATCAACCGGGGGAGGAAGTAACATATTTTTATGGGACAAAACTATTTATCAAGTGGCAACACAGTAGGGTCACGAGGAAGGAACAAGGAAGCTCCATCAATGTGCGAACCTTGTAATGCACAAAAATAAAATAAAGCGTGAGAACTAGCGCCTACAACAACCTGTTAAATAAAGATGTCGCTGATTATAAGACACCTACATGTTATATTATGTACACTACATTTTGATAGGATTATAGCTATATGAGAGAGATTAAGTTGTTAATATGTAATAGGACCTTCTAGAGTTGTAAGGAACGTTTATCGCAATTAGCAATTTTTAATATAAATAAATATTTTCATTTTAGTATAGTTTGTCTCGAATTTATGTTTTAATTTGCATGAAGTCTGAAATAATTAATTTTAAAAAAAATCTTGTTAATGTAGTCAAACTTATACTTTAAAGACCCGTGATTATCATTATCATCATCACAATGTAATGATACATACATATTTTCATGAGCGCGATGACGGATTCAGAATACAAAAAAAAACCGTTTTATACTGTCCCTTGGGTAGATTTTATATGTATATTATGTGAAGTTTCGTGGGACTCTACCCCTAATCGAGGGCAAAGTTTTTAATCCTTACTATCTAAAGTCTTCTTTAAAACTACAACGCATGCACAAGATCCATCGATGCTGATATAATGTCAACTTCCTTGCTCACTTATCTTAGTATAACGTTTAAACTCGTTTCCTTTGACACTAGTTCGCAGCTAAATAAATAAAGCCGCAACATAAACTTATACAAACAATACTCTATACATATAGATATATCATAAAAGCCTCAGTTTAGTAGGATTAACGTCAGTAGTCGTCTAATACGAACCCTGAATAAAACAACTCATATCGTTTGGGAGCAAGGGTACCTCGATAATCATATCGTCCCTTCGACCCAACTCCCTTGATTGGGTGCTTAAGT
Organism: Schrankia costaestrigalis; assembly: GCA_905475405.1. Classification (NCBI taxonomy): domain Eukaryota; kingdom Metazoa; phylum Arthropoda; class Insecta; order Lepidoptera; family Erebidae; genus Schrankia; species Schrankia costaestrigalis. The sequence goes on along the minus strand of FR997829.1, from coordinate 18,201,428 downwards.
CCTCGATACAGCTATTAAGTGTCGATCTCTATATTATTATGGAATTTGTGTATGTTCATCAGAGATTGGCCCACAGCTTAGGAAAGAATGAAATTGTTCCACCCAATTTATTTTTAAAGGCAGATTATTGAGCAGAGGGTCAGGTTATGAACCCAAAAACGAATAATGGGTTGGGTTAAGGCTTTGTGTGTGCCTTATAAAAAGACCAATATTGCTTAGCTGGTAATGGCGGGCTACATTATTCCTACCTAGATTTGTAAAATTCGGGATGAGGAAATCAGTAAACCAAAAATTTTATTTTGATCTGCTGAAATGTTCACTCTAAGCTAAGCCACCTCTAAACAACTGTTTTTTTTAATTCTCTGTTCAATTTGCTAATTATACATTTTGAATTAACAAATAGTACATATAGTGCACGTAATTGTACCTGTTGTTGATCAACTTTATATGATTCGATACATAATTAGCCGACCAAATTTTGTTACCTAATGTCAGCCTAACCTCGGAAACGTAGTACGAGAATTGCAGCATACCTACTCAGAAATCATTGGTTCACCTAGCAATTAATGTAGCTGAATAGTCCTTTGATATATAATTATGTTGATGACTAATGTGCGCATTTCAAAGTGGTTTATCCAAACTAGATTATGTATTACTCTTTTGACAGCTCTATAGAATAGTCAGTAGTAGTAGAGTAGACTCAGTCAGCTCTGCGTGACTCTTTTAATAAAGGTCACACCAGGCAAAAATAAATTTTTGTCTGGTGTAACCACATGAAATTCAGGGGTTGCCGAGTAAAATTTCCGTTTGTTGACGAACTAAGAATACAAAACGTCCGGTCCTCGTTAACGTAGTAACTGTTTAGTAATCAGTGACCTCGTCTCGTTTCATGTGTGTCTAAGAAACGCGTAATGTCTTGGACGAAAAGAAAAGCTTAAAAGAAAATCCTGTACCAATTTACTCAGTTATCTTTAGTGAGCCAAAGACCCCACCATCCATCTGCATCTAATTTCAACATTCCTATTGTTAAAGGTCCAAAATTCACCCTATCTCATCCCAAGGGTGTTGTAAAAACCGACTAAGGGACTATCCGTCAATGTTAACTTGAAATTAAACCCTATGCCAATCCGTCTGGCCAGCGTGATATTAGTAGGCCAAGTATCCCTCCTTCACGGGAGGAGGCCCGTCCCTGCAGTGGGACATTAATGGGCTGTTATGATTGTTAAATGTAATAAGTTTTAAAGGTTATCTTCAAAATTTGTCAGCAATATTTCTTGTAAAAGCGCTATGTATCTCAAGAAACGTAACATAAACTAGTAAGGTAGCCCAACAGTAACGTGAACACTGAACACATATCAGGATTACAAAGGATTTACCAACAAATGTATCGTTTACCTGTTCCCTCGCGTTTGTATACGCACACCACTAATCCTCGATGGATGTGTCTAGCTATTACTAACTTTTAAGATAGGAACTGTTTTATTAGGAATTGTTGGTTTATTGTGGATGAGAATGTATGAGAATTAAGTTAAAGGATGGTACTACTCTCCCTTAGTCAGACTATTTAGGTACCCAGAACACGAAATGAAATGGTGATACCATACATTTATACTACGTCACTACTCGGAGTTACAAGCTCCGACCGGAGTTAACAAATGGAATAGGTACGTACTCATAAACATTCTAGTTTACGCAAACGTAAACAACTGTTTGTAATATACAGACAAATACACAATAGCTACTTATTCTAAAGTAGGTGTCAATAACCACATTTAAATGATGAAAGAATAGTTTTTTGTGAAAAAATAAGTAAACAAGCACATCATTCTTTCGTCTAAGATTTTACGAGCGGGGTCTGAGGCGAACGAAATGTTTTTATTTTTTTCTTTCGTATTCTTAAACAAGTTTAACTGAAATACAGAAAAGAGTAGAATTTCTTGGTAACATTTAGGTTAGTAGGTAGGTGGTAATAGGCTAAAATGCATTACAAAAATTGCTACAACTATATAAAATACTGACCTGATAGCTGACCTGTGCCCACTTCGTTAGGCGGCGAATAAAACGCGTCCGTTTTTTTTAAACATATTTCATTACTGCTCCACTCCTATTAGTCATAGCGTGATACTATATAGACTATGACACTCCCCGATAAATGGACTATTCAACACAGAAAGAATTTTTAAAATCTGTTCATTAGATCCAGAGATTACCCCTACAACGTCACAAACACACAAACTTTACCTCTTTATAATATTAGTATAGATGTATAGCGTTTGTACACTGACTCAGGCAAGTTTTTTTAAGCCCTTGCCCTTCATTGAGTGCGAAATGACTTTGCGGCCGTCCATCCTATTGATCCTCTCTATTTCTTTATCTGAGCTTTCTGTCTTTGTTGCGAATCATCCGTCAGTTATCTGTTGGTAAGTTCTAAGAGAACCGCAACTGCGAAGCTATTGTAAAACTTTGTTGACTCAAGGAAAATATTGAATGAAAATAAGCTTCTAGTTAATCCCATGCTGAACGAAATACAGGGGTATCATTTTCTCGATTCTGTGTCTCCTATAAGTATATTTCCGCCACCTGTAAAAAGAATCATAATAGCCCATTGATGTCTCACTGCAAGGACGGGCCTCCTCCCGTGACGGAGGAATACTTGGAATACTTAGGAATACTACGAATGGTGTGGTGACATATTGTATTCTTACTCCGTCACCACACGGATAAAGTAAAAAGAATGTAATTATGTAATAATGTGTCTAAAAGGTTACATAAATCGTTGACAAGTTAGCAAACGTCTCAAAATTTAATTCGTAACGAGTTTAATAAGCAATCAAATAAATTTTCTTACAGAATATTATAAAGCAAATGCATGTCACAAAGTAGTACCGAGTGAAAGTAACATTGTATTAATATGTAAATGAATGGCGGACGTGCATCCAGTCACTGCTGTGATCAACTTATGCAAATATCTTGAGGTACTACAAGCGATATCTACGTTATATCAGAATAAATATTAGAATAAATTATAATATTCCTCGTAGTAACGAAATAAGATACAAAATGTAACCTACCTCTAAAGACCCCCCCCCCTCCCCTACTTATTTTCCTGTCGTAGTCATAAATACCATCAGATTTTGACAAGCAATTGTTAGAAATTCCTGGTAGTCTCAAAATAAAAAAATCTTTAATCGTTCTCAGCGTCAAGAAATATTATTGTATCAATAACCTTATGTAAAAAAATAAGCCGCTTAATAACAAATAATTGTATATCGATTATTTTTTGTTATTAAGCGGCTTATACTCATGGGACACACTCATGGGACTTGCACAAGCTAGGTTCCACGTCTTTGTTCCAGCACTTTCCAATTGTATCCACTAACTCCTTTACGATCCTTGATTTTATTTATTACCTGGAACATTCTAGAATTATAATCTCTGGAAGAAAGTGTTTTGTACTCTTTCGCTCTCTCTCGCATTTTTTGTTATTAAGCGGCTTATACTTTTACATAAGGTTTTGGCAATTGAAGTTTCTATCAAAGTTTCAATTTTTTGGAGCATTACACACATTATTTCCTGAGTATTACTTTGTAAATAAGCTACTAGAAGATAGACATCTATTAGATACCCAACGCTTGATTAAAAGCTCATTATTTTATAAATGTGCCTTTCAAACCTACGTCCTGTATTTGAAACTACTGGCAGCCACGTCTAATGTGACAAGGTTGCCAATGGATATGATCACCACTGCTGCCAAAAAAGTTCTTTAGTTTACATCCTTATGATACATCCTATCCACTAAAGACGAATATATACGTATTTTGAACTATCCAAATAATCTGGTTATAACTGGTCAGTTATAACTTAAGACAACCACATTTTCTATATCCCGAATATTACAACAACAACAGCATGTAAACTGTGAAAGTTTTAAATACAATATATGGCAGTACCTCTAACTTTGCTACATATTACAATTTAGTGTGGGTAGGAGCTAATCTCTGGCATCTTGCGCATAAAGTGCCAAGCCTAAGGCTACCGGCTGCCACTGAACTTACTTACACCTTAAGTCCGTATTTAATAAACTATATTGTGAAGGTACTATGGGGTTAAATTAACACGATGGTCGTCGTGATATAATCAAATAAATTCAATTAAGTTAAGAACTAAATTTTGAGAACCAATTTAGCTATTTACTAATTTAAAGTTATAATTTTTGGTTTAGAAGACCTTTATGTTCGGTATTTTATCTTTTTTCGTTCATCTTTATTTCTTTAGTTGAAACCAATTTCAGAGGTTCTAGAGTATGCAGTATTGGATGTTAAAATTATATTCCAGCATTTTCTTTAACAATAAGCTACAATGTTGTTTTTCTGATGTTGTGTATTCTCTTTCCAAGCTCTTTCTTTAAATTATTACCCAAAAACAAAACGTTTTTTTTTAAAGTGTTGCAGCAGCATAAAGCATACCATCTCCTTACGAAATCCCAATACAATTAATGAAAACAGCTAAAAAAGCCACTAGAACAGCGAACACTCAAAGTCAAACAGGAACACATTAAAATAACAAGCGTCAAAACAAGAATCAATTATAGGTGCACATGTTCACAAGGAGTCTATCCAGTACCTCGTAACTTGTTGCTAACACTCATGGGACTTGCACAAGCTAGGTTCCACGTCTTTGTTCCAGCACTTTCCAATTGTATCCACTAACTCCTTTACGATACTTGATTTTATTTATTACGTGGAACATTCTAGAATTATACTCTCTGGAAGAAAGTGTTTTGCACTCTTTCGTTCAAGTGTTGGAACTGTTTCTCTCAGGAGATTTAATCTGAAGTATTTTTAAGTGTTTACTACAACAGTTGTTTCAAATAGTGTGTTATTGTTGTGTGAAGTGGAACGTGACTTCGTTCTATAATTTTTATAGTATTTCAACTACTAAATTTTGATAGGTTCAGGCTAAATGTTGTATTGTACTAGAGTGATTGATTGACTGCCGAACTTTTGGCACCAAAAGTTTAGAATCTTAATAGATTTAAATCTTACGAGTATGTTTCGTAGCTGACTTCGGACAGCAGCTATTCGCAATGTATAAAAGATTAAGTTTATGAATTGCCTCGTCGACCTATAAAAGATATTGTCGCCAACTGTGGTCGGCCTAACTATATAAGGTCAAAGAAAAGATTAAGTCATAACTCATTGGCACGACTCACAAAATCAATGGTATTCTATTAATAGCTTTTTTTAGCAGAAAGACTATAAAGAAAGTACATTTATATGGTACAAATCTATAATACCCAATTAAAAAAATAATAATACATAAATGGTCCAAAAAATCGTGACCTAGATACTGCCGGTCGTAGTTTTCTAACAATTTGCCATTTAATAAACTTTATCCGTTAGGATTTCCAAAAAAAAAGTTACGTTTAAGCATAAAATTAATCTAAATCAAATAATCTTTCACGACAAATCCCAAAGAAAAGCCAACATAACCGTCGACCCTAAAAATAATCCATTCAACAATAGCTATCAAGAATCGGGCAGCTAAGATAGAAATCAGTCATTCTTGATTCCCTCGGGGCAACATAACCAGCTTACCCACGGCCCTACGAGTCCACTCTAGAATTATTAACGAATAATCACTTCTACTACCATTTCAATATCAACCTTATCCTTGAACCTATAAAGTTCAAAATCCGCTATTAGATTTTCAAAGCTTAAGTAAGTCCATCCTGTAGCGACCTTATATTCCCAGTAATCCGAAGATGTGACGATATTCTAAATCAATCTGTTAGATCTATTCTACGTTGTACAATGTGTGGGTATAATTTTATCATAGTGTCCCACTGTAGAACTGGGCTTCCTAGAACATTAGTAGAAACCTTGATGCTATTTGTAAAGAGTTGCCATGAGTTTCTTTGCCAGGTTTCTTCTCATTGGCTCTATGTATTTGAAAACTGGAATTTATGGATCAACACAACCAGACAAGTAAGTAGATTTGAGCAGTAGATTGGTTTTATTTTTCTCCTCTAATTTACATTGGACAGTACAACGCGGTTTTTTTAGTGCTGTAATTTTAACTGTAGCTTCAATTTTAAGTAAATTTTAAACGACAGTTTCAAACAATTTGTGATAAATTTAATGAAATAAAGCAATTTGAAATTTGAAAAAAAACATTTAAAATAAGAATTAATAATAAATGTACAGAAATTTTTGGTTGGTTTTTACGACCGTTTTGAGATAGGGTGAAAACGAAACCACACAATCTAGCAATTACGCAACCGTATTTATTACTTACTAGCTGACCCGAGCCCACTTCGTTGCGCGGCGAAAAAATCACGCCCGTTTTTTAAACATATTTCATTACTGCTCCACTCCTATTAGTCATAGCGTGATACTATATAGCCTATGACACTCCCCAATAAATGGACCATTCAACACAGAAAATTTTTTTAAAATCGGTTCAGTAGATCCAGAGATTACCCCCTACAACGTCACAAACACACAAACACACAAACTTTACCTCTTTATAATATTATTAGTATAGATGAATAATGCGTCTAATAAATTTACCAGAAGAAAAACAATCCAAAATATGTGCTAAAAGCAAAATTAACCTTATTAAAATCGTAAACTGAAACAAAAATCATAATTTTACTGTTCTAATAAGCAATAAAATTGGCAAGACCTATAAACATGACCCAAAATATTCATTAGAAACATTGCGTTTTATATTATGAATAAGTAACAATATTACGAACAAAACTTTTTACATTTATACCAGTTTTGTTGAATTTCCCTAAGCGTTGGTCGTTTTCTATAAACCGGTAGATAAGTCAGCTCGACCGGTCCCGATATGAGTTTCTATAACATCGACCCGAAACCAATTGTGCTAGATGTTGTCGTTTAACTTTTTCAATTTCACACAGCGAAATTGGCCAGTCCACCTCCAAGCCTCACTTATTAAAAACGAAACTGCGATAATGGAATGTTTCCACTTGAAATTAAAAACTTTATTGCCCAGTAAATCATCGGACGGGTATAGGTTCCGTATGTACAAGATTTAGCTGCCCGCCAACAGTTATACGCCCTAAATTATCAACTTCTACTTGGAACTTGGGTGAAGTTCAAAATAAAATGAATTTCAACAATTTCAAATGAATCATGAAAATTCGTAACATCTTATTAGCAGAAGTATGTATATTTGTTTCGTTTTAATTTTCTTTTTTACCATAAGTTGGCAGATGAGGTGATCCTGATAGTAAGTGTAACTTCCGTTCATGGACGGCAGCAAAACTCATCTGTGTGAAATACGCAAGTAAATACTTAAGTAGGTAAGTAGAAAAAACAAAAAAACAGACAAACACACAGACTCAACCAAAAAACATCCCCTTATTACGTCTGAGGCTAAAAGAAATTATTATTTACACAACCGTAGACTACGTACGCCAGTTTCAATATATTTTATTGGGTAGTCCCAAATTGCGCGCACCGTTTCGGCTAAACAATTTCGTTACAAAAACAAAGTTTACAACGTAAGGGCTGTAGGTAATAAACAGGATACCTTTATGGCTCTCCTAATCGTGTAGTTTTTATTCCCTGCAGAACACATCAATTAGTAGCAGATGCCACTAGCTTTAGATTTTAGGAGGTGGCGAAGGTAATCCTCGCAAGTTATATACGTCGGGGACAACCACGGATGTAGAATATAGCTGGAAAAGATAAATGTTATTATGTAATCAAACCTAATCATCATAGCAAGTCATTATTGTCACACTACAAAGACAGATCTCCTCTATCTATGAAGAGAAACCATGTTGATCGCAGTAAATGTCCTTTATTCACCTCCAGAGATCTATAGGGGTAAAATAAACGACACAATGCTTAGGTTTACTTGTTGAAAATGAGAGTCGATAGGTGGAAAGTACGGAATATCTTCCCCGGAACCCAAAACGCTAGTGGGCAAACACCTCAGAGCAATGATCTGGTAAAGGTATCGAAGAATCAATTAATTAGGGAAACACAAGATCACACGTTTTGTTACTTTTGGAGGCTAATCTCCAAGCAGTAGACATCTTACATTGTGATAATGATAACTCCCCGATGATATCGGCGGGTATACCTACCTGGATATAACAGGATACAACACAACTCAGTTGTTAATCCTAGTAGTTCATAATACCCAACAGAATCATTGTGAATTCGAAGCTGTGTATTCGTTATGAATATAGAGTTACACTGACCATTAAACGTGTACTGCATTAATTGACGAATGCTACTACCAAAATTCAACTTGAAAATGTGTCTGATTTCTCCTTTGTGATGATCAAAATGTTGCTGAAAAATTTACCTGATGAAATATGAGATGAAATGAAAAAAAAGCACACTGGAGCCTATTGCAGTCATGAAATTGACGGTCACAAAGAACAACCAGCGTTAAGGCTATTATTATAAGATTCGAAACCACGACTGTGCCTTGCAGTTGCATTCTCGATCACTTTGCCACCTTCACGTCCATTCTTAGATGACTGATCACCATCTGAAGTCCGAGTCTACATCATTTAACCCTTCCCCATATGTGCGCTGTATTAACTAAGAATAAAAAAAAATATCACCTTCAAATATTACTTTTACGATTTCACTATAATAAAACATAGATACATAAAGTCTCTTCTATTGAATAAGATATCTAAAAGTAGCAGGTTAAAGGCGACTTATTAAAACGGCAGCTTTAAAATATGTCACGTTAGGGCAGCCGCTCTCATATAAATAATGTCTGGTGGTTATACCGGGGCGAGGGGTGTGACACTTCTTCGTAAACATGCTGTGGACATGCCTATTTATTTATTAACAAAATATTTTAATGAGAAAACCTTTAATATATGCTCTTAAAATCAAACTCTGAGGGTTTCAAAACCAGCCTGTGTATGGACGGGCAGCCTTGTCCTATGGAGGGAAACTCAGCCTATTAACCATGCTAGCTAGACGTGTTGATATAAAGTTTACGGTCAATTTTGCCTTTATTCTCCGAGATGTACGAGTGCACTAATTTTATGAGACCTCTACGATATGGTGGTTGACACTGTATATTATAAGTCCAGCTCTATTTAATACCCGTTTCCAGTTGTGTACATAAAATAAAGTTAGGAAGGAATCTCAGTCCACATGAGAAATGGTTATTTATGATTACTGGTACCTACAAATGGTTGACCTAAGGCTGGATGTTTGATGTATCCGTTTATAACATGTATTTAATTGTTTGATGAAACAATTAAAAGTCCTAGCAACACAGGCCTGAACCCAAGTGAAGTCTCTTAAAAAAACTGTCCTAACAACATAGAAAAATAAAACAAAATAAAAATTACAGGCGTCAATGCTGCAGTGCATGTTGACTAAATCTGCAATACGTATTTTATGATTTTTTATTTAAAATCAATCAAACACATGGACCCTACACCCTAGAATGCTAAAAGAAATACAAATTTCCCTCTTTTTTTCACAAAAGCAATAACTGGTTTTCATCCAAAAAAATACTAAGCATTCCCAACTTAGTAACAAGTACGAAGCCACAGTGGATCGTTAGGCGTTAATGACAGCAAGAAGTTTAACTTTCATCCTCATTTCCATTAACCTCTTCGAATTAGAGCCCCGGAGCTAAAAACTAGTGATGAATTGGCCTTGGTTCCCTTAGGTCGTTCAATTTTCGATTGTAGGTTTATTTTGTTAAGTATTCTAAAGCTTTCTACACACAACGAAGGCTAAATTATGTGTTCACATTTGTGTTTTCTATCAAGGTTACCTTTATTACTTTAGGTATATTGCATAAGTTTTCTACAAACAAATGTTAATTTTCGTGTGATAATGAACAAAGTTACAAAAGTAGCTATTTATATTAATATTAATAATCATTTTGACAGTAGATTTTTAAATGATTGTGTAAATAAGAAAAAGCAATATATTAACCACCATTATCTCACCACCACTCACACCACCATCACCTCATTGAACCTTCTACGCGTCATAAATTTGATATTACTCACATTATCATACAATGCCATCTGCTCCCAAACCAAGCTTTTGTACAATCATTACTTAATAGGTTGGTAAAAACAACTAAGTGGCTTATCCACTATTTTCTAACCCTGTACTAGGTGCCACGAGTGCTCTCAATAGCCACGGTCTCACCGCGATCAGAATTTACACTATGGCGGCAACCATTACATAAAATTCGAACCCCCTACCCAAATTATAAATGATATTATATAAGGTTATCACCGGCCCTCTAACGGGTCTAAATAAAATATTTTTGGGATCAAATGTTATGGGATAGATTTAGAAATATGGATAACCGGGTTGACGATATGTATTACAAATTGGGGCGTTATTGTGTTACAAAGTTTATCGGCCATGTTAGAAATCAGAGCATAGTGGTTAAAGAAAATTTCATCTTCACATTAAAGTATTTTACCGTACTTCTTGCAATTTCAGCAGTGTTTATCCGCGGCTACCTGGAATCTAGAGATTAACTAAGGGCTAGGTGGCTGTAAAGTCACCTTGCCCCTATCATCATTCAATTACATACTCCAGTAATTTAAACTTTGCACAATCATGTTTGGTCGACATTGAATTAGCTTATCATCAGGCAAGCTACTTGAATTTTATTGTGGACGTTCATGTTCATGCACATAAAAAATTACACTGAGCGGAATCGAAGACGAGACGTCTGCGCAGCAGCGATTGATATATTTGCTAAGTCAGATTTTACGACACCCATGGGTTAAGTTAGAATAGAAACGACGAGTATTTTTTATTCCTTCAACGCACGGAGTTCCCGTTATACTCTTAGTAAATCATATTAATATTTTATCACATAAAACAAAGTTCATTTTACCGTCCGTCCCAGTTTCAAAAGTTTAATCTTTCACAAAAAAAAGTTATAGGCAAAAATAAAAGCATTTACACTACAAAGATATTTAAATAATATGAGTGAATTTTCAGAGTACGAGATTGTATTCAGTCAGACAGGTAGGTATGCTAGATAAAAAGTTTAACTTTGTTCCAAGGGTAGTCGACAAAATGTGCACCGGACTGAAAAACGAGCGAGTCACTCCGACTATGCGAGGCACAGGACTTTCTGTAGGGTTAGCATACACTTTAACACTTTATTTACCACAAATGTATTCAAAAATTAAAACACTAACTACTCCGGTATTAAAGATCAAACCTTTTTTTATGATGAGAAACTTTTTAAAGGCCTACAATAAGGTGGGCAGTTTTGTTTTCAAGAAAGTTGGAAAATATTTTGAGCTCACTTAAACCTATGATCTTGCTACCACATAAATAAAACTTCAATATGACAAGGTTATTGTATGATAAAGAAGCAAGAAAGCAGGGTCAAAGCGACAGGAATACCCGATAGCCATGTTACAGGATTCGCTATAAACACCTTGCTAAACCTCAGACAAAGAACGATGTCTTAAAAAATTACTTCTAGTCCAAATAGGCCAAATATGGGTAACTTGGTGACCAGCCCTATTACTGGATTAGGCCTGTTATTTGAGTAGGCCCGTCCCTCCTATGGGACTCTTATAATGGTAATGTGAAATCACAATGAATTAATGTCACAACAAATAAAAAAAAAATAAAAATAAATAAAATGTTTAATTCTCACCATAGCACAATAATACAGGTACACATACACACAGATAGTTATTATTTGTTTCTTAGCTAACTTATCACTATACACTTGTGGTAACACAAATACAAAAACACTTAAGAAACACTATACACCAATACTAATATACTATGGTGGGTTGATACCTGAACTAGGATGGTTCCTGTATCTCAGGTTATCAACCCTCCACTCCTTCTATTTACACTGATAATAAAATATATGAGTAATAAAATATAAATGAGATTATATGAATAACATTTTTTTTTGTGGGTAGTCTACAATGAAGTTAAAATGTAACAGTACTCCGGAATACAACGACCCACGAAGCGAATAAAATAACTTAATGATTGAAGTACATACCTAGAGTGTGGTACAAGCTACAAGTTGTCAGTTATTACTGTCGATTATATTAATTAATTCAAGTAATATATTTATTAAGTATGTTGATAAATGAGCTTAAATAAGTACATATATTCATCCAAGAAACAACAATCAGAAAATGTTTATATTATATTTTCATATGTAATACATAATTAATAAAGATATTCTGAATATATAAGTAATTCAGAATATCTTCAATCATTATTATAACTTTGTTAAATTATAATAAGATTAACTAGGATTTTTTTTTTTTTTGTTCTCTGCATTTTATTACATTTGTTTAATTAGTTTCTGAAGTTTACCCGTCTGTGTGTGTGTGTGAGTGTGTGTGTGTGTGTGTGTGTGTGTGTGTGTGTGTGTGTGAGTGTGTGTGTCTGTGTGCATGCAGGTGTGTTAAATGAAAGTATATTTCATTAATTTAAATAGCAACTTTGAGGATATTTTCTGTTTCACGGTAACCCAGCATTTTTAATATATTATTTAAAACATCTTTTAGGCGTTTTCTATTCATTCTAAATATTTGCTTTAAATCGTTGATGTGTCTATATAAGTATGGTCCAGTATACGGCAGTTGTCTTCTTGCGAATGTGGAATTAAAAGAAGGGACACTTGTGCGTATTCTTCTTTTATGTAGTGGTAGTTGGGAAGGGACAATGGTTTTGTGGTGGCGTAAAACCGAGTAAAAAATAAACAGTTGTCGTACTGTCAAGAGGTTGGCCTCTTCGTACAAGGAGTCTGTTGGATATCTTCTTGGTTTACGCAGCATAACTTTGATAACAGCTCTTTGTGCTCTCTCTAGTTCTAAGAGGTGCGTTACAGCAGCTCCACCCCACACAGGTATGCAATTATGCAATAAATCAAAAGTGATTTGCAGAGAGCAAGGTAAATGTTAGTAATTAGTTTGATGTCCGCAGAATCCCTCAGGTTTTTAAATACATGGAGAAGTTTACGGATCCGTTTGCTAAGCGTAGAAATATGTGGTTTCCAGTTCATGTTTTTATCAATTATAATGCCTAAGTATTTATGGGTTTCAGTTTGGGTAAGATTAGGACAACTGCAAATATCAATGGCTTCTTTTTTGGAACAAAGATGGTCATGTACTGTAATATTAAATTCAGAAGGGGGTTTATTCTTTTCAGAAATTCTAAAGCAGAGGTATTTGGTCTTAGGAACATTCATAGTTAAAAGATTACTATCAAGCCACTTCAATACAGTTCTTAAGCCAGATTCAGCAGCTATCTTTGCCTGAGTCCACGTCTTACCCCGGAAAATGAGAGCAGTGTCGTCAGCAAAGGTTAGAGTGCTACAGTGGTCTATTGGGAGCTGGCATAGGCATAAATAAAGCAGCAACCCTAAATATCTCCTTTCTAAGTGCACAACAGTGGGTCGTATCTCCTCAGCGATACACTGGACGCTTTACCAATGGGACAAGAATATGCAACACCTCCAAGATACAGCAAAATAACCCATACCTCCTTTACTTTAGATACTTAATTCCAATTACTTGTTTCAGCAAGGTAAGCAACGTTACCCACAGGTACCAGTATACGAACGCAAGCAAAAATGAATCTTAAAATCCAGACGGATGAACGACAAAGGGCTTAATTTCCTGTGTACAATAAATAGCTTTATTCGTGTGGCCCCTAGGGTAGAGGAGACTATAAAACTCATTCTTAAGTTAGAAATTTAGGAACATTATTTACCAGATTATCATGTTTTATAGTTATTTATACAGTAACATTATAAAGCTGAAAATTTTGTTTGTAGTACGCGTTTTGTAAAACTTATTATGCTGTAGTCTCGATTAAGGCTATAGGTGTTGATAATCATTCTATGAATAGTAAACTGTTGTTAAACAGCTTATGGTGTTTTGAGCGCGCAACTGTCTACCACAATTTGCTTCTCTCCACTGTTTTCACTAAATCCAGGACCGTTCCCAATAACAGTGCTCGTGGGTGTGGATAAATATTTCTCACGTGTCTTATTCTTTGGTTGGCGACTACTTTACACATTTAGAATGTTTCTAAGCTTATGTGTAAGGTACCTTTAATAAAAAATGATATTAAGTTTTAGTATAACAGTACCTATCCGCGATTTTCATAGCCCATAGCTCAATGATAGCAGTAGTTAATTGCGGCGCTCTGTGAGATCCGGATTATTTAGAGTTTTTGCCTCTTCCCCATAATTACTTCAAACAAGTCAAAGACAGAGTTCAACACGCCACTATTTAAAACAAATCGTTAAAATACTTTATACAAATATAAAATGAAACTTTCTGGAAATATAGCTTTTGAGTTTTTTGACGTTAAATATATCTCAGAGATTTTATTATTCAGTTGACAACACTTTTAGATGTTCACGGAAAATGTTTTTATAATATCATAAAGAAAATATTTTTGATAAGAATTTATTGATCAAATCAAATCAAATCAAATAATTTTATTTGTGAAACATGGGTAACATACAGGTCTTATTATACATAAAAATTTTGTTCATACCATGATCCGCCACTTTGGCATACAAATTATTAATAGGTACATTAAATCAAAACATTAAGATTAATAGGTATACATTCCAATAAAATTACAAAAATATTTCATTATTCATTAAATTAATGTCATCATAATATATCAACTAGCGGACAACACAGACAGAAAATTTGTTTAATGTCAACGGATTAAGAAACATCTACAGAATTCTAGGAAATAAAAAATCATTAACCGAATAATAACAATTGTGTATAAGAAATTGAAACAATTTATTTTTAAAAACATGAATGTTGCTACTATCTTTGATGTCTTTGGGAATCTTGTTGTAAATTCTAGTGGCCATAACAAAAACACTTTTTTGAAGAAGAGTAGTTCTACATCTACAAGTAATGTTATTATATAAGTGAGTTCTATTTCTTAACTTAAGCTCTAATGTAAAAAGTGATGAATGATGTCGAATAAACATAGCCATATCGAAAATATATAATGATGGTAATGTAAGAATTTTTAAAGATTTAAAATACTCTACGCAGCTGTCAGTTCTTTTAAATCCACACATAGATCTCACGCATCTTTTCTGGCATTTAAAAACATTTTCCCAGTTAGTAGTATTTCCCCAGAATATTATACCGTATCGAAGACGAGAAGCAACATTGCTGTGATAAGCCACGAGCAGTGTGCTAATGTTAACCTTTTTAGCCAGCATATATAACCCGTAAGATAACTGAGATACTTTTTTGCACACAAAATCTATATGACTTTACCATTTCAGATTGTCATCTATATGTATACCAAGAAACTTTGTTGTAGAAGTTAGTTCAATTTTTTCGCCTTCAAACTCTATTGTACTGTGCAGAGCGTGTTTTGTTTTCTGTTTAAATTGCATTAATTTGGTTTTATCTATATTAATTTGTAAATTATTATCTTCAAGCCATTGAATTATTGATTTTAGGCTACTATTGATAGTGCTTTCATCATTAAAAATAACAGAGCAGTCATCAGCAAATAATACCATGCGATTAGGAGTAGATTTTGGGAGGTCATTTACATAAATAATGAAAAGTAACGGCCCTAGAACACTGCCCTGGGGTACTCCATATTTCATTGTTCTACCCTTGGACTTATAATTTAATTCATATTTTGTATTAGGACACATTTTAGTAATATTTGTAATATGAGTCCTATTGCTGATATAAGAGCTTAAAAGTTCTAACGCGTTACCTCTGACACCGTACGTTTCCAATTTATTTAATAGCAAATTATGTTCGACACAGTCAAAAGCCTTTGACATATCCATATACAAAGCATAAACGGAATGTCTTTCATCGACCCTAGGGTATATTAAACTTAAAAGATCATATATAGCAAAATTTATTGACATATTTTTACGAAAGCCTTTCTGGTCCGGTGTAAAGATGTTATTTATTTCAAAATAGTCATATAGCCTATTCTGTATAGCCTTTTCTATTATTTTTGAAAATGTTGGTGTCAGGGCTATAGGCCTGTAATTTCCAATATCTGATTTAGCATTTTTTTTATGAAGTGGTTTAATAATAGTAGTTTTTAACACAGATGGAAATATTCCTTGTTCAAAGCACATATCTATAACATAACTCAGTATAGGAGCAATCAAATGGGATACGTGTTTTATTACTAATACAGACAAGTCATCAAAACCAGTACTCTTTGTGTTATTCAATTGTTTTATTATAGTAAGTATTTCTAAAGGACTAGTGGGACTAAGAAAGAAAGATTTTGGTGAGTTCAAATTATGTTGGTATTAACGCGCGTTTTTGGTAAAGAACTTAAATTAAAAGATATATTGTACTTCAGGGCGCGGCGGAAAACCGATGGAGTAGTGAAAATCAGGACCGCGTGAAGTAAAAATATTTAGCCTATAGCCAACAGTGGAATTCTATTGGCAGATATAATGATATTTTGTTCCTCGACTTTGTAGACGAGGTATTAAAAGATACTACTGAAGGAAAGCGCTATAACTTTAACCTTTTGTTAAATTCGTACCAAAACTATATAAAATTAATCTGTAATAATTAAAACGCAAATACCATCCAACTCTTATTAAATCAGCTTCCCATTCAACTGTTTCATATTCAAATTCTGGAAGCAATTACTATCCTCATCTGTCCGTATTCGTAGTAATAAAGTAAATGACCAGAACATCCAGAATATTCTGCAGGCAGTTGATTTGTGTGGCGTGCGTCCTCTCCTCATGTGTACGTACAACACACCCTCAATTATACAGAATGTATGCGAGTTAATCAACAATTGTATGCCAGTGGTACATTGAAATAGCATGAAATGATGCTTTGTGCTTCTTGTGAATACACAAGAGTGAGAAATACTACGTCTCATGCATGTAGCCTATTATAAATAAATAATAAATAAATAAACATTCTTCACACATTCACACAACGCCACCTAGTCCCAAACTAAGCAAAGCTTGTACTATGGGTACTAGACAACAGATAAACATACTTAAATACTTTTTTTTTGTAAATAAATACATATTATACATAGAAAACACTTAGACCAATGCAAACAATCATGTTCATGCACAGAAAGATTTGCATTGAGCGGGAATCGAACCCGAGACCTCTGCGCAGCAGCCATGTAGGTAATATACCGACTTCGCTACAGAGGTCGTCCTTTGATTGGTTAATTGGTTAGAGACTGACACAAATAACGTAAAAATTGGGGTTAATGCCCCTGACGACTGAACCACTAAAGCTCTCACCTCCGAATCCTGTATATTGCTTTGCCAAAATGAAGAGACGATGATTAAAAATACTTTTTTATTTACTGGACAGGGCCGTCTACAACTCGTAGTATCTTTTAATACCTCGTCTACAAAGTCGAGGAACAAAATATCATTATGCCGTGTCCTTAAAATATAACTTTTTAATAAGATTATATGGAGTAAAGAGGTATTTACTGAAAGACTGTTTCATATCGAACCTTTCTTTCAACAAAGTAGCTAGTAATGGAGCAATGTGAATCAAGGGTAGCTGTGGCCAATTGGCTACAATAACTCTGATGATAAACATGCTTGCGACCCAAGAAAGGAAGTGACGATGGGAATTTTCACCTCAGGCGTCGTGATGATCTTACCACCATATCACCACTTTACCACACACCACACTACGCATTTAGCTTCACTGCACTACGCTTGAGGACTCAATGTTACAGAGATAATAAAATATTTGGCAAGCTTTTTAAAAAAGTTATTGATCGATATAAAAATAATTGCCAAACTTTTATTTATGTATTTTTCTAATATTTAACCAAAAAGAAAACAATTTAGTTACACAAGTACCGCCAACATAAAAATAAAACATCAAATAGTTTTGTTGGAAGTAATTAGAACCACCTAGAGCAAGTCTAGTCCTTAATCTTTTAAGCAAGGCACGCACTTACTCGGCAAATTAAAACTAATCGCCCTCTCTCTCTGTTGCCCTGTTTTTCTAGTGGACGTATTACGTTTCTTGAGAAACTTGCACTTTATTGCTAGAAATAAGATTAACTTTTATAGTTGAAGGAACTGGACCTCTTGTGATGTCACAAAGGGACCTAGAGGGCAATGGGGAGAGTATGTTAGTACTAGAGAGTATGTTATAAGCGAAGACTTGTTATTGGCTGTCAGATTACCACTTTATAAACTAAATTGTAATATTAGCTGTAAGTCTTACATATTGCTTAAATAAATAGAGTATTTCTGAATTAATCGTTCTAAAATGATCTACGATCCAGGTTCCTTCAAGCGAGGCGTGAAAAAGCATCTTCTGAAGCCGCCATAGTGGAGACATTCATGCCTCTACAATTATTGTAGCTGGCATAGTGCTCGCCATTTTTGGACTCTAATGGATGCTTAACATCAGGCACCTTAGAGTCATTCTGGTAGGCCTTTTTTAAAAAAAAAATGAGTATTTACAAGAGACGAGGTCGGGGTCACCTTCTGACCGTTATGGGAGTATTTCGGATGAATTACAATGATCTATGAACTGATGCCGTCTTTCTAGTCAAGTCAGCGCTAGTCACTAACCCTGTCCGTGTGCGAAAACATGTGTTATTGATCGGAATAGAGAGTAAAGTATCCAATCCACTGCGACGTACATCTAATTCCTAATGCAGAAAGTTGCCTTTACTGCCAAAATAATTAGGTACCTACCTAAAATAGTTCCACGTATCCTAACCGGAGTCATTACACCAATTACGTGAACTAAAACATCAAAACTAAACAGCATATCGAAACTAACTACTTCTAAACCTAGTGCTATACATAACCTAATAACGGTAAAACTAACAGCGATACGGTTCTAATTGGTGGAGTCAAAGCGTGGCTCAATTTGTGTGCCTTTACTGCGGTCGCGTGACACCGATGGCACGCCCCTTTCGGATGACGTCACAGCATCGTGTCACAGAGGTTGTAACATGCTCTATCGTGGAATACTATATACGTCATGTTATGCGAAATCAATTTCCGTCATACAGGGGTGTCGTTGATATTTTTGCGTGTTTCTTTTTTTAGCTATCTATTTGTATCGTTGTATGGTGTAAGTATTCAGGTAATATTACCTGTCGGTAAAAGTGTAAATATTCTCAAAGTTACTTGCACACACGCAAATTTTATCTTTTATATTCCATGTAAGCATTTTACTTTTGGTTGGAACTGCGGTATTTTTCCTCCAAACACCTATACCAAGAAGAGGTACCACGGGTCAAGCTGTGCGAGTCGCCAAATTCTAGACTGGTGCCGTGTAGCCACCAAACCAAAAAAAGAAATAAGACTTACAAAACTTCCAAAAGTCGCTTAAAACCATAAAAAGTCAAAGTAAATTCACAAACTCCTAAAATATCTTCATTAATAAAAGTTATTTCATAGATTAATAACTCTATTTCACAGCTCAGTTAAGAGGAAAACAGCTCACGGCACCGGTACGAACGTATTTTTTAATCAGCACAAGACAAAATTGAGTCATTAAATAAAACGGTCCGTGGTGCATTACGAAAAATATTAGGGAAAAAAAATTTAAAGGGAACATTGCACGCTTGACCTAGCTTATATTTAGGCTACCAACTTGGATCAAGGACGTTTATTATTTGTTGTAGCTTCTAAGTGTGAAACACAGGTATAAACCTAGGTCAGGCAGGTTGCTGAATTTATGTCATACATACGCGCAATTTGCTGACTTAATAAATAGTTAATAATATTTTGTAATACGAGCAGATATAAGTAATTAGGCAATTATGTACAAACTACGTCGTCATTATTTATAACAATGTAAAAAGTTTTTTGAATAAATTATTTGTAGGTATTTGTATTCACAGCTGAACACAGGCCTTCTAAAAGACGTTCTTTTGTCTGCAGGCTGTGTATGACCTAAGAATACATACCTCCGATAGGGGTAGGAAAAGACGTGAGAATGGAGATGTGTGGAGAATGTATCCAGGTTTCCGTCCTTCTTGTACTTTGGTCGTCTTAACGAAAATTAAAAAGGCATAACGTAAGGTTACAAATATGTGAAATCATTACCGCTAAGTTCTCACCCCAAAACAAACAGAATAAATAATTTTAGAATATACTGTAAACGCAAAAAAATAAGGAGATAGGTTAATAATTTTCAGTGAAATGAACGAAACATGGAGGATTACAGCGCAGTAAATAATCTAGAACGTTCCTTCTACGTGTTATCATGATCCTTTAGCCCGATTACTGCGTCAAACTTCGCAATTTTATGTTTCAATACACCTATACGTAATGAAAGTTTGCTTTTCATGTATATTTTATATGTTATGGGATTACTTTTAAAGTCTTACGAGTTTTATAGATACTGCTCTTATATTTAGCTGTGTTTAGAAACGAGAAATTGGCGAACGAAGTGTTATGTTATATATTGATGATACGGTTTTTACATTTTGAAATCTCTTTTTGAAAAAGTTCTCCCACACTGGCTCAGGCGAGCGAGAATAGACCTGGATGCAGGTCCATTGTCGCACAGAGGAGGTAAGTCTATGTCTCAGGGTATGCAGCTTACATAGCACACTACTCATGGGATCATGCCCTCATGCCACTGGGTCTAATCAAATCAACAGCTCTGCCAGACGAAAAGAGCCTGGATATTCTTCGTCTTTCGCGAGGAATTCGAAACCGTGAACATTGTGGCTATCTAATTGACAACATTTCAACACAATTCTTCATGATATAATCACGTAAAACTCTTTAAAATAAAACTGTTAGCAAGTTAAACCCGTGTACTATTTAATATTTATGAGGCGCAGGACGAAATGGCCGACAGAAAGTTTCATTTGAACGCTTCTAAGCGGGCATGTGGTATCTAACTGTCCGCTTCAACAATTTCATTGCTAACTTTCACATAACATTGAAAGTTACTATAATCGGTATTATACTTTAAAGAATAAACAATAATATAACCTAAGTAGACTCTTATATAATCTTTCTGTTTAATATAAATATTAAAGGGATCAAAAGTATCTTTTGAGGTACAGTCAGCAGAAGATTAACATTTTTCTTTTATATAATTACACACGCATACCAATCGCAATACAATTCGTTTAGCAACGGAATAAACACGTAGAATACACGGTATGACCACCCCAAGTCATCTTGAATAATTTCGCAGATATTACCTGTACAAAAAAAGAAAAACATACATACATACATACATAAACTCACGCCTTATCCCGGCCGGGGTAGGCACAAAATTCTATAGCAAGCAGTTTGGGTAGTGTGGTACAACTAGGACAACGTTACTGAAGGCGGCCCTACTCTTTAGTAAGACGTTTTTCAACGTAAAAATGCGCATTACGAATGTTTTTTTTGTTGTCGGTACATAAATATTAAGCAAAACCTCCTTCGATACTGACCTCAAAGTTATATTGAAGTGCTCTTGAATTATTTTCTACTTAAGTTCATATCATTCTTAGATATAATAAGTAAATATATTGAAAATGGATTTCAAAACTATGTTCATAATAAAGTTCAATCACTCAAAGGAAAACATCAAAACTTAATCGTACTCAGAAATAATATTCTGTATAATATACCTACCTACTTTGTTTTATTCTTGGTATGCTTTAATGAAAAACGCAACCCGATGTATCTACGAATGGGTCTACAGTTTATAAGGTACTTAGCTTTTGCCCGCGGCTTCCCTCGCGTTAAATTCGGGGTAGCACTGTTACCCTTTCCTGGACATAGAAGAAGAAAAAAAGTAGCCTATGTTACTCTTCATCCCTTCAACTACCTCCACTTAAAAAATCACGTCAATTCGTCGCTCCGTTTTGCCGTGAAAGAAAGACAAACAGACACACTTTCTCATTTATAATATTAGTATGGATTTGTTGGTGTCATCGGGTAAATAAAAATCTATCATTCTATTCGAATGTCGGAGACAGTGACAGAGGAGCGCTCAAGGTGGAAATATTGAGAGAAGGCATATTATTATGTCTAGCATTGAAAGTCTATTGGCTGATATAATAAAGATAAGGTTATATGGTAACCTTTCTTTTTATGACGTATACTAGCCATCTTAGTAGATGGCTAGTCAGGTACAATCTGTACTTGTTACAAAGTTCACAAGTCAGTTTTAACTTCAACTTCACGCGACCAAATTAGTGTGACGTGCTACAAAACGTTTCATTTCAGACGAGAGATCTTCACAAACATATCATGATTTCAAACAGCCCTAGTGTTAGTAGATGGCAAAAAGCACCACGTGGTGTGCAATATCGGGCCATACAAACATTTACTGAAGCCAGTTGGTGTACAAATGCTCGGATGAGTTTTCAAAAGCTGCTGTATGCGTTGAAAGAACTTATGTGTGTGTTAAAGTAAACGTTTGTCAGTCTTTTACTGCACTTTATGAGCACTTTTATTTAAGTTGAGGGTATTTTAATCTGCAGTTAACGTAAAATAAAACCTGCTTAGACGGTTGTGTCATAAGATAAGTGTATATCTATTACATAAATAAAAAAACGCATGATGTCATTTTCATCTGCCTTTTCTTGAGCATTTATAATGAAACTCTTTTGTTTGAAAGACCATGGTTTCAAGTTGGCTTCAAATGTGTTTTTCATCAAAATTAGTTTTTACGTAATTTGGTTTTTGTTAAAAGAAAAATGAACTTTTGTTATAAATCCAAGTAACTTTATTGAGTTAGGGTTTAAGTCTATAGCAAGACTTTGTTTGAATTAGTTCGGTTATTAATCAAAAATTATAACCTAAGCTCCATAAAACACTCGAACTCCGGAATGTGTACCTCAAATTGTCAGATATTTACAACAAAAACGTTTTGTAACATACACATCTAATTCCTATCTGAAGAAAGACAAGATTGTATTAGGAGAAAACGCTTATCATTCGACAATTTACCAACAAACAGAGCTACATAAAAAAAACGCCACTCATTGCCTCTATCTATAAACGACAACTGCTAAAAGGGAGATCATAAGTAATGGAATATTATTTTTCCATCTTCGAGATAAAGACATTTAACATCAGGAGGCTGCGGTAGTATTCAGTAAAATCATGGATCCGTTAACGGCAGTGTAAATGGTGTTTTTATGATTTTTCCTTGCCATCAACACCGCCCAAAGCTCTATTGTTTCACGACGGGTGATTTATTTACGTGAAAGATGTATGAGGTGTTTAGGTGCCATTTTGAAAGTGAATTTAGAGTTTCGCTGCTGTTAAATGATGACAGTTTATAATGTGGCGTAGTGGCTAACTTTGCTTCTTTAGTCAAATACTTATTACAGTTAAAAGTTAACTTATGATCGCAAAAAAGGCTCGTGGAAAAAGCGCAATACGCTGATCATACCAGATTCGCTTAGCCCTAAATATATTCGGCTGCTTTGCCATCTACGATACCGAAGATAGCGCAAAATAGTCTAAGAATGAATATTCCGAAGAGACCATTTCATATGAGTACAAAGTTTATCCAATTGCTTTTTGATTGACCCGCACCGATTGTTTCTCCAATCCGAGTCTCGATTTCAATTCGATAAACGATATACTTTAGACTAATGGAAACTTGACACATTGCTCATAGAGTTGAATACTATACTGCAATACGGAAGATGTTGCAGCCATTTGCTATTCTCGTAATCAATCTTATTATTGGCAAATATCCCAAAAATTGGCTTAAGTCCGTTTTTTGATACTCAGGCCACCATGTATTCTTAGTTCACAGAGAATTAACTGCACTAAATAAGTAATATTAAGGAGAGTTTTCTATTTTTGTAGGAAAATCAAAAGAACCTTAAAATCTCTAACACAATCTCACAAAGCAAGACATAACCATCATTTTACGTTTTTATATAAAAAAATATGCGGTAATACAAAAACTCATAATCCATCAGAATAAAGAAAAATATCTCAAAATAAACGCAGTAGCTATAAAAACACCTTGGAAACATAAAATTTCCCCTTCCCTCCCTAAGCTAAAAGGGAATCGTTACGCAAAGTGAAAATTATCTCTTGAAAAAGAAAAAAAAAGAATTGCAAGGTTCGTTATTTACGATGTATAGGTGATGTAGCCTGATATGTTGGTCGTTAACTGGAGTTTTTACCCTCCGAGGCCCGAACTTCGACCTAAAGTCCCGTATTTCCTTCACTACTGTCTGTATAAATCGTGATATATTGTACTACATGTAATTATTACTTATGGTCCTACCTTTACTTATTAATTGAAAGGTACGACATTGCGTTTTTGGTAAAATGCTACCAGGATTACATGTTAGGGAGGTTATTTGTGTCTTAATCAGAGCGGACATTTTATTTACACTAAATTGAAGAATTTAAGGAATGTTTTTCCTGCGTAGAGTGACATTAAAAATACATAAAGATAAGTATCATCCAAAGTTTGCTGATGTAGATACTACGAAAAGTATATCTTTAGAAAGAGAAGGAACAGTAACTTAATCCTATAAAATCACACTAGCTAAGGTATGCTTAACTTTCTTCGAAAAAAGAAGTTCTCCGTTTGGTGACGGATCAAGGATGTATATCACCACTCCAGCTCATCTCAAAGATGTCGTAAAAGAAAACTGACTCGGATGATATATCAGCTACGGAAATAAAAGAAGAACAAATTGACATAAAACTTATTTTTTTATACAGACAACTTCTGTGTCGCGGAAACTTTAACAAAAATCTATTTTACGGACGTAAAGGATAATAATATCCAAACTTAAAACAATCTTTTGTGGAACACATAAATAATTCTCA
This sequence comes from Schrankia costaestrigalis, assembly GCA_905475405.1. NCBI lineage: Eukaryota > Metazoa > Arthropoda > Insecta > Lepidoptera > Erebidae > Schrankia > Schrankia costaestrigalis. The sequence continues at coordinate 18,176,618 of FR997829.1, read as the reverse complement.
AACGTATGACTCGACGACCCCGTTAACAGCAACCGCATGCTTGCCCGCTGCGCCATCGAAGAATTTGAATTATCAACGAGGGTATAAGTATTAATAACAGCAGTCATTATGGGGAATAAGTCTAATGAAACTTATGCCTAACTATAAGACAGAGTTATGTAGAGGGCTCGAATTAATTTCGGTATTATTCCAAGTTGGCTATAAACTATACGATAAAAATAAGTAAATCCAACAATAGAGATTAAAACATACCAAAAAGCGATATATCAATGTCGTCAAATATTCCGAGATTTTATCGAAAATCGATTACGTTATGCGTTATTTATTCATAAAGTTTGCACCAAACATATGGAATGATTTTGTGCAATTTATATAATTTATTTCGACAACGGAAGCCCAATGTTTGTTTTCGTAAAACAAATATTTATTTTTAAAATTACCTTTGTGAAAAGTGAAGCAGATTGTTAAAATCAACGCGGTGCTGTGGTCAATTATAAAATTACCTTATGTTTTTAACGCTCGGTGCGGTTTGGTTGCGTGGATTACCCGTGTGTTCACTCAGTCTATGTTTTGTAACAATTTCATTAAATTTAATCTCATACTAGTATGAAATTATTCTGTGCACGTCCGAATATACTTCAGTACTTAGCTCTACTGCTGTGCAATGAGTGTTAAATAAAAGTTCTAGCTTCAACCTAGTTTTACGGTAAGTAATAATATCAACTAAAAGCTATTTAAACTCGCACAGGGGTACGAGAAAACTTAACGAAAACCTACTAATGTCAGGCTGGCTAGATGTATTGGGATACCAATTTTATTTTGTGACGAGTTTTGCTACTTTTTTGTAAAAATAGTTATAGTTAGGTTTTGACATTTTGTACTTATACAATGTTACCACACAGATCAGTAATAATATATGAATTGAAAATAAGTATACAGAGAAGGCAGACAGCTAACGTGGTGGACCAAGAAAAAGGTAGGGAAAGCACGATGGTCGCAGTCAGTGCAATATTTCGAGGAGGTATGTTCATCAGTAGACGTCTTTCAGTCTTAGTCGTGTTTAATACAACTCAATTTAACATTAGTACTTAGTACGAGTACGTAAGATTGCTCTATTTGTATGTTTAATAGTCACATCCTTATTGTTCTTATAATGTTCTGTAAGCCGTAAAAGTAGTACGTATACCTCCTTTAATTTAATACGGTTTAACTTAGTGACACAGCAGTCCTACAGGCGACCGCTATGCATGAGCTGCGTGTTCGAATACTAACAGACCTATTAAGCAGACTTAAATATTTTAATCTTTAGATGTAAAACAATCTATTGTCCATAGAAAACAATAAAATCTACATGTATGTGTGGACTGAGGGCACATTTTTTTTTTGCGGTTTTTTGCAGATTAATCAACAAAAGTGCATAGTTAAAGTTGTTAAAGAGTTTGTTAAACGAATATCAGAGTTTGTTAAGACTTCATTCAAAAGATATATCGCTTTAAGTGGGTCCCTCAGTTCAAACACAAAATCTCCCATAATTAGATAGGTAATGAATTAAACAACAATTTTTTGGTAAAAATCCTTAGTTAAACATGTATAAAAGTATAAAAGCATTGAAAAGCCTAATATGAGTAGATAATAAAAAATAACAAACGTTTTAAAAGGTCCCTGAGGGCCCACTTGAATTTATCTCATAATTAATAAATTATAGCATGAACATTAAATATTCCTAAGCCAACCATTTGTTAAAAGGGCAAGGATAAATTTAAAATTAAAGAAAGATCACAAACAGTGATAATTATTGTTATTTTTAAGTTTTTAAGTGGTCCCTCAGTCCACACACTATGCAAATGCTAATTGTTAAATATATAATTAAATACAACAATTACGAAAATGGGAAGCCTTTCAGTGCATAGTTAATTTTGTATTTTATCGATCTGTATTTATCTAATGTCTGGTTTATTTATATTTTTTGTCATTTTAACTGTTTTATTAATTTTCATACAAAGTCTGGTGTAGGGTGTCCACATTTTAAGAAAACGACTGTATATTTGGTTTTAATGTCATTTATTATTAATTAAGGTATTTATTTATTTATAATTAGGACAACCCACGAAACATACACAAAGACAATCAGAAATAATACAATATTTAAGTGGCTCAAGCAACAGTGCTGATTCCATTACAAGTTGCCACGGCAAGCAAAACATTACACAATATTAATATTAACCAATTAAATCTAAATTGCAATTATATTTTCTATAAATGTAAAAACTAATGCAATACTATTAAGTGAATGTGAAACTTAATCATTATTTAAATTCATAAAACAATAAAATTTGCAATAGGTACAGTTAAATTAAAATTTAATAAAATTTTAAGGTAGGTATACAAGTGACAGGTTATATTATTAATAAGCTACAATCGTAATACATATCTGTATGTCTATACATATAAATAAAATTGGAATGTCTATTTGTAACACGAAATCCACTGTTTTTAGGGTTCCGTACTCAAAGGGTAATTAGTTATGTATTAGTATTATGTATTTTAGTTGCCGCTAGAACAACAAAAACTAAAAACAAAATAAAATAAATATTTAAGGGTTATTTATTTTATATTGGGAAAATAATTCGAAGGAGTCGTGACGTCATAGAATTTTTAAAAGATGAGTCGTGACGTCATCGCAATCTGGCGCTAAAACAAATATATAAATATTGGTTTGTATGGAACCCTCAGTGCGCGAGTCAGACTCGCACTTGCACGGTTTATTACCTTATTGAAAGAAAGACAGACAAACTATTTATTTGTCAGACACATAAAATAGAACAAAGTTTGTAAATCCGAAAAAAAAGCCAATGGAAAAAATTGTTACTCGAGGCGGGACTCGAACCAACGTCTCTGGACTATACGCGTCCAGTTTCAGGGCCAACTAGGCCACCCGAGCTTCCATCTCGACCACCAAACTCGAACTCAACTGTACAACGCCATCGTGCCTAGATGGCGTTGTACAGTACAACTACAACTATTTACTTTTATCTCACACTTTATGACTATGCAGGAACTTTAAAACGTAATGTAGCATAAATTAATGTATGTAATGGTTCTTGATTATCTCTTGACTGCATGGACACTCTACTTGTACGAAAAACATATTTTGTAAATTTTTCGTAAAAGAATTATAAAACCAGTGATAAGATAAATACAGATCGATAATATACAAAATTAACTATGCACTGAAAGGCTCTCCATTTTCGTAATTGTTGTATTTAATTATATATTTAACAATTAGCATTTGCATAGTGTGTGGACTGAGGGACCACTTAAAAACTTAAAAATAACAATAATTATCACTGTTTGTGATCTTTCTTTAATTTTAAATTTATCCTTGCCCTTTTAACAAATGGTTGGCTTAGGAATATTTAATGTTCATGCTATAATTTATTAATTATGAGATAAATTCAAGTGGGCCCTCAGGGACCTTTTAAAACGTTTGTTATTTTTTATTATCTACTCATATTAGGCTTTTCAATGCTTTTTATACTTTTATACATGTTTAACTAAGGATTTTTACCAAAAAATTGTTGTTTAATTCATTACCTATCTAATTATGGGAGATTTTGTGTTTGAACTGAGGGACCCACTTAAAGCGATATATCTTTTGAATGAAGTCTTAACAAACTCTGATATTCGTTTAACAAACTCTTTAACAACTTTAACTATGCACTTTTGTTGATTAATCTGCAAAAAAGCGCAAAAAAAAATGGGCCCTCAGTCCACACATACATAAATCTACTGTGTCAACGTAGTTAAACGAACATAAACTAAAGAATAAAACTCCCAAACGCCTAGATCAATTTAAAACTTTTTTGTATTTAGTACAGTCTATGGTTTATTACACTAACTTTTTAATGAGTTTGTAGCACAGCCACAGGCAAGTGCTCGCATTTGTCTGTAGAATGAATCAATGTTTTACGAGTGTACAAAGGTCCCTAAAACTTAGCCGTCAACTGCACAACGTTGAACAATGTTGCATTGCATTGTCCCGAGGACACGAATTTAAATTAAAAAACTTTACCAAGCTGTAACCGTAACAAGAAAGCGAAATTCCCAACCGTTCGAGAGTCTCCATAAATGAATAAATCTTTGTTTGTCTTTACACTTTGTTTTTTTAATTGCTCTACAGATAAACAAAAATTAAAAAACTTGACAAGATAAGTGATGGACGAAGTCAGAATAAAAATATTTCTTGCTGTTCTCACCCCCTTAGCAAAAATCGAGGCAGCGAAGTTATTATAATATCGCGCCGAACTTTTTATTCGTCACTACATACCTAAGTAAAACTATTGATAAAAATCTATTTTCTAAAATGGCAGAAGTTATACAAAATTTATGTTAAAGTATAATCGCTAACCAAAAGATATCGTTTAATAAACGAACAAATAAATAGAGGAAGTCCAAAATTGCACATAATTCTTATGAAATGGTAACGAATTTGCAGTAACAATGAACCTTTGGTGATTCCAGGAGAATATAAGTACCACCTTTGGCTATTACGGCAATATAAAACAATGTTGGGGACGACTAAGAGTACTGTTAAGTTTTTCTTTTATTTTTGTGCTTTTAGCCACGGTCATTTGGAAAGAATCATTTTAAACGAACCTAGTAGTGGTTATATTTAAGGAGAATGTTTATCTGTGATTGTAAATGTAAAAAAAACATTCATTTTTAAAAAACATTCATATCAAAATATCATTTTGATTCCAACATTTAAAGTTTATTACCTAGTAGGTACCACAATAGCCTAGATGAGACTTATAAGCATACAAAATATTTGTGGAAATGTTTGTTAGAGGCCGAAGTCTAATGATAAACATGCGATGCGTTGCATAAATAAATAAAACTAAAATAAATAAATAATCCTCACACATCGCCACCTAGTCCCAAACTAAGCAAAGCTATGGTTAAACTAGACAACTGATAAACATACTTAAAAACTTTTTTTTAAAATTAGGTACATACATATTATATAATTATGTATGAAAAAAAAAAAAATAAGTTTATTATGGATGGTATTTTAATGTACATGTATTTATGTTATTATTATTAACACGGGTATTAACACGTAGGTATATTATTTTGGTAAATATTTAGTAATAATTTAGTATTACTAAATATTTTATCCGTGTGGTGACGGAGTAATAATACAATATGTCACCACCCCATCTCATCCCATGGGTGTCGTAAAAACCGACTAAGGGAATAACCGTAACTACTATCTTTACGAAATAAAAAGAAGGAAAACTTGAAAACCAATGCGACTGGCCAGCGTGGTATTAGTAGGCCAAGTAACCCTCCGTCACGCACGGGAGGAGGCCCGTCCCTGCAGTGGGACATTAATGGGCTGTTATGATGATGATGACTAAATATTTACCAAAATAATATACGTGTTAATATCCGTGTTAATAATAATTACATAAAATGAAACACGAAAGTTAGCTTATGATGGCACGTTCTACGATATATCGGTCAACTCGAAGTACACTCGACACTTTTAATACACGTAACACTTCAATTCCAATCATTTCCAATTTACTTGTCGAGGAACCATCCTCGCTATCAACAACTTTGGATAATTTCTCTCATAAAGACACCAGGTCCCGCACCAGGAAACACGCCCTGCATCACGGGGACCCCTAGAAACATCAGTTTAACGGACACAAAGAACTCAGGACAATAATCCACGGACCGCACAAATAAACGTCCCGCGCCGCGCGGGTATCGAACCAGCGACCCCGCGCACCGCAGCGACTGCCGCGACCGATGTCAGATTTCATCTCTTGGGTCTCCGCGTTTCTATTTGTAGGTTCTGTTACCAGTTAAAGATTTCAAAGCGTAGCGTCCGCCGTCAATGCACTGAACAGTGCTATGCTATCTCACTGGTTTAATAATTACACCTCAAGAGCAGAACCTAAACGTAGTTTTACGTAAACCCATCAATTGAAGCTATTCAATTATCTAAAACAGAATCTATTTCTTCCGCTAGTCGGTTTTATTATTAATTAATCGAAATTATTCAGATTATTATAATACAAAGAGTCATGTACCATTGTCATAGTTTACTTCACCGTAATTAACTTTTAAAAAGACCAGCAATTTAAAATATAAATTACACTAGTAAAGAGCTCATATCGCCACGGCCCTCCTGGCCGAAGAGTCATCACCGACTCACTCATACGGACATTTACGAATCCACGTAAATGGCACGTGTGTATCTCCCTCGGAGTACACACAGTACGGTCTCTGCAGACCACGACCCCCACTAGAGCCGACACGCCCACCACACTCCCTTGGATTACTTGTGTTGCCCCAAGACCTCCGACAGGCTACGACCACGTATCGGCTACTAGTACGGTCGACTAACTACGGCCGATAGAGTTTCTTACTAGTATCAACACTACAACTTGATTTTTTACTATTAATTATCTCACAAAACTTTATATTGACTGGTACATACAAGTCTCTTTTCAACCGACTTCAAAAAAGGGAGGAGGTTCTCAATTACAACATAGCTCTCTCCATTGCCCTCTGAGAGACCATGATGAGCCTTCTGAGTAGGCCCATAGGTCAGGCTACAACATAGCTCTCTCCATTGCCCTCTGAGAGACCAAGAGCCTTCTGAGTAGGCCCATACATCAAGCTACAACATAGCTCTCTCCATTGCCCTCTGAGAGACCATGAGCCTTCTGAGTAGGCCCATAGGTCAGGCTATAACATAGCTCTCTCCATTGCCCTCTGAGACACCATGAGCCATCTGAGTAGGCGGCCATAGAGCGTCATCTCTGTCGCACGAAAAACAAATATTCCGGTATCTGTTAGGAGCTGTTAAAACAAATTATGATTTGCTTTTTTTTCATATAATTATTATATTTGGGTGGTTAACAACTCTCAATATATATTTTGAATTGTATTTCTTTCAACAGGTCTATGAGTAATATAAACGGCCGGGTACTGTACTTCCTTCACGTTTTTGCCATACAAAACAGGTAAAGCTTTAATGAAAAAATATTTCAAAAGCAGTGAATAATGTTTTAAAGGCAATTTTAATATTTATTTTATCTTTTAACATTAAATTAAGAAAGAGAAATACGCATAAACCGTTTCGTACGAATGTTAGTTCGAAAGAATCCTGTGCCTCTAAAGACACTAAACGTAACGTCATTTGTCAGACGGGCCAGGTGACATCTGACAGATCTTCAACCAAAATATTAAAAAAACATAATTTGTGTCACGCAATCAAAAAACTTTCAAAATTCTAATTTCTCTCAAGTGCTGTGATATTTGTGCATTGACTGACAATATCGGTTATTTAAACAAACGGACAATTCAATTAGACTTTCGAAGATCTTCATGGCTCTGACCTCAATATAGGTTAGTATTGACGATGTGTACTTGATCCGTTTTAGTTAATTTTGGTATGGTAATTAGTCAGTTTCGGGAAATTTTACGTAAAATGAGTACTTCTTTATGTGGACAATTAGTGCCGGTTGGTGTACGAGGATTGAAAGTGTTGGATCGCGACAAATTCTTGCGCAACGTGATCGTTCCTGTGCTAAAGGTCAATGAAGAGAATTTATCGAAGACCATACAAATATGCAAAAATTACTTTCTCAAATTAGAAGGCTTTAAACCAGTTTTAAATTCGGAAGACACTGGAGAAGAAGCTTTTAAGAAATGCATACATCTGAATCCTGAAATAGTGACATGCTTCGATGATATCAAAGGCGAAGACCGTGACGCACTGAGTAAACTAAATGTTACAGAAAATAATTTTAGTAAAAAGGAAATACAACTATCATACATCAACTGGAAGTATGAAACAATATTTAAATGCGTGTTGCCTGAGAATGAAGAAAGTGTGAGTGGTTTCTCACAAATTGGACATATTATTCACTTAAATTTGAGAGAACATCTGCTTGAATACAAATCACTTATAGGAGAAGTCCTTGTAGACAAGATAAAAACATGTAAAACGGTAGTTAACAAGAGTAACATAATTGACAACACTTACAGGAATTTTAGTATGGAAGTCATAGCGGGTGTTGAAGACTATTTTGTGACTGTGAAAGAAAACTCCTGTTTATTTCAATTTGACTTTTCAAACGTATATTGGAATCCTCGCCTTGGTAAGGAACATGAAAGAATACTTGGCTATTTAAAAGCTGGCGATGTACTATTTGATGTCTTTTGTGGAGTTGGTCCGTTTGCAGTTCCAGCAGCTAAACGAAAAGTAAAAGTATTTGCCAATGATTTGAACCCTGACTCATTTAAATGGTTAAATCACAATGCAAAGAATAATAAAATTATTATGTCTCATTTCAATTCCTATAATCAGGATGGTAAAGATTTTATCTGTAATGTCTTTAAAAATTATATTACTAAAATATGTGAAGAAAAAGAGACAGTAAACGGTGCAATTCATATTACGATGAATCTTCCAGCAATGGCTGTTGAATTTTTGAAATATTTTAATGGTTTGCTTGCTGAAGAATCTTCTGTAGACTGTTTAAATCAAGATATAATAGTACATGTATACTGCTTTGCCATAGGAGACACACCTGTTGAAACTGCTAAACAAATGGTGATAGAACACATTGGTATAGATATTACCAAAGATATTATAAATATTTTTGGTGTTAGAAATGTTTCACCAAAAAAAGAAATGATGAGAGTTACTTTTAAATTGACCAAGGAGGTTTTAAAAGGTGTAAGTGATATTAGTGAACCACCTTGTAAAAAATTGTGTACTAATGACAAGTGATTTCTGTGTAAAGAGTTTAAAATTGTTGTTACTAATTCTGTTAGCTGTAAGTATTTACAGTGTTATGTAATAAATATTTTGTCTAAAATTTAATCTTTTATTTATCTGTATTACCTATATAAACATATTAAAGTAATTTACCGCAGCCTACCTAAAAAGTAAGATCTATGAAAAAACTTAACTTAAACTAAAAAAAAGGAATTATTTTTTAATTTGCACATACATATGTCCGACACAATATAATGTAGAATTTTAGGACTGTATTTTGCATCCAAATAAATTCTAGGATTAACATTATCTTTTAATGTAGCTTAAATAAAGTATCAGTTGTATAATATTATGCATACATTTTCAACTTCAAATCTAAAGAACATTAAACTAAAATAATACATTGATGGACAATCATTGTTCCCAATGTCCAACTCCCATTATGGGAGCATTACTTTAATACTATTATGTTACTTGTTCATTGTAATAATAATTGTGCTTTACACCCTTGGTTGGCAGATTATATATTTTTTGTACTTTCTGGGTTTTTGTTGCTCTGTAAAGTTTTCATATTCAGGGTCTTATTTATATTCTACTATCTAATTTAAGTTGTTATGATCTAAAACTAGGAATAGAACTTTATCATTGAAGGACATGTATGACAAAGTGCTTTAAATACTTGTCAAATGCATTCCTAGGAAGGACTGAATGCTACCTGGCATAAACCACCACCTGAAAGCTGCTCCATTATCTATCAGATTTAATAACAGGAACTGACATCTTCCAAGCTCACTACTTGCCTGAAATGTTCTTGAAAGGAGTGTTTCTTTGGGAGAAATGCCTTGAAATATGTGCAGGTGACCTAGACAACAAGAAGGCGTAAGGGTAGAGAATTAAACCTCAGCAGTGAAAACTGCCTGAACATATGCAGTATGTAAGTAGGTACCTACTTATGACATCACAATCTTCCAAAATTGCGCCAATAGAGCAGATTCGTGCTGTCTTAATGATTTCTCTGCTTAAAGGTTTCCTGCAATGTGTAAATATCTACAATTAAATTTGCTCGACCGACCATTACTAAGGTAGGTCTACATAATCGAAGTAGGTATTTTTTTTGCTACCTTATGTGCAAAAAAGGCAATTCCAGGTCTACAATAGAGATCATTCGCGATATGTAGAGTGCAGTGGATATGGTATAAATATACGATAAGTTGGTCTATAATGAGCATGTAACAGCAATCAAATAAATATGCATGCAGCAAGCAAACAAAATCAGTTCTCTTTATTTTTCAACCGACTTCAAAAAACGGAGGAGGTTCTCAATTCGGTTGTATTTTTTTTTGTGTTTGTTACCTGATTTCTCGAAAACGGCTAGACCGATTTGAATTTTTTTTTTTAATTTTGCTTACCATTTCACCTTATGTTGGTAATTAAAATATCAGAAGTTATTATTTTCGTACTTAGTATAAAAAGTATTTATATACCTAGACATAATTGCAAATTTCATAGTTCTTCTCTATCTGTGCAAAATAAATTACTTTAGCAAATTCTACTACTTATTTTGGGTTAATTCATTGCGTAATTCGTATCTACTTTAGGTAGGCACTTACTTTTTAAACCAAATGATTACTTGATTATACCAGTGTTTTCCTGATACATAATCTTTACTAGATTGCACAAATACGTATATTTCGACCCCTGACCTTTTTTCGTTGAGAATAATCCTTATTTATTTTATGTAATGTATATTGTATCTGCTTAATGCCATTAACCTTATAACACTTAAAATCATTATCTTTATTACTGCATTTGAGAGTCGTTCAAACAAAACATCCGATGACCTCGCCGCACAATTTTACTATACTTCGTATTTTATAAACGCTCTTACACAATAGACACAAATGATGCAGGCGGTTGAAGAGTTTGTCTTGTATCCTTTTTTACAGTTTTTATTTATGATGCTATCTTAACGAGATCTTGTACCCCAATCTGGGTACCTGTATACGACAGTAAAAGAAGGGGTACAGCGAACAGAAACTCTAGTGTGTCCCAGTTGATATACTTACTTACGCTTACTTCTTAAGACAACTCCCGCCCAGGAACATGCCCTATGTCGTGAGGACTTTAAAAACATCAATTAACGAAAGCAAAGAACATACAGGATTACAAGTTTTGGACCCCAAACAGAAATATCTTGCGTGGAATTTGAACCCGCGACCTCAAGCACGCCAGCCGCTTTAAGCACAGGCGTTCTACCGTGGCAGTTAAACTATTTTTAATTAAAAAGTTTTCTTTGGCGCTATGACCTCTATTGTTAAATATCTTCATTATCGATATCTCCAAATTAGTATCTACTCGATTTCACTCAATCGATTACGTTATCAAATCATTTCAATCAAAGTCATGCCTTATCTTACGCGAATAATGAGCATATCCTACTACTGGACCATTCTTCGTATCAAGGTAATTACAAATCTACCTTTTGTTTATCCCCGCCATCGTCACATCATATATCTGAGGGTTAGGCAGAGACAGCCATCATCACATAAAAATATCTATTGAGGGACATTAAAGGAAAGGGAAACTTTCTCGCTGCTTCAGTGGATCATAAATCACCTTTTATCATTACGATGATGAATAAAAGAAGTTAAATTAATACAGTAAAACCCGGTTAATACGATCACGCTTCATACGATTTCACGCATAATACGCCTTTTTACGCCGGTCCCTCCAATTTGAGACATATTTTCATACATTTCTTAACGTTTAATACGATTCGTCATCCCGTTTAATACGCCTGCGCTCAGGCCCTACAACCGCACTCGAGGCCAGCCGTGGGGCCCTTTTAAAGTTGTTTTAAGAACAGCACCACACCTGCAGTATCTCGGGATACAGCAGGGTGGCTAAATATTCAGGCTGGATATTCTTCCATTGATGACAATGTAGCACGAACGAAATTCAATCAATATCTTGTTGAGGATGTGAATAACACACAAAACGAGGCCCCTATGCCTAACTGATAATGATCAGGAAGAAGATGAGTCAGGCATTATCGGCTATTAATGATTTAATGAATGAATAAGTTGCTTCTTTGGATGAAAGTGATGACGCGGTGCAAAAGTTGAAAATCCTGTAAATACTAATGCATCAAAATCTTTCTGTCAAACCAAAATAAGTGATTATTTTTAATAATGTATTGAAATTTCAAATAATAAGAACAAAAAACATAATAAATGTAGCACGTTTTTTTTTCCTATCCCGCTTAATACGCTTTCTCGCCTAAGACGCGTTTTTGGTGGGGTCCCTGGAAAATCGTCTTAAGCGGGTTATACTGTATATTGGTCTTATTATAGATGGTAATTTTCTGCTCCTACACTTTTTACATTGTCTTTTTATGTACCATGATCATCAAAATTGAGTAAAGGTATTCTTTTTTTTACTTAAGTGAGATTAGTCTGGGAAGTGGGTGTGCTAGCAAGCTCGCTGCGGTCTCTAGTGGCCAGATTCAGAGACCGCACTTTGACTTTACTTTAGCAAAGTCTAGTTATTATCTCTGAATTTAAAAAACATTAAAGTAATCTTTCGCATCCCAAAGTTTACTTTGGGAAGATTACTTTGAAAGAAAGTAAATTCACGACTCTGAATCTGGGCCTTATATGTCGTTTTTGTATCAAAGTCGAACTTTCCTTCAAAGTAAAGTCAAAGTGCGGTCTCTGAATCTGGCCCTAGGAGTGTCACCGGCGATTCTGTGAAACGGAGCATGTAGGTTAAGAGCTCTAGAATATTATGTTAAATTACTCTGTGTAAAGAGAAAGTAAAGCAGACACTCCTTTTCCCTAAAATACCAAGATGCCAAGCTGTTCTTTTTGGCCCCTGACAAAAATCAGAATACATCAAAAAATCTCTCTTTCACGCGTTACAGTCCATTTTGAATAATCTCAAGGCTAAATTAAGCAAAGTATACCTACCTTTACCTCTTATCAAATAACCAGCTGTTAAAACTAAAAGTAAATTAATACATTGTCATTATTTCGTTTCAATAAGCCACTCAGAAATCGCCCCGTGTGCTAAACTAGTTGACAGCGATAAATTTTGAATTTATTATTTAATTGACTAGTTTTGTAACGCGGTTTTCAAAATATTGATTAGTTTGTTTTTACTGAACGTCACTTATCTGATGAATATTCTTTAGGTATTTAGAACTTCAATATTTTTTTTATAACCGGTGACATAAGTACTGTGCAACTATTACATAGAACACAGATAGAGACTAAGTACTTAGTCTTTACTCAGCCTTGCGGTTTTATCCGAAAAGAAGAAAGACAATGGAAAAAAATGGTACTCGAGGCGGGACTCGAACCCGCGTCTCTGGACTGAGTATACGCGTCCAGCGCCATGATCACTAGTCCACCCGAGTATCCGTCTCGATCACCAAATTTAACCATTGCTATAAACGGTGCCGGAGCCGCAACAACTGAGTTTTATCCTCATTAACGACAAAAAAATTTTTTCTGCTAAAACTACTTACTTAGATCATAAAAATAATTTAAAGAAATAAATAAAAATACCTATAGTTAAAAGTGGCAATAAGCAGGCGTGTGCGTACGCCCAGCGGAATGTTGTTGAATTTAAAGATTTTATGTATGCAGATATTTAGTGTGATACGTAGCGTAATTGTGTACGGTAAAAAAAAATTTGTGTGCGCAGCCATTGTGGAGAAATTTCGTCAAAACCTGATTCCGCTGGGCGAACGTTGTAAACGTTGTCCTGGCGGCACTTTTTTTGAATCCATGGACTTAGAAGAAAAGAAATGTGTCTAAAAATTAGTTTGAATTTGTGTACGATTGTGTATGTATGAATAAAATTAGTGTATGCATAAACTTCGGAGATATTCAAGTTTCCGCTGCGCGAACGTTTGGCCATTTGCTAGTTTTCATATAAAGCGCTTATATAGAGAGCTGTAGATTTTTACATACGTTGTTTTGAATTTGTTTACATAAGCGCATAAAACAGGTTTAGAAAAAAGCGTAGGCTTTAAAAGATAAAAATATAAACGTAAAATACGCTTATTAGGTCCTAGTTCGTATAGTATGCACTTTGGGGTTAAGATTTTCACGTTTATACAAACCTTGTAAGTGTCTGCAACATGTTGCCAAGTATCAGTGATTTTCCGTTAGTAATTAAAAAGTTATAGGACTATTCACCATAAACAGAGCACTGTTTACAAAGTAGTCAAATAGCACGATGTTCTGAAAGTTCTATAAGGAATTGCATAGTAAGATGTATTCCAATTATCAGTGTAATAATTCAACTACGCACATGCAAAATTTCATCTCATTAAATTCAGTAATTAAAGAGAAATAATTAAAATAATGACAGAGCTTTGAAAACCTACGTAACCCGACCACGTTCGGATGGTTATAAAAAAGCGGCCGTGCCATACATATAAGTAACGTTCCTAAGCTTCCAGTATAGTATTTATTGATATGGTACAGTTGCGTACACAAGCGTTAGAAAAAAATAAAACAATTTTATTTCTTTAATAAATATATATTTTTTAATAAAAACGACACTAACTACGATAAAAAAATATTTAATTAACAAGTAATTCTCTAATTAAACAAAAATATTTTTAATCACACATAATATTTATGTATTTAGACAAAAAAATTGGCGAAATGGCTAATCATACTGTCATTGGTTAGATATTGCAACAAACCTAAAATGAGTTTTAACTAAAATACAAAGGTTAATAAACGATTATGATTATGAAGGTAGGTAAGTATAATATTTCTAACTTCATTAAAATTAAAATCACAGATCACATTACTAGACTATTCAGTTGTTCAGATTTGAGTCTGCCTATTGTCTGTATTCTGAATATTTTTATGCAATTCATAACCTGTAGTTAATTTAAACCTTAACCGAACATAATAATTCTGCATAGGTATTTTGGTGTGGTGCAGGGGAACACGCTCACATACATACGACACTAACAGGACAACGGTAATATCATGTACGGACGCTATAAATCTTAATTGATACTGAGAAATAATAATATGAATTTATCAGATTTTTTGATAAAAATGTAATAATATAGAAATAAAAACACTTACATGAAATGTCATGCCGGCGTTTTGCAAATTACAGTTTGGAGACCGTTTCTAACAGCTATTTACAGCACGACAAGCAGGCATTATTTTAGAACACACAACTATTTATTGTTTCCGAGTTGTACCGATTCCATTAATAAAAACTATTTACCTAAATAGTAGTACTTACACGTGGTAGTTATTTAATTTACCTAAGGTCTATAATTAGAATCCTAATCCGTGGAATATTCAGTAAATATTAGCTGTATGATTTTTATTTGTCATAAATAATATACCTAGATTATATCGAAACAACAATTAATTGTGTTATCACCTGTACCAATTCAAAACCGGTATTATACTGTAAATGTTAAAATGGTACCTAAATATATGGCACGGCCGCTTTTTTATAACCATCCGAACGTGGTCGGGTTATGTAGGTTTTCAAAGCTCTGTCAGTATATTAATTATTTCTCTTTAATTACTGAATTTAATGAGATGAAATTTTGCATGTGCGTAGTTGAATTATTACACTGATAATTGGAATACATCTTACTATGCAATTCCTTAGAGAACTTTCAGAACATCGTGCTATTTGACTGCTTTGTAAACAGTGCTCTGTTTATGCTGAATAGTCCTTTAACTTTTTAATTACTAACGGAAAATCACTGATACTTGGCAACATGTTGCAGACACTTACAAGGTTTGTATAAACGTGAAAATCTAAACCCCAAAGTGCATACTATACGAACTAGGACCTAATAAGCGTATTTTACGTTTATATTTTTATCTTATAAAGCCTACGCTTTTTTCTAAATCTGTTTTATGCGCTTATGTAAACAAATTCAAAACAACGTATGTAAAAATCTACAGCTCTCTATATAAGCGCTTTATATGAAAACTAGCAAATGGCCAAACGTTCGCGCAGCGGAAACTTGAATATCTCCGAAGTTTATGCATACACTAATTTTATTCATACATACACAATCGTACACAAATTCAAACTAATTTTTAGACACATTTCTTTTCTTCTAAGTCCATGGATTCAAAAAAAGTGCCGCCAGGACAACGTTTACAACGTTCGTCCAGCGGAATCAGGTTTTGACGAAATTTCTCCACAATGGCTGCGCACACAAATTTTTTTTTACCATACACAATTACGCTACGTATCACACTAAATATCTGCATACATAAAATCTTTAAATTCAACAACATTCCGCTGGGCGTACGCACACTAAGCAGGCCACGAGCACAGAATAGATAGCTGACGAAGAAAGGAGGTTCTGGTATATCGATCGGGTACCGAAAAATAATGGGCAGATCCCTCACAGGCATGATGATGATGAAACAAAAATCTCGAAAAACTGTTAGGATTACGATTCTACCTATTTAATAAACACTTGACCATTCAGTAAAACTGAGTAATTTCATACTTATTAACGCAATTTTCATATCGCAAATGAAACCTAATTATCAATACTCTATTTTTTCTTAATTATCTTTCAAAATACCTACACGTTGTTAATTACGTACCTACTTAGTACTTAATTTATCGAGTGCTACGAAATAATACATCTGCTATTTATTATCTCAAATTCGTCTTGACTCACAAATTCACGATAAAATTCTGATTCAGTAACCGTTTACAAGTTGCTCAGTGCGGTTTATTGAATTGTTATCTAAATAAGTTCCGAGTTTTTTACGTTTACACAATTAATTTGTGCTCAACTTCTTACCAAGTTACTTAACTAAAATACAAAAAAAAAACACTTTACTTATATGTGTTTAAGTTTTGTATACAGGACTCAGTCGGAATTTCTAGATAAAAAAGCGATAATTGTTTTTACGTACAGAATTAAATTTATTTTAGCAAATAAGTAAAACAAAATTTTATACAAAGACATTAAACAATGGAAGTCCTCGATCGTGTGATAGACAAACAGACATTGTATGTATTATTTAAGCCGTTCATAATTAATGTAGTATAGGTATATGATTGTGTGTGTATGAATAAATAGTTGTTATTTCGTTTGCAGTTCCCACAGTGTTGTGAAAAGTGATCCTTTCGATATGGTGCTGCCTGATGTGCGTGATGTTTTGGACGAGGCTGAACAGGTACCAAATTAATATAATTAACCACCTTAAGTGTCGTAGCACATATAACGGAACGTCACCGTATCAACCCGAGCCGTTCAGTATTCTTTGTATGAAACTCCTTACTGCAACGCACACTAATCGGATACGTAACGTAATCGGATTTTTGACGTTTGACACCGAGGAAAGAGGCGAGGCGATGCCGATCCGTTTACGTTACGTTATATGTGCTATGACCCTAAATTTTTTATCATTTTTTACCCATTATAGTCGGAATTTTCACAAAATCCCTTATTATTAGGTTTGATTATGTAGGTACAACTGTAGCTACAATAACACGGTTATTACTAGTTGTCACTACTAGCCCGCTTTCACTGATTAAGTAAATGGGTAAGAAAGTCGTTTATGTCGCCAATGGTGACAAACGGGAAAGGATATTCTCAGTCATTACCACTGCATACATAAAGCTCGAAGTTATGTTAAAGTTCTTTTCTCTAGGCCACTCCGTGTCTCGTTGATCAAATTTGTCCAATGCTTTAACAAAAGCCTTTAACCCCCGGTTTCTGAATGACTAATCAAGTCAAAATCAACTAATCAAGTGTCAAAACTGTCATTTTAGTTAATGAAAATGATCGTTTTGACACTTGAGTTGATTTTGACTTGACCAGTCATTCAGAAACCGGGGGCTAGTCTCGTAATTTTGACTCAACTATGACAGCAACATCTAGGCTACGTAGAAGTTATCTTTCAATGTAGCAATTGAAATGTATTTACTAAATATGTTTTTGTACTTTTGGTCAATTAGCAAGTACGCTATATATACCTACTTACTTTTAAAATGTAATTTGTTTACCCTTTGTTCAAGAGAACAATTGAATGACGTTGTCCATTTAGCCTTGAACAACTATACCGTATTATTTAAATTTCTTTATTTTCTCAATGAAAGTTCCTGTGAAATCATAAGATTATGACGCATACACGCGTACAAGGTCACGTCAACATCACACCAGAATCGGGGAAACCGATAATGATAGGGCTGTCAATAATGAGACCCTTCTTTGAAATAAACTAACCACATTATCTATTTCAGGTCATACAACAATGTTTTACAAAATTTGAATTAGACGAAGTGTTTATATCATTCAATGGCGGTAAAGACTGCACAGTATTACTAGATATAGTAATAAACGTATTGAAACAGAGTTCTAGAAATGACACGATAGCTAGCCAACTTAAAATATTATATATTAGGACAGAAAATAGTTTTAATGCAATAGAATCGTTCGTAGATTCAATAAAAAAACATTATGGAGTTAAAATGATGGTGACGGATGGCGATCTGAAGACTGCTCTAGATCAATTGTTGATAAATGATACAAGAATAAAGGCGTGTTTAATGGGTACCAGAGCGACGGATCCTCACGGTGCTAATCTACAGTTTATGCAGGTAATCTATTTTTTTTATATAAAAACACTGGAATACGAACATGAACTTGATGGAAAGCGTTAGTATAGTCCAAAAAATAAAGGCAACCTCCATTCTGAATACTTTCTAGTGTGGGCCTTTTTGTCAAAATATCCTTCTTTTTTACACAGAAGTAATTAATGAATATACGACACCCATGGGATGAGATGGGGTGGTGACATATTGTATTCTTACTCCGTCACCACGGAGATAATACTCAAATAAAGCTACATATTTAAAATATATTATTAGTGTACTTATGAAAGTTTTGCCATGTATCTCCCATAACTCAGAGACCCAGAGCGTTTGCTAATACAGTTTTATTGGTAAATGCGACTGTCCTTCTTATTACTTAACTCTTTTGTTATTATTTCCAGTGTACAGATCCGGGCTGGCCTCAAATAATTAGGGTATCACCTCTACTAAACTGGTCATATCATCAGATTTGGAGTTATATACTACAGCAAAATGTACCCTACTGTTTATTATATGAAAAAGGGTAAGTTTTCACCTTTCTTTTTAAGTTCTCGTGAGCTAAGATGGTTATCTTGCAGCTGACTTGATACATAACCATCGCATCAGCCATATATTTGGTATCAAACACATTGTCATAGCAAAGACTACAATCGTAAATAGATTGCATCTCAATGTTCTTGAAAAAGACTTAGATGTAATTAATTCTAGGTACATATTTTTATTTCTATAAAATTATCTAGGGATAAGATTTGTATTGCAAAGACCTATTACGAATTAAGCAATTTATTTAAGAAAATTCAATTTAATTCGTACGTTAACGATACATACCCAAAATTAAACAGTAGTGCAGTAGTAATATCTTTACTTCACAAATCTAATCCCAAGACAAGCACTTACTTACTTATTGTAATAAAAAACATTTAATTAATATTCCAGATACACCTCAATAGGCAGCATGCACAACACTCAACCGAACCCCACACTAGCCTTCGTAGATCCAAGCGGTAAAACAACTTACCTACCCGCATGGCATCTCAAAGATGGCTCTTTAGAACGCGCGGGACGTGTTAACAACTCCAAACAAAGTAATGGCGTCAACGGTCATAAAACAGAACCTGATGAATATTGATTGTAGAAAATAATAGCAATAGAGAACAAATCGAATATTAACTACGTAAGCTGCATCATCAACTAGCCTCTCGCAGTCCACTGATGGACACAGGCCTCTCATAACACGCGCCACAGAACACGGTCCTGCGCCTTTCGCATCCAGTTTGAAACAGAGACCTTTTAGAGGTCGTCGGTCCACCTAGCTGAGGGGCGTCCTACACTACTTTTGCCGAGTCGCGGTCTCTACTCTAGAACACGTTTGCTCAAACGGCCATCGGTCCTTTGACAGCCTTTGTACTTCTTGGAAACTGTTATAAGAACATTTTTTATGTGATTTTCAAAATCAAATACCTAGTGCGGTTGTACTTACATTTTTAGTAATTGATAACTAGATAATAAAATTATTGTTTAATTAAAACCAATGTTACCAAGTTTACAATAGGTACCAATATTATAAACGAGTTTTATTTGTAAAATTAATATAGTCAAATGTGGTGATTAGCAATCTATAGAGCGAATGGAAACGAAAGAGTGGAGTGAAAAGAACAAGTAGTTATTGTAAATCCTAGAATGGTTTATATAAATATACATAAAAATAGATTATTTTATTGCAGTAATTGAAATATAGGGATATTATGCAGTAAATTCATTTAACAAAACATTGTAAAATTTAAAATATATATTCTGCTTTCAGTTACCCTGTAAGTTGCTATTTACCAAGATTGACGTTAGACTAAAAAATAAATAATTCTGTTAGCCTAAAGATCACAACATCAATACGATTATAGGTAAGCACAGCGTGTCAAAGGAAACAACAGTTATTCTGAAATTAATGGATCGAATCGAATTGATGAAGTTAATGTTTCCAATAAGATCTATTTAATTTTAGCAAAATTAGTGATATAAATTATAAGCATTATATATTTCTTACAATTGAATTGTATAGATAGAATGAAAGGTAATTATTTTATTTATTGTGTACCTTATGACATAGTAAAAATATTTATTGATTATTATATTTTTTTTTAGTATTGATACTACTTAATTGTGTACGTTTTAATTTATTGAGCCTCTGGTAAATAAATCAATAGTTTAATATTTGTAATAATTGTCGCAAACATGCTGTCTAAATACTTTAATAAAAATAACGTAAGAAAGATCGTTTACGGCTAAGGGTCCTTTCACGGTAGACGCTTGGAGCGGAGCCGACAACTATTTCACATAGACCGGCTGCGGCTTTTTCGGACGAGAAAGAGCATGCGATCGGAGCCGACCGGCTACGCGAACGAGAAAAGTACGCAATCGGAGCCGATCGGCTCCTCTTATTATTTCACACCAAGCGCGTTCGAGTATTTTTAATGAAATAAGCAGTGCAGATTCAAAAATAAACCTTACTACAAATACTAAAATCTCTGTTTTCAACGAGATAAGAATCTGCTCTCCTCTCCAAGCCGGTCTGTGTGAAAGGACACTAGGTGTCATAGAGATAGGCGTTAATGGTTGCGCCAAAATATTAACTACTCCAGCTATTATCGATCTCATTTGTAAACTATGTACCTCAGTACTTGTTTCAAAATAGTTTTTTTTTGTTATCTTAAACTCAATGTAATGTCATAGTAACTTTTATATTAAAATTAAAAAGTATCAAATATGGCACTCGATAATTCCTAGTGCAACGAAACTAATCACAAGAAAATATAGGTAACGAGAGGTCCGCACGTTAACTTTGTTTACTATACTTATTATATTAAATTATTTTTGATTTAATAGAAATGGAGCAGACCCTACATCTTTATAATGAGTTTATCGCCTGCA
The DNA here is from genome assembly GCA_905475405.1 of Schrankia costaestrigalis. Taxonomy (NCBI): domain Eukaryota; kingdom Metazoa; phylum Arthropoda; class Insecta; order Lepidoptera; family Erebidae; genus Schrankia; species Schrankia costaestrigalis. The sequence continues at coordinate 18,155,263 of FR997829.1, read as the reverse complement.
TATTATTGTCAAAGTTTATCAGTTTGTAACATTATATAATACAAGGCAACAAAGTATAGATAACTTATAATCATAACAGCTTATTAATATCCCATTGCACGTGCAATAATACCTACTAACCAAGCCATTTGGGTTTGTTTGAGATTTTAGTAAAGTTTTTCTGCTATTGTTTTTTCATCTTTTCACACACTGCATCGCGAGAGTGTTTGTTGGTTGAGTTCATTTTGTAAGTTCAATTTCATTTATTGATACACTAGCTGACCCGTGCCCACTTCGTTAGGCGGCGAAAAAAACACGTCTCTTTTTTAAACATATTTCATTACTGCTCCACTCCTATTAGTCATAGCGTGGTACTATATAGCCTATGACACTCCCCGATAAATGGACCATTCAATACAGAAAGAATTTTTAAATCGGTTCATTAGATCCAGAGAAAACCCCCTACAACGTCACAAACACACAAACTCAACCTCTTTATAATATTAGTATAGATTTACAAAATAAACTCTACCAATGCACATTCAATATGTTCTTCGAAACTGCAATTAGGTCACCCTATTATTTAAATTATTATTCGTAGATAATTTCTACCTCATCACTCAATGTAGATAGATTACATTTATGTACAACCGATATTCTCGTGATCTAATAATTCAGAAGTTAGTCACGTACTTGACTGATAAAAAAACGACTAATCACTGGTTTAATACATACATATTATTCATAATTAAATACACTTGTCATACTACGTGTGATAAGCAATCTATGTGTAATCGTGTGTGTGTCATAATGAAAGTAGAGAAAATCCTTCATTCACACCAACACTCATCCGTAGAACAAAGTTCGATCTGCAGGATTGCTAGTTTTTTTAGTATGTTGTTATGACATACCATGTAAAAAACCAAAATATTAGGTCTCATAGTTCTAGAATAACACAAAACAACAACTTCTCTAGCTTCTAATGAAAACTAGCAATCCTGCAGATCGAACTTTGTTCTGCGGATGAGTCGCTATGTACTACTCGTTTCAAATAAGAATGTGCATGAGCCTACGCCATATAGTGACGTCACAAGTCTTAAATTGAAGAAAATATTGTGGTTTTCTTAAAAGAGAATGGGCATTTTTGTATAGTGTAACATAGCACTCACTGAGATCTTTTAAATGATTTTTTTTTATTTGATTAAGGAAAGCTTACGGACTAATTACAACATTAGGTAGCAAATATATTTTTTTACAGAAATTGCCAATAACAAACTTCCACATATAGATAACTATGTTGATGTTATACATCTATGCAAATTCAAATCATTAAAAAGCAATTAATGTACATTTTGAATTAACATTTCAATTATTTAATAATATATCCATTATTACTTACTAACCAAAGAATTGTTGATGATAGGTATAAAAGTGTTACAACACAAGGGACGAAACCAACCATTGTCCTTTAAGACTTTTGACGTCACAATATGGCGCAGCACATTCTTATTTGAAACAAATGTACATTATAAATACCTATATATTCCTCACACTTTCACACAACGCCATCTAGTCCCAAACTAAGCAGAGCTTGTACTATGGATACTAGACAACGGATAAACATACTTAAATACTTTTTTTTATGTAAATACATACATATTATACATAGAAACACTCAGACCAATGCAAACAATCATGCTCATGCACACAAAGGTTTGCATTGAGCGGGAATCGAACCCGAGACCTCTGCGTAGCAGTTATGTTATAAATCCACTACGCCACAGAGGTCGTCATGTGTTACGGCATTATGTTTTTGGTCTGTGCGCATCTAAAACAGAGTATAACATTATAACAATACCTAATATTACGTCTTCAGTTCCTCTACGTATCTAAATTTACGATACAAAATGTCACCATATCTGTATCATTTTATTTTTATTCGACTTATTTGTTATTACAGACCATTGTGTTATTTATTTTCTATATAATAATTTTCAATAATTTGAATACCTTTGTAACTAAAAACAATAATTGTTAATATTTATTTGTAATTGTGTTTGTTTATTTATTACCTTACCTGTAAATTCGGTACCTGATAAACTTACTGTAATAATATATACTTAATTAGAAACATAACAAAACCGGTTTAGATAAGATAAAGGCAAACGCGAAAACGGTAATCGTTAAAAATAAGTATAGTTAACAAGTTTTTCAATAAATATTTTATGGACCAATTTATAATTTTTATTTGTTTTTACCTTTTGAACGACTTGATCTTGTACTTAACCCTTTCACAGTGCCGCCAGCAGACACAGTAGTAAAACAATACACGTGTACCATATATGGTACACTGCACAGGGAACGTGATCCAATTTTTATCCATTTCACAGGCTACCCGTAATACCTAATGTTGCTTAACGACTGGGACATAAGAAATAAGTGACCTATTTAGTAATACTTCATCATAACACCCCATCAATATCCCACTGCAGGGACGGGCCTGCTCCTGTGACAGAGGGATATTTGGCCTACTAATATCACGCTGGCTAGATTGGTATAGGGTTTTATATCAAGTTTTCCGTCTTTTTATTTTATAGAGATAATAATAATATTCACGGATAGTTTTTAAGACACCCATGGGATGAGATGGGTGGTGACATATTGTATTCTTACTCCGTCACCACACGGATACACGCATAGTTACTTACCAGCGCTAATGTCCCACAGCATAGACGGATCTCCAGTATCGAGAGAAACTCGTTTTACTAATACCCCGCCTGGCTAGATGGGTATTTATCTATAGAGCTTTTGTTTTGACTTTTCCGTCACTAATAAAGATGCTATGTTTTTCAAATCTCCTTTAGGGTCGTAGCACATAACGTAACGTAAACAGATCGGCACCGTATCAACTCGAGCCGTTCAGTATTATTTATGAAACTCCTTACTGCAACGCACACTAATCGGAATCGTAACGTATCGTATTTTTGACCTTTGACACCGAGGAAAAAGGCGAGGCGGTGCCGATCCGTTTACGTTACGTTATTGTGCTACGACACTTTAGTCTCCATACGACATTTTGTATTCTGAGTCTTGACATGATCAAAAAAAATATAATGAATTAACAATATTTTATTACTTATCTAATATATACAGATATTTAGTATGTTCCCATTGATTACGTATTATTTTGTACATTATTCGGTTTTACATGTTTGTCGTAGAAATCTTTGAACATAGCTACATCTTCGGGCTTGTCATCTAGAAAAGAAAAAGGCAATTACTTTTCTAAACAGGGCTACAAGCTGACTGAATTTAAATAGAACATTTGAAGAGTTCTTAGTAAGATAAAGACTGATTCACTTGCAATAGCTCATGGTGTCCCTAAAACCCCCTATCGTTCAAGTGACAGGGCATTAGTAGATGGGTCATGTTAAAATAATAAGAGAAAATGCAGTTGCAAGCAACACCCCAACACTAAGGTAAACCCATCTATAAAGCTCTTATTGCAGCGCCCGATCTAATCTGACTAATTTTATATAGATTTACTAAGTGTACTCATCATCATCATTGCGTATGGCTTCCACTTTGAACCCTATACATCTATATCCAGCTGGATTAGCCAATCTTTTGCGGCCGGAGTAAGGTTGTGGAGCTCACGCATTCCCCCAGAGAAACGACGTCGGGGACATTCCTCGACGATGTGCATCATCGTTTGTTTTACTAAGTGTACTGACAGCAGAACACACATGTAATGTATTTCTAAAACTACTTATGATAAGTATAAAAATTACAGCTCTTATACATATTATGTCAGCCTCCAACAGGCCTCCACTAGTGAGAGAAGGGAACTTGGGCAACTATCACTATGTTAGCTATTGCTGCTATTGGTTCTGACGTTAAGTTTCCTTTCTCAAAAAACATTGCGTTATTTGGACCCTTAGGATGAAATAGGGTCCTCAACACTAAATACTCTTTTTCATTATTACTAATAATTATTTAAGTAATGTTACCTGTGTCAGGCTGATTCTCAGTGCCCTCTTCATCACTAGAGCTCTCATTCGCTGGATGTTTGAGATACATGTCACTTAGCTCTCTCCCTGTTGGTACTTCTTCTATTAACTTCTTTTTGTCTATCACAGTATCTTCTGGACCTGAGTATAGAAAAGTTTTATTTTATTATTCATAGTCAATCATGAATATCATTTGTAATTGGGTGTAATTGTTATTGTCTATTACTGCAACACAAAGTATACTTATTTATCCTTGGTGAAATACATAAAGAACAAGATTTCTTAGTTTGGAACTATAGTTTATATGCGATTAGAATGCAGTGACTCATCAGGGGTAAGGGTGTATTCACAGCGGTGTCAAAATTCAAACATTATGTATTTGAAAAGATTTATGTCACTAAAATGAAAATAAACTTATTAACTTAAAATCAGAATTTAGTCATTAATATCATTTCTAAATATAGTAGTCATTATTTATATATATTGTAGTACACTCAAACTTTTCTCCTTAAAACACATTTGTGAAATTCATCACATTTATATCAATCGTTTTTACTGGTAATTTCAATCTATTGTTTTGTTTTATTCTTTATAAACTATTCTCTTGAACACGCCATTTGCAGCAGACGTTTTGTGTACTATGGTATCCAGTCACATTTAAATCACACTGTTTAAAATACTTAAAAACATCGTAAATTACTTTTTTTTACTACGAACCACTTTTATCTTTACGAATTGGTGAATTATTCATATTTTGTAGTTTTACTCAGTTGACAGCTGACACAAATGCCAACAAAGCAATGCCTTCAACTGAACATTGTGAACTTGACCTTATAATTTAATTTAATTTTAAAAGATTTGATTGGTTATGGAGCGGGGCTAGGTCGGCGGACAATGACAACTCACTGCACATTTTAGATGATTCCTATTACTTCACAACACTCTGACCATATTACCTTTATTTTTTAATTCTTCCTCTTTACGTTTTTCTTCTTCTAATTTTTCTGCTCGCATTTTAAGCCAGTCTGCACGATATTCTCTGTAGAATAAAACATAGATAAAATTTAAAAAAACATTTAGTCTACTAAATATTAAAAAAAATATAAATAATAATATTAATATTATAAATCAATCAATGTATAAGGTAAGTAAAATTTTTAAACTATTCGCCAGCTACACGCCTAGTAATGGCATTGCTCAGTTTAAGTTCTTCACTGTAGGGACGAGCCTTCTCGCGTGATGGAGGGATACTTGGTCTACTAAAACCACGCTGACCAGACGGATTGGTATAGGGTTTAATATTTTTTTTAGTATTCCTTCTTTTTATTTCGTAAAGATAGTATTCACGGTAGTCCCTTAGTCGGTTTTTACGACACCCATGGGATGAGATGTGAGATGGTGACATATTGTATTTTTATTCTGTCACCACACGGAGAATATGTTGATAATGATCTTTGTTGGCATAATAAACTTTTACTTATACATATACGGCTTACTTTTCGTATTCTTCAGCAGCCTCATCTACAAGTTTGAAGAATTCATCAAGACCCTGTAAGAATAAAATGAATAAGCTTGATTGCACAGTTCACCTTAGATGCATTGGTCAAAGTTATACAAGACCGTAAGTTTGACACTAGTTTGTAGTGTGTTAACGTCACGACACTAGAGCAGAAAGATTATGTATGAAGTTTAAAGCTGCCTTCCGGGCACATCCCTAGCAATACATGTATAATGGGTAAAGTGGATTCTCTTAATTGCTCACTTTGTGGAAAAGTTAAAAATATACGATGTTGTATGTGTCATCTATGTGTGTGTTGACACATATACAACATACATCACATGCAAAGTTTAGGCCTAATTGATTCCTACAACACTGGAACTCTTTACACCTTGTTGGCTTATCCCTTATCTAAAAACTGCAAGAACTTGTTTAAAATGATCAAACCACTGTTAGTATTCAAATAGATAGTTAAATTATTGTCCAAATTAAGGCGACATAATCATTGTTATGATTATGTATAAAGATTGATTGTATAAAGAAAAAAAAAAGATCAAAGCTAGGTATTAGCATAGTCTTACCTGTCCAGTATGAGCACTAACACCGCAGCACTTAAGATCTGAATAGAAAGTATCAAGAGCGAGTGCCATAGATCTTGTTAGATTGTCTATGTAAGTATTGCCACCTTCTGTCTCACCGGAACCTTCTGCATCTAAAGCTTCTTGGAAGGCTTCGAAATCTCGCATCCAGTCTACTGCATAAGCGTTGTCTACCACATCAGTCTGTAAACAATTATACAACTATTGAGTGTGTTTAAGATTTTATTTTTTTTATAAGTAAAAGACAACTCCCACAATAGGGATCATGCCCTGGATCCCAAGGATTTTTACAATCATCAAATAACGGACAAAAAGAACATCTAGACTCAGGAAAATAATTTGTGTACCAAACAATCATTTGTGGATTAAATGAATACCAAATTGTCATTCATTAAATTGAAACCATGATCACATAAACAGCCATACAGATAAGACCTATTGTCATGATAGTGGCATAGAATCATATACTTTAAAATAATAATAATAATTTACTACTTTACTCACCTTATTCATTACAACAATAAACGGTAGCCGAGTCTTGTACAATATAGAACATGCATAAAGCATATTGGACATAAACGTAACTGGAGATACACTGCGTACTGTGTCCATTACGTACACTACTACAGTTGGACATGACGATGCTAGGGCTTCGGTTATTATTGTGCCTGATGCTGACCATGTGAATACTTCTATTTGACCTGAAAATTATAAAACAGAAGGAATGGTGATATCTTGTTTGACGAAGAGTACAACAAACAGTTACAGTAAAAGATACAGTACAAAGAAAATGAGTAACCATATTAATTGACTTTATATTAATCAAGGAATATTTTAATGCAAGGATATGAAATTAGAAAGATATAACATCTGCCAAATGAGCTTGTTTCAATTTTTTTGTTGTATGTAATCCAGTTTATCCTTTGCCCATCCAAATGGATCTCTCCTATGGGTCTCGTAACTGTAATATCAAGAAGCAATATATGCTATCAACAAGTCTAAACATGACTCAATGACATCATGACATGACTCTAAACATGACTCAAACTTGGTGCAACTTACTAGTATGTATTGTTAGATCTCTCACTTTCTAGAGATCAAATGTCTGTAAGGATTATAGTGCAGGTGATCTTTGCTTAGGAATAACAGATGATTTTTTTTATGTATATATTCTTCACCATCAGGAAAGATTACATATTTGCATCGACTATAAAATTTTCAGTTTCAGTTTTTTTATTTTTCAACATAATGTTACAAAATAACAGCTCATTGACGTCAGTTTTAAACTACTTACTCTAAGTTTACATATTAAAAGTTTTCCAAACTTGACCACCACTTCCAAGGGGCTAGTACAAAACAATAACATACCAGGTGTATCAATTACACAGTATTTGTGTTTCTTGCCAGCTTTCTCAATCAGATCAACTACTTGTCCAAATTTTGTGGAAAACAAGTTCAAAGCTGTTACTATCCCTCCATTTGGTCCCAAGCCATATTGTTTCATTACTTCCTTGTAGTTTACTGTGTCTCTTATATCTAAAATAAATAATTCAAAAATTTAAAACTTTAAATAAGATAAACCTATAATTGATACCAAAATTAGTACAAGTGATAACAATATTAATATACTGAACTATACTTAACCTCTCAGACGTTTAAGACCGGATCCGTACAAACCCCTTAGTCTGTGTTGTCCCGTATCCGTCCCAAGAATACCGGCTCTGAATTTACGCAATTATAATGCCTAACCACATAAAAATAACGTATTTTATTGCTTGAAATCAATTCTATGATTATCAACCAACCATAAAAAAGTGTTGCTCTTAAAGAAAAGAATGTACTTACAATGAAAAAACCCTTTAAAATGACTGGCTATGAGGATGTTTGCCGATGGCGCGCCGATTTGCTATTTTGAAATTCGTTTTTAGGAGTGAATTATTGTTGTAATCTTAAAGTTTTTTGGAAAATTGATTGGAATATTGTCTAGGAATGTGTAAAAATAAATACAACAAAATTTTGTGAACAAATTTGTTGAAAAATCTTTAACTTTTTGCAACGGGTAATGTTTGTACTGAATCGCTTTATACAAGTCTGTATTAGAAAAGGAAAACATATTTTATAAAGAAATGTTTATGAATAATTATTGTATAGTGTTATTTATCTTGCTAAAAGAGTCGTTGGTTATATTACGATTCCTATAAAAAAACTTTATATTTTGAGAAATTCAAAGAGCGGTCGCGCGCTCGCGGCCGCGCGCGTAACTTGCGACAGACGACGGGTACAAGTTTGTATGGCGCTTTGACGTACGAGAGGTTAATCATTCCTAATAAAGTAAAAGTTAAAAATTTCTAGATCCTACAATAATATAACCAGACATATTATAATACATACTTAATAATTGAAATGTTGTATTTGATTCTAGTAGCAAGACTTTAGAATATATTAACAATGCACAGGCACTTCTCAGCAATATTTGACAACTACTTATTGTAATCCAAATACCCAAAGTTAATCAGACAGTTTGTATCCTCAGTCCAAGATCCCAATCATAATTGCATTGCCAAAACACAGATAACGTGTATTATATGTACGTAAATGTAGTAATAGTTGTACAATTACCTATATTAGCGGGGTAAGGAACTTCTCTACATGCTGGATCCAAGTTTATAAGATAAGGTCTAGCACCGTCTACAACTTTTCCTGCTAGTCGTCCAGTAAATGAAGTCTTCCCAGCACCTGCCATACCTAAACACATACAATTTCATTACACTTTAGGTAGTGAAAATTTTCTCGACAAATAACGTAAACACTAGAAATTCTAACCTAAAATTATCAAACTAATAGGTTTCCGACATTCTTCGGCCGTTCCTTCTGTTTCAGGCTCATTTGATGTCATATTTATTTATGATTTATTTGATCTTTAATTTAAAATAACACTAATTCGTTTTTATATTATCTACGACGCACGCACGGACATCAAATTTTGATACAACAACAACAGTTACAAAGTGACACTGACAATTAAGTTTGACAATTAGCACTGATCGAAATTATTGTGGATAAGAAAAAAACACAACTATAAGTTATTTTTTCCTTTTTTTCCCGTGTTACTACCAATCGTACTACTGGTAGTACGACGGGAAATATATTTATATAGTTACTTTTACCTATTGACTGCTGCTGCAAGAGGTGGCTCTCACAGGCTGCTTACCCTAAGGGCCAGATTCAGAGACCGCACTTTGACTTTACTTTAGCAAAGTCTAGTTATTTTCTCTGAATTAGAGATATAAGGCCCAGATTCAGAGTCGTGACTTTACTTTCTTTCAAAGTAATCTTCCCAAAGTAAACTTTTCATGCGAAAAGATTACTTTAATGTTTTTCAAATTCAGAGATAATAACTAGACTTTGCTAAAGTAAAGTCAAAGTGCGGTCTCTGAATCTGGCCCTAAGTCTTGTCGCCTCATGTATAAAGAATTGTATACTGTAATCTTTTCTACGGCTATATGTTTATGATAATAAAAAACTTAACTTCAGCCTATTAATATGTTACTGTAAAGATGCGCCCCGTCCATTGATGGAGGGAAACTACGCCTAATGGTACTTAGACTGATTGAAGGGTTTTATGTCATGTTTATCTTTTTTTGTTTTGGTAGTTTATTAATATCGTAAGACACGAGAGTGGGCAGGCTCCTCAAACAATGGATTCTGATAAAATGATATTTATTAATTAAGAATATTTGGAAGCATTTTGGGTATTTGATTGGGTGGCTACAACATGCATTCTTAACCCGTTAATACATGGGTTTCTCTATATTTATGAACAAGGGTTAAAAATGTATAGCGTAATCAAGGTGGAATCATACAGGATATAAAATTAACAAAGGCATTACATTTGGAGGCACTTTATTTTATTAGTCAAACTATTTACATATTTACAATATCAATACACATCTAGATACATTTAGCTTTCTTTCTCCAGATTCAGAAACATAATAGGATACATGTGGCCAAGCTTGCAGATCCTCTTCTGTATAATCAATCTGAGTGTATCCGTGTAGGTGGCAGGAGGCTTACATGTTGATGGGTCACGCCAATGGAGACCTGTGAAAAAAGACAATTAGTTATAAAGATCATCCTGAATTTTCTAGACTTATTTATGCAGCGATTTCCTTAAATTACTGCAACGTAACTGAAGGCTCGGTCTCGTAATTATTTGTTGACGATATTTTATGTTCTCAGTGACACCTCTATATACTGTCTACGATGAGAGAGAGAGAGATGACCTTTGACTGACGAAAAATGATTGTAATGAACACGCTGAAAAGGACAACTCTGGCTCTAGGGATAAAATCTCGTATCACTGAGACGGACACAAATAAAAATTAAGCTTAGCATTTAATAACACAAAATATAAGGCAGCCGCGTTTTGGTTATGCGGCTGCCTTATATTTTGTCTTTACGCACATTATTACAGTTCAAATTTCATAAATTGTCTTACCTGTAGAATCACATGTAAATAACGCAGGAGAAGGTACGTTATCTCTTGTGTAGTTCCATAAACAATCGCGGATTACTTGCACTATCTGCAACATGAAAATATACTCAAGAACTTTACGTATTAGCTTTAGAAAGTCCCAAGGAAGGAACCCAGGGTATTTGAAATATTGCGTGATAAAAAGAACAAGTCTTCTTTTTCTTTTAAAATATGGCTTAATCACTAACTAATGATTTTGCCCACATCAAGGTGGAGAGGAAAATAACTTAGACAGTTTGACCAACTTTAAACTTAATTTATATCCATACCTCATTAGCAGTTAGTTCAGGAGCTAATTCAAGCATATGATTCAGGGGATGAGGTAGCAACTGTCCCAATGTCATAGTCGCGAGAAGTTCTGTCAGCGCTACGCGTTCAGCCTCCATCTCAACAGATTGGGTGTGGCGATCTGATCAAAAATAATATGGGTTAATTTTAATTTCTAGGCTAATGCTTCCCAAAGTGTAAAAAATCCTTCCTGTGGAATTAAAGATAGGTAAATAAATGTTGTTACAATTTAAAAATTATACAATTTTTTTGAGTTGGTATTTGGAAAGCTTTTACTATTTTAAGCCGAACTCTCTCACCTAGGTAAGCTCTCAGTCGGTGCAGCAGCGTGGCGGCGGTGGCGCGCAGCAGCGCAGACGCGAGGCACAGCGCGGGGCGCGCGGCGGCGGCGCGGCGCAGCGCGGCGCGGGCCACGGCGCAGCTCTCCAGCGCGCCGCGCATGTACAGCTCGCGCTCGATGCTCACTTGCTGCAACATGCACCATACATGTCATCAACATTATTACACCCTATCCATTAATATCTCACTACTGGGATGGACCTCCTTCATTGACGTAGGAAACCTAGCGACGCAGGGCGCGTAGCGTGTCGTTACGTGTACAATAACCAACACGGTGTCGTCAGCGTAGATAAGGACCTTACAGTTTGGTAAAGAATTGACTAATATTATTAACGTAAAGAATAAAGACCGTCGGACCTAATACACTGCCCTGGGGCACACCGTAGGAAAGAGATTACTCGTGACTAATATGCTGACCGATCTTGACTCGTTGTGAACGTTCTGTTAGATAGCTCGTAAAACACTCCTATACAATTCTAGTACAGTACCACTAATTCCTATGGATTCCATTCTGTTCAAAAGTATAGGGCCAGACACACTATCGAAAGCCTTCGAAAGAGGTAAAAAGATGGCAAGTCTTATAAAAAAAAAATAGCGTTTATTATCAAAAAAGAATTAACAATGTTGTGTTACCCTGTTGTGTTAGTGTAATGTTGTATTATACGTCATTTCCTTTCTATTACTTTGACGATTGAGTCAGTTAGGTCTACTACCGCATCTTCTGTCGATTTACCTTTGACGAACCCATATTGATTACTCGAGATGAAGCGATTATTATCAAGGAAGCCTAGAAGTCGCTTGTTGATGCAATTGTCAAATACTTTCGAAATAATCGTCAGTACAGGGATAAGTCGTTTATTCACAACCCGTTCCTGATTTCTCGTTTGTATCCTAGTAGCTAGTGCTTTGAAATTAAGTAAGAATTTCACGTCCAAAAACAACTGAATGCAGAGCTAATTAATTGTCTTATAACAATTTTAAGACACGCTTTATTATGTTCCAAATTATCTTATCAAAATAAAGACATTATGAAAATAAATATAAACCTACCTTTGTAAAATCTTCATCAGGCCACGGTAAACCGTTGTACATGACGTCAGGTGATACTAACTCGACTAACAATAAGGAAATTGTTGTGGATCCTTCAACTACACCACTGTTTCCGTCCTGAAAGTAAGTAAGTGTAAAAAGTAAGTAGAAATAGCATTTAGATAAAGTAAAACTAAAAAGTTATGTGTTATTGTGAATAAAAAGCTAAATAATATTTCAAACAAGAACGGTTCTATAAATATTTAAAGATCTAAACGACAACTAAAAAACGATACAGAATTTCTAGCACTGTCTAAAGCTTTTGACAGTTTCCCCTACTTTGGAACCCCACACAGAAATTTGATTGGCTATAGCATAAGAGGAAACTCTTATTAACTCTTCACGAATGACCTACGTCTATATATGATCCCAATATGTTCAAAATAAAGATATCAATAAAGCTCTATGTAATATCTTCTAATAATATCTTTTGGAGTACCTCAAGGCAGTAACCTGGGTCCGGACCCAGGTTCTACCTTGAGGTACTCCAAAAGTAGAAAACCGGAAAAGTATATTATATAATATAGGTATATTATATCTAGTTTACTTACCATACAAGCCATAAGTGCTCCCATAAGCAACTCATTGTTAGCTGTAAGTATGGGCGGCAAACGCGGTACGGGGGCGTTCACTCGCCGCACTCCCTTGCCTATGATGCCTGCGTGGAACACTGACGTGTGACTCTGTGTCAGCTGTGTTATGGGACCCTTTAAACAGAACAAAGAGTGCTGTGTTTAATAATATTTCTTTTATCATAAATATATCCAACTGACATTATAAACGTGAAAGTTGTGTACGTTATTCTTTCACGTAAAAATCTACTAAATGGATTTTAATGAAACTTTACAATATTATAGCTTTATACATCAGAATAAAACATAGACTACAATTTATATGCAGACGAAGTCGCTAACATCAACTATATTATAAAAATAACTGAATAACTTACATGTTTCTGATTCAAATGTATCAATAAATCGTCGTTTGTCCAATCTTTAGTAGGTGTCATTGTATTTGGAATAACAGGGCGGCTACCAAAAGCTGAATCTTCTCTGAACATAGCTGTCTCCAATAATTCTCTGAGAGCCAAAGACCTCGCTAATTTGCTGTGTAAGCATAACTTGCGTAATAGGCGACAAGCAGTAGCTACTGAACGGAGTTTCTCCATTGTATCTAAAAATAAGTGATGTTTTCTAAATTTGGTCCTACTTTAAAACTTGATTACATTATAGGGCCGAAAGAGGAACCCTGCGGTACCTCTACTTTGCCTTTACTTAACTTGCTCTGTAACCTCTTTAAATTAATGTTTTTTTCTTCCTTTAATACAAAACTCAGGAATATTATTGGATTGTTGGATATTATATCTTGTGAAAATCGTATCGTCATGATATCCAAGAAAAATATTTTATTTTCACACAATCAAAAGTCTTAGATAAATCACTGAAAATACCTAAAATATTGAGTAAGCAGTTTAAATCGATAAACTTAAGCAATATAAAAAGCTTTAAAAATTCACCTTTGATGTATAAACACCGGAAGAAATATTTAACAGTTGCTTGTACAACTTTCAAAATTACTTCTACACTTGGAGGAGGTGCTTTTGTTCCAGTCATATCAACGCGATCTAAAACCTGCAATGATAAATGCACTTAAATAATCGGTCAGAGCAATTACGTCACACAAAAATCAAAGAGTTTTTGTTTAAACTCTATCGGAATTAGAAATAGAATTGCGATTATTTTGGAATTATAAAAAACGTGAGAAGCAAAGAAAATGAGCTCATTTCCTTTGAGTTGACGGTTAGAGGCTTTAAGGGGGATCACACGGGTCGATTTTCGCCGTGCGGTTAGTCGCTTGACTAATCGCCTCACCAAACCGCCTTGCAAATTCTCCCTTGCGGCCTAGCCGTATTGCCATTTAGATGGTCGATATACGCCGCGCGGCAAAAACCGTGCAGCTTTAGTCACCCGTGTAAATCCTCCTTTAGGATACACACACACAGATACAGTAAGGTACAATTAAAAATAGAAGGATGGTGAGACCTCAGCGAGTGCATGACACGTGTGCATCTCGTCCAGCGCCTCCATGGTACAGTGTCGGCGCACGCGCAGCAGTGACGCGTAGTCCTGCAGCGCGCCGCCCACGCGGTACAGGTTAGCCTCTACCGCACGACCTATGGGCCGCGTACGTAAGTGAGATACGCGGTTTGAATTCTCCCATCTAAAACAAAACAGATCATCTGATAAATGATGCGGGCTACCGATGGACTAAGGAGGTGCAAGATAGATGCCAAAATTCAAGCATTTTTTGACCGAAATTATATTATTTATACCAACTAGGTATAAAATCCTTTTTAAAAACGTTAAATATTTTATCAAAAAAAAAGACTGTAAATAACTAAAATTACGTACCTCAAAAGCTTAATAATATTAGCACAAAAATTGTACAAATATGTCTTCTGATCTTCCGGCACTGTTCCATCAATGAAGCAACTCTTTATCTCATTATCCGCCAACATAGCATCTCTTAACGCATATTCAACACCAGTTTTAACAAAGTTCTGATATCTCTCCGTGTCCATACTTATGTCTGGTGAATCATTTGGTACATGCATTGTTATAGTACCAGATATTATACGGACTAATAGTGCCAGAGTTGAATCGTCACGGGCATATTGAAGCAGATAGCTTATTGTAGTCACGAATTCTGATGGTAGATTGTAACCTAGGAAAAAAGAAAAAAAATATTTACGCAAAATCAATATCGATTAAAAAATTATAATAGGAAAACAATTGTATTTCTCGCAAAAATGTAGTTAACCAATTAAAGAATGGATTCGTAATGATAATCTTCAGTGCTGTTAAGACATCGGAAGAAATTACATTTGTTTAGAATACTTACTGACTACGATGAGAATCCTTGCAAGTGAGTACTTTTCCAACTGGTTTCCATCCAGTAATTTATCTCTAACCATATTAATTTCTTCCGCGGCGCTGGTTATTAAAGGAAGTGTTTTATCCGGATATAAGCTTTCGTACTCCAGCTTTTGAAGTAAATATTCTGCAATAAAACAAAGTTTAGTATTATTGGATAGCTCTCGGAAACAATGTACCAGCCCCCAGCTCTATAACAAAGTAACTCATATCATCAAGAAAAAAATATCTGCTAAACTATCATAACTTTCACAGACTATGGTAACGTTCCGAGAAAAATGTGGGCAAAATCTGGAAGCTAGCTTAATGTCTGCCAAGTCCAATAAGTAGATGGCTTCGCAGATATCAGTTTCCGAACTACATGGCTGGGGGCGTAGGGTGTTTTATTTGTTCCTCTCATGTGCGAACTTCTCTGGTAGCTAATTTCACGCGTGCCAAGTTATTTGGCTACTGTGAGATTGCGCTATCTGTACTCACCCAACAGTTGTCTGCAGAACACATTAGTGAGCGCATGTCTCAGCAGCAGCAGCAGACAGCGCACGTCAGCGCGCAGTAGCAGTGCCACTAAAGCGTTCGGCGTCACCTCGGCCCACGCTGCTGTGTTGCGTTGAGTACTGCATAGGTTGCAAAGTCTTGCCATCACCTCATCAGTTACTGGAAGAGAAAAACAAGTTTAGTAGACATTTTAAATAATTTTGCATATTGTTTACAGACAAGCAAGCCTAAAGGTAAGTGGTAAATACTGCTTATGCTAGATAGAGCATAGCTAAGCTACAGCCTACTCTGAAAAACAAACATTTGTGTCCCATGCCATTCCGTTGTTGATCTAACACAACGTAATATAAAAACCTTAGGTATTTTTTTAAATCTATCTAAAGCGTTTGACATAGTTTCTGTTCCCTTGCTTTTTGCGAAACATAAACAGCTGAGAATGCTTAAACATCGTATAAAAATTGACTCTCGTCTCAGTTCACAATAAGATAACGTGTGGCGTCCCTCAAGGTAGTACACTCGGGCCTACGCTATTTTAATATATGGCAACGATTTATGTAACATGGTCTTTCTAAATACTCAACACTACGCATACGCGGACGACACAGCGATTCTGGTTAATGGGCCAACATAGGAGCATGTCAAAATGACAGCTGAAGGAGTACTAATGCAATTTATGTCTTACACACACATACAGGCCGACGCAAACCCATTGACACTACAAAATATAAATACTTTCCGAATTTTTTAATGGGTACACTCGAATCCTCATGTATTGACAAAATATACTGAATACTACTAAGATACAGGAAATTCCCTAGTTTAAATGGTAGGGTGGTCCCTAACAATTTATATCAATGGTTAATTTGTGATATTAATTGTAAAAGTAAACACAATGACATGTCATGTAATAAAATTGATTTTTACAAAAAAAAAAACCGACTTCAAAAACACAAATTGCACTAAAAAGTAAAAAATAATTAGTTGTATTTTGGTTTTACAACATTAAAATCAGCCATTCCTTCTACTTAATTTTATTCTAAAGAATAGGTTCTTCTATTTATTGTAAAAAGTATTGTTTAAGATATTTCTTGAAGAGTCTGTAAATATATTGATTTGTAGATTCTTTAAAAGATAATCAAATTATTACAAATAATGTAATATTATTGTTATTTTTGGAGTCGGTGTCAGCCACGATAGTTTATATACCTACCATTTTTTATTTCTGACTTAATATTTAAACAAACATTATGGCGTCGTGTTACACACAGGCTAAAGACTAACAATTACTTAAAATTCGCATTAGAAAATGAAACGGCCGTTTTTGTTTTAAATGCAATATTTATCTAATTAAAAACCATTTAAAGTGATTCGAGTGTGTTAGAAAAGGCAATAAAGTTTTGTATAGCTTTATCGTACTTATTGCGTTGGCTGACACCGACTCCAAAAATAACAATAATATTACATTATTTGTAATAATTTGATTAAAGTAAATATTTGTGGCTAGTCCTAGGAGCAATATTGCAAAAAAATTTTGTCATTTAGTAGAAATACAGTGTTAGTTTTAAGTTAAATGTACTAAAATAAGATATGTATTTAGTTACCTATTAGTGTTAAGTTAAATGTAAACTATACTGAAAGAAGGTACGATGGGGTTAACGTATCCTGTAGGATAAAAACCCCAAAACAAATAAAAGAATAAAAAAAAAAAAAAAAAAAATTGTTGTACCTAAAGAATAATTTAAAATAAATGAAATGCAATTCAAAAATTTGTTTATAGTCTATTTATAATCCGGTATTAATTCCTATTTTAAATTCAAATAAGAACTTCATTATTAAGTCTTAAACCATACCTACAATTACAGTCATAATGTTAGTGTAAAGTTTTCATCAATACGACTAAAATAAGCCCAATAGTTCCTTACCGACTCGTAGTCACACCAAGCTTGTCACACCAGTGTGACAAACAGTAATCTTTTTCTTGTTTGTCACACTACTGATTTTGACACACCATTTAATGTATTTATTTCTAAGCTAGTGATGTCCAAGTTACAGTACTAAGTTTTTTATATTGAAATCATCAAAGTATGTAGGTGCCAGAAAAAGACGAATAATACCGAAAACGTTTTTTATTCATTAAATTGTATCATCTTATGCGTTTCTGGAAACGACGAACTTACCTACATCAAAGAATAAACCAAACAAAACATTTTTAAATACTGTTTCCGGAATAGAGTTTAGTTCTCGTTGCAAATTCTCCTTTATTCAGTTTCATTTATTCTACTATTTAATCTAAGTTTACACATTCAAAGTTTATCAAGCTTTCCCACTGATTCCAAGGCGCTAGTAGAGAAGAAGCGGCGTAACTAACTGCTATTTCTTGACTATATAATTTAATAACAATATACATCTACAATATCTAAAACTATAAGGAAGCATCCTGTAGGTAGTACATAAAAGTGGAAACACTAAATCACAATATATTTTATATCAATGTACACACATCAAAAAAGTCTAAGCAACATGCATGATATTACAAATTTACCATTTATATTAATTAATTTCTAAGTATTTACTCACTCAAAGTGTATAGGTAAGTAAACTTTTTTGTTATTGATGACATACTGGCTGGTTGTAAAAAAAAAATTTCGATTATGTTTTGTTTTTTTTCATAAAATTCAAATGACTGCGAATTTGTTTGAATTTGAGTGCATGTTAATTGCTACGTTTTAGTCTTGATTTTATAATTTTACCAACCATTTAAATACAGTTGGCGACAAAATTGAATTGTTAGATATTCTTTACGTCATGGAGCGACGTCATTTGACGGCAGATGAAATGCAAAGAGCTGTAGGGATGTTGCAAGCGGGAAGTAATCAATCTCAGGTATCTCGACATTTTGGTATTCATAGAAGTGTTATTTGTCGTCTTTGGCAGCGCTACAATAATACAGGGGAACCCGCTGAACAGCATCCAGGCCGTAAAAGGAGTACAACCACTCGGCAAGACCGGTACATACAACTGACTGCAAGACGCCAGCCGATGTTAACCGCTCGAGAGATAAGTTTGAGGCTACAAAATTCAAGTGGTGTTGATGTAAGTCCCCAAACTGTGCGAAATCGACTGCATGAGTACGGCCTACGAGCTCGACGCCCTATCAGGTGCCCACCGATACGTCACGGGAATCGCGCTCGTCGAAATGAATGGTGTAGAGAACGCATAACATGGACCCAGGAACAATGGGATAAAATTATGTTTTCCGATGAGTCGCGATTCGGGTTTAGGCCTGATACAAGAAGGGTGCGAGTGTACCGTCGACCCGGAAATACTGAAAGACTCAGGTGCGTTCAGGAAGTTCATCCATACAGCGGCTCAACAGTTATGGTATGGGCGGGTATTATGAAGAACAGGCGAACTGAGCTCGTTTTTGTAAATGGAAACATGAACGCTGAAAATTACGTTGAGGATATTCTCAGACCTTATGTCCATCCATTTGCACAAACCTTTGGCTCCGATTTTACGTTAATGCATGACAATGCGCGTTCACATACAGCTCGGCGAACCAGTGAATACTTGGCAACGGAGAACATCCAGGTATTGCCCTGGCCTGCACAATCGCCAGACCTCAACCCCATCGAGCACGCATGGGACATGCTCCAGAGACGTGTTTTGAAGGACTTGGACGGAGTGACAACAACCCAACAGCTGAAGGATTTGCTACAATTCCATTGGGAGCGAATAC
This sequence comes from Schrankia costaestrigalis, assembly GCA_905475405.1. Taxonomy (NCBI): domain Eukaryota; kingdom Metazoa; phylum Arthropoda; class Insecta; order Lepidoptera; family Erebidae; genus Schrankia; species Schrankia costaestrigalis. The sequence continues at coordinate 18,135,760 of FR997829.1, read as the reverse complement.
CGCAAGATGACATAAACAGTCTCATTAATTCAATGAATAATCGTTGCCGACAAGTTCTGAATAGCAGAGGAGGCCATACTTTGTATTAAATTGTCCTATTCTTTCACAATAAATTCATTTTCTTAAGAAATTTCAATTTGTAAAAAAAAAGTTTAGTTTCTTATGTACTACTACTATGTACTTATATTCTAATATTGTTAATTTCTGTTATTAAAAGAACTTATAAAGAAAACAGCTGTTATTTTTACATCATAGAACCCTAAAAATATTATTTTAAAAATAAAATACAACGTTATAATTAAAATAAATGGTAAAATAAATTAATATAAATGGTAAATTTGTAATATCATGCATGTTGCTTAGACTTTTTTGATGTGTGTATTTCCAACCGGTCAGTTCTATAGATGAGGTTGTAGTAACTTGTACTTATTAATTGTCGGCAAACGATTTTTCTATGTAGGCACTGCACTAGCAATTATGTTATACATGATGTTGAAAAATCAGTAGTGTGACAAACAAGAAAAAGATTACTGTTTGTCACACTGGTGTGACAACCTTGGTGTGACTACGAGTCGGTAAGGCCAAACACTAGGTAGCTGCTATATACTGTTAAAAAGTTCCCTTGACCCTCAATCTTATTCATCATCAGATGATGTTTGTGTCAAGTTTTGTAAAGTTTTCATCAATACGAATAAAATAAGCCCAAACACTAGGTAGCTGCTATATACCGTTGAGGAGTTACCTCGACCCTCAATCTTCTTCATCATCAGATCATGTTTGTGTAAGGTTTTGTAAAGTATTCATCAATACAATTAAAATAAGCCCAAACACAAGGTAGCTGCTATATGCCGTTGAGGTGTTCCCTCGACTCTCTCTGGTCTCCAGGATCTGACCAGTTCTAATTCTTGACTATTTGGTAGTGACGTCAAAGATGCACATGTATGACAAGATTTTACACAATGCGTCCCTACAATTTTCAAGAGATGCCCTCGATTTCTCTGGGATCCCGTCATCTAGATCCAGATCTGGTTACAATGGGACCAAATGGGAAGCATACCAATACGAACAAAAAAAAAATTTTTCAAATCGGTCTAGCCGTTTTCGAGAAATCAGGTAACAAACACAAAAAAAAAAAAAAAAAAAAAAAAAAAAAAAAAAAATACAACCGAATTGAGAACCTCCTCTTTTTTGAAGTCGGTTGAAAATGTTACATAAGTTACTGTTTTTACAGCAATAAACTATTTTTATTTTATTTTTCTTATACCCCTGTAATTTTACTAGTTAATTTATCTATGCTTTGGTTATTTAATAAACATTTTTGAGTCAAAAACCCTCTTGTTTTCGGTTCTGGTCAGTTTGATCATCTGGAACGACAATGAAATGCCACAATTACGTTTACATAATTCCACTTTCATACGCAAAGATATGGTGCAGTGAAAAGAATCGATACCTAGGTATAGGTAAATTATCTTAGAGAGATTTTTACATTTGTAGTTGTATACGGTCAGCACATAAGGAAATAAATAATTGACAACTTTTATATTTTTTATACTTTTTATAGTCAGTTACACTAACTGCATCAAATAACATTAAACAATGATAAGCTAGAGACTAAAATAGTTAACAATCGTTACCATAATATTTAATTCTAATCTTCTTCAACTCCAGACATTTCACTCTCGTTCTCATCCCCACTTTCATCAGATGAATCATTTGTGTTAACAATAATTCGTTCTGATATTATATCTAAAGCCTCATCCGTGCCTTGAAATTTGTTTTCCTCTATAATGGCGTGCAGGCAAACATTTTTCCATTGCTCTACACTTATGCTGTTAAAGGAGAATGTTTTTTTTGGGCTAAAAAGTCAAAGTCTGTCCCCAGGTCACCAACTAGGTTCATTACAAAGATTAATATGTAAACAACATTTTCTTCTATCGAACCAACAAAATTCGTCCCACAGAAATCTAGATATCAGCTGTTCAAAAAATGTAAAGCCCTGTGGCACTTCAAGCAGTTACAGTCTGTCCCCAGGTCACCAACTAGGTTCATTACAAAGATTGATATGTAAACAACATTTTCTTCTATGGAACCAACAAAATTCGTCCCACAGAAATCTAGATATCAGCTGTTCAAAAAATTAAAAGCCCTGTGGCACTCCAAGCAGTTACAGTCTGTCCCCAGGTCACCAACTAGGTTCATTACAAAGATTGATATGTAAACAACATTTTCTTCTATCGAACCAACAAAATTCGTCCCACAGAAATCTAGATATCAGCTGTTCAAAAAATGTAAAGCCCTGTGGCACTTCAAGCAGTTACAGTCTGTCCCCAGGTCACCAACTAGGTTCATTACAAAGATTGATATGTAAACAACATTTTCTTCTATGGAACCAACAAAATTCGTCCCACAGAAATCTAGATATCAGCTGTTCAAAAAATTAAAAGCCCTGTGGCACTCCAAGCAGTTACAGTCTGTCCCCAGGTCACCAACTAGGTTCATTACAAAGATTGATATGTAAACAACATTTTCTTCTATTGAACCAACAAAATTCGTCCCACAGAAATCTAGATATCAGCTGTTCAAAAAATTAAAAGCCCTGTGGCACTCCAAGCAGTTACAGTCTGTCCCCAGATCACCAACTAGGTTCATTACAAAGATTGATGTGTAAACAACATTTTCTTCTATGGAACCAACAAAATTCGTCCCACAGAAATCTAGATATCAGCTGTTCAAAAAATTAAAAGCCCTGTGGCACTCCAAGCAGTTACAGTCTGTCCCCAGGTCACCAACTAGGTTCATTACAAAGATTGATACATAAGCAACATTTTCTAACGGTAATAACTGGTTGTTAAGAGGTAGGGTACAATCTAGGCATGATACTATCCAAGTATTGTGCTGGATGGTTAATGCTTTACTGTATCGTGCACATGCCAAGAACCATACAATAGATATAACATGAGCACAATATGTTCCCAACGTACGTCTGCCACTCTTCCAGGAGCAGTAATAATGACATATGGCTTCTAACCCAATATTGTCTGCATTGATGAGTATATATATATATATGTAATTAGTTCGACTACGGGTATGCCTAGATAGGGCCCGCCTGTAATGACGTGGATCGCCGGAGGGGGACTGGACGCAAAGGCTCTGCCGGTTTCCCAGGCCCCCTCCATGTAGGCGATGAAGGTGTGCGGCTGGGGACTTTTAGTGGGTATACTGGGGGGTTGCCCCACATACTTCTTCCGTCCCCCCAACGGAAGGGGATGCGTAGGCATTTTACCCCAGTGAAACCGAAAAAAAAACTGGTATACCCTACCTCTTAACAACCAGTTATTACCGTTAGAAAATGTTGTTTACGTATCAATCATTGTAATGAACCTAGTTGGTGACCTGGGGACAGACTGACTTTTTAGTAGATAACTGCTTGGAGTGCCAGAGGGCTTTTATTTTTTGAACAGCTGATATCTAGATTTCTGTGGGGCGAATTTTATTGATTCCTTAGAAGAAATGTTGCTTATGTATCAATCTTTGTAATGAACCTAGTTGGTGACCTGGGGACAGACTGGCTTGTTAGTAAATAACTTTTGCATGGAGTGTCACAAGGTTTTTAGTTTTTTGAAAGCTGATATCTAGATTTCTGTGGGGCGAATTTTGTAGATTCCATAGAAGAAAATGTTGCTTACGTATCAATCTTTGTAACGAACCTAGTTGGTACCTGGGGACAGACTGACTTTTTAGTAGATAACTGCTTGGAGTGTCACAGGGCTTTTAATTTTTTGATCAGCTGATATCTAGATTTCTGTGGGGCGAATTTTGTTGATTCTTTAAACATGTAATAAGCTCAATGGTATAAGCCAATGTACAATGGTTACAAACGTGGGGGCAGCAATTTTTATTTTAGCCCAAAGCTCCTAGTAAAAAAAACATTCTCCTTTCTCCTCTGCTAACGTCATTGTAGAACTGTTGTAATATTTCACCATTCGATTTTTAATTTTTTACGATTTTATTTTACCGTACGATGCCAAAGTTTACCTCGGGCATATATCATCATCGGAACATTTTTATTTAACAATGTTAAAATAATAAAATATTGATCAAAAATTACACAAAATAAATACTTAAATAATAAAAATGTGACCGACCTTATTTGCTGACCGTATAATGGAATTCAAATTTCAAATTTTGAATCCGTGTACATATACGAACACTACTACAAATGCAAAAATCTCTCTAAGATAATTTACCTATACTACTTCCAATCTATACCTAGGTACTATTACCAATCGATACCTAGATACTATTACCAATCGATACCTAGGTACTATTACCAATCGATACCTAATAAAACAGAAAATGTTTAATATTCTTTTACATAGAAATACTTACATGTCTGTTCAATATCTTGCGTGAGAGCTTTCAAAACCATATCAGATTTTGATGCTAAAGTCAGCAAGTAAGGTATGACTTCTCTCTTCTTCTCTAAAGTACTGTTTTCGTCAATGGCCTCCTACAAATGACAAGAACACAAAAAGCTACATTATATCAATCCATATCAGCCTATGGACGTCCACATTATGTCAATATGCAGGGTTATTCCATCCTTCACCTATGAGGTACAATCGTCTTGCAATTCATCGATTTTAGACTGAATTTAAAATATTATACACAGTTAGTTGGGTCTTACTTGGGTAACATAGATATTTAAAGTATAAACACCTAAGGCCAAATTGTATCATTATTATTTAAAGTATAAACATCTCATACTATACTTTGCAAGTGGGCCGAAATGTCGTACAAATAACTTAGGTATTTATACTTTTAATATCGTGAGTAGTTGGGAATTAAAAAGAAATGTAGTGAAAAGATAGAGAGATATATTTAAGACAGTACAGTATTAAAAGTTTTTAACAATACAATACAGAGAGATTATATTTTAAACAATACAGTCATAATACTTACATGAAACAAATGCAGCAGAGCGACCCTAACATGGTGCGTGGCGGGAGGATGGTTAGCAAGATGAGCTAAAACCGCGCGAGCTGCTTCCACGCCTAACTGAAGAGCGCGGGGAGCAACTAACGCGGGCTCGGCGCGACCGACCCAGCCGACAGCCCAGGAACATGCCCATGAACCTGAACATATACGAGTACAGTCAGAACAGCCCATTAATGTCCCACTGCAGGGACGGGCCTCCTCCCGTGACGGATAGATACTTGGCCTACTAATGTCACGCTGGCCAGATGGATTGGTATAGGGTTTAATTTCATGTTTTCCTTCTTTTTATTACATAAAGATAATATTCACGGATAGTACCTTAGTCGGTTTTTACGACACCCATGGGATGAGATGGGGTGGTGACATATTGTATTCTTACTCCGTCACCACACGGAGTAAAGTAACAAAGATTATTGAGGTGAGAAGAACTAGTCACTTGGTGGATAACATGCTTTCCCAGATGCAGAAGAACTGAGTGTTTTACAAATAATGTACAAATTGCCTTTACACTGTGCTCAACACCACAAGACACTGTTGCTAATCTATCTAAATTTCAGCCATTTTAGTATAAATAAATAAATACATTTTATTGGTTTCTCTTACATAAACATTACAATTAATTCTTTCATTCTTTATAACTATGTAAGAGACTGGCAGCTGTTCTAGGAGACCTGTATTACAGCTTACCAGCCTCTCCCAGCTCTGGATAGGGTACAATGATTGAACATGTGTTGAGTGAATACACGGAGTAGTTGCTGCTGTATAGCTGTCATACTAGACACTGTACAGATTCACTTGCAGGAGCGGAAGTGAATCTGTACAGTGTGAGATTAATAAATTAATTGTAGGCTTTGGGGTATTGTACACTAAATAAATAAAACAATTGCAATATGGCTCTCCAAATGCTTAAAAGTAATGAAATTGAAATTTAAGTTAGAATTATATTTAAGACAGATAATAATCTTACCCAGCATCATGTCTATGCATTTTGCCCTTTCCTCAGAATTGAGTAATGTAAGATTTTGAGTAGTAATATCCAATAAAATTCTTACAGGATCAGAATTCTGAAGAGTTGTATCTGTCAACAAGAAACATAATCTAATGAATATAAAATACTCACATAGTACCATCCAGTTTTAAATTGATATTAGTATCAAATTATTTATAATAAAAAGATATTTATACAACTGGCATATATTACAAGCACAGAATTATTTACATTGAGCTAGAATCAAACCTAAGATCTTTGTGTAGCATACATGGAATATAACCACTATGCCACAGAAGTTGTCAATTATATCATGGCATACTGAATACTCATTGATATATTAGGTCTTTACCTATGAAATTGCCATTTTGTATGAAGATTTTATCAGAAGTTTTTCATACTAACATTTTGGTGGTGGTGCACATTTAAGCTAACTATTATGTTTGAAACAAACAAATAAAAAGTATCAGAGAAGAAGTTACAATTAAACAAATGGGAAAATCTGCTGTTTTAAATTGGACCCATGTTCACAGGCTAATTAATAATACATACAAATTATTATTATTTTTACTTATTGTCTTTTGTTAGATGTTAGTAATATCCTAAATTTTCTAAATAACAAAAAATATTAAAACAATAAATGTTTTAAAAGAATATTGAGTCTAAAGAATTCGATCTTTACTCACTTGGCACATTAGATTTCTTAGTAGCAATATCCATAATTAAATTTATACACCACGGAGCAATAAAAGGTGCCCATGACTGTCCAAGGTTGCATAGCTCAGGACCAATCATACAAACACACTCTAAAGAACCATTACCCATGTCAGCCTGAAAAAACGCATACACATATTATTTTGAAAATCTTTAATTATGATAAGTAATAAAGCACTGTTGATTTATTAATACATGTGTTCGATCGTCTGCAAATCAGCTGTTGCATGAGAATCCTTTATTGACAATAGGAAATAAGGTCTATTATCAAAGTACCCATATTATGTCCATTTTAAATAACTTGTTGCATGTTTATAGATATAAGAGAGGAAGTATACAACCAATAAGCAATCTGCCAGCATTTTCTAATTGCTGCTAACTGTGGTTCAGCTTTTAGGTTTTAGTATACATTAGGGTCAGAGTGTCGCAAAAAGGGTCCCACTATATTAACGAAAAATTTTTTTTTTCAAAATTGAGCTTATTTAACGTAGTTACAAAAGACTTAGCCGAAATTTAGAAAAAAGGAGGTTTTTTTTTCGATTTTGAACTTAGAAAAATTTTCATCGGTTTTGTATAGAGCTGGGACTTAAAAAATTTTGTCAAAAATAATTGATGTAAATTTTATTATTGTATCGTATAGATTGATGTAAAATAATACTAAAACTTCTCTTGCACTTTTGGCGTAAAACCTACGGATCACCGGCAAAACGCGATCAAAAATGTCTCGACGGAGCCCCGCTTCGCGGGGCTCCTCACTCTGGGTGGTTTAAAAAAAAAAAACCACGAAGGCTAAGGCGGGAGCTAAAGCTCCCGCCTTTAGCCTTCTAACCTAATCTATCCGAGTCGGGGTAAAAAAAACTCGATTTCATCAAAATTATTTTAAGTCCCAGCTTCATATAAAATGACGCGAAATTTTTCTAAGTGTCGGACCCTTCTTCCGATACTACGTGAAATCAAAAATATGAAAAAAATTTCTAAGTCCCGGCTCCATACAAAAGAGACATTTTTGATCGCGTTTTGCCGGTGATCCGTAGGTATTACGCCAAAAGTGCAAGAGAGGTTTTAGTATTATTTTACATCAATCTATACGATAAAATAATAAAATTTACATCAATTATTTTTGTCAAAATTTTTCTAAGTCCCAGCTCCATACAAAACCGATGAAAATTTTTCTAAGTGTCGGGACCCTTTTTGCGACACCCTAACCTACATTAGCAATAAAACCATTTTATAATAACTTAAGAAGATGTGACTGATAGGCTTAATAAAAATCTTTATGTGTAATTTAAAATCATACCTCATAATCAGTTTGACTAATAGAAACATTAACGGCGTCATGAAAGACCATCGCAAAGTACTCCAATACAGCATCTCGTGCGGCCGGGAAGTTTTTAAGTAAGTTTATGCCAGTCTTAGTCAATTCAGGAGCATTTTGAGCGTTTCTCCTCGACACCCCGTAGATAAAATTGTTTAAATCAGCAGACAAGGCTGTAGTTTTACTTTGTGGATTCATATTAATTCAATACACAATCATATGAATTAAAATCTAAAATTCTAAACGAAAATAAATTGCCAGCACCGACAACACAAACACGGTGACCACAAAATAGCAAAGTGTCAAATTCTTGAAATTGTCAATGTCAAACCCGTCAGACCGTGGTGTGGCGTAGTGTTGTACAGGCTATGTATTAGGTGTGGACGTTATTTCACGTCACTAGTTACAATAACTAGTTACGCGGCAAGTAACCGAATAACTAGTTTCGAGTCAAAGCAAAAGTAGTGATTTTTGTAACACGTTACTGTATTGGTACTATGTCTGCGTAGTAACTGTAGCGATAGCGAGCGCGAGTCGCTAGTTTGTTTTGACAACGTAACGTAATAAAGCGCGCCAAGCAACGCACGGTCAGTTTCTGTCTTCGGTTCGTCGCTCGCTTCGCGCATGCGCCTGCCGGCCGAGCGAGCGAGAAGGCAGAGAACAGCGTACATAGTTACGTTTAATTTTGATACGTATGATTTAAGTAATAGGTAATATAATTCAATCATATTTTTTGTTAATGATTTCAACAGTTCGCATTTCCTGGAAAAACGCATCGTGCATTTTAGGTACGTTTAATTTTCATACATCTTAACTCCAGTATTTGTGGAAAATTTCAACTTGCGGAGATTTAGTTTAAAAAAAAATTTAAAATATAAAAATTCGCGACAAAAATACGTTTTGTTTTATAAATACTTCCCCCCTCCTCACCCCCAAAATGCGCATAAAATCGTGGTTACCGTTATTGTTAAAACAGTTACAAGTTATAATCACGATATCATAAATCATACTCAGAATAACTGATTCACTCGAACGACAACGAACTCTTCTATATGAAAAAAAACTAGTTACAAAAATCACTAGTTTTGAAACAGGTGACGCTGACAAAAAAACTGGTTTCGTTACGTTTCATGAAAATAACGTAACGACCCATACCTACTATGTATTATACCTGATTCTGCCGTTATATTTTGTTGCCTATTTTATGACTATTTTAATACGCAAGAAAAACCAAATTCCTTATTTAAAAGCCCAATCGATTAACTACTAATTTGTTTTATGTTCATCAAGATTCAAAGACATACAATGCTTTGTACGACAGACATCGCTAATTCATGGGGGTTTATTAAACGTTGAGAAGAGAGTTATATGCTAATATTACTCTCTAAATCCGGACATTGAACCGTCTCTGTTGGGATTTACAGGTCCATAACAATACGAAGCGGGTATTGTTTCCTAGAGCAAGTGTTTGCTTTTCGGAGCATCTTTACGGAGTCAGCCACAACTACAAATCTTTTATTTAAACTGAAATAAGTTAGAGTATTTTATTTCTACTTTAGTGCAAGAAGTTATTTCATTGGATTTAGTAATACAAAAGAGTTCATTATTCTGAAAGAAGTGACATCTATCTTAATTACTATGAACTATTCATGTTTGAACAGCGCAAGAGAAGAACACTTTGATAGTGGAAAGGTTCATATTGTAAAATCGTCGCGTGGTTTTCTAAATCAGAAAACAGAAAATGTGAGGCTACAGGTCATCTTAGATATAATTGAATTATATAAGGACAGATAGAAAAGTACTAACATTTGTAATTTATTTGCTATCTATATCTTTTATAAATACATTTTTGCACTAGTTAAGGCTCACCCTGTGTCTTTTACAAACATATTATACATAAGGGACACTATTTCACAAGAATTTGTGGATCCTACTATTAGTCTAAGAATAGTCCTGGCTGCGTGGGAATCGAATCCGCGACCGCATGTAGGTACCTTCTGCAGACGCTACCGCGACCGCACGCCACAAGGCGTATGAAATAATTGTATATAATTATATTATGCTAATATAATTTTCTAATCAAAATAGATTTCAATACAAGATCGTTGATAGCAACTATATAATACCTACTAGCTACCTACGTAATTACAATAAAATTATTTACAGAAATTCCAAGTTTTATAGGATAAAAACCAAGTAAAATAATTTATCCGTGTCTTAAATAAAAGTAGGTCATAACACTGGACTAACTTGGGAATATACCTTCTCTAAAAAATATTTAAGTTCTGAGGTAACAAATATAATATAAAACATTTCAAACAAATTGATAACTTTCTTATATTTTTTAAGTCGGGTATAGTTAGTAAAATCTTGAATAAACCACTTAGGTACCTATATATAAAAAACCAATACGTTTGTTGCACGTGGAAATGTTAGACGTCGTCTAACACTTTCGAAGGTTCTTCACTGCAACTCTACGTATAAGAATCAATATTATGATTATTGAAATGCTTAAGAACTCCAATCGCAATAAACGCGTTCTACTAAGAATATGAATAAGTACCTTTGACACGAATATTTTTCTTATCAGTACTTATTGGAATGGCATATTTCTGTTGATGATGGACTCAAAATACGTATAGAATCTCAACACGACATCTCATCTCGAGAGTGTTGTGTGTGATTTAGGAACGTCTACCTACTTAAAAGTCAATATCTCTAGCAAGAAAGTAGTTATCCCAATAGGTAGGTACCTATCAAATCAACCCATCTGGCTGGTGTGGTAAAGTTTTCCTCGTTAGAATGAAAGTGGCCAGTATATGCAATGGGGCATCAATGAATGACAAGAAAAAGCCCCACTAATCACGAATCTCAAATAATAAATAAAAACTTGATAAACTATTACCCCAGGGGGCACATTATAAGTACTTATTAGGGTTTACTTAGGTTTTTATTAACTTTATATCAAACTTGTTGAAACTCTTTTGGTCAATTCACACTCTTTTATTTTGTAAAAGTACAAACGAGCAATGTAAAGAAAGTTTACGATTGTGTCTTTTAGTTCTAAATTATTGTACCTAATCTTATATTCTGTAATTACATTAAAAAAAATTATTTGAACGTCTCGAACTGACGGACGTAGGTACCTATTCATCTTTGTATTGTTCATAATTTTCTTCCATGCATCTAAATACTTACTTACTTACCTACTTAATTTAGTCTTGTCTTGTTCTCGTTGTAGATATACCTAATCATTGTAATTGTTTTATTACGTGTTTCCCAACAGCTTACCCAAAAACCTACACAAAGGAAGAATAATTCGCATAGAACAATAAGTAGGTAGGTATGCCAAACGAAATCATTTTACCAAAGGAAATGATTTTAAACTAGATAATTGCGTATGACAAGTTTACTACTAGTCTATTCAATAGATAGATATGTATGTAGGTAGGTATATATTATTGCGTAGCTCTAAGGGGTGTCGTATGAAAGCGTGGGGCAGTAACAAAATCAATATTGTGTGCGCACGCGATCAGCGGCGCAAGCCCGTCCCACTACGCTCAAACACAGACAACGTCACTATTATATAAGCATAGTAGCAACTATATTTCATTTGTACTTTACAAAGGCACTAGCATTATTATGCTGTGAAATACTGTAACTTTCATCTTATCAATTATGTTTATAATCATTAACTTCTAAAGCATATAATTTCTATTCTATTGGCATTCGACACCTACAATGATGCCCAATCGTATGGCATGTTGAGAGTTAAGTTTTTCTTGTCCTGATTTATGCATATATATGATTTGTGCCTCTCCGATTAACGTAAGCGTGTCGCCTACAGTCTGCTTTTACGGCAGCTACCTACATGACAAGAAAATAAAAATTAATTAAGTAAATCATAAGATTTATCTTTCTTACATATTTTTACAACACCATCTTGGTTTAAGCTAACCACTTAAATGATAAACATAATGTCATAAACCATATTCAAGCTTACAAAAACTTGCATAGAGTAGGTACCGAATCCGAGACCTCTGTCTGCGTATAATATACTACAGCCACTATGCCACCATAGTAGAGATTATCAAGTAAGGACAGGCAAGATATTATTTGTACAGTACCCGGCCGTAAATACATATACACATCGACTTTTGTGAAGAGACAATAGGCCAATCAGCTTAGACACTATCAAATCATAATTGGTTTACTGGTACGCATACAGGTCGCAACTCCGTACAAAAGGAGAAAGTTAATTGCTCCTGCATTTGCAGGCATCCACAGGTCGATGTGCAATATTTACGCCGGGTACTGTACAACATTCAACTTTTCCAACTACGAAACTATTAGTGTCAAAAAGCTAGCAAACTACTACTTTCGGCTTTATGTAGACATAAAGCCATTGTTTTCTAAACTGGTAAGCTAGAACTACTTACCTATTCTTATCTATGAGCTATATAGTTTACAAGCCAGGACTGATCTTAATAAGGTAGAGTTCTGTATTTGCCGCTAGTGGCACGAACTACCACTGATTTATAATACTTTAGTGGGTTTGTAAGTATTATGCGTATATCTAGATCTAATACTCTCCACGTAATAGCCACGTGTAAAGTAGAATTAAGTGTGTTTCAAGCCAGTTAAGCAATCCATGATAGTGAAGACTTCAAGAAAAAATACCGTCTTATACGGAGTTCGTACCCAGGTTGTCGTAGTGGGATATGTTCTATAATAATGATAGATGGAAAACATAGCATAATACCTATCTTAAATAGACCAGTGTAATGTTAGTTATTACACCTGCTTTACATCATACATTAGCTCTTCAGTCACAGTCTGTGACTGAAGAGCTAAAACGTGTACGGATGTATTTTTAGAAGTCAAGTGATACTCTCAAATATACTCGTTGATACAAGTCTCCTTTATTTATTATACATGACAAAGGTACCTATGTCATGTATAGGCGTATATATACATACATCAGTACAGGTGTTTAGGGGCTAATATGATCCATCATCATCATAACAGCCCATTAATGTCCTACTGCAGGGACGGGCCTCCTCCACTGACGACGAAGAGATACTGGGCCTACTAATACCACGCTGACCAAACGAATTCGTATAGGGTTTAATTTCAAGTTTTCCTTCTTTTCATTACGTAAAGATAATATTCACGAATAGTCCCTTAGTCGGTTTTTACGACACCCATGGGATGAGATGGGGTGGTGACATATTGTTATTCTTACTCCGTCACCACACGGACTTAGCTTAATATGTACCTATATTTAATAGACCAGTGTAATGTTAGTTACTAAACCAACTCTACATCTGTGACTGAAGAGCTAAGACGTGTACAGATGTGTATTTAGAAGTCAAGTGATACTCTCAAATATACTCGTAGATACAAGTCTCCTTTATTTATTGTACAGGAAATAGGTACATACATACATCAGTACAAGGGTTTAGGGGCTAATATAATTCATCATCATCATAACCGCCCATTAATGTCCCATTGCAGGGATGGACCTCCTCCAGTAACGGAGAGATACTTGGCATACTAATACCACGCTGGCCAAACGGATTGGTATAGGGTTTAATTTCAAGTTTTCCTTGTTTTTATTACGTAAAGATAATATTCACGAATAGTCCCTTAGTCGGCTTTTACGACACCCATGGGATTAAATGGGGTGGTGACACATTGTATTCTTACTCCGTCACCACACGGAGATTATAATGATTACGATAGTATTTTTCTGTAGAGTCTACTGTTATGGTTTGTGCAGGTATGTTTGCTGATGCGGCGCGCATAATGCACAGTGGGCGATAAATTACCTAAAGTTGGTACAGATTATTTTGGAACCTGTCAAGAACAACAACATAGGTACTCGTAATTGGCATGCGTGATTTAGTAATAATTACATTGGAAAACTATTGGGTAGGTACTTGGTGTCTATGTATGTGCAATAATTAATAGTAAGCTTTACTTAATTTGGGATTAGATCGTGTAGTGACTATAAATTGATTTTAAACTTCCGTGATTTGAATAACTTACTTGAATAAGTACGAAATAAGTACTACAATTTTGTAAGCCGGGGTAAACATTGAAGTATTCATACTTAAATATCTTGGTTATGTAGTTATACTGATATCTATAAGTTGGACTGTAGGGTACCTACTAAATATCTTGGTTATGTATGTACTTATAGTGATATCTATATATAAGTTGTACCTTAGTACTCACAGCAATATATCAAGCTATCAAGTTTCATTCGAAAATGTGTTTTATTACAAAGACAAAAGGTATACGAGTGCTTTGGTGTCTAGGTATGTCATAATACCTAACCTTATGAATTTATTGATTACTAGATCACCCACGCTACTTTGTTTGCGTCACAAAAGGAATAAATACCTATATTTTAGCTTATAACTTTTAAGCCTTTCGCGATAAATGAACATTGCCAAAATAAATTCTACAACTATGTACTTAGAAGATATTGCTTGGAGATCTTAGTTTCATCGTCTTTGGGTTAAGTTCAAGAAAATATTCTTTAAATTCGTTAAATTCAGGGTAGCACTGTTCCCCTTTCCTGGACACAGAAGAAAAAAAAATAGCCTATGTTACTCTCCATCCATTCAACTATCTCCAATTAAAAAAATCACGTCAATCCGTCGCTCCGTTTTGCCGTGAAAGAAAGACAAACAGACACACTTTCCTATTTATTATATTAGTATGGATTTTTGTAACTATTTATCAGTACGGCCATATCTTCCTTGGTAGATGGAGTTGGTACTTGGTAATGAACTCAAAAATATTTAGGGCATATTTCCCTTCATTACTCGTATCCATGGCTGCTACGGAGAGGTCTCGGGTTTTATTTCCGCTCGATGCAAATCTTTGTATTCATAAATGTGAAAGTTTGCATAGATCTAAGTATTTTCTACGTGACATTTACAAAAAAAACATAGTGGCGTCAGTAGACACAATAGTAAAACAACGTGCAGGAATATTTTAGATATCCCGTGTACATTAATATTATCACGGGGAGAGGGCCGTTCTTGCAGCGAAACATAAACATACTGTTACTTATACCTACTTGTTTTCAAAGCTCCACTTCTAACTAAAATGTCAACGACACTATAGTTAACATTTCATACTATGCTAACGTCAACAGCAAATGCACCCTTCAATACTGAATACGACGCAATGTATAAAGCTATTTGAAAGCGTAATATTGGCACTACTATACTATACGGTACTGCACTTGAAGAGCTTTTGATTTATATGATTACCTATGGGTGTTGGCGTACCTACGTTACCCATACCTATGACCTAATTATTATGGATTCTTGTTTAAGACTACTTTATTACTTAGCTATGTACAGTCAGCTGCAAAGAATCTAACCCCTTTAGCGCGCTATTATATTCTTAAATTATTTTTTTTTAGATTTTTAAGGTTAGAGGTTTAGATTTTTTTGCAGCTGACCGTATCCTATACTTAACAAATATTAGTTTTACTTACATACAAACATAAACTTAGCCTTTGCCTTTTTCCCATGGGATTATGTAGATCAACAACCAGACAAAAAAAAAATTGTCTAGTGCAAATTATGCTGATTTTGGAACTAAGTAGGTAACGTTATGTGAAAGTTATTACATTTCATAACCATTTCACTAACCTCCTGATGTAGTAAAAAACAGTTAACAGCCGGCATATTTATTGCAAAGAAAGAAAACTTGGTACGAGTTACCAATCTGCCTAGTCAATTTGGTAAAAGCTTGGGCTAGTTTCCCTCTATTATTAGAGTCCTCCTGACCGTGGAATATAAAATGGCTGGCAAAACAAAGCAAAAAACGTCAAAACCGTACTGAAAAGAAAAGTTTTGTAACGGCCTCGACTTAGTTATGTTCCCTTTCAATTGGCTCTACTTTATGGAACACTTTCTTTATTTGTTCCAATTTTCTTTCTTTTTTTTAAAAATTTTTGTGCGATAAGGTGACGCAAATAACAAGTCTCTCGCTAGATGGTAAACTCCATAATTAATTTAAAAAATCAACTTTCAGAGTGCATACCTAATAGGTATGTATTCCGCTCGTCGCTCTCGGTAGAGGTTGCATTATACAAGGTCGCGACTTTGATTATCATGAAAGCAGTACAATTGTTTGTGCCAGATAAATGACTCCTCTGTCTGGATGCTCTTTGTGTTCGTTAAATAGATTTTTGTGGGAATTATTTTTATCACATAATAAATCAATAATAATCTATGGAGAGCTTTTACTTAAACTAACAGCTCATTAATGTCCTACTACAAGCACAAAGCTCCTCCACAGTCACTGACGGTGGAAAGCTTTGCCTTTACCCAGACCACTTTGTCCAGACGGATTGGTAAATAGGTATAGGGTTTTGCGTCAATTTTTTTTTTATAGAGATTATATCAGCTAAATTTCCGCTAGTTTAATTTTAAAGCTCCCACGGAATGAATTGGGGTATTTTTTTTTTATTGTCGAGGACAAGTAGTTGGTCTCTGACGACCGCTACTACTTTATACGGGCTGTGGTGGGGCGGATGGCCCTCAATTATTGGAGTAGTGATGGTGACACTATATATACTCCATCGGCATTTGCACATTTGCACTAACAGCTATACGGCCGGCCACCCCTTCGACGATGACTCCATTTTATTTTATTTCTCTCCTACAATGGATCTAGAAAGAAAAAAATATTCATTATGGAAAGATACAAGCTTTGGACACAAAAAGGCGACTCTCACCAGGAGTATTCGCGTGCAATGTAACGTTATTTGAAATAAATCAAGTCATCAATATCGTTTCTTTCCTTTCCTTTTACGTAAATAACAATGTCGAATTAATAATGCTGCCCTCAGCACAATGACCGCTTCGTCTGACATTAGATACAGAATGCTCCCGAATTCAAATCTATACTAAATACTTACATTACACGCGAATGCTCGTTAGTCAGGGAGGTAATATGTATTATTGTAAAGTAATGCTCAAATTCGAATCTATAATGTTACATTTCACGCGAATGCTCTCGGTGAGGGAGCACCTTTACACTGTACCTACTCTCCTTTGATTATAAAAGCAAAGGCTTATAAAATCAGCCATGCTTGCTTTTATGACCAATTACGCTATGTATCTCATCTCTCATCAGGGATGTCAATCCTGGTCAATTTAACACTGTCGAATTTTGGTCAGGTCCAAAATCTAGAGTGAATTGTAAATAAATAAAGCACGTGTAGAGTCACGTTGATATGTATTGTCTTAAGTTCAACATGAAAAAAGTTGAAAAAGTAAAATACCTTTTATTAATCACGTTTTTGTTTTGTGTTACCTTCACCTTTAAAATTCTAGGAGATCGCTCGCAAGCGCTTAGAGTATTTCTATGTCCAACAGTGGACGTCATTTGACTGATTGAATGTATGGGAAACGGATCGAGGAGAATACTTCGTAACAGTAGTTTTTGTTAAAGTAGGTAAGTGTTTAGCATTTTTTATTGCTTTAATAACTCTAATAATTTGAATTGATTGCTACGGTGAGGTTTAGATAAATAAAAGAGGCAATGTGGTGCGTGACGGAATTGAAAATACCTATACCTACTGTATATATACTTCTAGTTCTATCTAGTTTGTAGGTTCAATGCTCGTTTACTTACTAGCAACAGCAAGGGGTATGTATATTTCGACAGCAACATTGCAAACAATAACATTGCAGTAAGAAGTGTAGAGCTGCCTCGGTGGCGCGTCGATCGCGGTGACGGCTTCAGTGCAGGTCGTGGGTTCGATTCCCATGCAGAATTTAATAATTTGTGCGATCCACAAATTATTGTTACGAGTATAAGTGTGTATGTTCTTTGTGTCCATTTAATTGATATTCGTAAAAAAGATTTCTGACACAGGGCATGATATTCTAGTAGTAGAAGGTCTTTTGAAAAAAAAACATGGATAAAAATGTAGGTATATTCGACTTGAACGTAAGGAAAGTTTTAAATAAATAATAATTCGGTGATATACCATAATTAATCACTCATATCTATTTTATGAACGAGAGAATTATAATTTGAATAAATACAAATAAAGACGTACAATCTAAATTTAATTTCTAGTTAAAAATAAACTATCACGTTCATAGCAAAAAAATAAAACAAAATATTATATTGTATAAAGTAGTAGGTAAGTAGAACAATTTGCGCGTGAACAGGGTGGCGATGCGGCGCGGCAGGGCGGGCGCGCCGCTGGCTGATCGCGCCCCACACGATATGGCGCAGGCGCGCGCCGCTAAACAGACCGACGCTACATCGCATCGGATCGATAAGATAAACGCGCAACCCCGGTCTACGAGTTAAATCAATACAACATTCTATCGATTTTTGTAGCCGCAGCCGCCGCACAACAGATTCGAGGGTCGCACGCAGTGGGTGTGCGCATCGCGTATTTTAATAGTTTTTATTTTTAATTAAAGTAAATACATCTAATTTACATTTGAATAACATATTTAAACTGGCTTTGAGCGTTATTTTATTTTTTTCAAAAATAATAACACAATGTCACGTCTGAAGGTAAACATTGTTTTGTACCTAATAAAGCGTCTTTTTTACAAGTCAATGAATATATCGATTTTCTATACAATATAAATTTTTTAATTAATTATTAAAGATTTAATTATGCAAATTTGTTAGTTAATTATGACTTTTTATTTAAGACATTATAAAAATTAACTTTTTTCTTATTGTTTCCGGAATCGGAAGTGCTTTAATGAATGGTTATTTCAATTTCATCAATGAGTTTTCTCGTCTTTTGAAAGCCGGGGGAAGCTCGGCATGAGTGCGTAACGTAAACAGAATATCTTAGTGCATTTGTTTGTTGTGGTTTTTATTCTCACTCGTTAATTAATATAGGTTAATGTTTAATTTATATTCAATGTGCTGCAAGATAAATGCTAGATAAGATGGAGTTGCAGTGAAAAGAAGTTAAACAAATTGTTAATTTTGTGCAGATGGTGTAAAATGTAAATAGCAAGGCAGAAAAATGACTTCAACGGATACTTATCAGTTGAAATGGCACTCACACAGCTCGCACTTGAACGGCTCTGTAGCAGCTTTGCTGCGATCGGAGCGGTTCACGGATGTGGTGCTATGCACCATGGACGGGTCTCAGATACCGGCGCACAAATTCATCCTCAGTTCTTGCAGTGTTTATCTAAGTACACTGTTCGAAGGTCAGAGATCAGTGACGAGAATGGGCGGCATGCTCTATGTAGTGCTGCCTTCAGAAATATCCACAAAAGCGTTGAAAATTTTAGTAGAATATATGTATAAAGGTAAGTGTAATTCTTAGATAAATAAGTATTATTTCTATGAAGCTTTTATAAGCTCCTACAGAAATAGTTTAAATCTTATAGAATTACCAATTTTGATTGAAACAAAGAAAAATAAATCTTTGTTTCTTTGCTTATTGTTTACACATATTATTTACAGGTGAAACAACAGTTTCAAATGAAGTCCTAGACACAGTATTAAAAGCTGGTGAAGTACTTAAAATCAGAGGTCTTTGGAGACAGACTGACGAAGCTGGTGGTGAATCGTCCACAGCAGAGAAGAGCACAGCATCTGCGATACCGGCTAATGTTAATAAACAGCCTCTTGCAAAGAAGACTGATGAAGGACAACCAAAATTAACTGTTAAGAAGGATGATAAACTGCTTAAAGCATTTAATCCTGTTGCTCCGGGGCAAGGAGGTGTTACAAGGTAGGTTATTTGTGTAACATAAATATATAGATACTAAGGTTTCTTCATAATAACAGGTTATTATTGTCCTATTACAGGGGCTGGCCTCCTCATAGTAATTGAGGCAAGCTTAGCCTTATTAGGCTAGCCAGACAAATTAGTTTAGAGATTTTGTTTTCTTAAAAATAACATCCATATTGTTTTGCCTAACTTAAGTTTTACAGATATCTATTTGACAAGATAAGGTGGTAACAACTTTATGGTCAGAGTGTCGCAAAAAGGGTCCCACTATATTAACGAAAAATTTTTTTTTTCAAAATTGAGCTTATTTAACGTAGTTACAAAAGACTTAGCCGAAATTTAGAAAAAAAGAGGTTTTTTTTTCGATTTTGAACTTAGAAAAATTTTCATCGGTTTTGTATAGAGCTGGGACTTAAAAAATTTTGTCAAAAATAATTGATGTAAATTTTATTATTGTATCGTATAGATTGATGTAAAATAATACTAAAACTTCTCTTGCACTTTTGGCGTAAAACCTACGGATCACCGGCAAAACGCGATCAAAAATGTCTCGACGGAGCCCCGCTTCGCGGGGCTCCTCACTCTGGGTGGTTTAAAAAAAAAAAACCACGAAGGCTAAGGCGGGAGCTAAAGCTCCCGCCTTTAGCCTTCTAACCTAATCTATCCGAGTCGGGGTAAAAAAAACTCGATTTCATCAAAATTATTTTAAGTCCCAGCTTCATATAAAATGACGCGAAATTTTTCTAAGTGTCGGACCCTTCTTCCGATACTACGTGAAATCAAAAATATGAAAAAAATTTCTAAGTCCCGGCTCCATACAAAAGAGACATTTTTGATCGCGTTTTGCCGGTGATCCGTAGGTATTACGCCAAAAGTGCAAGAGAGGTTTTAGTATTATTTTACATCAATCTATACGATAAAATAATAAAATTTACATCAATTATTTTTGTCAAAATTTTTCTAAGTCCCAGCTCCATACAAAACCGATGAAAATTTTTCTAAGTGTCGGGACCCTTTTTGCGACACCCTAACCAACTTTATTCTTACTTCTTTCTGCTTTTAAATATCTACTAACTACTTCATCAATGCTCTAAAATATAACATAACATATTAATAAAATAAGATAATATTAGATTTAAGATGGATTTTCAATAAGCACAGTGTATTTTTTATTTTACGTTATTTAGCTAACATAATGAACAGATGCTATAATTGCTCCTCCTTCAAGATGAAATCTATTATGAGTACTTCTTATGAATGAAGAAAAACCAACAAGTTTACTCAAACCTGTTGCTATACTGTAATACAATATTTATAGACAATTATATTTTTTTTATTTAAAGTTCTAGTCTCTGTTGGGTGTAGTGTGTTAAACATGCTTTGCCTGTTAACATTTACATAGAACATAACTTCTTTGCAGTTGCTAGTATGAAAGTACATAGAACTTTAACTGGTTTTGGGTGTAAATATACTTATCTGTTAAATATATTCTGAATAACTAAAAATCCAATCTTAAGTCATGATAATTATAACATAGTTATTAATTTCTTTACTTAGGCCTATGTTCATCGGTCCACCAAAGCTAGTGTTCATCAAGACCACGGAAGGTGGTGGTGCGGCAGCATTACGACCTGGTGGTCCTAAAGGACAAACAATACTTGTAGCACCGGCTGCTACCAGTGATGCGTCAGCTATGGCAACTGTTGCTACACCAGGTATAATATAAATTTATTATAGTTTTCCTTTTCTCCAAATTAGCTGTTAACTTTTTATAAAGATCAGTATTTTAAATGTAACAACAATTTTTTGCTAAAGTGACTGTTTAGTTAAAGTTCCTTAGACTCATTTTACGACCCCCTAGTGTAAATTAAGGAGTGTTCACTTTCTCTGTCAATGGAAGAGTTCACAGCTGTAACAGTTCAGCCCTGTAGTGGGCTATTAAAAAGCTGTTACTGTAAAACATTAATTTTATTTCATCGGACAGCCTTAATTATGTTACATACACTACAAAATCTTATTTTTTCGCCAAACAGCATCTACAGTGTCGGTAGCAAGTTCCACTGTAAGTGAAGACTCTCAAGATGAACCGATAACTCCAAGAATATTAAGAAGACATGCTGCTGAAAGAAAGTATGGAAAGAGACAAAAGACTGATACCAATAATGATACTGAAGAAGCCAAGGAACAGGAGGAAACACAGGATAATGTCTCGGAGACATCAAGTTAGTATTTAGGTTCATACCAAATTTGGATAGGTAGAGGACGGAACACAGCAGACAGTGGGCCTCCTTAAACCTACATCTGGGTCGTAAGTCCTAGACGCTGTTATGCCAGTGTTCCGTTCTCTATCACGCGATGGACCCGGCACCCACACGGAGAATCCATGGAATGCTAAGATTAGGTCTTATTTTAAATGTGAGCGCCTTTTAAAAAGCTTAATATCTAGGAGTGGACAGCTACAAGCTAATTGGTTGATTAACGATAAAATCAATCAAATTATATCCACCTGTTTACCTATTGGCTGATATGATGATGATAATGATAAAAATGTTTTTGCAATACAAAAAAAGATATGTTTGCATTTAAATTCCAGGTGGTAAAATGACAAATGTGTTATTATTAAATTAATATTTAATCCTTTTGTTAGTTTGTCATAGCATGTTATATTGAAACCAAAATAAGGAAACATACTCTGATATTTTTTAAACTAGTTAACTAATCATCCAATGTGCGATTTTTGCGAAACTTCCTACCGCGAACTTCTGTTTTGTGGAACAAGCTCGCTGCGACGATATTTCCAAACCGTTACGACTTGGGGAGCTTCAAGAAACGAGCGTACTCCCTTTTTAAAGGTCGGCAAAGCATCTGTGATTCCTCTGGTGTTGCGGGTGTCCATGGGCGGCGGTGATCACTTACCATCTGGTGACCTGCTGGCTCGTTGGCCTCCTATTAAATTAAAAAAAACTACATCAAATAATATTCTATTATCTCAATAGAAAAGTCAACGGAAAACGAAATACAAATAAAAGATGAACCGGAGTGGGACGCTAGCAGTATAGAGGAGGAAGAACGTTCCATCGCGGAGATGTTTCAAGCTGAGATGAGCGTCAAGTCGGAGCCTATTGATGATGTCGATGTTGAGGAGACCTTGGTAAGTTCACAATATTATTAGTTTTTATTTTATATCGTTGGCATTATTTCAGGAATACATTTCTTCTGTACTATACTACGGGTGTTACCATCTAAGTCTTAGGACCATATCAATTCTCTATATCTATCTCGCTTACACTTATTTTTTATTTTTTTTGTTGAGACGGCAGTTACTACTTTACACGGGCTGTGGTGGAGCGGATAGCCCTCCACCAAAACATACACTTACGTGTCTTCTATTCGTATTTATATCTTCTATCTCTTTTGACTTTTATGACCTGACAATTCAGATGAGCATGTGCATACTATAACAGAATTACTGTATGTTTTGTAGTTTTCAAGATATTGAGAGGCTGGGCTGAAAACCTCAGACTGGCCTGGCCCTGGCAAAAGAAGTACATTGAAAATGAATTATTTACATAATATTATTATGTTTGGGTCAAGAGTACATTCGTACAAGTCTCGTTATACCAAATTCCGTATGGCCAGGCGGGCCTGACGCATTTGACTTACTTTTGTTTTATGAGGTACATACAGTCACGAGCAATAATATATATGTTACAGCCAAAGTAATTAAATAGATACTATACATAAGGACTGGTCATTATAAATAATATCCAATATTATTTATAATAGCTGATCAAAGTTAGTCAAAGTAATAAATACGGTATAACCAACTAATTATTACCTTAATTATTATGAGTATTACTATATTCTAGCACTCACCGGCCGCTGCCGCGGCACGCTCGCTTCGTTCGCTCGGCTCGTGCGTTCTTTAGTCACCATACTAACCTAACCTAACCAACTGTTTCTGACTTTTGCCTTAATATTTTATTTTAGGACATATTACTTTATAGCAAGAAAAAATAGAATATTTAAACAATTATAGTGCCCTATTTTATGGTACACAAGTATTATAGGTAATAATATACGATTTCGTATTTTATAGTAAATATATCCTTATATAAATAGTAACCACAGATAAATCAACCGCTCCGTATCATATAAATATATTCTAGTAATCTTTACCTACTTGTTTTATTACATTACTTATCTGAGTCTTTGAAGATATTATTTATAATGGCTAGTTAATGTGATTAATTCTGCGACATTTATCACTTTATCTAAATTGAGTAGCCATTATACATAACGGCTAGTTATTATGTATAATATTCATATTTATTACTTTGGCTGTAACATATACACATCGTCAAATTTATCTAAACGTCTATCTAGACATTAGATTACCAAAATTAATTCGTAATTTAGAAAAGTTCCGTATAGTTTTGAACTATTTTTCAAATATTAAATTTTGGATTGGCAGAACTTTAGATAACTGTTTTAGAAAATGTGTACATATTATTGCTCATGACTGTACACTTTTTTGGGGAGATTTAGTGCCTCAAGATTGTGTCGGGAGCTATTTGATTTAAAGATTTCTTTCTAATATGTTCTTAAAACTAACATATTAATATAATATTGTTGATGACAGATCTATAGCCCGCTGGCGTGCGAGCTGTGTGCAGAAGTGTTCACGCTGCCGGCCGCCTGGGTGCGCCACGTGCAGGGACACGCGCGCTCCGACACACAACACGCCAGGAAGAGGAAACATCGCTCTGCTGTGAGTACGACTTTACCGTGAGATAATATAACTAAATATTCCTCCCACAACGCCATCTAGTCCCAAACCAAGCAAAGCTTCTACTATGGGTACTAGACAGCGGATAAACATACTCAAATACTTTTTTTTTTGTAAATACATACATATTGTACATAGAAAACACCCAGACTATTCTTTGGTTTACAATTGGTAGGTCTCGTCAGCAAAAAGGTTTCCATGCCGGTGCCAGTCAAGCTTACATAAATTATTTACCAGGTTTAAAAAGAGCACTAATTCCAAGCAGTTTATACCTAGGAATCCATTAACGGCGGTTACCATCAGGTGAACCGTT
The DNA here is from genome assembly GCA_905475405.1 of Schrankia costaestrigalis. NCBI lineage: Eukaryota > Metazoa > Arthropoda > Insecta > Lepidoptera > Erebidae > Schrankia > Schrankia costaestrigalis. The sequence continues at coordinate 18,110,882 of FR997829.1, read as the reverse complement.
TGCTCGTCTGTCGCCAAGGGAAGAGAAGTGTCGTCAACTTAAGTGTCAAATCAACTTTTGTTGTCAACTGTACTTGTACCCACTTAATCAACATACAAATGGTAGCGTACAGCACTATATACAGCATCTAGACTGGACAACCTGAAGTTCTTACAAAATTTTGTACTTAGTTACTGTACAGTCAGCCCCAAAAGTCGCTGAACACATTTTAAATTCCAAAACTGCTGAACACTAAAAATATCATAAGTCAGTGAAATACATTAGTATTTCAAAAGTAGCTGAACACCTAGTATTCCAAAAATAGTTGTACATACGCGTCAATTCGTATTAAAACCTCCTATTGAATGAATGTGTTCAGCTACTTTTGAATACTAGTGTTCAGATACTTTTGGAATAACCGTGTTCAGCGAGTTATGGTAGTTTTGTATGTAAAGCTTTTTCTGTACTCTTGTTGCGACACTGACTTATGACATTTTTAGTGTTCAGCAGTTTTGGAATTTAAAATGTGTTCATCGACTTTTGGGGCTGACTGTACATGTAAGAACGTCTCTGAAAGTTACTTTCAGGCCGGCAAAATAAAATTGCGCGAGTTGTATATTACTATGTCTAGTCTCTATGACATAAGGCAGCGAAAACAGTCCGTCTCTGGCAACGCGTACGCCTATGCGAAAACAAAATGACACCTTTAATTAAAAAGTAATCTACATAAACTAATATTATAAAGGTAAAGTTTGTGTGTTTGTGACGTTGTAGGGGGTAATCTCTGGATCTAATGAACCGATTTTAAAAATTCTTTCTGTCTTGAAAAGTCCATTTATCGGGGTGTCATAGGCTATATAGTATCACGCTATAACTAATGGGAGTGGAGCAGTAATGAAATATGTTTAAAAAACGGTCGCTCTTTTTTCGCCGCCCAACGAAGTGGGCAAGGGTCAGCTAGTAAAAATGTAAAGTTAAAGATTTTTTTATACACTAACTAAATATAATCTATTGTCCACAGAGTGACGACACAGAAGAAACGATGGCATTATTACGTTGCGATCTTTGTCAAAAGCACTTCCCCAATCCTGCTGAGTGGGTGCGACATATACAGAGCACTCATACTGAGTCAGGTTAGTTTACCTTGACTAGCTTTTACTGTTTAGCCACAAGAAATAAATACATAATTTATTAACCCCCGGTTTCAGAATGACTGATCAAGTAAAAATCAACTAATCAAGTGTCAAAACTGTCATTTTAGTTCCTGAAAATGATAATTTTGGCACTTGATTAGTTGATTTTTACTTAATCGGTCATTCAGAAACTGGGATTAAGTATCTGATGTCGGTTATTTGATGTTTTATATGTTAAAGTTTGTGATTTTTTTCTTAAATTAAAATGATACTTAGTTAAAATAAATATTGTTTAAATTATAGAATAAGGTCCTACTCTATCTCAGATTTAATATCATACAAGCAGGTACAGTCAACTACAAAATTAGATTTACACTTCTATTATTATAAAATATCTCAATGCTGTTTATGCTGTCATAAAAAAAATATCAATTTTTCATAATTAGCTGAACACGGAAAGCCTTCTTGTACTATGGGATGTGTTAATTGACTTTTGTAATTGACGGTACCTGGTTAAAGGATATTGTTTTTATGTGTTAGTTTATATCTTATCTGATTTGCTCTGGAACTCCAACAAACTTATCCCACTAAAGAATCATAGCTAATTAGGTAAAATGATCCTTTCTTTTTAAAATAATAATAATATACTAATATAATAAATAGGTAAAGTTTGTGTGTTTGTGACGTTGTAGGGGGTAATCTTTGGGGCTCAGGATCTACTCAACCGATTTCTAAAATTTAAAATTTTTAAAATTCTTAAAAAAGGGACGCGTTTTTTTCGCCGCCCAACGAATTGGGCACGGGTCAGTAGTTATTTATTAAATCAATCTATGGCTAGGACAGCGGTTTAGAAAGAAAATATTATTAATGTTATACTTCGTGTTTATATTAGATTAGGAATTCATTTTTTTTGTTTAATGTTTATAATATACTGGATGTTTTTATTTTACTAACTCTTAACATAGCTGAAACTTGATTGTTGTGTATGTGGCTAATTCTCGACAAACGAACATCATTGTCAAAGCATCGATTGTATATTTTTTTTTACGTTTTACTTTATTACCTGACACGTTTTACCAAACCTTCACACGTTTTTATTATTATTTTGCTATTTTTATAATACACTGATCCCGCTACACTCATGATAATCACTTCAGTTATGTTCTTAGTAAAAAACAAAAATACCATTTGCAATATCTCTTTTGACACAATTACTTCATTATCAAAGGAGTTGTTGCAAATTGTGTGTGATTGTCTGCCTTTTTATATCCTTTTTCTAAATGTGGTATGATGTCGATTGTCTAGAATTGGCCTTATCAAACAACAGTGCCCCACCAAAACGTCACAATCGTTTCACAGAGGGCGCGCAAAACAAGACATGCTCTCACTGCAAGAAAACGTTCCCGTCACATGCCTCCATGCTTATACATATGCGTATGCATACAGGTTAGTTTTTTTTTATATTTAAAAAGACAACTCCCGCACTAGGGATCATGCCCTGTGTCGCGATGACCTTTTACAAACATCAATTAACGGACACAAAGAACACCCAGACCAGAACAATAATTTGTGGATCTTACAAATTATTATCCTGCGTGGGGATCGAACCCACAACCTCTAGCACGGCAGCCGCTTGCGCTACCGTCGCGCCACCGAGGTCGTCAGTTATACATACTATTTGTATATGTGTTCAGTGTACTATTTGTATACAGTAAAACGGGATGAATACCAACAGACGGGGTTGGGTGAAAACGAAAAAAAATTGTTAATTTTAAGAAGATTTGTAACTGATAAGTTATGCATGATTGCTTTCAAATAATCTGTAAAACGTATGTCGCCATGAGTATAATTTTGATAGTAACGTCCTAAAATTTGTTCCTCTCCTTAGGTCTATTCACCCTGATTGACGAAATATAATTACTTTTGTTAATAGTTGTACAGTCAGCTGCAAAGAAATCTAACCCGCTTTAAGAATATAACAGTGCGCCAGAGGGGTTAGATTTCTTTGCACCTGACCGTACATAGTATTTAATGAAAGTTGCAGTTATTTTTCCTTACCATAAGCTTAACTTAATAAGTTATATTCGTGCACTGTAATGAGTTTATCTCTTTTATTGAAGTGTGATGTCCGACTCAGGAACGTTACATTACACGCGATTGTAAAGTGCGTTGTTCAGATGGCACCTTAATATTATTGCACCTTATTTGTTTTCTTACTCCTCGCCTTACGGCTGACTGGTAGAGAATACCTGTTAAGTAAGTTATTGATTACCGGAAAACGCAAGGTCCACCCTGTTAGGGGTCTCCCCTCTCGGTGGACCGTCGACCTTGATGAATGAGTTAGGCAGAAGCCCTTGCAAGGTGGAAATTTAAGAGGAGGCCTTTGTCGTCAATTGGCTGATACGATGATGATAATTGATTTTATTTGGTACTGCAAACCTGGTAAAAAAAAAGAAAGTTATCACTTTCTTTAATATATAAATATGATTCTGTATTACAGGTGAACGTCCATTTGTATGTGGACTGTGCAACAAGAGTTTCAACGTGAAGTCAAATCTACTGAGACATCTCCGCACTCTGCACGACCAGATCATAAGTCCGGCACAAGTGGAGGGGGAAGAGGAGGAAGTCGCGCCTGGACCCTCGGAGGTCAAGCGCGAGTCCTGAGGACGTGGAGGGGGGGCAGGTATGTGATCATTTGTATTTTTTTTAATCTTGATAGTCTTTTGTGTTAATATTAACGAAGGGTATTATGAGAAATTGTTACGTAGTTTATTTAGAGCCTTTGAACCATTCCTGGAAAGAAGCCATCTGGGAATGGGTCCATCTACGAATAGAATAATCTGGGAAGCCATCTACATGATGAGTTTGAGAATAGGAACTGTTGGTACCAAAAAATGTTTGTTAAATGATACTTATAATATACTTACTTAAAAAGCATTATGTGGGAAAACAACGCGGATACTATTATTTTAAGAGGGAAGAAAGAAAGAAGCTATTTTAAAACGAGTCTCGTTCAAGGCTGATGGCTGTGCCGATTTTATTATAAATAGGCATTTAGGGTGATGCTACCAATTATCAGCACTTTAAGAGTTAGTCCTACTTTAATATCGTTTATCTTTAGTGATAATACTGATAACAACTTTAACAACATGCTTTCTCGGTTCACTATTAAAGAAGTACTTAATTGATTTTTATTATAAAAATTTGTCTTTATGCATACACATTTTATTTAGATGAGTTTGACTAAATAATTACCCTAACACCAATTATTGGCACCATCAACACTAATTACTATAGTAGGGCCATTACAAACGTGCGAACTGAGTCATAAATCATTACGTCAAAGGAATGTGACAATGCCGCGTCACTTGTTATCGATAAAGGGATGCCGCTCGGACGCAGGTAGCCAGGATGCCGCGGTCGTTGATGACTAATGCAATTAGGTAGTTTTCATTAAGTACTATAATAAAAATGTAGGTATTATTAATATTCTAAGATTTACATTGTTTAAAATTTGTTATATTTATAATTTGTATGTAACTTTGTTTTGTATGGCTATATTAATTTATTTTTTATAACATTTAATATATTGTATGTTTTATATAAAAAAATCATGCTAGACAATATTTTGCATTATTTCCTTAACCTTTCCCTCCCCAACTAACAATTTAGCGATAAAATAAGCGCTATAACAGTCGGTTATTTGTTCAATTAAACACCAATAGCAATAGCGCGGCCTAAAAATTAGCGATATAGCGTGCTATAACTCTCTTATAGTCCGAATTAGGCACCGGTGTTAGCACTTGTAAGTTCTACAGCTGCTCGTATTAACTGCAACAGTGATAAATAAGTGGCATAACAATGCTACTATATGGTATGTTCTTACCAATGGCGATAGTTAAGAGTTAAACAGCAGTATTCATTACCCAAGATACTATTAAAGTAATAAGATGCTATTTTCTATTACTTTAAGTGTTGCAAATACTGTGTTTATTACCAAAAGATCTATAAAAGTTTTAAGATGCAGTCTTATATCACTTACAGTGTGACAAAAGTTTAGTTACATACAAAGGTTCTATTATAGTTATAATATGCTATTTTGTATCACTTGAAGTGTTGCAAAGTCTATATTATTCGCCTGAGGTTCTATTTTATTTATAAGATGTTATTTTATATCGCTTAAAGTGTTGCAAAAATGGTATTTATTACTTTAAGTTCTGTTAAAGATGTAGTATGGTATCATTATGTCACTTAAAGTAATGCAAAAACGCTGGAGTAGTGTAAATAAAATCTTTGGTCTTTGTAATGTTTTATGTACCTATTCCTTCTGTATTTTATCTAAGTGTGATGTGTACGTAATGGCAGTTGATAAACAAAAACGGTAAGTCTTACAATTTATTATACCTTTAGCGATTATTTAAGTGAAATACTATTGCGGTTGTATTTTTTCTGTTAATATGTATACTATTTTTAATCTCAATTTTCAAGCGCCTTTAAAATAAGGCGTTTTAAGAAATATTCAAACCAAAAATATAGCAAAAATATTAGATTTTTTTTTTGTAATTTTGCTAATTGTACTTATTCCTTCCAAATGGGTAATCAAAAATTGTTAGATATTTAATTGTAAGAAAACAACAATGATTTAAGTAAACATTATTATTAAAAGATACTCGTATATCAAGATTTTTAGGTTATATTTGTAAACAATAATGGCGTTATCAATTTAAATGCAAGGCTAGCGGCAATAGTGATAATTATATCTTTTTTAGAACTCATAAGTTAAAAACGGTGCTATAAAATTATTTATTAGCTCTTCTGTTTGAACAACTACGTCGATTACAACCTTAAGTCATATCGTTGAAAGGATTTTTTATGACATTTGAGACATTTGGGTTCCTTGGTAAGATACGTCAACCACTAATATGAAAACATAAAAGATTTTAATCAAGTTTATTGTATCTTTTTCAGTAGGTAGGTATATGATGTTATAAGTACGAGAAATCTAAATAGGCTTTTATTTAATTAATAAAGTAGTAGTTACAATACTTGTTTTGCTACATACCTAGCTATATAGGTATTCAACTAATATATTGAAATACGCGCCTAATTTCATTATATTGGTAGCCGGCGCGGTGTAGGTACTGCGCCTACCCCTCTCCCCGCCTCTGCGTATAATGTTAAAGTACGTACTTTGTTCGGAATAAGTTAAAGACTACAACCTCACGGACCCCTGGTCGATCTAATCTTATAATTATATCTCAATGTTTTGGATTTTGTATGTTTCATTACTACAGCAAAGTTAATTTTTATATTTCAGTATGCCGGTTAAAATAATTCAGACCAAAGAGCGAAATAAAGTACAACTCATTGCAGTACCGTCTACATGGAAGCACAATAGCGTTCTAAGGCCTAAACAGCCACAAAAAATCATTAACGACGATACATCGATACCGCAGGAGCATTGGTGTTCCATACCGTGCAGTGTTAAAAGAAATAACATATATAAATACTTACGAAGCGGCAGAAAAAGAAATAACTATTATGCTTACACAAAGTGATACTGAAGAGGAAACCAGCGTCCGTCCAAAAACACTGCACTAAAACCTTTGGACCTTCCTTAGGATCTTATTTTTACTCCTTTGCCAAATATTTCTTATTTGCCAAATATTTATTGATCACATATTATTTTCGATTTGTATTATATTGATGTGCAATTTTAGTAATGTAAACGCGATTCATATTGACTGACTTATTTTCTGTTACTTAGTACATTATTAATTAATAAGCCACAGTAGTTTTGTGAAGTACAAAAATCTTTTTATTTAACCTTTTCCAAATAGGAGCGATCTCTATTTTTACACATTTAGGCTGCGTTTCCACCAGAGAGGTGCGAGGATGTATAGCGAGGGATGTGTTTGTAAAGAACCAATAGAATCGCTTCATTTACCTTGCCTCGGTCAGCACAGCTCTAGTGAAAACGGCTCAGCGGAGCTAGATTTTTGCGCATACAAAACAAGCGAAGGATGTGTCCGAGGCATGTGTGAATGATGATGTGGATGAAAGATCTGTTGCGAGGTTTGCGCATACTGTACCAGCCATTCAACGCATCCTCGCGCCACACATTAATGCGCATTTTCACAGCACAGCTAGACATCCTCGCACGACACATTTACATCGCACATCTCTGGTGGAAACGCACCCTAATGCTGTATTTCGTATGTAGAATTTGTTAAATAATTTTGGCGAGGTTTATATTGATTGATTTATATAATTTCTGTTAGTACAGTCAGCGTTAGATAGATACCTATGTGCTTTCAAAGTAGTCAAAATTATGTGAAGAATATAAATTCAGCATTATGTTATGTAGGAGAATCACTATTGTTTTGCATTTAAGTTTCTAATGTCTTTCTATTGTTGCAACTTAGATCCTATCTAATAGGTATAAATAAATACAAGGTATTGATTAAAACTGTATTTTATTTATCTTCATATTGTATGTATCAAGGGTATAAAATATGAAATATCTTGGTAGCTGAATCACAAATAAAGCACCGTATTTTAATAGGATCAGTTTTCCCGTCCAATCAAAAACCCCTTGCTCCAGTAATACTCCCATTTCATTAACAAAATCATTCAAAAGAACTCTAGATTCTTGGGCTTCCCTGTTCCGTAATAAATTCCTATTATAAATGGACTAATATTATATTTAAAATTAGCCAAAACTCTTTCTTGGCACTTTTGTAAATAGGTAAACCATCCAAATTTATATTTAATCAAATTTGTCAGGGAGTTTGTCCCAACTAGCCAGTATTTTAGTCAGACTGTTTGTGACCCCATGATGCCAATAAACAGATTTATTTTTCGTTGTTTTCTAAATAGTCCGAGGGTCAGATTAATATATGTATTTCCAAATCTCTTATTCACTATAAGAATCAATATTTTGATGGGCGGAACCCTCCTCTAATATACAAGATGGACGTTAAAATTTACCACATAAGCGATATAACGGAATTTTTTAACATTTCAAGTGATTATTAACACTAATGTAGACTTTTAAAGCTCATTAAAATAAATAACCTCGTTAAACAGGTTAAGGTGATATAGAAGGGTTTAATATTTCGCATATCGCTTTAAGACTAAATAACGTTCACACTAGCACTCTTAGAGGGTTCTAAAGCTTCAAGCTTCCCTAGCACCTCAAGCGCTAAAACACCAATAAAATACTACAATATCACTGCACTATTAAGAGTTGTAAGATTGATTATTATAACCCTTAAACGGCTTGAGGGTTTTTTTATAACCACTTTAACATCAAAAGTGATGTTTAGCACTTAAAGGTATTCGTAGCACCTAAATAGAGCATTTACATCAGCAAGTGATAGTAGTCACTCCAAAAGAGCTTTTAATGTTAAAATCGACTTAAAGCTGCAATAAAACTGTAAAGTTCTAGCTTATAGCACCTTATTACAACTTTAAGCTGCAGCGTAATTGTTCTATATCTTTTATATCACCTTACTATCGCTGGTGCTTAAGCAAGCTCTCTTATATCCGTACTATCATTTAAAAGTATTATTTTATATCTTACATAGCTACTATATAACTTAGAGCTTTAAATTTAGACCCTGTTATCGCTACTTTGCTTGTTGGGTCATTACCTGTTATTGACTATCGACAAATCACTTTTTTATTGTTACACACAACACTAGGAGTGCGAGCGAGAGTTCCGATATGCCTATAAGTGTGAGCGAGAGGTCTGATAAAAATGATTTATGACTCAGTTCGCACGTTTGTAATGGCCCTACTATAGCATCGACCGAGCCAATTATCAGCACCTTAAAATTAGACATAAAATTAGGTAGATAAATGAAATAATTTAATATTTATAGCAAAATCTCTTTTATTTATACATAGCCTAACAACCGAAGCTTCAGAGAAAAAAAAGTAAAAAATTCCAAAAAATAATAAACATTCTTTTGATCATAATATCAACACTATGAAAATAACTACCAATGTTAGTTTCAGCACCATGCCAGGATATGAAATCCGAAATCATAGAGTACTTTTTCCAAAAATATTGACTTCAGGGCATAAAATAATCACGCTTTACAATAAAAAATATGGATTAACAATTTTACATACCACTTTGTCATGTAACAGTACCGTGCCGATAATTAGCAATTCGCAAAAAAATTGAACCCAGATGTCAGCATCTCATTTATGAACATAAAATCTAGATAACGTTCATTTCCATTCTCAGATAAGCCTTATAAAACATTTTATACATGAATAAAACCTAAAGGTTCAGTAAAAAATATTTATAAGATCTAAAATAAAGTAAAATAAAAAAACCTGAACTTACCTACGATCATAAGAAACTGTCAAAACAAAGGAATCTGAAGGACATGTTCCTGCGTTTATAAAAAAAATCGTTTTTTTTTATCGAAGAATGTAGTGTGGCCCTGTTTATAATTCCAAAAGGATCTTATATTTCATTTCTTTAAACGGAATCCCAAATTAATTAATATAAAGCTTATAATTTGAGTTTGTGTTGGGGCGTGCTGATAATCTGGTGCAGTGCCAGGATTTGGGGCCTTGCCCCTACATAGTTGATGCGTACTGCATAGAAAAAAAGTGTACTAGTGATTTAAGGTTAGAAATGTAGTAGTTAAACATGAGTATATCCGTGTACAGGTCGAGGTCGCGGTCGGCGCGCTACATTCGCGTCCGGCGCCGCGCTCGACAAGAAGCGCGGCGACGACACTAGCGCCGCCGCGCCGCGGAAGCAGAGCTACTCGCTGTTCCTCAAGCAGCGCGCCGTGCTCTTCTCCGCCAAGAAGTGGAAGCAGTAAGCACTAGGAGAAACATCGCCGGCTAATGCATCTATTGCTACCTGAATATTTCCTCTAGGACCATGTAATATTAAATTACGTCATATAAATTTACCTATAAAGCTTAGGTATAACGAGAAAATTTCGAAAAGATGAAAAACAATGGAAAATTAATGCCTCAAGTTTTCATTGTATTTTCTAAACTCTTATAATATTATTTAAATATCCTTTACAATGTCATTTAAAAGTGTTAATAGTATTAACCTAACTTCATTAAACTTACAGGTTAATTATTGAAATTAGTTATGTACCGCATGTAATGCTTTCAAACACCTTGCTCATTATTTGGATAAGTGCTGCTTGCGATGTACATAACTGCATTAAATACTGAGTGTGTTATTTAAGTCAATCTGCGTAACTTTACACACAAATCATTTTACCTACATATGATAAGTGTATATGAAGGATATATAGTTAGATTATTACTTACTGGTACATTATCTCCTCAATATGGAATTACGACGCGACTATTCAATATTATAAAGGATGTTTAAATAATTAAGTAGAAATACATGGATATTATAACACTAGAGGAAATATTTTAAGAGTAATATAATGTATTAACCGGCCATGAGCCCTAGTCTACTCCACGGTTCCTGCCCACCCTCCTTTACGTAATTACGTTTAGTTATATTCTTGAGTGAATTATTTTTGCATTAGTTTTAACTATTTAGTATCTCGACTTCTCTAGTCAAGTTTAAGAAATAACCTAATATATTATTATTAATTAATTAATTAGTGTTTTAAGTTTGATTAATGTGATCCCATAGTGTTGGCACTGCAAGCATTCTTATTATGTGTGTATTGCTGTGTAACAAGATTTAATGTTTTTAATCTTACATACAATAAAGGTATGATTTATTGATTAATTTGTATCTTGGCACTTGCGTGTTTTATTATTGTCATAGATTAAACGTGTCAGTTAATTTGAATGATCTAACTGTGGGCAAGTTTAATTTATCGTACGTGTAATTTAACTGGATGTCTGTACTTATGGTAAAACAGTATTTTTATGTGGAATTCAATTTAATAATACACACATCAAAAAAGTCTAAGCAACATGCATGATATTACAAATTTACCATTTATATTAATTTATTTTACCATTTATTTTAATTATAACGTTGTATTTTATTTTTAAAATAATATTTTTAGGGTTCTATGATGTAAAAATAACAGCTGTTTTCTTTATAAGTTCTTTTAATAACAGAAATTAACAATATTAGAATATACAGGTACATAAGAAACTAAACTTTTTTTTTACAAATTGAAATTTCTTAAGAAAATGAATTTATTGTGAAAGAATAGGACAATTTAATACAAAGTATGGCCTCCTCTGCTATTCAGAACTTGTCGGCAACGATTATTCATTGAATTAATGAGACTGTTTATGTCATCTTGCGGTATTCGCTCCCAATGGAATTGTAGCAAATCCTTCAGCTGTTGGGTTGTTGTCACTCCGTCCAAGTCCTTCAAAACACGTCTCTGGAGCATGTCCCATGCGTGCTCGATGGGGTTGAGGTCTGGCGATTGTGCAGGCCAGGGCAATACCTGGATGTTCTCCGTTGCCAAGTATTCACTGGTTCGCCGAGCTGTATGTGAACGCGCATTGTCATGCATTAACGTAAAATCAGAGCCAAAGGTTTGTGCAAATGGATGGACATAAGGTCTGAGAATATCCTCAACGTAATTTTCAGCGTTCATGTTTCCATTTACAAAAACGAGCTCAGTTCGCATGTTCTTCATAATACCCGCCCATACCATAACTGTTGAGCCGCTGTATGGATGAACTTCCTGAACGCACCTGAGTCTTTCAGTATTTCCGGGTCGACGGTACACTCGCACCCTTCTTGTATCAGGCCTAAACCCGAATCGCGACTCATCGGAAAACATAATTTTATCCCATTGTTCCTGGGTCCATGTTATGCGTTCTCTACACCATTCATTTCGACGAGCGCGATTCCCGTGACGTATCGGTGGGCACCTGATAGGGCGTCGAGCTCGTAGGCCGTACTCATGCAGTCGATTTCGCACAGTTTGGGGACTTACATCAACACCACTTGAATTTTGTAGCCTCAAACTTATCTCTCGAGCGGTTAACATCGGCTGGCGTCTTGCAGTCAGTTGTATGTACCGGTCTTGCCGAGTGGTTGTACTCCTTTTACGGCCTGGATGCTGTTCAGCGGGTTCCCCTGTATTATTGTAGCGCTGCCAAAGACGACAAATAACACTTCTATGAATACCAAAATGTCGAGATACCTGAGATTGATTACTTCCCGCTTGCAACATCCCTACAGCTCTTTGCATTTCATCTGCCGTCAAATGACGTCGCTCCATGACGTAAAGAATATCTAACAATTCAATTTTGTCGCCAACTGTATTTAAATGGTTGGTAAAATTATAAAATCAAGACTAAAACGTAGCAATTAACATGCACTCAAATTCAAACAAATTCGCAGTCATTTGAATTTTATGAAAAAAAACAAAACATAATCGAAATTTTTTTTTTACAACCAGCCAGTATGTCATCAATAACAAAAAAGTTTACTTACCTATACACTTTGAGTGAGTAAATACTTAGAAATTAATTAATATAAATGGTAAATTTGTAATATCATGCATGTTGCTTAGACTTTTTTGATGTGTGTATATGGATACAACTTTTATTCCAACACGATTGTGTCAAATTAAGTCATTTGATTCATCATCTTTAAAATTAACACCAAAATGTAATGAAGGTATTATTTTAGTCACAACTAGTCACTATTTTTAATCACAAGTACAATTTTTGTGTGTATTACTTACTACCACAAATTAACAAGATTTCTCTCATCTCTTGAGGTACAATATCTAATATATTTTGTGGAATCCGAAAAGAAGAAAGACATTTATAATATGTAGTTTGTGAAATGTATCATTATTTTAGTTTTGAATACATGCTAAGTGATCTCTTATAATTTTGAATGTGTATTAGCAATGGGGATATGATTTGGCTCAGGCTCAGAATGTCCCTAGGTGTCAAATAGTCCCTTTCTCGAAATGCTCCATTCCTTAAATGTCCCTTTCCTACGTCATCTAAATACCAAAAGCAAAACACATTAAATATTATGCAAATTACAACTAGGGGACCCGACAGACGTCCTGCCCGATCGTTCATTCCTAACACTCGATCGAAGCGCCACCTACCGGGTCATTTGTAAATTTAAACCGCCCAAAGACCGTCTCAAATACACACAAATCAAAATCCTAGGTTTCACTGCGTAGCTGACGTAAGGGACGTTTAGGGAAAGGGACTATTTGAAACCTAGGGACATTTTGAGCCTAAGGGTATGATTTGTTTAGATTTAAGAATGAATACTTAATATATTAATGTCCATTTGTATATTGATAAAATGTGATGCTTTAAGTTCACCATTCCATTTGGATAAGTAATTTATTTAATTTAAGCACTGTCAGTGTGCTAGTTTTAGCTTTTCTTTCTATTCAATACTCATGTGAAACATGGACATGATTGAAGTAATTTGTACTGATGTGGAAAATAAAAAAATGATTGTATAATGTGTTTTATTTTGGGAATGGTCTTTTACCATTTGGACATGAATCTTCGATTATAAAAACTTATAAAATAAACATAATCTAATTATCTTCTTCTTCAATCTTAGGAGCCAAATAATAACGGATATGGCCTATATCTTGTATACGGTATTCGACGACCAGTGGGACATCAGCAGACATCGACAATTGTACCTAAGATAGAAAATAATGTTATTATTTTTCTTCAACTTCAATAACTAGAGTGTACATGAGAATGGCACATTCTTTTTACAAGTGCCCTACTTGTACTAAGCACAAATAAAAAATATTTAGGACATGACCATTTCGAATGAGTAAATTTTTTTTATTTTACTATTAGTTCATCCATTAATAAAATAAAACTAAGTTAGTCACAAAAATTGCCAATATTTAATTTGTATTTTCATTACCTGTGGACTCAATGATGTGGCTTTCGTGAAGTAATTCAGGTACTGGCAGGCAAAGGTGAGAGTTACTGGTTCCTCCATTTCAATGACAACAGCTTCTTCCTCTTTATCAATAGATGCTGTCTGAGCTAATTTGATATTTGCTGAACCAATGTCACCTGTTGCTGAGAATTTGACTCCTGCAAGTAAAGCATTTGTTTGTATACAATCATAACAAGTAAAATTACACTACATAAAAAAATAATAATTAAATAGGTATAATATATGATTACTCAAGTAAACTATTAAATTTTGAGTGCCTAAGCCCAATCAAGAGTTGGTCTATCATCTAACAGAAAAGTACAGGAACAGAATAATGATGTATACTTACAAAAAATTGTAATTAACAATTATTGGAAAAGAATGATAATAATAAATATTTCATTTCATTTCAATGGAAATCTAACTAACCTTCTTTTGTACATGAGATCACCATAGATTCTCCAAATTGTGATAAATCACGGCAGATTCTTGCAAATTCTGCACTAGGTAGCCTGATGGTACAGCTGTATTCAGTCTCTGGTATACCTGGATAAACAGAAAGACAATTATTCAATACAATATATTTAATAAACAATACTGCAATCTAACAAACATTACTGTATTGACTATCTTGGAAAGGCATTCCTCAAAATAAATACTTATAACAATATTGTGTAAAGAGCTGGTCCTACTGTACTAAGTGTGGAAATAAATAAATAAACAAGTAAATATAATAAGTCTATAAAAGAAACAATATTATATTATTTTCATTTTTACTCCTATAACTGTTAAATAGAATATTCACATTGTTGAGAACGAGGCTAATGCATTATAAACATACTATTATGTATAAAACATTAGATACATAGAACTTAATCAATTCAAGTTAATCTTACCCAAATGTTCAAGGTCCAAATTCATCAATTTCATCTCATAATCTGATACTTTCTCTTGATTTGGACTTTCAAACACAAATGTAACTGTGTCTGCATTGTCTTGTGCCTTTATTGTAACTGTATCTTTATCACCTGCACACTTTAGAATCTTTGACATACTGAAATGTTAACAAAATGATTTAATTGACTTAAAAAACCTATGTTATGGAAATCAATGAAGTACAGTATGCTCTTATTAAGTCAGCAGACTTGAAGTTGTAAATGGCTGCCCAGATGTTAAAGGGTGTTTTATTCATTCCTGTATGCACTAACTTCTCTGATAAACTCTGCTATCTCCAGACAGACCGAGTAAGTTAGCGTGGACTGTAATTATTATTAAGTTCATAATAGGAATAACAATGTTTAGTAACATACCTTCCTAAGTTCATGCCCATTGAAATGTTTCTATCACATCTGTACTTGTCAAACCCGTCTGCCCGCAGAGTGAGTGATACAAGGGATACGTGAGAATTATCCATGGCCTGTTAGAACATAATACAGTCTATTAACATACTATTCCGTGTGTATTACCTACTCAAAAGAATTATTACTTACAGAAAATTGTATAGGTAATAAGCATTATATACCAAGTTAATAATGACATACCTGCAATTGAATTCCATTGTCGTCACAATCGAATGTAGCTTGAGTAAGGAGATCTTTGATAGCTTCCAAAACCTTTTTCAGAATGGAGCTACGGAGGAGGCGTGCTTCGAACATTCTTGTCTGCAAATACAATTGTAAACAAGTTAAGAAGGAGTAATTTTATATTTTAAAACGTGAATTACAAGCAATGTGGTCTTCAACATGTCTTAAAACGACACTAAAAAGAGCACGCATGTAAATCGTCACTGTTAGTCCAGTTAATCATCACAAGCAAGTACCGGTTGTAATACCATTGTAAAATACAAATAACAAGCTTTAATAAAACACAAGATGAAATATTATCGTCGTTACTTACAAAATAATGTATAAAACGTTGATAATCAAATTAGAAATAACTTTTTGCACAAAGTGATCAAGTCTTTGACCGCTATTCACAATTTACACAATGAAATGAATGACAGCCGGTCGGTAGTCGCGGGAAAAATCGGCGCGAAAATCTCGAAATGTCAAACAATTTCAAACATGGCAAACGTCTATGTCACTGGTCAAGTATTTTACTTGGAGCTGCTTTATTTATAAAAATTCGGTTTGATGCGAAAATAATGTCTCTATCAGCTCTGTCAATAGTATTTGCCATGTAAAATTCCACACTCGATCTAATTATTTTATTTACTTATTTAACAATAGATACGCCAACAGTATTAACACTCAATATTATAACAAACACATATTACCATAGTCCTTATATAAACTTAGTGCAATAAGAACTATGACCACAGATTACTTATTTTAAGTACAGATGCGACAGTGAAAATTAACGAGTTTCCAAATTAGCCGTTTGTCGCTGCAGTCGCTTTTCGACTATGACAGCTAGGGATGGGCAAAATTATAAGCAGGGAGCTTAGTCTACTAGTGTTGTACCTCATTTATCGATTATTATACAGGTATGTAGTGAATATAATTTTATTTAATTCATAATCTATACTAATTTGTGATGTTGTAATATCTTGATCTATTTTTCGCCGCCCAACGAAGTGGGCACGGGTCAGCTAGTTGGTAATAAAATAAAACGCAATTTATTTTAATTGTCTTTATTTTACCTTCCGTTACCGCATCAAATTTGAATAAATATCCAGGATCTTTTAACAGTTTTTGAGCCTCATTTAGTCTTTCCATGCCTAATATTCTTAAGCCTTGCTTGGCAATTTTAACTTGTTGATTAACATATCTTGTGATTTTCAACTTTTGACTCTGCTGAAGATGATGCTGTAAACATAAAATAATAATTTACTTTACTGTTATATAATTATAACATTTAACCTGTCAAGCTCGGTTTTGCAGACACCATAGAAATTCAATTGTTGCCACTTTTGGGGGGACTCTGGCGGGGGTTAGTTTGCAGAATTGACTGGTTAAAGCAGTTTAAATTTTCATCATAACAGCCGATTAATGTCCCACAGCAGAGACTGGCCTCCACCTGTGACTGAGGGATACTAGGCCTACTAATACCACGCTGGCCAAATGGATTGGTATAGGGTTTAATTTCAAATTTTCCTTCTTTTATTTTGTAAATATAATATTGATGGATAGTCCCTTAGTCTGTTTTTACGACACCCATGGGATGAGATGGGGTGGTGACATATTGTATTCTTACTCCGTCACCACACGGGTTTAAATTTTAAATTAAAAAAATAAATTATTTTAAATTTACATACCTTTTCGTTTTAATATTGGCACAGGTATTGTTTCTTGATCTTGACAGACAGGCAGGGTCTTGGGTTCTTAATAAAAAAAAACAAACAAAATTAAAAAAATATTAGCAAATAATTAATTTTCATTTCATTTTATTAAGTTATATTAAATTCTATAATTATTTTAATCATTCATTATTTTTATTTATTTATATCTACACATTACCATTTTTACAGGAAACTACCTACTACATAGTGGCATATTTAAAAAATCAAAATTTAAACAAAAAGCAACAACATCATTACATAAAGGGAACATAAAAACAATTTTAATACAAGAAATGAAATAATTTTTATCTTTTTTTTTTCTAACAATATCGATTTTGTTAATATATTTAATTAGTAATTATCATCATCCATTTCCATCGACACTCATCTACTGAGACAAGACTGACTAGAGATACAGGCAATTTAGCTTGCTAAATTGTTCTGGCCCTTGTAACAGACAGCAAATGTGAGCGCTGTCTTCCCCACACAGTTAGGTATAAAGTCTCTAGGACTCCTGGCTTAGTCTCTTTACCTCGCAGAACTTTTATTATATAGAAAGCAAGGGAGGACTCCCATCATACTCGTAAGTTATTATACAGCACCATACCTAATAGAAATAATTATAAATGAAATATTCTCTTACCTATGCTTTCCGGAAAATAGTTGGAATCAATTTGAATGCCTGAACATGATGAGTATGAGTGTTCATGACAATTGACATCATCTGAAAATTAGAAACAACAAGTATGAATTTGGTATTCCCAAAATTTAAGTATGTGTTACACTATTATTTAACCAAGTAAGGTTGAATAATTTGTGTATAAGTAATACAACAAATGAATTCATTAAATAAAAAAATACCTGCTCTGACAGTAACTGATAATGTAACAATATTATCATTTTCTTGATACATTTATTGTTTATTGTATTTGAAAACTATGCCATGGTATTACTTATAGTAATATGTACAGTGAAATAGTATGTAAAGCAAAATCTAATATTAAATAAAAATAGGTTACATACCTCCCGACGTAAGAAATTTCTTTCGCCGAGAATAAGCAGGGACAGGAAAGACGTAATCTACGTCCATCTATACCCATTTGATGCGGTTCTCTATTTTTATTCCTAAGATTTTATGTCATAATTTAAGATTGCATAATGTTACTTGTCCTAACATACGTTTCGCATAATAATCATTTGGCATAACTTTTTAATATATAATTTTTTAATCCTAATAGTCTTTTACCATAATTTTTAATGCCATAATTTCATTATGCCGTACTGATACTTGCCATAATTTCATTAGACATAACGCCAAATGAGCTCGACGGAGCCCGAATAGTAGCTAGCCCTAAATTCATGTCTTATAATATCACTTGTCCGAAAACCTAAATCCCTAAACATGACCTAAATTTTTTTGCTATAAATATTTCAATCAATCAATCAACTAGCCTATTGCAGTCCACTGCTGGACATAGGCCTCTCCCAATACGCGCCACAGAACTCGGTCCTGCGCCTTCCGCATCCAGTCCGACCCAAAGACCTTTATGAGGTCGTGGTCCACCTAGCTGGGGAAAAATATATGAAAAATAAATAAAAAAATTAAAAAATAATTAATTAATAAATTTATAAATATTTAAAAAATATAAATACTATATTCTAGTTTTACATAAAAAAAATGGTTCTGGCGCGTTGTGGTCACCATACTAACCTAACCTAACCAACTGTTTCTGACTTTTGCCCTAATATTTTATTTAAGGACATGTGACTTTATAGCAAGAAAAAATAGGATTAGGTAGGTAATATACGATTTCGTATACGCAAACATTATGGAAAGTGATGATTATAGTATACTTGTTAGGGATTATGATTTTCGGACGATCGACATTCGGAGAAGAAAAGGACTACCAGCCTAGCTTCGCGGGTCTCCTACCTCTGGGTGGCTTAAAGAATAAACCTAACCTAACCTATCCTAGTCGGACTGCTCTAACTCGGGGTTTTTAAAACATTTTTTTTTATTATGGCAAAATATTATGACTGAGGACGATTATGGCTAACTATATTGGTACAAATGAAATTATGGTAAAACGAGATTATGCCAACAAACATAGTATGCTAAAAACCAATTATGGCAAACTGTTATTATGACAAGGACAATTATGCCTAACTTGTTATGACAAATTAAATTAGGACAAAAACTGTTATGAGAAAAAAAGGGATCCCTTTGATGCTTGTCGAAATGATCGTGACATACAAGTTTATTTATCAACAGGTTTTAGTTAGCCCAATCAAATTAGGACAAATAGGCATAGGAAAACTCAATCACAAACTTCGAAGTTCATCGTTCTTACGGATACGATAAAGTTTATGAGAACTATTAGTTTATTTCTGCTAGTAATGACTAAGTAGAAATAAGATGGTATCTCAACACAAGCTAGTAAGCGAGGAGAAAACACCAGTAACCACGAAAATTTCAAACTTATCCACGACAGGCACAAAAGTCAAAAGTTCACCTAACTTTCCGTAGTATAATATACTCTTTGCACCTAACTTTGTGACAACTGATGACAAGTAAAAACTTTTCAAAAATTTAAACTGACAGTTAACAATAAAGATGGCGGAGCGATGGTAGCGACAAACGGCACATCTGGAACTAAAGCTGTCCCACCCGTGACTATGACAGACACACACCAACTAAAACTAAATTCTATGGTGTAAAAAATACAAGTTTTTTTTTCATAGGTACAGTAACAGATGACAGATTAACAAATTATAACAATATTGTACAACACTAAACATTTACAAATCTGACATCCAGTAACAACTATACACAACACTTACATACTAAATTAATACAGTTGGAATTATTTAAACATACCTACATAAAACATTAAAAAAAACATTAAAATAAAACACAAATCGAGCCCCTATCTAGGGTTACAATATTTTTATTTGTTGCATTCATACATATTATCATTATACAAAGACTTTTTGAATGCAACAAAGCTATCGTAAAATACATCAACTTCTGAACAAATAGAATTGTACTGGCTACACATTCGTGAAAACGGGTTATTTTGTGAGACATTGTTATTACTAGAAGGGATAGTAAATAGTTGCGGTATGCGTACTGATCTGGTTGGTATTTAGTATTCAGTAAAACATAAATATTTCAATTACTCAGTAAATTGCGTGAGGCCTATTTATTTATAAATAAATATTGGTGGGAGCCAAATTGTTTGATTCATTAATTCATTCTAATTATTATTTCTAGCAGCTTACTTACATACTTTAAACACACCAATTGGGGTCCGGTCAATAAACAAGGTTCGGTCCTCCTGGTCTTGGGGTCACTTTGTTGGACTTAGCCAACAATCCAAATCAATGATCCTATGGTTGATTTTCAGCAGGGAGTGGCTAAAATGAGATCCTAGGAGAATATTCTCGTAACTTCGTAAAAAGAGTAGTGCACTCAGATACGGCAGTAAATGCTACAGTACAGCAGTTGTTGCCCGAGACGTATGTACAAACAGGCGTTACAAGTAGAAATGACTCTTTAGAAATCAAAGGTTCTTTGTTCTACCTGTGATGTAGAAAAAATGAAGTCGCCCAGAATAATAATATGTTAAGTACCTACCTACAGTCCGAAATGCCCATGTCCATGTCACTGGCAGTTACTGTTGTGAACTCTTTTGTTGGTTTCTTAACGTTTAAAAAAGGCTTTTTTGTATCTGGGCTAGGCTAGGGAAAATGGTTGATTGATACTTTCCACAAGACTTGTACTTATTTTCACTGGTTGAGTGAGCAGCGAAATATTTGTAAACTATTCATTTATATAAATAAATATAAATTCCCGTACTAGGCTTTAGATACATGTATCGAAAAGACTTTTGGCAAGCTCATGACAATTTGTTGAAAAATTATAGCCCAGATAATTGACTTGCATAGAGTTCAAATGTGCGACTTTATCAGTAGGTAGCCGTATATAAGTCCTAATATGGTATTACTGTAATCCTAATGGTCTGCGCAGACGAGGGAGTTTTGTCCCCGGGCGTTTTCGCTTACAACTGAGTAAGAGCCCGTCCACACGGCGCGTTACGTCTCCGTTGCGTCGACGCAGCGCTGCCGTTGCGTCGTTTTACATACTAATAATTATAGTGTACACACGGTACGCTGCGTCGACGCAACGCATACACGACGGAACTGCAGCCCCGAGACGAAGCGTGTGGGGGTGTACACATTGTGACGACGGAACAGCAGCGCTCAGTTGCTTGTGCGTTGATAGGGGGGATACACGCAAACCCATTTATATTTTTATAACATGCTTGCCGCGACTGTGCGTCAACGCTGCGATGTCGGAACGGTATTACTGCGTCGAGGCTGTGGTGACACACCGCCTGTGTGGCCGGCTATGCGTCAAAATATTTGCGGTGCGTCGGCGCAACGCGCCGTATGGACGGGCTCTAAGGCGCAAGAGGTCTTAAAAGTACTGCGTTGCTACGATAAGTCCCTGAAATAACCGAGCATGTTCAAGTTCACTTGATCAAGAGACTTTTAAACGCGGTACCTACTTGTAATACCTTTTTTGCGTTAAAGTTGCAAGCGATTTATTTTAACAAATAAAAAGTGCTACCTTTCCACGAGTGGCATCATTGAGCCCTTCCATGCCGGTTAACGCAGTTGCTCACCGGGCGGTGACAACACGGCGGCTTTGGCAAATTTCTATGTTGAGTCGACCTTGAGAAGACGCCATCATATCATTGCGAGGACTGCGTCGAAGACACAGCACAGTGTACCATAGTTTGGCGGAGTTTTGGTCGTGGCACGAGCCGCGCTGTGCATCTATTACCCTGCGCAATCAGGGCCGGTAGCCTTTACTTCCCTTGTTGATCAGTTCGATCGACCGAAGCAAGAGTGCATGGGAAGCCGCCGCTTTAGACGCAGTGACGGTTGTGTCTGTCATGGAATCGAAATGAGACGGAAAGGGAGAACCAGCACCCGCCGAGACGGCTTGAGTAATGCTAGTCTTCTCACCGACCTGGCCATTCATGGGTGAGAGGAATACTGTGGGTTTTAGTCAGAAAGAGAACCCCCACATTTGGCGTTAGCGTTCCACGGCCGCCGCCGACGTACGCCCGTGTGTGCGGTCGCTACTCACGGGCGTCGACGGCAAATGTAGGGTCGTGGGTCAGCCTATACCTACTGTATTTTTTATATTTCTTCTCGGAACTTAAAACACATGCTGAATGGGTCAAAGGCGGGCCAACAGCCTCTAAAATGTTTACCTATAAGACTAGTGTTTACCTATATTGTTGTAGAACTGTAATAAGCTTTCAAAAGAAAATATAAAAATGATAATAAAGAATGTTTTTAATTTAAAAAACACTCCTCATTCCAGAACTACTATATAAATTGAAACGCTAATAAACTGAAAATATTGTCTTTTATTATTTTTCCTGTTTTTATATAAGAGAAGAAAGAATGATATTTTATTATAAAATATCACAAATAAGTATGTACAGTTACCAAAATAGTTATTTATAATTTTAACAAGCCAACATAACAACTTGGTCCTCGCCTTTGTATGGAGGTATTATTAATCCATACTTTTCAATAATCGCAGGAGGCAAGAACCTTCCTCCAAGGTAATGTTTTGCATCTGGTAGAAACTGAGGCCTTGAACATATTTTTGGAGCTGAAAGTGATATGAGCATAGCTGGTTCGAGTGCCCCAATATTTGGCGGTCCTTTGTCCACATCCCAACCACTGGGAATATCAACACTGAAATGTCAAGTTTTATATTAATGAACATTTATAAATAAAGACATATCAGAAGATAAATAAAGGAATATACTTATAGACTTATTGATAATAATATTTTAGATTATTATTAATTACCTGCATACTGGCAACATAGAATGAAGAAGTGCATCCATAGCCGGTTTCATTTCAAACCTCACAGGTGGTTTAAAACTAAACCCAAACAGTGCATCAACAAGTACATGATAATTATCTGTTATTATTGGTTGACTAGGCAATTTATCTAGTATCTCAACTCCAAATAGAACACATTGTTGTAGTAAGTTTTCAAACAATGGTTTTGGTGTGCGTTTGGGATAATAAACTGAAACACAATAGCCAAACAATGTCATGTGTCGGGCTGCTACTAGACCATCACCACCATTATTTCCTGGACCACAGATTACTAAAGCAGATTTGTGTCTGTAAATAAGACATTTATTGTAAGATCTATGTGTATAACATTATATCCTGTTTTCTATTTCCAAGCTAACTACTTACGTAGTAGGTGGATATGTTTTTGATATAGCGGACGCTACACTTAGCCCTGCAAGTTCCATTAATTGGTCAACACTGAATTTATATTCGTTGAACAGTTCCTCATCTAAAGCTGTTGCTTCAGCCTGCGATATGTATCGCATTCTACGAG
The DNA here is from genome assembly GCA_905475405.1 of Schrankia costaestrigalis. NCBI lineage: Eukaryota > Metazoa > Arthropoda > Insecta > Lepidoptera > Erebidae > Schrankia > Schrankia costaestrigalis. The sequence goes on along the minus strand of FR997829.1, from coordinate 18,087,150 downwards.
AGTTACAAACTTTAGCACCAGTTGACATCGCGCTGCTTCTCCAGACGCTTTCTAACTGGAATCAGTGATTTATAAACAAACAGAAAGTAATTTTAAAAGTTCGATGAAACTCAAAGAATAAATCAGTTGTTACCTACCAAAATACCTTTTATAAATCGAGGAAATAACATGTATACAAAGTGTGTGTAACAATTAATTTAATTGGTACCCAAAGTAATTTAATATAATTCAACAAAATTAAATACAAGTCAGCTGTGCTGTACCTGGATGACATTGAGTTTGTGGATTTGACATTGACAATGACATCATTGTGTTGACTTTTTATTTTTTGTTGAGGACGAGTTGATACATTTACGCGGGCTGTGGCGGGGCGGATCCACGGGCGGATGGCCCTCAACCAAAATCATTGTGTTAACATTTTGTAAAATGCCTTACATTTCTGTAAATGCCATATAATATTAAAACTATAACCCTAAACTGTCCTTCTGACGGCCTGACCTGACCTGAAAGGTCAATATTTTATCATCAGAAGAGTGAGCTCCAGTCCCCACATTGAGACTTTACAGTTTTATACATGCTGTTACTGTAAAAAAATACATAAGATTTTTTGTATCGTAACGGCACTATCCTAATGTCAGCCTATTGACATATCTGACAATTTGATGTTGTCAGTTTTGGTTTTTCGCTCATCCGTCACAAAAATGGCTGCGCTTAGGGTATTCAGTCGTAACTTACCTTATTTACGACAACAATTTTCAGCTTTATTAGGCAACACGTCACCATCAGTGAAATTTATTTGTGTAGTGGTTATTTTAGGGTATATTCTATCATTCTCCGACGATGTTGTGGACGTTCTTAGTGTTACACCAGGATATTTGTTGCCACCTTCTTTCCAATTGTGGTCCACTTTCACGTTCTGGTTTCTCGAGATTCATTTGTGGGAGGTGATAATCGACATTGTTACAGTGGGTTTGTGTGGGAAACTAATAGAACCGTTATGGGGTCAAATGGAAATGATGAAGTTTTTCCTGCTGGTGAATGTTGGTGTAGCATTTCTAACAACATTCTACTATTTAGTAATATTCGCATGTACCGGGCAGACGTCCTATTTATTTGATATACATGTTCATGGACTGGCTGGATACCTTGCCGCAGTGAGTGTAGCTGTAAAGCAGATAATGCCTGATCATCTGTTGATAAAAACACCTTTAGGTGAGAAATGTTTGATAAGTATAGTAATTTAAAGTTTACATTACTTAGCACTTAGCTATCACCTTGACAAATCGTTATAAACACTTGATAATATTATGTGTATGTTGTTATCTTGCATAGTGTTAGTAATTAATTGTAAACTATTGCTTTGAGAATCATTAAGAATTAATTTAAATAAATTAAACAATCTTTTTCAGGAAAGCTAACAAACAGATCAATGCCCTTGCTGATCCTAATAGCAGCTATTATATTGTGGGCTATAGGAGCACTGGAAGGAACCTACCCTTGTATGTGGGGGAGTGGCACAATACTCTCATGGATATATCTGAGGTTCTGGCAGAGACATAGTAGTGGAACTAAGGGAGATATGGCTGATAACTTCAGCTTTGATAAGTATGCCATTTAACATTAATAAATAACCTACTTAAATTTACTATTTATTATATCCAATTTATGTCATATGAACCATAACAATTGTATAGATATGTCACTATGAGGTGGCACTATTTTAAATGTATTTTACATAGTTAGAGATTAAAAATAATATTAGAATATTTTTCCCTTGTTGGTTTAACACCATGGGAAAAGTGAGGTACTTTTCTTGTAAACCACACAGATAAACTGTTTATGTCACAAAAATAATATTAGAATGTATCTTTCACAATAAAATATGTAAACACAACAATATATCCTAAAACCTGGTTTATCTTACTACATTGAAATATAAAAATGCTTGATGTGGTAACCATGCATTCATGAGGCTATAACAAATAATTACAAACCATTACTGATGTTAAATCTTTCTTTATCAGCTTTTTCCCTACGGTACTTCAGCCAGTAGTTCGTGGTGTACTTGGGCCTCCGCACCGTTGCTTAGTGCGTTTGGGCGTCTGTTCACCGAGTCAACGACGTGTGCATCTTGCTCTCAGTCCTAGGGGAGTCACTATATCTATGCCTGGGGTTGAGCCGCAGGATATGGAAAGACGGAGGTAATTTTTTGTGCTGTTCATCAAATATTATGCTTTCGTATTTTAAAATCTCACATCATACAACGCCATTTAGTCACAAACAGTAGAGCATAGTTAATTACTATTTTGTAATAATTTGAATTGTTTGTGCTGTGCTAAGAAATTGTATGGTTTATTACAAAATGTATTTTTTTTATAGTTTTATTATTACACCATCTAAACAATAATTTTGTTAGGTATGGTCTTTAGTTATCTTACTAAAATTTGTTTTAAAGTATCCTAGGAGAAAAAAAATGTATTGTTAAAAGTACACTATGCGTTTTCTCACGTAATTTTACTCTATTTACAGACAAATCGCGCTCAAGGCTTTGAGTGAGAGATTATCGAAGACTTCCGAACAAACGAGACAAAAGAACTTATCTGCCAAAGTTAATATGGATACTGTAAGAAAGATGCAATCGCAAGTTATACCACAGTTCCCTGCAGAGGGTGTTTCAATTCAAGGACCGTCCCCTCCTCCTGCGGAGGCCACTCTAGTCGATATAGGCACGGAACCTACACCCCCCACTACCAAACAATCATGATCCATGCAGTATCACACTTTACTTTAATCAAAGGCTGTTCACAGAACCAATGTAGGAATAGGTGTGGCAGGTTTATGAATGTCGATCTCAAACAATATTATTCCATGACTGATTTGATGTGTGCATACATAGGAATTTTTCCTGTATTCATTGGCATACCTGTACGAAATAACATCCTGCTTGACAATGAACACTTATTTATCCGACAATTTGAAACGAAACCCACAAGGTACTTAGTAATGTTCAATCATTTGTGAATATTATATGATTATTCTTTGTTTTTATTGATTGAATTTTCGAAGGACAACATTGGCTATGTTATTGTGGCTTTAAAATACACATAAATATACTTAATTATTTTTTGTAGCACCCATGAATTTCCACCATTATCTAATAATAATGTCACTGGCAAGTTTCAGCAAACATTGCTGTATTGTTTTTGTTACTGTTTTTAGCTTTGTGTTGTCTTGTGATGATTGATTTTGTTTTATTATCAATATTATGTATTGGTTTTGGTATTTAAAAAGTTTTCATAAAATCTTGATGAAAAATTTGTAAGTGGAATTGTCTATTTTTACAACAAAAAATATTCATATAAACAAACATGTTGATTTGATAAAATCAAAAATGCTAGCTTATGTTCGTCACTTTAAGTATTCAGACACATTCCTAGTGTTTATTAAATGTTAAGGTAGTTCAGATTTTGTTTGAAAATAGAATACAGTTATATTTTATGACTGTTTTGCATCTAAAATCATTTCTCACCTCACTGCTAACGAAAGAAGTTTCGTGGTTTGATATCCATAGGCATCTACTGCATTATTCAACAGAGTGAGGCCATCCAAAGACAGAAAAGTGAATTGATCCGGTCATAGTTTCACAAGTTAAACCAAAAAATGTGATACCATTGGAATAATAGTGATGTCGAAGTAAAGAATTGTCAATTTTAGTAGGTACTAAATAAAGTTGATAATGTAAAAGTTAATACAATTTCTGCAGTGGCGCTGTGAATCTATACGAAATAGTATTCATTTTATTTTCTATTATAAAAATCCAATAGTTGTGGTGACTGTCGTGGTGTATGGAGTATAAAATAAAAGTAAAAAAATATTTTTTGCAGATTTTATTGCATTTGTTGAATTTGTATGATGTGAGTGGATGGTGTGACATATTGTAAATATGAATGATATTGATTAGTGTTAATAAATAAAATAAATATCTAACCACTTAAAATTTGTTTTTTATTCATTTTTGTGTACATATTACAGTCAAAGCTGTTTAAAGAAATGAAAGTTACACGAACAAGCATGTTGGTCATAGTTTATTAATTTATAACAGCCTTTGCTTTGCGGCTGTCCTGCGCGTGGCGGATGAGGTCGCCGCGGCTCAAACCCCATGCAATACAATTATTGTTTGTGCGATCCGAACTTTACTGTCTTGACCTTTATGCCAGTTAGTGCATAGGTACCTACTTGGCTTCTAAAAAAAATATCATTATATTAAGAAAAAAATCAATGGCTAAATACAATAATAATACAGGGTTTAAATATAAAAATATATTTCCTTCTTATAGTAACTAAAACATTTAAAGAAAAATCTGTAACTTTCTTCATACAATAAAAGTAACAAATTAAGTTTATAGTTTTTAATAATAATCATATTTTTTTAAACAAAATCATCCAGTTTTTTAATAAACATACATTTTAATCGTTAAGGCATAATAGTAATTTATAGTACACAATGCAAATATACACAACTAAAACCAGTTTCATATGTTGATATATTTTATTGTAATGAAATTGTCGTTATTAATACGAATTATATTAGTAGACAAAGGTCTTCGACCGTGCGTGTTGCCAGTGATGACATATGGTACAGAGACGTAGTCGCTAACTATGGGCCTTCTCAGAAGGCTTACGGTCACTCAGAGAGCAATGGAGAGAGCCATGTTGGGAGTTTCCCTGCGTGATCGAATCAAAAATGAGGAGATACGCAAGAGAACCAAAGTGACCGACATAGTGCTCCGGATTGCCCGGTTAAAGTGGCGGTGGGCAGGGCACATAGCGCGAAGAACCGACAGCCGTTGGGGCAAAAAGGTTCTGGAGTGGCGACCCCGTACCTGAAAACGCAGGGTGGGGAGACCCCTCACACGGTGGACTGACGACCTAGTTAGGACGGCCGGAAGCCGATGGATAAGGGGGGCGCAGGACCGCACAAGGTGGCAATATTTGGAGGAGGTCTATGTCCAGCAGTGGACGTCAATTGGCTGAGATAAATGAATGAATATTAGTAGAATGTAGCAATTTTCACAGGTTTTTCATAAAAACGCACACTAGAGAGTCGCGAAACTGCCACAAAGATGTAATGTTGGTAACACTGACAAATGTCAATGAGATGTCAAAATTGACGTTTACTTCAGTTTAAAAACATCGTTTGCCAATGCAGGACGTGTTGTTCTGGGGTCAGGTTAAACTGAATTCAGGCCTCGGTTTGCTTCTATACAAAAAACAATAATAATTGTAGGACCTAATGAGTGCCTTGTTCACTTTGACCTAATCTCATCCAGAATGACTCACTGAATAGTGAATATTTTTAGATGTTCCTGATTTACACTAATAATTACAGTTATTTAATTATAACAAACTAAGTGATTTCTTAGTGTAAATTACTCACAAGTCCAAGGAGCTCACTCCTCCATAATCATACAACGCCATCTAGTCCCAAACTAAGCAGAGGATACTAGACAACGGATAAACATACCTATATATATTACAGATACATATATACATAGAAAACATCAAGACCAATGCAATTATTCACGTTTATTTACACAAAGATTTGCATTGAGCGGTAATCCATTGCGTAGTAGCCATTGACTATAACTACTACGCTACAAAGGAGCTACGAAATATAACGGCTCCAAAGTATGGCTGTTATTCACATCAATCTAGAAACACATTCCTTCAGATCTGTACAATATACATACAGTACATTACAAGAAATAACTTAAAATTAATATGCTAACAGTACATTATTTTTACAAAATAATAATTGAAGTCGGAACAAGTAGTATTAATATATTCCTCACACAACGCCCTCTAGCGAAGCTGAGCTTCTGCTATCGGTACTATACGAATTATTAATAATAATGTTGTACGCGCAATGTAAGTCGCCCGGCTTAAAGTTGTAGCAAATGGCTGCGCAGATGTCACATTTGGAACTAAATGGCGGGGAGTGAGTGTTTTTTTGCTAACTTCAGGCCAACCTGGTAATATTGCGCGAGCTCTACTTGTATACTTTTTTTTGTAAGTTCTAAAAATAATTACTCATGCAAATTAATATTTTATTTGCGCGGTACAATTGATGAGAGTTAACATAATCTTTACCTTATTATATCTACATTTGACAGTTGTTTATAATAATGCCACAAAAATACGCATTCCTCTTACACTTTACTTTATTGTTCATAGCAAAGAATGTATATTCGTAAAATAAACAATTCCTTTAAATTGAATTCTCAATATTTTATTGGTTGAATGTTACTTATATGTACTATACTATATGATGCCATATATACACAATACGCTAATGTCATCTGTAGAGTCTATGTTTATCGTCTAACGTTGTCTCAATAGCCGGAACCACATCAAACGATCCATTTTGGATCGGCAAAGAGCGACCTATCCTGCCGCGCAGTTTAGATCGCGCGAGGCAAGTCCATTTTAAACGCTCCTGCCGCGCGCGATCGGATCGCGCTGGATCGTTTGGTGTGGATCCGACTATTGGTTACAGGGCAGGCAGTTATGTACTAAAGTTATAAATACTTGTTTGATTAAAAAGGTAAAGTGCAATTGAAACACCAGTCTGTTATCAAACTACTATCATCTGATATATCTTGGTATGCTTGGTATGGATTTGATTGTAAGGGAAGACGGTTGGAAGAAGTGATAAGGTACAGGTTAGACAGAAAATGAGGTGGTGGTATATAATATGTTATGTTGAAAGTATATCAGTATTTGCATGCAATATCGTAGGTTGAGGATCTTGAGATTTAATATTTCAGATTACAACATCTATTTACAGGACACATACTCACAAGTCAGAGCAAAAAAGTCAATACATGACAAGTATATTTTGCAAAGTCAATTTCTTTTCACTTAATTAACTTTGTAAACATCACCACGTTTTGTAAATTTACGAGTTTTTACATCAATTGCATACTTTGAAGTAGCATTAGACAAATTAATGCAAAAGAAAACACATAAATTACTTTGTTTCACAATTTTTCATAAATTAAAAAAAAATGTAATTTAATATGACATCAAATTTCACAGACTAAAAATTTACTTGACCATATGCCATGTAGATCCTAAATTGTTCTTGATTCGTAGGGATAACACATGACACTGTAATATTAGTCTGTGGTTTACACGCATATTTGTTTACATTTGAACTCAAGTTTAAAAAATGTGATATAGTATATTGTCGGACGTGTCAGTCTACATGTAGGGGTAGGGATGCCCCCTCGCGCGCTACCTGTAGTAGTGGTGCGGCGGCCACGCGGCCGGGTACTCGCCCCCCGCCCAGCGCGCCGCCTCGCCCGGCGCCGGGACTGTGCCGCCCGCTGGCACTGTGGGGCAGACAAATAAGTTTTAGATAATAATTAATAAGCATGTACCGTCAGTTGCAAACAAATCTAACCCCCTTTTAAATATAAAAGCGCGCCAAAGGAGTGAGATTTCTTTGCAGCTAATTGTAATTAATCTTTTTGAAGTTCAGTGTTTCGCGTAGGTCAGGGGCCGTGGGTAAAAATGATCGTAATTCCCGTAACTTACAGCAAACATATAGTAACTATACGCTTGCAACAGTCAGGTAGCAGATTTTGCATACTCTACCCCTTTTTGTGGTCCATGTGCTGAAATATGCTGCTCACCGTATGACCTTTCGAACGTATAGTTAGATATTTTGCCCATGTGGATGTCTAGTTAATGTTATTGGCAATAAATAGTACCGCCTTAAACTTGTATGTTAACCTACGTTTATGATATCATCATAACAGCCCATTAATGTCCCACTGCAGGGACGGGCCTCCTCTCGTGACGGAGGGTTACTTGGCCTACTTTACGGATTGGTATAGGGTTTAATTTCAAGTTTTCCTTCTTTTTATTTCGTAAAGATAGTAGTTACGGTTATTCCCTTAGTCGGTTTTTACGACACCCATGGGATGAGATGGGGTGGTGACATATTGTATTCTTACTCCGTCACCACACGGATATAACAAACAGTTTATGATATAACAATGTATAAACTAAAAATAATAATTATAAGTGTGAATAGGGGGAGGGAGTTGCTCGCGTCCGTAGGATTTACCATCTTTTCCTAGACCCACCCTACACGTCTCCCCCGGGTGGTGCAAAACGAGCAACAACGCCGAGTCACAGGCGGCGGCAAATAACCTGAACCACGGCATTCGCAAGCCCTAGAAGAATTAAATCCCTTCAAAAAGTGCGACCGCATCATCTTGGGAAAGTGATGTGTGTATAATTCCCAACCCTCTTATATGAAAAATGAACGAAAGCGAAATAGATTTGTCATGCGATCCGGCCAACCCCCGGCGCTTGCAGGTATCCGGGCCTGCAAGTGTGAAATTAGTTACCGAAGTCTGTCCAGGGGTAGGCGACCAGGCCCCTGTAACGGAAAATACTACTGGCAGCACCAAAAAATTTGTACAGCAGGCGTTCCACCCAAGCCTCTTTATCTCAAGACCTAGAGCATCTTCCCTAGGTAATATTACTGCAGTCGATAAATTGAAGGAGAAAAAACTGCCATCAACAGAATCGGAATCCATCACCATCGAGGACGACGACATCAGTTGCCCACCCAAATGGCAAAGGATGCCCACACAACGTAACCCTAAAAGAAAGAAACTATCAGTCAGCCCCCCACCTAAAGAATCAAAAAATCTAGCTCAAGATCAACAGAGCTCTATCCACACTTTCAACAGATACAGTGAACTTCCAGTAGATGAATCAGCTGAAGCAACTGATATATTACATGATAGCCAAACCCAATCCAAGAAAGTCAGCAAACCTCCACCTATAATCCTTTACGGCATTATGGACATATCGAAACTTACAGAACTCTTGAACAGCGCTGTGTCCAGTAAGGGTTACACATACAAATTAGTTAACAAAGACCAGCTGAGAGTAATGTCAAAGACAACTGAAACATACAAAGATATTATTGATCTCATTCGAAAGAATGGTCTTATCGGACATACGTTCACACAGAAAGACAAGAAAAGCTGTAGAATTGTTATTAAAAACTTACACCACACTACTCCAAAAGATGCTATTATTGAGGAAATAGAAAAATCCGGAAATAAAGTCAGAGGTGAAATTGTGTGCGCGCTTTCTAGAAGAAATAAGAGACTTTAAATATGTTTTTTGTTAATGTAGAACCTGGCCCAAACAACCCAGAACTAAAACGTATAGATTCTATATATCATACCAAAGTAAAGATAGAAGACCCACGCAAAACCAATGAAATACCTCAATGTGCTAGGTGCCAGCAATACGGGCACACCAAAAACAATTGTATGCGCCCATACCGTTGTGTTAAATGTGCAGAGGGTCACAAGACCATAGACTGTCCAAAAAAAGACAGAAATACGCCAGCAACTTGTACACTTTGTCTTGGAGATCACCCTGCAAACTACAAGGGTTGTCAAGTGTACAAAGAGATCCGCGCAAGAAAAATAGTATCATCTCACAAAAAGCCTGCTTCTAATATTAAACACCCACGAACAAACCCTATTGGCTACCAAATGGAAGACTTCCCTCCACTACGAGCAGCTACTTATGGTAAAGAACAACCAGATTCACGAAATAAATATCCAGAAAATATCTCATACTGGAACAAGAAAAAAGAGAACACACAATCTCAGTCAACAAGTTCACTAGAACAGATAATAATAAAACAATCAGAAAAAATAGACATCCTTATACAACAAATGGGTACCCTAATGGGACTCCTTACAACTATAATCGCCCAATGTAAGAAATGATGAAGTTTCTGCGCATTGCTGCATGGAACGTAAATGGGTTAAGTCCCAATAGACAAGAAATAGAATTATTTTTAAAAGACAACAAAATAGATGTCCTCTTAATATCTGAGTCACATATGACAGACAATAAAATAATTTTAATAAAAGGATATAATATATAACACACCAACCACCCAGACGGAACTTCACACGCTGGGTCAGCAATCATAATAAAAGAAAACTTTCAACAACATCCTCTTCCAAATTTTAATCAAGTATACCTACAGGGTACAGTCTTATCTATTGACGACTGGCAGCGAGCATTGAATGTAGCAGCTGTGTATTGCCCACCTCGGCACCGAATTAATGAACAAATGTTTAGTGAATTTCTTGACCAACTTGGTAGCAGATTCATTGTCGGAGGGGACTGGAATGCTAAAAATACCTTTTGGGGATTTAGGTTGACTACAACCAGAGGAAGAGAATTGAAGAAGGCAGTAGACACAAATTCGCTTAATGTTTTGACAACGGGCGAGCCAACATACTGGCCAACAGATCCCAATAAAACGCCTGATTTGATAGATTTCTTTATCACTAAAGGTGTGTCAGGATTGTACACAAACACAGAGTCGTGCTTGGATGGTAGCTCTGATCATACACCTGTCATATGCACACATAGCACAGCTATCATTTTGAAAGAACCTCGTGAAACGTTGTATAATTATAAGACTGACTGGAACGCATTCCGGTACTTCATAGAAGAAAATGCCAATCTACATTTGTCACTAAAATCTAAAGAAGACATAGACAAGGCAGCTTTTTATGCAACAAACCTAATCCAAAAAGCTGCTTGGATGTCTACTCCAGCTATAAAATGTATGCCCAAGAAACAGGATTACACACTAGAAATAAGGGCAATGATAACAGCAAAACGGAGATTGAGACGACAGTGGCACACAAGTAGAAACCCACACGATAAAAGAGCTCTTAATAAAGCACAAAAAGATCTGAAACAAATGCTAAAAGACCATGAAAACGACACATTACAAGAAAAATTGAAAACTTTATCACCTTATAAAGCAGATGACTACTCTCTTTGGAAAATAACTCAGTCATTAAAAAGGCCTCAAGAACACATACCCCCAATAAAACATCCAAATGGATCATGGGCGAGGAAACCCGCGGATAAGGCTGAGTTATTTGCTGCATTTTTGAAAGATGTATTTAAACCTAATGAACCGGACATCAGACATACGGAGGAAGACATTAATCAAATTATCGAAAGCGATCAGCAAATGTCCCTCCCGTTACAACTGTGCACCCCCGCTGAAGTGAAAAATACAATTGATAAGCTTAAAATGAGAAAAGCCCCAGGTTTCGATTTAATTACAGCAGAGGTTCTAAAACAACTACCTAGAAAAGGAATTGTACTGCTTACCACCTTATTTAATGCAGTATTAAGAATACACTATTTTCCACTTATCTGGAAGTTCTCAATTATAAATATGATATGCAAACCGGGAAAGCCATCTTCAGAGGTTTCTTCATATAGACCAATAAGCCTACTCCCACTGCTGTCTAAAATTTTTGAGAGGATATTTTTGCAACGACTGTTACCGACGCTAAAAGAAAATAAAACTATAACGGAACACCAATTTGGCTTTCGAGCAAATCACGGAACAACTGAACAAATTCACAGGGTAACTCACACTATCCGGCAATCTCTGGAAAGAAAGGAATACTGTTCAGCCGTTTTGCTGCTTGATATACAGCAAGCCTTTGACCGAGTATGGCACAAGGGTCTTCTGTGTAAACTAAAAATGTGCTTACCGCATCCCGCACATCGATCTTCCAAATACGATTTGAGAAGCATATTATGCTTCTCAAATCGTATTTGGAAGATCGACTATTTCAAGTCAAGTCTGGAGAGTGTCTGTCGACTTTTTATCCCATAGAAGCGGGAGTCCCTCAGGGGTCAGTTCTGGGTCCGGTCTTATACACCGTGTATACAGCTGACTTGCCCACTTCAGACTCAATTACTACCGCTACGTATGCTGATGACACTGCACTCCTATCCTGTGATAGAGACCAAACCGACGCATCTACAAAGCTCCAAAACCACCTGGACAAGATTGAAACATGGCTGAAAAAATGGAGAATCAGAGCTAGTGGAACCAAGTCGATCCACATAACCTTTAGTCTCAGAAGAGGAGATTGTCCACCTGTGAAACTCGGCAATGACGTTTTGCCTCAAAAAAGTGTCGTCATGTACCTAGGTATGCACATCGACAGAAGACTTACCTGGCGAGAACATATAAAAAGTAAAAGAGACCAAGCAAACAGAAAACTACAAGAGTTTCACTGGATTCTGTGTAGACAATCAACATTGAGCTTAAATAATAAACTCCTCATCTATAAATGCATCTTGAGAGCAATCTGGACGTATGGAATTGTGCTTTGGGGCTCGGCAAGCCAATCTAACATTGAAATACTGCAACGTTTTCAAAATAAAGTATTGAAAATAATAAGTGGTGCACCTTGGTTCACAAGGAACAGCGAAGTGCATGAGTATCTAGAAATGCCAACAGTAAAGGAGGTTATAGAAGAGTCTTGCAAGAACTATAAGGAAAGGCTCCATCATCACATAAATATACTAGCTGTAACACTGCTAAACACCACAGAGTCAACATACAGACTTAAAAGGAAGCGAATAGCGTCTATATAAAATTGATTTTTACAAAAAAAAAAACCGACTTCAAAAACACAAATTGCACTAAAAAGTAAAAAATAAATTAGTTGTATTTTGGTTTTACAACATTAAATCAGCCATTGCTTCTACTGAATTTTAATCTAAAGAATAGGTTCTTATAATTATTGTAAAAAGTATTGTTTAAGATATTTCTTGAAGAGTCTGTAAATATATTGATTTGTAGATTCTTTAAAAGATAATCAAATTATTACAAATAATGTAATATTATTGTTATTTTTGGAGTCGGTGTCAGCCACGATAGTTTATATACCTACCATTTTTTATTTCTGACTTAATATTTAAACAGACATTATGGCGTCATGTTACACACAGGCTAAAGACTAACAATTACTTAAAATTCGCATTAGAAAATGAAACGGCCGTTTTTGTTTTCAATGCAATATTTATCTAATTAAAAACCATTTAAAGTGATTCGAGTGTGTTAGAAAAGGCAATAAAGTTTTGTATAACTTTATCGTACTTATTGCGTTGGCTGACACCGACTCCAAAAATAACAATAATATTACATTATTTGTAATAATTTGATTATCTTTTAAAGAATCTACAAATCAATATATTTACAGACTCTTCAAGAAATATCTTAAACAATACTTTTTACAATAATTATAAGAACCTATTCTTTAGATTAAAATTCAGTAGAAGCAATGGCTGATTTAATGTTGTAAAACCAAAATACAACTAATTTATTTTTTACTTTTTAGTGCAATTTGTGTTTTTGAAGTCGGTTTTTTTTTTGTAAAAATCAATTTTATTTTCAAATTTTTAGTGAATACCAATTCTATAAATCCGTGTGGTGACGGAGTGAGAATGCATGTCACCACCTTATCTCAACCCATGGGTGTCGTAAAAACCAACTTAGGGACTATCCGTGTATATTATCTTTGAGAAATCAAAAGAAGGAAAACTTGAAATTAAACCCTATACCAATCCGTCTGGCCAGCGTGGTATTAGTAGGCTAAATATCCCTCCGTCAGTGGAGGAGGCCCGTCCCTGCAGTGGGACATTATTTTGTCTAAATATGGGTAGACCTACGAAACGCGCTGCTCATGAGACAGCGCTGATTGTATGAGACTGTAGAGGTGATAAAGAAAACGTGACGGTTATTTACAAGACTATTTACTTAATGACACAGAATGAAAGAGAATACAGAGTTATTAAGTTAGTTAAGTTCACAGCACTGAAGTTAAGTAAAGTTATACAAGAATAAAAAACAAGATGTAGATTAACTAGACGTAGCTTAGACTGCGAGTATATAGGAGTAGAAAACAAGATGTAAATTAGAATCTAGAGATCGAGTTAATTGCGTACGCATGAAGTGCGGGCGAACGTGCATTCGCCGTCGGTCTACGTCTCGCACTGGTCCACAGAACATTTATACTCAAAGGAGAAGAATGTCAACTTCATATAAAATTCGTGAGGAAACTTTTTCTAAGCGTGTGGCGCCATCTATTGGCACCCCTCCTAAAACTACGGTTAATGTCAGCAGCGTGGGAAATTCAAATTGATGGTTATTTTAATTATTATAAACAAAAAAATAAATCTTAACGCCGGAGAATTTGACTGGACGCCATGACGAGAGGTTGAGCTGTCATTTATATATTTTACAAATTGATTTTTCGAAGATTTTGTGATGCAGAAAAGATGCGGTTTTGTTTTGCAAGTTCATCGTCAGTAAATAAATATGTTTAAATATGCAAGTGATTGGTGAATAGCTGGTGGCGGGCGGCGTCGTGATCAAGCTGTTCCTGTCTCCATCATACGCGTTCCGGTGAAGTTCTCCTGGACGGCAATGAAAAGAGAAGCATCGTCTTTTTAATGTTGTTTTTTTTTGTATGTGTAAACTTATACTCTTACTTACTGAATGTAATGTATTTCACTTGACACTGGCAAAATATGTAACTATGTTCATGACGCCATAATAAATAAACATAACATAAATCTTAACGCCCTACGTAGGGCATTAGATTATATATCTCTTTGTTTATTTTGTTGAAGGTTTAAATTAGGATGACTGTATTTGGAGTTGGATTTGATAATAAAAAACTTCATTTCTTTTACAATTTATTTATGTAAATAATATTCATAATAAAAAATATTCACATTCTTCATTGAAACATCCTTTTCTACATTGAAACTCATTGTAACATAACAAAAACCCTATAGGAGTCACTCTCTCAGAACTGGAGTCAATAACGTTCAATTTCACAAAAACACTTTAACTAAGGAATAGGATGCTCGTGCAACGTTTTTAATGCAGGATAAACTTGTTATTTATCGAGATTTTTTATTTATTTACAAGATATTTAAGAATTTACAAAATAAACGGTTTCTTTTCTTGTAGTGTTGACTGTTGACAGCTCCATATAAACAAGTATTAGGTGGTTGCTAGGAAATGACATGACATTTTCTATTGCATCTTTTCTCTCTGTCGTACATAACAGCCCTAATAGAAACATTGTGTAGAACAGAGTTGACTCCCCCTGCACTGGTCGCTTGCGACTGAGCGGTAGCGGGCGGACCGGTCACCGTCGGGTCGCGGGGAGTGCAGCGCGGGCGCCGCCGCGGTATGTTCATTGGTGCGCGTCACAGGTCACAAGACTTGACGCGCCCGCCACGGGTTCGATTCGATGACAACCGAAGAAAGGAAGAAACGCCATTCTCGAAGTAGGAAATCTACCTCCAATGCCATTTCAAAAGAGACTAGTGAACAACGTAAGAATCAGCTTTCACAAAAAAGGACCTACATGAAAAAAGTTTTAAATAGGGAGAACATCGAAAAGCGTAGCCACACCGTCTCGGCGTGGTTAATTAGTAATAAAAATTATTAATTTATTGTGCGACATGCACACTAAATTGATAATTTAAATAAATTGACATAAAAATAAATCAAATAAATATAATAGTTAATATTATCAATTTGTTGTACCTAAAGAATAAGTTTAAAATAAATGAAATGCAATTTATAGTCTATTTATAATCCGGTATTAATTCCTATTTTAAATTCAAATAAGAACTTCATTATTAAGTCTTAAACCATACCTTCAATTACAGTCATAATGTTAGTGTTTTCATCAATACGAATAAAATAAGCCCAAACACTAGGTAGCTGCTATTTACTATTAAAAAGTTCCCTTGACCCTCAATCTTCTTCATCATTAGATTATGTTTGTGTAAAGTTGTGTAAAGCTTTTATCAATGCGAATAAAATAAGCCCAAACACTAGGTAGCTGCTATATACCGTTAAAAAGTTTCCTCGACCCTCAGTATTCTTCACCATCAGATGATGTTTGTGTCAAGTTTTGTAAAGTTTTCATCAATACGAATAAAATAAGCCCAAACACTAGGTAGCTGCTATATACCGTTGAGGAGTTGCCTCGACCCTCAATCTTCTTCATCATCAGATCATGTTTGTGTAAAGTTTTGTAAAGTATTCATCAATACAATTAAAATAAGCCCAAACACAAGGTAGCTGCTATATGCCGTTAAGGTGTTGCCTCGACTCTCTCTGGTCTCCAGGATCGGACCAGTTCTAATTCTTGACTATTTGGTAGTGACGTTAAAGATGCACATGTATGACAAGATTTTACACAATGCGTCCCTACAATTTTCAAGAGATGCCCTCGATTTCTCTGGGATCCCCTCATCCAGATCCAGATCTGGTGACAATGGGACCAAATGGGAAGCATACCGATACGAACAAAAAAAAAATTTTTCAAATCGGTCTAGCCGTTTTCGAGAAATCAGGTAACAAACACAAAAAAAAAAAATAAAAAAAAAATAAAAAAAAAAAAAAAAAAAATACAACCGAATTGAGAACCTCCTCCTTTTTGAAGTCGGTTGATAAATGAAGCAAGATCTGACAATTTGGAGATGACACACCGCTGGGTGTTAAAATCTCGACCAGTTAAACACTACCAAACATCTGATTAAAGCTAATGGGCTGATTGCAGATAGATAGAAAAAGAAAAAAAAAATAAAAAAAAATAAGTGTGAATAATACCTGTAGGCGTGACGTAGTTGGGCGGCGCGGAGTAGGTCTGCTGCGGCGCGTAGTACGGCGGGGGGACACTCAGCGCGTGCAGCACGGGGACTGCGGGGGCGGGGGGAGGCGCCGGAGGGGGCTGACGGGGGAATATTGTTATTAATAATTTGACAATTATTCTTATTAATCTTCCATTAACAATACACTAGACACCGAATGAATACAGTCACAAACTCAAAAACGGGTAAGAAAATAAGCTTCCATCAGGAAAATATTCAAATATGTTCGCGCCATCACCAAGTCTGTTTAATGTCTTTTATTTCAACATTAACATTTATTTGTACAATTCGTCCGGGCCATAGGTTAAGTCGATATAATTGGTCTCTTTATCTATATATTTTTTTGAAATCGACGATATCTTTGAATATGCATCTATATGTAAACTAAAACTAAATAAATTAAAAAACTTACAGGATAGTAATTGTAGTAGTTATGCGAGTCTTGCTGGTCCTGTATGGGCACGGTGATGAGGTTGGTGCGCGCGGGGCGACGCTCGCCGGCCGCGTGCGGGTGCGGGTGCGCGCGGGGGTCGCCCGCCGACGGGGGGATCTGCTGGAATGTGATCATTAGCTGGTTAAAATATACGCCTTTAAAAAATACTTCTTAAATACAGTACGCGCAACCTAAGTTGGCCGGCTTGAAGTTGTTGCAAACGGCTGCGCAGATGTCAAATTTTGAATGTAACGGTGGGGGCGGGTGTGTTTTAGTGTAACCTATCTTAAAGATAACTTTAGGCCGGTCAAGAAAGATTTCGCGATCTTTAAATCATATAGACCTATTTTCTGGAGAAGTAAAAAGTATGAAAGTTAAATTATTAAACTACCCTACTAGCATAATATTGACGTTTATTACCAGTGTTGATTTACTTTTATGATATACTCTGAATAAGGTTGATGGAAAAAATCTAGAAAATCTGGAGCGACTCCAGTGACTTTTAGAAAACTGAGCCAAAATTGAAAAGTTTACGATTACAGGATCTGCAAGTTAAGCAAAAATTATTTGCTTAATTATTTGTCAGGTATACATAGACGCTTTTTTTTGTCTGAATTTAACAAAGAAGAATGGGCAGTTTTATATGGGGTGCGTCCCATGTGTTGTAACACTTTGTGACCTATATCATTTGAAAGATCTCAGCGAGTGCTATGTTTTATTTTTTTGAGGATCTCTTTGAGCAGTCGTAAAGTGCGGTCGTGTTATTAGTTGTATAAATGTTTAGTAAATTATTATGTTAATTAATATTATATTTTTGCTATATAAGTTAAAATAAATCTGTGTCACGAATGACTCAACAGTATAAAGACTTGTGTGAATCATGAACTAAAATTGTGTGATTGACAAAAATGTTTAACTCAGGGTCGAGCCCTTTTGGACGTAGCCAATTGATGCAAAGAAGTCCTCCTTCTACGCCAACACCTATGCAGTCAGCCGAGCCTCCTGCTGAGGATATGCCAGCTGCAGTTATACCAAAGGTATTGCCCGAAGAAGTACTGCCCACATCTGAAATCCAGAGATGGATGAGTATTATTGAGGACTGTTTGAACGGTGTATGCACGATCGTTAGCGAAGGGAAAATGAACAGCGAGCAAAAACTTCGTGTCTCCAATCTATGCCGTAAGGTAACATCAGCTTCGTCGCAAATGGCCGTTGTTTACCAAGCACTGAAACAAAAAACCATACAAGCGCATACCACAATACAGCACCTCCAAACCCAGCAAAATGTGGAAAAATCCCTAAAACAATTTCAGGAAGTTGTTAAAGAGAAGTTAAAACCATCTGTATCAACATCTTTCGCCGACATGGTTAAAAAGGGACCCAGCGACTTTATTCGCCCTACTAAAACCAATTCTGTGGCCATCTACCCGACCGATAAGAGCAAAACAAGCGACGATACAAAGACGCTTGTTCAAAGCATTATCTCACCTGAGGAGTTGAAGCTTCATGTACGAGGACTAAGAAAAGTAGCCAACGGAGGTGTTATTATTAGCACAGAAGGAAAAAGCGACATAGAAAAGTTAAGGAGTTCAGAGAAACTATTGTCGTCAGGTTTTACCGTTGAAGAACCCTTAAAGCGCCGTCCTAAAATCGCAATAATTGGCGTACCTGTAGCTTTATCGGAAAAATATGTGTTTGAATGCATTTACGAGCAAAATTTAGCAGATAAACTTCCAAACACTACACGAGACTCCTTTTTAGCAAGCATAAAATTAAGCCACAAATCGGGGAAAAAAGATCTTACGACGTGTAATTATATCTTGGAAGTTCCTGCAAACATTCGGAAAATTATTATTAATCAAGAACGTTTGTTTATTAATTGGACCTCCTGCCCTGTTAGAGATTTTACTTTGGTAACAAGGTGCTTTAACTGTCAACAATATGGACACGTAGGGAAATTTTGCCGTGAAACCAAACCGACCTGTAGTCACTGTGGAGACGCTGGACATGAACACAAGGACTGTAAGAACCAGACCTCTGCACCAAACTGTGCAACTTGTAAGCAGTTCAAAAAGAAATGTGATCATGAAACTGGTGATGTGAGCTGCCCGGCCCGTAAATTTGCAGAGGAAAAATACATAAATTCTATAGATTATGACGGCGCCTAAGAGCGCTTTACGTATAATTACTTTATTTAGCTCTAACCGGTAACTGTAAGTTAACAACTTTATTTTATTTTTATATTTTAGTATTTTAATTAAAATAGCAAAATAATGTCAAGTCAATTAATTTCCGACTTGGATAATTTTACAATGTCTGAAACAAAAATTTGCAATGTTGAAGAATGTAAACAATATTTGCCATCTAGTGAAAATAGCCTTACAGTATTAACACAAAATATACGGAGCATAAATCGTAATATAAATGGACTAGACGTACTTTTACATCGAATGGGTTTATCATGCGATATAATTGTATTAACAGAATGTTGGCTTTCTAACCAGATAGTCAATTTACCATCTCTGAAGGGCTACATTTCACACAAAACCCAAACTAAGATAAATCAAAATGATGGCATAGTCCTTTACATTAAGGAAAATTTAAATGTAAATGTAAAAGAACCGACTTTACTAAACAGTAATTGTCTTTTAGTTACAATAGATACTGATACTGCTGTCTTAGCTATTTATAGACCACCTTCTCAAAACATTGATATTTTTTTACAATCGCTCTCAACTCTTTTGAAAAATCTCGCATCTTACAAGAATATTATATTAACAGGTGACATAAACATTAATATTGCTGAGGGAAAAACAGATTCTCACGCACATAATTACTTAAATATTTGCTCATTTTATGGACTGCTGCCGGCTCACTATCATCCTACTCATCAAAGCGGGTCATGCTTAGATCATTTTATCATTAAATCACGATTCGCCAGCACAGTGTTAGTCACTAACTCAACTTTAACAGATCACCATGCTATTTTACTAACTTTACCATTAAAACTAATTAAAACAAAGTACGAAGAACACCGCTCGAAAATTAATATGGATAATTTAGAATATGCTATTTTAAACATAAATTTTGACCCTATTTTTCAATCCCACGACGCAAATATTTCTTTAAACAGTTTTATTTGTTTGTTACAAACCGCAATATTGCATAATACGCGCAGTGTTAAAACTACGAACAAGTATAAACCTATAAAGCCTTGGATAACACCAGGCCTTGTTCGTTGTATAAGACAACGAGACAAACTCCACTTGCAGTCTAAATTAGCTCCTGAAAATGCAACTTTTTCTATAACCTATAAAAGGTACAGAAATTTTTGCAACACTCTTTTAAGAAAAATTAAAATACAGTACGACAAGGCTCAATTACTACAGGCAGGAAAAAACCCTAAACTTGTTTGGAGATTTATAAAATCTAACACTATTACAAACAAAACCAAAAACGTCCCTCTTGAATTAATTGCTATGAAAACTAATCCATCGGAAGTCTTAAATAGAGCGAATAAGTATTTTGCAAATATTGGTAAAGACCTAGCTGAAAAAATTTTAAATACCAAGGGAATGTCTCAGAATAATCTAGTCTCACATTCTTCTGTTTCTAAACTCAACTCTTTTGTTTTATTAGACACCGACGTTGACGAAGTCTTAAGGTTAATATCAGGGTTAAAGGATACTTGTGCCATTGGGTGGGATAACATATCAAACAGAGTGCTTAAACAATTTAAACATATACTCGCTCCTCCAATAACTCACATTTTTCAATTGTGCTTATCTCAAGGTGTTTTTCCAAAATCTCTTAAAAAAGCTATCGTAACGCCCGTTTACAAGTCTGGCGACAAAAAATGCTTATTTAACTATCGCCCCATCTCAGTACTAACAGGACTATCAAAAATCTTAGAAAAACTAATAAACATTCGACTAGTAAAATACCTCGAGGATAATAAATTACTATCAGATACACAGTTCGGGTTTAGGTCCAACAAATCAACCGAACAGGCCGTTAACAAGCTAACAGATTACGTTGTCAGGAACCTGGATGAGGGCAAACACACGCTGGGTGTATTCCTCGACCTTGCCAGGGCATTTGATTCTGTTTCTTGTACCCGACTATTGAACAAGCTAGAAAACCTAGGGATCAGGGGTATACAACTACAACTTTTTGCAGACTATCTCTCTGATCGCAAACAGCGCGTAAAAATAGGACAATACTTGAGTTCTGAAGTAGAAATTGGTAGCTATTCTGTACCACAAGGCAGTATATTGGGCCCAACATTGTTTTTAATCTACATTAATGACCTTTGTAACCTAAAACTTCAAAATGGTATCATTATAACTTATGCCGACGACACAGTGCTTCTCTTCACAGCAGAATCGTGTAATTATCTTTATGAATATGCTCAAAAGGGTCTTAATCTTGTTACTGGATGGCTTCAACAAAACATTCTTTCCTTAAATACGGAAAAAACCAAATATGTTACATTTAAAATTAAAAATAACACTAACATAAACTCTACTAACCTCAATATTTACGCACATAATTGTAAAATGCTTACTAACAAAACATGCACTTGCCCTACTTTACAAAACACGAAACAAATAAAATATTTAGGTATCACACTAGACTCAAACTTAAACTTCCGCAAACACATCGATTTATTATGTTCTAGAGTCCGAAAACTAATATACATTTTTAAGAACTTACGAAACATTGCTGATTACCATTTAATAAAACAAGTATATTTAGCACTATGTCAATCTGTGATAAGATACTGTATATCTTCCTGGGGTGGCGCTGCTAAATCAATCTTGCTGCCTCTAGAACGAGCCCAAAGAGCCATTCTTAAAGTGGCCACATTTCGACCTATTATGTATCCAACACAACAGCTATACGAAGACTGCAAGGTACTAACCGTACGGCAGTTATTTGTTCTGAACATTCTACTGAGACAACATAGTGAAATTTCTGTCAAAACTGTACTGGAAAAGAGGAGGAAGTACATGGTTTGTATAAAGACACAAACAAACCATGCATTTGTAAATAGATTTTATATATTTCTAGGCCCTTTTATATACAATAAATTAAATAAAACTTTGCACCTTCATAGTCTAAGTCATAAAAATTGTAGCGTAACTTTAACTAAACATCTAGGGAACCTTAATTATAATGATACGGAGAGTTTAATGGTAGTTCTTAAATAGTTTTAGTGTTATTATATTGATGTTTTATTATATTTCTTTGATTAACATATAATTTTTTTACTAAATGTTTTTATGTAATAAGTAATCCGTTAGCCTGAAACACAGGTATAAACCTAGGTCAGGTAGGTTGCTGATTCAAATGAATACATTCAAGCAATTTGTGCTGACTTAGTAATATAATTATTAAATAAGTTATATTTTTGTAATAGATATAAGTAAGTAATTAGACGTATAATTATTATGTACAAACTACGTCGGCATTATATATACAAATGTAATAATGTTTTTTGAATAAATTATTTTATTTTATTTTTATTTTTATTGTATGGGCATAACTCCGTATCTCGTGCAGGGAAACTGGTATAGGGTTTTAAAAAAATAAAAAAAATTATTAAAAATGTCTTAACTAATTGGTCTTTTAATAACTACTACTAAAGAGATTATAAGGTAGAGCCTACTTTGACCCAACACCCTCTCTGCCACCATTGTAAGCACAGCGTTGAGAAGATTGCAGACATGTAAAATGTGATTTACGGCGGTCCTTCTGGGTAGAAGATGGAAGGTGTTGGGTCAAAGTAGGCTGTACCTTTTAATCTCTTTAGTGCTAGTTATTAAAAGACCAATTAGTTAAGACATTTTTAATATTTTTTTTTATTTTTTTAAAACCCTATACCAGTTTCCCTGCACGAGATACGGAGTTATGCCCGTACAATAAAACATAGCACTCGCTTAGATCTTTCAAATGATATAGGTCACAAAGTGTTACAACACATGGGACGAAACCGCCCATTCTCCTTTAATAATATCTGTGAATATTCCTAACACACAGGGAACATAAGTTATACTTAAAAATCTTACCGTTAATGGTTTAACAATAGCAACAGTGTTAGACGGAGGCTCTGGTTCAGGTTTACTTTCTGCTGCTCCTGAAGATATGTGCCTGTGATTTATGTGCGCTTGCAGGTCCCTCTGTAATAAGAAAAACAAACAAAAAAATTATAAACAATTCATATTTTTTAGGAATTTTTATTGAAATTTTTTGTAACATTACAAAAACTTTTTGTAACATTAATTACGTATGTATGATACATAACATAAATTAACTCAAGTCCGACTATATGTAGAATTTTTTATATACAGGGTGTCCCAAAACTCGACGCTAATTCGAAACCGGGTGATAAGGCAACTCACGCTGGTTATTAGAAAAATATAAAAAAAAATCTAAGTCGCATGGTTGTAAAGTTATAGGCATTTGAAAAAAAACGCAAAAATTCCCACTTTGTGACAGTCTTTGCCCTCCTGTTGTCACAAATCTTAACTTTTTCCAACTTTTTTTACTGCTGTGTTACCCTGAATAGTGCCTCTTTAAACTCTAATAAATAATTTAAAACCAGCTGGTCTAGTTTTCATATCAATAGGACTTATTTCTTAGAATAAAATTTATAATGAAAAAAATGTCCAGTTTGAACTGACTGTAGTGAAAAAAAAATGTACTACGCGAGTTTGGCAAGTTACGCCAAAAGTTGGCGCATTTAGTAAGGATTCGAAAATGGTATAATACTTGGTAAATTGTCGCTGCTATCATGGACAAAAAAATGCTTTTTAGTAAAATTTAGGAGCCGATTCCAATGCTGAATAAGTACAACCGCTAAGTAGTTGAACCGGAAGGAGTCACCATATCAAGTGAAAAGTAGTAGAAACCGTGGTATTAGTTGAAAGTGTCAAAAAATACCATACCCATCGTATTTTAAAAACACACGAATTTCTCCCGTACCACGTTAGTACTGCGAGTACAATCGTTAGTATCCGGAGACTACCAACATCGAGTAATTTTTTCCCGGACAATATTGAAGAGGTATTGAAATAACTCGCTTTTAAAAAAAACAGTTTTAGCCTAATAATTTAACATTAAAAAAGACAGCAACATGAACATGCATAATTTGCATGAATGTAATGAGTGTAATTCGTGACTTTTTAAAATTGCGATGGGCTGTACTTTTTGGCACTTTCAACTAATACCACAGTTTCTACTACTTTTCACTTGATTTGGTGACTCCTTCTGGCTCAACTACTTAGCCGTTTAACTTATACAGCATTGGAATCGGCTCCGAAATTTTACTAAAAAGCATTTTTTTGTCCATGGTAGCAGCGACAATTTACCAAGTATTATACCATTTTCGAATCCTTACTAAATGCGCCAACTTTTGGCGTAATTTGCCAAACTCGCGTAGTACATTTTTTTTTCACTACCGTCAGTTCAAACTGGACATTTTTTTCATTATAAATTTTATTCTAAGAAATAAGTCCTATTGATATGAAAACTAGACCAGCTGGTTTTAAATTATTTATTAGAGTTTAAAGAGGCACTATTCAGGGTAACACAGCAGAAAAAAAAGTTGGTAAAAGTTAAGATTTGTGACAACAGGAGGGAAAAGACTGTCACAAAGTGGGAATTTTTGCGTTTTTTTTCAAATGCCTATAACTTTACAACCATGCGACTTGGATTTCTTTATATATTTTTCTGATGACCAGCGTGAGTTGCCTTATCACCCGGTTTCGAATTAACGTCGAGTTTTGGGACACCCTGTATAAGTATACCGCTTTTAAATCTAGTTGTAATTTTTGTTTATTGCTTTACAATTGCAGTCATGCCCAGCCTGATGGTAAGTGGTTCATTATTTCAAATTGTAATTAGAGTAATTTAAGTAGTAAGAAACAAATGGGTTGTCAGTAGCTATAAAGTTACATAATGCAAATATATTTATATAGAACTAGCGGTCCGTCCCGGCTTCGCACGGGCATTATTTTTCCGCTTTTCTGTTCAAATTTTTCCTGAATTTTCTTTGCTATAAACCTCACGGAGCCCGAGACCTTTCCAACGAAAGCAAAACCGAGGAAATCGGTTCATGCGTTCTGGAGTTATAGCGTCAGGAAGGAAAACGCGACTTATTTTTATAAAGTAGACTAGCTGACCCGTGCCCACTTCGTTGGGTGGCGAAAAAAACGCGACCGTTTTTTAAACATAAGTACTTCATTACTGCTCCACTCCTATTAGTCATAGCGTTATACTATATAGCCTATGACACTCCCCAATAAATGGACTATTCAACACAGAAAGAAATTGGTTTAGTAGATCCGGAGATTACCCCCTACAATGTCACAAACATACAAACTTTACCTCTTTATAATATTAGAATAGATGAATATTGTGTAACTCACCTGTGACAAGTATGTCCTCCTACATCCAGTATTTCCATACCGTGTTCCTGAATGTGTACACATGTATACTGTGCCCAATCCTGTTTGCTCTACTCGCAGTACCTACAAAAAATACCAGACATATTACAATATAGTCTATGAAATTAAATAATAATATTATAAAGGCTAAACACACTATGTTTTATTACCAAACAAATAATTTTAAAATTCATGTTATGGTTTTTAGTTAGGGTCTACAGAAAAAGAAAGCCATATTTTGGGTAATATTTAGAATAAACAATAAGAATTAATTACCTTTTCTCTGCATCTAGGACAATGAGTATGATCAGCTCTTGCACAAGATAAACAAAATACATGTTTGCATGGAATCTGAAAAAAAAAAACTTTTAAAATTACTTTTAAATAACTTTACAAAAAGCATAATAATATGATTAAATAAGTATTATAAGAGCTTATGAAAGCATAATATAACAGATGAAATTAAACTTCAAAGTAAAACTTTTACTAACAAAATCAAGTAAATCAAAACAAAAATAAAATTCTTTATTGATGTTCAATATTTAGCAAAACATTCCCAAATCCTAGTAAAGACGATTCCAGAGTGGATAATTATACTTCTTCTAACATTGTGTATGAGAGTCATATACAATGTTAGAAGATACCCATACTAGTAAAAATCAACTAATCAAGTGTCAAAACTGTCATTTTAGTTCCAGAAATAACAGTTTTGACACTGGATTAGTTAATTTTTACTAGATCAGTCATTCGGAAGCAGGCTTTAGTCAGATAGTGACAAAGATTCTTAAAAAGATATGTTAGTATTTTAATAGAGCTACTTACCATTCTTCCATAAATAAGTATAGGTTTAGAACATATATCACAGCAGTAGATCATGGGATTGAGTACTTTCTCTCCTATAAGAGCGGCTCTATGACTCCAGTCAAGTCTTAGCATAGGCTCGGGTGGGCCTCTAGTTAATGTTGTAAAAACTGGGGCTTCTAATTGTGATATATCTGATGGTACTTCCACTGTAAAAATCAATAAATAAAATAGAACTTATACATAATACTATAAACAAAAATCCGAGGGTTCCTGCTAATTAAGTATTCCTAACTGCAAACAAAATGTTTTTACCCAAAAAATGCTTGTAATTTAGGGTCTTTAGTCATATAATTATACTACACAAAACTAAGTATGCCAAACAAACATGTAATTTAATATAAGTTAAGTTGTATTTATTGTGGCAGTATCTTATTTTGCCTTTATGTTTTTTTGTTATTTGATTGTACACAACACTGTAAGAAATTGGTAAAAGTAAACCAGTTTACCAGCACACTAGATTTGGAATTACTACATCAATGTAATTGTTAGTTATCTATTACAAATAAGTGTTGTGACAGAGTAATTAATCAGAGTAATTACCAGTATTTACATTTATACTTCATTTAGTCCTAAAACAATATTATTAAGACTTACTATTATAAAGAATATAACTCCTTATTATTCTCATGGAGTATACCATGCCCTTAAATTGATGAGGTTGGTTGTTTGAAAATTATATCTATCAGTGATAACTAATCATAGCATTGATAGTATACTCCTTCAGATAATCAACTGATTTGATAGTAATATATCTTTATCTGTCCAGCAGTGGACTCCAATAGGCTAGTTTATTGATTGATATCTTTTTACCAACTATGTATTAGATGAATAGTAACAACAATAATAATTAATTTTATTGTTAACATAAATGTAGATGCAACTTACGTTTAGCTGGTTCAGTCTGTTCCGGTTCTTCTTTCACTTCTTCAGTTATAATTTCTTCTGGTTCCTGAGAAGTTTCCTCCACTGAACATTCTTCTTCATCACTTGACATAACTTTCGGGACTTTCTTCCCTCGCCCACGTCCCCTACCGCGACCTCTGCCCCGGCCACGACCACGGCCTCTTCCCCTTGAATTTCTTTTCTCACTATTCATTGTTTTTATTCACAGTTAAACCTGTATTATATAACTAAGTACAATAAATACAAACAAGTAACATAACCTCTTCAAGTACAGATTAAACAATTCAGTGCTGGAAAGTATCACAAAAACAATACATATTGTATAGTTATATTTATGAAAACAATTTCTTTCTATATTGTATTATTTGGCAATCAAAAATTCTTCTTGAAAATTACTTGAAAAATCCCAATCGTCACAAGCGGTAAATTTAATCGATTACATTTTTAGTGATGTGCGCCCACACATAATAAAAAAATAAATCGACTAAAAATATAGTTAATCGATTTAAACTCGATTATTTATATATCGAAGCTTAATTCGAAATTAAAATAAAATGGATTAAATAGCAAAAAAACATTCGAATAATTAGGGCTTAATGTAGTTTTCAAAATAACATGCAATTTGATGAGTCCTTTAATAGTTTACGGCTGTTTACATAGATGACTCTAGTAGTCTTATTTTTTTTTAAATAGTTTTTCTTTTAACAGTAAAACAATATTTTATATCTACTTTGAATAAGTAGGTACATAATATTACTTATTTTTATATTATTATGGGATTAGGTAATAACCGTGACCTGCAATTATAATTTCCTTCTATTGTCAGAATAAAAGACTACAATTTTAAATTAAAATAAGCTGTAAGTAATCAAAATAAAAACTGTCTATTTATGAGTGTTTGTTTTGTATCGTCATGCAATGAGTGCCTTTTTATGTACAAGTCGCAATAAGTGTTATGTAAATGTTTGCTCCGTGGATAATATCTTCACGACACCGTACACGTGCATATTTATGTATACTT
The DNA here is from genome assembly GCA_905475405.1 of Schrankia costaestrigalis. Classification (NCBI taxonomy): domain Eukaryota; kingdom Metazoa; phylum Arthropoda; class Insecta; order Lepidoptera; family Erebidae; genus Schrankia; species Schrankia costaestrigalis. The sequence continues at coordinate 18,058,859 of FR997829.1, read as the reverse complement.
CTATTCATAAAGATATGATACCTAGCTTTTGTCTGTTTGTTTATCCCTTAAGATCCTGAAGAATAAAATAGACTGTATAGGTACTCAACTCATTTGCATTAGCATTTAGAGTAAAGATTAATCTCTAGACTTGGTTACATGTCACAAGGACTGCAGTCTGAAACAAAGTTTTATTCTATAGATATAAAATCGTTAAATAGCACAATAGATGAATAATGGTAGAACACAGTTAATTATTTCTATACTTAAATAATAAGGGGTAGGTAATCGTGGGTGGTTAGAATTTCAAGTGACAACAAATGTACAAAGAAGATGGTGACTTCATGAGTCTTTAGGCTAGACTTCGGTATCAAAGTTTATTGCTGACGTAGGTATTTTAAATACGCTTAATTATTCCAAAAATTCTTCCTGACTTTATAGTCGTCAGCCATGCACATATTCAGTTTCTGCAAAGCCTTATCACAGAATCGACTAGAGGGTAAAAGTTTTGTCCGTAGTTAGCTTAATATTATGTACTTAAATGTATCTAACAGCAAGATATTACTTATGAATTGAAAGTCGACAACGACGCGAGTAAATGTTAGTTTTCTAGTAGATACAAGATAATATACTTACCCTAATCTTGTAGACAGCTAGACTGCTTAAATTAACCGATAGCAGGGCCTGTCACTATCGGCTACTTTATAAACAAGCCTCTTACAGTCACATGGAGTTGTTATCATGATTCATAGTCAAGAAAAATTACTTTTTTTTTATAATGCATTAGCTATCATGCGCCCATTAGCATATTATAAGTAGGTATACCAACTTTCATATTTGTGTTGTGAACTAACTAATTTGTCTAGCCAGCGTGCGTATAGGTCCCAGCCCCAGGTATGTGTATGCACAAAGCTTTACTTTCGCGAAAAAAAGGGTAGGTAAGGTACCTACTACCTAGTTAAGTTTTCTTTCTGTTTTTTCAACCGACTTCAAAAAACGAGGAGGTTCTCAATTCGGTTGTATTTTTTTTTGTGTTTGTTAAGTACCTGATGTCTCAAAAACGGCTAGACCGATTTGAATTTTTTTTTTCTAGAGATGATATTATCTGCGAATATTCCCATAGACTGCATTTATGTGATGGGATACCTGTTTGATGTGATGGGATAATTAAATTATAAATTATCTAATATTGAGAATCGACAGTAGGTATCAGTTTAAAAGTGTTTTTTTTTAATTAGGAATTAATACAAAGACGAAATCAAAATCGGCTCAGTGATACTCGTAGCACGGTCGCGTATGTGGCTGTTGAGCACCAAAACGCGGGCTCATTAAATCGCACACAAAACAATTGTTTATGTTATCCCCAAATGCTTTTACCTGTGATGTCCTTTTGGGTACGTTTAGTTTTATGTTTGTAAAAGTATCCGCGACACAGCTTGAGAAATTTATAAAAAAAGAAAACAATTGTATGTGAACAGATAAAAAATCGTAAATAGGTACGCATAATTTAGGAAGGAAACTGGTTATTCGTTTACACCAAGTACCAAAAGAACCGGTTACAGACTTTTATTTACCATACAATCAGATATATTAACGACAACGCAATAACATATTTTTGTAAAATGTCCGCAAATAATTTGCATGTTTAATAGGAGATGGTCGAAAACGTGACAATGGAACATTCTTGAAGTTTGTACGTAAACAACGTTTTAACATCCGTTTATATTGCGCCGTGATAACTTAAAATAATTTTGTTCATAATTTGACAGTGACCGGTGGCTATTAAATTAATAGATACATGTAATTATTACGTCTTATTATTATCTTTTTTTAAGGCGCTTATGGCCTCCTTCATAGACTTTCACTTTATGCGGTCTGGTGCCTCCCTTATCCATCTGTTTCCCGTTGCACAAACTAGGACGTATGGACACCGTGTAAGGGGTCTCCCCACCTAGCGTCTTCCGGTATATAGTCGCCATTCCAGAACCTTGCTGCCTCAATGGCTGTTGGGACAAAATAGGATTGTAATAATCAATCAATCAATCAACTAGCCTATTGCAGTCCACTGCTGGACATATTTATGCCTCTCCCAATACACGCCACAGAACTCGGTCCTGCGCCTTCCGCATCCAATCCGACCCAGAGACCTTTATGAGGTCGTCGATTGTAATAATAATATTGGTCAACAGTAAAAAAAAATCGTTCAATCAAGTGAATATCCAGCTTATACCTTCGTATGTATCAATGTAGACAGAGCAAAGGAGATTTGTAAGGATCGTAGGACTTGGCGGTCAGTAATAAACTGTGGAATAGGACATCAGCTCATGTTTGTATTTTCATTGTTACACTTAAAACATTTTTAGCAGTATATTTTAATCATAAATATGACTGTGTGACATTTTCTGAGCATGGCTCACAACAAAAAGGCTGAATTAAAAAGGTGGGTAATAAAAAGATTTGTGATTCCGTGTCAATGAGTAATACGGTGCCTACTTGCTTTACAAAACGTAATCTAGTTTACACAAACCGTATTACTAATATCAATGATTGTAGTTTATTTATATTTGATATTTTATCTTGTTATAGGGTCTTTTGTAATATTATTGTTATGATGACCCTAAACATAATCTAGCTATGTAGTTACAGAAACTACTGTACCTTTCCACCTTAATATAGCAAGATTTTCACACTACTGCTTGGAGGTGGAATAAGCAGCTACAAGGGTGGTAGACGGTTTCTAATAAACATCACAATACCAGACTGTTGGACCTCGGTATTTACAAAGTTAAGTTTAGGCCCATGGGATGAGATAAGTTGGTAACACCATGTATTCTCACTACATTACCACACCAACAAAATGGTATTTACCTTTATTGAAATACCTAATCAAACAGCGTAGGTATAAGTATATCCTAATTCAACCTCCTTTATTATTCTACGAATCTTCTTATTCCTGGATCAATCACAGAACATAAATAAATGTAGATTAGTCTCGGATTAGATTTGATTTTAATTCAAGGAAACTGTCTATCTCGCCTAAGTTAATGTTTTAGTAATTTAGTGAGTTCGCAGTTCTTAATATTAATGTTGGATTCACGTTGTATTGTAATTAGATGTTTATCTGGGATGTTGCGAAATTCATGAGGTTACTCGATTATACTTAGATGTAGGCATTAGGGGTCCATATTGGCTCACCTAAAGTTCTTCATCCGAAAATGTTCTTCCTAACGATTTGTAATCCGAATGATCACTCTTCCTAAAATTTTAAATCCTAAAGTTTTTATTCATACTATTTGTATTGCTACCGGCGATGTTCATAACACTCATGTTTCCGAAAATCTTTATTAACAATATCGTTATGTAAATATATTTAAACTCCTAATGTTTTTTATCATAACGCTTTTATCCCTAAACATTTTCACCATAATATTTTCTCTCATACTCAGAAAGAAATATTTACCAAGTGAAAGTAAAAAAAAGTTTTGTTTTCCTACTATTTCTTGTGATTATAAAACAACTTTTTACATTTTTACATTAGACCATTTTTTTTTAAATTATTGTTTATTAAAATTATTAGAATATTTTTGTCTTAAATGAATGAAATCCATAAAACAGACTCGTTCACGGTTATGCTTATGGCCAGAGAGTTAGCCGTAACCGTAACTAATAAGCAAAGGACCAATTCGGTTCTGGGGTCACAGTTCTACCGTAACCTAAACCAATAATTATAAATAGGACCCATTTCTTTTCTGGATCTTGACTGAATGATTGGAGAGGGACTCTGGTTTTGCTCTGGTCTTTCGTATATTATGTTATACCTACATGTTGTCAACAAAGTTACGCAAAATTAATCTAAGTATATAATATTGATTATTATGAATAAAAAGAAATCTGAACAAAAAAGATATGACTTTAAATTATACTTAGTATAAACGATGGTTATGTTGAGAAAATATAGGAAAACAAATAATAGTATAATAGATGTTTATTGCTACTGAAATTATGAAGTTGAATGCTTCGGATTATTAACATTAGAGACAAAAAAAATTAGGAATTGCGATTGTTAGGATGAAAAATGTTAGGAAGAACATTTTCGGACTTCCAATTATAGGAGTTGAAATTTTAGGTGAACTTTGGCGCACTCAGGCATTAGTAGTCTCCTGATTGGATATTTATACATTTGTTTATGTAGTGATGGAGTATATTATGAGTGTACCTACTTATTATGTTTTTACCACATCCCTACATGTAGGGATAGTTACTTAGTATAGTTATGTAGGTATAGTAAGTAAGTTTGCTCTTATTAAGGCTGAGCGCACATTGGAGACTAGACTGTTTCAAGACTGACTTGCCTCATATAGACAAGTCTGTCTTAAAACTAAAACGAAACAGTTTTGACTACGATACGTAGCACACATAAAACAAAACTGTCTATCTGAGACAATATTGTCTATACGACGTTTTGTTCCAAGTGTGCGCATACTCATACATATTGTAAAGCAATAGTCTGTCTTAAGACTGTCGTGTTCCAAGTCTGCGCTCAGCCTAAGGCTGAGCGCACATTGGAGACTAGACTGTTTCAAGACTGACTTGCCTCATATAGACAAGTCTGTCTTAAAACTAAAACGAAACAGTTTTGACTACGATACGTAGCCACACATAAAACAAAACTGTCTATCTGAGACAATATTGTCTATACGACGTTTTGTTCCAAGTGTGCGCATATTCATACATATTGTAAAGCAATAGTCTGTCTTAAGACTGTCGTGTTCCAAGTCTGCGCTCAGCCTAAAGGTGTCATTGTGCTGTTTTCTTTAAGCTGCAACAAACTTTAACAAAGCATACTTATACAAACATTAAATAGGAAACACAGACAGTTACCTACCTCTTCACTGTGATACACAAAACATCGCGAAATTCTTACCCAAAATATAGATGGCTCACACACACTACCGTGATTTGAAACTGTCAACCAAGCTGATAGATAGTCTTGTAAACAACAGTTTCCAATAAAATCTAGTTCTAAGAGTACAGTTACGAGCACTAAAGTACCGCAAATTAAAATGTAGCTGTCGTAAGAAAGTTCTTGGAAAAGATTAACATTTCTAACTCAAAGGTTTACTTTGATATTCCATTGTTTGTTTAGTTACAGTAAAATCGATTTGTTACAGATTGTACAAAAATAATTGAACCCTCTATATGAGTAACATACATAATTACATACCTATGTTTTTTTGTTGCTGTAGATAGCCTGACCTAACTACCTTTTAAAGCGAAAATCCGTCAATCAAAGTTTTTCAGTGACATTCCTTAGGTGCCCCCTATGATACTATGGGTGGGGTGTTATCTTATCCTAGACCAATAATGACTAACAGAACAGGACATGTAGAAAGTATATTCTCCTGAACGCACGGACCATTTGATGTAGCTGTGAAAGTGAAAACAAAAAAAAATACCTAAAATCCTGATCGCGCTTTCTTAGCTGGCAGCTTCTAGGTACATATATCACATATTATTATATGAAATCGATATGTAATTTAAGGAAGTATAGATTTGCTCGCTTGATATTAGTTCATAAACTTGTATGTAATTGTGATTTGGAAAATGATTTACAAGAGAACCTTTGACCTACAAGTCAAATACTAGACTCTAGACAGATAATTCAAAGGTTCTGATAACATTTGTGACATTTTTATGGCACGAGTCTCGCAATAAACGTGTGATATACGATAATGTTGCCAATTGTATATTAGTTATCACAATATTACAAACAAAGAAAGCTTTAGGCGTCACAACAATGCATTCTAATGAGTCTGTAGGCGTATGAAACGTGAGATACATCTTAATAAATACCTCATAAGTCTAATTTAAACTTTATATTAACGTATTTAAGATTTAATATCATTTGTAAATATAAATACAGTTTATTCAAATCCATGTAAGGCTAACAAATGTTGAATATTATTGAATTCCAATCTTGTGTTTACGAATAGTTTTGTCTAAGCAAATAACGATTTTCAATAAGTTTACTTAGCATGAGTGTGAATGTTTAATAGACGAAGGTTTTGCTTGTGGTCATTTTACTACGTAGTTTTAATTTGTGTCGTTTTACGTAAACCACAACTATAAAATAAAACCTTACCTTGTTTCTGCTCACATTGTTGTATAAACTTGTGTCAATGGACCACATGATAATATGAAGCAAGTATTCTTTCTAAGCTCCACCTATAGTTGCCCATCTAATAACAATAAAATATTTTTGCACGCACAGACTTTCAGTATCATACAACTTTCCGTTATCTGGGACTTTTACCTCACGTAATATACCTACTTTTGATTAAGTACTTTGTAGACTCATAGCCCCGTAGTTTCACTAATTACCGTACTATTTCTTATTTAAAACCTTAACATTTACACCGTAGACGTTTGTTTTTTTTAACCTGGAACACTACGTTAGAGTTAGTGGGTGACTAAGGAGCGCAGGCCGTGAACTCTTTATGAGCATAGATAGTCTTTACTAGTGATGTCAGACTCTTACCTCCTTACTCATAAACGGCTCTTGAATTCTAGTCAATTGATTAGCTTAAATTCTGCGGTTTAGTTTAGAATAAGGTTGGTTTTGCTAATAAAAATCTCGCTAAACAGTGATTAAATTTAGGAGGCGTTTATGAGTAAGGGAGTTACTGACTAAACCCGGTGTAACTTTGCTTAGAAGGCTGTGGCAGTAGCGAAATTTCTTTCTGAAATAGTTAACAGTTATTCAAATTTCTTCAGCAGTGCTTTAAATTATTTTATTCAGTAAGAGTCTTCTATTCGTTTGTAGTATACTTCAATATGTCCTTTATCCATTATAATCATGATGAGAATATGTTTAGATCAAGTATTTATTATTAGAACAGATAAAGATTGATTTGTAGACGTATTGATTTGTGCATATTATATTTTGTATTCACAGCATGCAGTTATGACCTTAAGATAATGTGTAATTTGTTTGATTTTCCCTAATCACGGGGTTATCAACGGTGCAATGTAGCGCCACTGTAAATATTTGTAGGTATCTTCATTATTTTTGTAGTACATAATTGTAAATACAAAATATTATGACGAAACATTTTTAAATTATTCGTCATATTCTGGAATATCAAATACATTACCTACATTATACATATTTACATAGTCATACACAAAAACAGATAGCTACTCCGATCATCGGTTGCACTTACTTGAACTCTGGTTGCAATGTCGCTTTTATCATGGCACCGCATTCTTCGAGAGCGATCAGTCCTCTCCTAATCGCGCTAAGCAGCGTCCTTCCGAAACATGTTACACGGAAGGAAAGCTGCTGTACTGGTGGAATCTGTTCCCTGTTTCATCCACCAGCACAGCTGCTATTATAGCTAGCGGGCAGAGATCACTGCCAATGTCAGCACGAATGTTTTCTCTGAATCCATGCTGGAGTGTGTCCTAGAAGAAGTGATGGCATTTTGCCGTTTCCTGACATCATATTCGGGACCGATAAGATATACTACGCTGCTAAATGTCATAAAAGTAAATAAAACACTTGTAACACAAGTTAAAGTTCACATTAATACGGAGAAGTAGATATTTAATGTTTACAAACATAACACACGTGAAATTTTTTGTAAAGGAGAAATAAAAGTTACCTTCCTATCACTTCTGGCTTGACATTTGTATCACTGAAATAGTTTTATGCGCACGGTTGACCCCGTTCCCAACATTTTTATATCATCTGAGATAAAAAAAGATGCAGCAATAAAAATGATGACTTGATTGACTTCTTTATTTTATATATAGTTTATAAGTATGATTTGTTATATTTCACATCTCGAATTTATTTAGGCGCATTGTTTTTTTTTTAAATCCCATTTATTTAAAATAGCCATACATCGTATAGTAATTCGGCGCATTGTTTTGTCATTAAAAGATAAAAGTTGTGTGTTTGTATGTTTGTGACGTTGTAGGGGGTAATCTCTGGATCTTCTAAATCGATTTAAAAAATTATTTTAGTGTTGAATAGTCCATTTATCGGGGAGTGTCATAGGCTATATAGTATCACGCTATGACTAATAGAAGTGGAGCAGTAATGAAATATGCTGTGGAAATATGTCTAAAAAAGGGACGCGTTTTTTTCGACGCCCAACGAAGTGGGCACGCCGTGCCAGCTAGTATATTATAAATTGGTATGTACTTATGATGTGTTCCTTGCTTTTCTAAATTACTTGTTTACCAAAGCTTGTTTACAGTCTCAGTACAACAATTCTCCGATCGCGCAAGCAAATGGGATTCGTAACAGTGACTTTGGACAACAATATCATAATTCTTCCGCCAACTCGTCAAGACAACACTGTAGGCAGATAATGGGTACTGTAGCTGCAGTAGCATTCAATAGGGTGGTACTGTAGGTAGTAGTACATAACTGTTTTAGCGGGCAGGCCATGCTGAAAGTGGATCAGTGACCTAGAAAAGATAGCGGCTTTAGCGTGGTTAAGGTCAGCTTGAATACAGATAAAGTAAAAGGGCTTGAATAATTATTACTTTATTACATATTGTTACTCATGACTTGTCACGAAAATTTTATAGAAGTTAGAGTTTCATACTCGTAGTATTCTTATATAAAATTACATTTTATATAAGAATACTATGTAATATTAAGGGTGACTATGATGGAGCGACATAGTCATATTATTTCAAAGCTCCGTAAATAAAGATAAAAAAAGCATTTTTTTAGTGTAAGGTTTTGCACCAGAGCTGCAGAGGCGGACGTATTTTCGAATTCTTATCATCACAGCACATTATACAATGGATTCGAAATCGCCAACTTAGATACAATATTGTGGCTAGATGGCGCTGCGTGTGTAGTATAGTGTTATGATTTTATGAATGGTTATGAATAATACCTGTAAATGTATTCTTGCGATCTAATTGTTAAATAAACATTTATTTATAATAATTATCTCATGTCAGATGCAGATGCATAATTCGTTTTCTTGTAATCAACTACTGGCTGTAAATGAGCCCATATTCATCATAACAGCCCATTAATGTCCCTCTGCAGGGACGGGCCTCCTCCCGTGGCGGAGGGATATTTGGCCTACTAATACCAAGCTGGCCAGACGAATTGGTATAGGGTTTAATTTCAAGTTTTCCTTCTTTTTACTTCGTAAAGATAATATTCACGGTTAGTCCCTTAGTCGGTATTTACGACACCCATGGGATGAGATGGGGTGGTGCATATTGTATTCTTACTCCGGTACCACACGGACAAGTTGCCATTTTGATTGATTATTATATTTTATTTATGATAAGTTTTCCTTCTTTTGCCATAATCTGCTACTTTTCCCCTTTAAATGAAATAAAATAAATGTTACTACACCAATAGAGATGGAGTGGTAACACCATTTAATCTTACTACATCACTATATGTATTCTTACGCAGTACAAAATTGCACTCAAAATCTATTAGCAAAATACATTTGGAAGCGTAATGTAATAATATAATATTATTACGCAAAACGTAGTTTAGTGCCCTGAGCAGGGCAGGCTGTTGCTGGCAACACAACGCGGTCATGGCCGGTTGTCGCACCGACTGACGTTGTCGACTTGTCGGCACTGAGCGGACGCTACTTAAGACCTAGCGCACACTGAGGCAAAGAAACGTCCGATTTACTGCGTTTGGGAATCCTTGTAACTATAAAAGCCAAAGTATGTAAGTATTAATGTTTGTTACTGTTTCACCTGAAAAGCACTAAATCGACATAACTTTAAAATAAATAATGTTACTCTTATTTGACTACACGATGTTTGCTACTATTTTACGTAAAAACTACTTAATAAATGTCTAACAAACTTTAGAATAACATAGCTTAAACATAAGAATAACACATAGACTGTAATTTATGAAGATACTAGCTGACGCCCGCGGCTTCACCCGCGTGGTATAGGTAGCTTAAATGTTATTCTACATCCTAAGCTAACAAATTCCAAATTTCATCAAAATCCGGCCAGCAGTTTTTGCGTGAAAGAGTAACAAACATCCATCAATCCAGAGTGCTATGTTGGTCCCGACTCCCGCACAAGACCGCACAAGGTGGCAATATTTGGAGGAGACCTATGTGGACGTCAATTAGCTGATATGATGATGATGAATTATTTTGTTTCTTGAATGTGTTATCAAAGCAGATGGTGATTTATTTGCAACAGTTATCTTATGTCTAATGACGTCGTTTTTCGTTATCCAAAAGGTCAGTGCATGATAAATGGAAAGATAAAATGAACCTTATATGTTTAGTACTGATTAGGTAATATAGATCTACATTACTGCTTAGTCGCACATTTCTGTCTGCGAAATGTTATCGTATCATGAAGCTTTTGATAAAAAGAAATACAAATACCCACGCATTAATGAGACAAAACATGCATTAATAATCTTTAGAGACCACACTAATTCGTGTGATTTCGTATTTTATGTTTTCATATATCTACGTGTGGCGACGGAGTAAGAATACAGTGTGTCACCAGCTCACCACCCCATCTCATCCCATGGGTGTCGTAAAAACCGACTAAGGGACTATCCGTGAATATTATCTTTACGTAATAAAAAGATGGAAAACTTGAAATTGAACCCTATCCAAATCCGTTTGGCCAGCGTGGTATTAGTAGGGCAAGTATCCATATTAATGGGCTGTAATGATGCTATAATGGTAAATGTTTATCTTTTATCCTTACCTCATAGTAAGTTAGAGAACGAAGCTCTAAGAAGCGGTTTCTGTTCTATGATGGATGAAAAACACGCTGGCCAGGATTTGGTATAGGTCTTTACTCAAGTTTTACTGATTTGAAATTATTCTGCATTTGCTCAATTTCGTCGACTGTTACGACAACCATGGGATGAAAAGAATTAGTCCCCATACATAGTTATGCAGCGAGTTAAATTTTCTATCAACGTTTTTGTGTTCCTGTGAACGTTGATCTTTACATGTTTACTACCAATCAGATAACCACACCACCTATTAGTTAGTACCGAAGGAATATCTACATCGCAGATTTGTGCTAATGATATCAGTTTATGCACTATTATATCGATAATACTCATCTTATTTCTAGAATACGAATATCGTATAGCCAAAGTTTATGGAACATTAGCTAGCTGGAACATCGAACAGCAGTTTTTAGGCAATATCAATTTTTTGATGTTTAGCACATCTACATAACGGTTTTTATTAATTCCAGTAATTTTTAGTAGTAAGTAGTAAGTCTCTCCGTGTGGTGACGGAATAAGAATACAATATATCACCACCCCATCTCATCCCATGGGTGTCGTAAAAATCGACTAGGGGACTATCCGTGAATATTATCTTTACGAAATAAAAAGAAGGAAAACTTGAAATTAAACCCTATACCTACCAATCCGTCTGGCCATCGTGGTATTAGTAGGCCATGTATCCCTCCGTCATGGGAGGAGGACCGTCCCTGGAGTGGGACATTAATGGGCTGTTATGATGATGATAGCCAAAGTTTATGCATCGTTGTTAGCTAGCTGGAACATTGAACATTGTCATAGGAATTTTTTGATGTTCAGCACATCTACATAACGGTTATTATTAATTCCAGTAATTTTTACGGGTTAAAGTTTTGTTATGCAATTAAATCTATTCGGTTGGGATTGGTTTCTCTGAAGTCTGCCGTATTGAGTAAAAATCAATTCATGTTCGTGTTGTTACGAACTGAAGCAGTAAAACATGAGGTAACTCCTATACAATAATTTTATGGGGTGTTCAAATTATTGTCTTGCATAGGTTTTAAACCTTAATGTCGGTCCGTGGCGCTGCCCACCGAGGTAAAAACAAACTGTCTCGGGTTCGATTCCCGCTCAATGCAAATCTTTGTGTGCATTAACATGATTGTTTGCTTTGGTCTGAGTGTTTTCTATGTATAATATGTATGTATTTACAACCTAGTACCCATAGTAAAAGCTCTGTTTAGTTTGGGAGTAGGTGGGAATGTGTGAGGATTATTTATTTAAAATTCACTTAAAGCGATACATACTGGTATACTTTAAAAAGTCAAACTATAATCATTTCTATATTCACTCATTCTATAGTTGATCTAGAAGCCTTATAGTAAGAATGTTGATCGATTTTAATCTAATATTTGTATTGGTGTTAATGTTATTAAAATTACTGATTTTATAGTTTATTTATGTATTTGAAGGCGTAAATATTTCATTTATCTTTGATATATTTTGACGACCTCTGTGACGCAGTCGGTATAGTACATGGCTGCTACGCAGAGGTCTCTGGTTCGATTCCCGCTCAATGCAAATCTTTGTGTGCATGAACATGATTGTTTGCATTGGTCTGAGTGTTTTCTATGTATAATATGTATTTATTTAAGTACAAAAAAAAAGTATTTAAGTATGTTTATCCGTTTTCTAGTACCCATAGTTCAAGCTTTGCTTAGTTTGGGACTAGGTGGGGCGCTGTGTGAATGTGTGAGGATTATTTATTATTAATTTATTTATATGAATTACATTCTATCTATCCGAGCTCTGCAGCAGCTGACGCTCCAATAGGCTTAGGGCCAGATTCAGAGACCGCACTTTGTTTTTACTTTAGCAAAGTCTAGTTATTATCTCTGAATTTGAACAACATTAAAGTAATTTTTCGCATGAAAAAGTTTACTTTCATTATTTATTACTACAAAGTAAACTTTTCATGCGAAAAGATTACTTTAATGTTGTTCAAATTCAGAGATAATAACTAGACTTTGCTAAAGTAAAGTCAAAGTGCGGTCTCTGAATCTGGCCCTTAGTATCTCTTCTTTATTGCTGGAGGTTATATTGTTTTTGTTTTCGTAGATGTACTATCTACGAACTATCCTATAGATGTCGGTCCTAAATTAATTCGGTTTTAAATTTATTTTATTGTATGTTTTTCGTTTGTGCAACAAAATAAAAAAAATCTTTCTTTCTTTTTCTTTCTATCGGATACAGATCGGAGGATAAGCCCTAGAATGAGATGTAGGTATTCTAATCCACAGTTACCACACGGAAAAATGATAATTTAAACTATTTATCCACGTGGAGATGATAAAGACCGGTGAGATCAGTCGTGGCCCTCGTTCCTAAAATGAATGTGACAAACTAAAAAGTGGTGAAACACGTAAAAAAAAATTGGCAAACATTGTATTCTTCCTTGAAACTCTATGTTCGCTATGATGCGCACTCATTTCTTCGAATATCCAAAATTAGATAGTTACTATAGTTGTTTTAACTCGACTAATACTTCTGGGTTTTTTTAGTTTAGTATAATGTAAATATGAAATTCGTATCGATTTTGCTATGTTTAAAAATCCGAACATTTATAAGTACAAAGTATAATATGCAATTTCATTTTTTGCTTTAAAAACCAAATTTCATCACCAAATTAGATGTAATTTCTGAAGAATCGACTAGTAATTATAAGTTCTTAGTTTATTTTAACTTAGTTTTCAGTACATGGAGGAGGCGTCCATAAGTGCACGTCCATTGGCTAACATAATGAGGATGACGCAGAAAAGAGGTGGTGACACTTATATTGTTAACGCTTCACATACGTTTCTATGTATAATATACTTTATTGATCGAATACCATAGTACTCATAGTTTATATTAACGTAAATAAATATGTACTTATGTATACAAAATATTTTATGTTAACACTCAAAGGAAAATAACTAACGGCATCTCAAGGATTCCATAATCGTTCGGATTTTTTTAATAATACGTTTGCAATAACAACAAAATTATGGTGATATATTTTTTGACGGAATAACAATCTTAATAATAAGTGCCGGAAACGTTTACATTTTAAACGTTATATTATCAAACTGGTTCAAAGTCAAAAGCTAAGTCAAATTGTTATAATTATTGACAATGTATTGGTAGCGGGTTCAATCATCGCACAAATCAAACATTAGATCAAATTGTGTTACAGATTACTAAATAGTGATGTTGTTTAGTTTTTGCAACTTTTTGTAAAATTTTCTTTTGAAGTTTGAATTTTTCCTGTGACGCACCTTCTTTTTTGTAAATAAGAAATACTTAGTAAATAGGGGTCACTATCATATCGTCTTAAACGCAACTGGTAGAAGTAGCATGTGGTCTAAAACGCAGATGGTCTTACTATCATCTCGTCTTAAAGGCAACTGGTAGAAGTAGCATTTGGTCTAAAACGCAGCTGGTCTTACTATCATCTCGTCTTAAACGCAACTGGTAGCAGTAGCATGTGGTCTAAAACGCTGCTGGTCTCAGTATCATCTCGTCTTAAACTCAACTGGCCTTAAACCTCTAAATATGTTTCTAGAGTGGTAACATAATACGTAAAAAGAAATTCATGGGAACCGCTGTCGCCAAAAAACAAATAAACACACAAATAAACTATGTACTAACAAAAAAATAACATATTCGTAGTACGTTAGAGTAACTTAGATAAATCAGTTAAATAAGTTTAAAGGTATATTAATCTGTGTAGACTTTTGAGTCCCTGTTCATCATCATCATACCAGCCCATTAATGTCCCACTGCAGGGACGGGCCTCCAGCTGATCCTACATCTGGGAGTAAACCTTCATAAACTATAAATAGAAGTTATTTTGCTGTAGCGCACAAAGAATTATATGACGTTTTGTAATCTAGATATAAATTCAATTTTCGAGTTAATTTCGCCGTCGTCGATAGATGGCGGTTTTTGCAGTTCTGGCAACTTTAACATGTTGTTCATCAAGGTCATATTCGCGTTATGTTTTACCGTTAGCGACAAGTTACGCGTACCAAAGGGTATTAGTGACACGCTTACCACGCCTACTTAGCACTTCCACTTGATTATTTCTTCCGTGGTTTTGCCAGGAAGGTTTAGTAGGTATTGTTAATACTGGCTACTTAAGATTATAAGTAGTTATGGCATTGTCATTTAAATATTGTCATCCTATTATTTCAATTTTCTCTAAAGAGTTTAAGATTAATACTTAAAGTAATGAGATTGAGATTTTACGACTGTCTTTTGTTTTGACAGATTTCTTTTGCTTTTTTTAATAACAATAAATATGCAACTTTTTTCCGTTTTTCTGATATTATTTATCTAATTTAATTGTACATCTGCCGTTTTAAGTATTTGCTATTACCAGACAATTACGGGTTGTGCCCTTGGCATTTCAGACCAGTTGCGTTTTAGACGACATGAATTTTAGACTAACTCCGTTTTAGACCAGTTGCGTTTCAGGCGACTTGTATTTTTAGACTAATTGATATTTAGACCAGCTGCGTTTTAGACCAGTAGCGTTTTAGACAAGATGCGTTTTATACCCAGTGACCAGCTGCGTTTTAGACCAAATGCTACTTCTACCAGTTGCGTTTAAGACGATATGATAGTGACCCGTAAATAGTTAGTACTTACATCACAAGGAAATATATAGTTTCAAGTAGGTATGTAAAAGTATTCGCAACGTATAGGGCCGTACCTACAGAAATATGAATAAAATACTTACTTAGTATGTATGTTCTGTTATCTATGGTTCGAACTCTATTGTAGAGTGTTTTTGTAAAGCGTTTGGAAAAAAGTATCATATTAGTTGTGTACTCATAGTCTCATAGCTTAAGTTTTGAAACTAAATGGCTATGTAGTAGTGGCGAAGTGTCCATATAACTCGATTCCTACCGGCTTACCTTTGCAAAAACCGCTTAGCATTGTCTATTAATCAATTATAAATCAATGACGCAACATCCACTCAATACAAAATAATATAAAACAAAAAAGTATTCTCTTACGTAAATCGCAATAATAATTACAGTAATAATAATTTTCAATATAATTATTTACGTACTCATAACGCCATCTTGTAATTAAAGGTTGTCAACTAACAACTTGTTATGGTTCAGTCAGAGAGTACTTAAAGCGCGCATGCGCGGAGCGCAGTAAGCCGGTCGCGAAATTAGGAATCCAGTACAACAGACTGTACGGAAATCGTACGGTCACGTGACACTTTGTATTCGTCGATCTAAGGTACCATATAAGCCGGTGGCCATCGGCTTATGACAAGGATAAAAGATACAACTACAACATTGCGAGAGCGAGAAAGCACTATTGCAACCAGTGGACCGACCAATTGTAACGAAGTTTCATTTCATTTCACGTTAAGTACTTAATTTGCCATTGACATTCCTTTGTTTTTATCAATTATTTAAATCTGATAGAAATCAGCCTTTCTTCTGAATTTTTAGTTTTTAATTATATTTATTTGTTTTTATATTTTTATACGGCTTGCGTCTTGACTTTGGCAGAATCATCGGTAAACGATAGGACCATTTGAAGAAAAAACAGATATTTGTATTTATTTTCTGCAAATAGGTTATAAAATTCGCTTTCTTGTTTAAAGTAGTAAAATTTGTATGTTTAATTATTTATGATTGTGTATTATGTGTTGTGCATTGGTTGACTTTATTTTTGTCGTAGTGCGTTGGGATCCTATGGAATATTTTTGTAAGTACTTGTTTGTATTGTTTTCAGCAAATTTAATAGTTTGTTGTTATAAGGGACAGGTTAATAGTGTTATATTATATTGACTATCCTATTATGTGATGTGCGATAAAACATCATTCTCGAAATTGAATTATAAATATAAGAAACGCCGGCGCTGTGGATTTACGAAACATTTTAATACAATTATCTCATTTCGATACGTATAAGTAAGTGGCTTACAGACAGTATTCTCAGATTCTAAAAGTAAGTAAGTAGGTATGTAGAATCATTTAGGATATAGCAATATAAACAATTAATCTAATTGATCAAAGAAGTCTTCCAAACAGAGAAACATTTTCGTATTTTAAGTTTATGAGTTCGGGACAACTAGGTAAAATCGAAACATTTTCTCACGAATACCTATGAACTACAGAATAATAGTAATATAAAGTAGAACAAAAGTCCACGGAATCTTCGGCTTCCCTTTTATAAAAATCCACCCTTCGCCACTGCTATGTAGGTAAGCGAATTATTATATTATTATAGACATAAAAACATTCTCGGCCTTGTTCTTTAACCGTATTAACCGGCTACATTGTAATGTATCGATGTTAGTATTGCAGTACATAGGCGACAGGTTCTAACGTTAGCTAGAACTATCTCACCCTATGGCGGTTATACGGTACACTGCCCTTCTTTCACCTTCGACTCTAGAGAACCTTGAACACGATCGACCTGCACGCCCTGACGTGAACTGCAATTGTAACTAATTGTCAGAACAATTGCTTAATTATTAAGTTGAAAGTTGTTTTAAATTAAATTAACTAGCTCTTTTTCTATGCTATTAATTACCTACTAATTATCCTGGCCGTAAAAAAGATAAAATAATAAAAAAAATACATTTGAATATGGAATCTGTCATTCTAATATGAATATTCGTTGCGTTTTTAAATTTTAGCGCCAATATGTAAAATGGAGAGAACCGAATTGCCGCAATTTTTTTAAATAAAATAGGTATGTACCTAAGCTTTCTATAGATAAGTGGATAGAAACTGCTTTTCGCTGATATAACGAAGTATTAATAATAAGATTCGATATAAGTATAGTTGATAATAATGTTATGATGAAAGGAAGAATCTGATCTTTAGCTATGTAAGCAAGTTGTACAGTCAGCCCCAAAAGTCGCTGAACACATTTTAAATTCCAAAACTGCTGAACACTAAAAGTGCCATAAGTCAGTGTCGCGGGTATTTCAGAAGTATCTGAACACTAGTATTTCAAAAGTAGCTGAACACTAGTGTTCCAAAAGTAGCTGAACACTAGTGTCTATTATGATTACCTACTCGTTGGAATAGATACATAATTTCAAAACAATTCACTGAGATTCGATAGCCTAGGGTATAGAACACTCGACTTTGATGAAGTAGACGTGCGTTCGAAACCGGGTTGTGCCAAGTATTTTTTTTGGTTTTTTATTTTTTATTTATTGTATTTTATCTAAAAAAAAAACAAGTAACTTAAATTCACCGTCACTGTTCACAGGTATTTTAATAAAGTTAAAATATTATTTTTAATTTTTAATTGAAAATTAAATAGTATTTTTATTTAATTTTTAATTTAATGAAGAGTGATCATTATGACTTTAAATTGTATGAGAAACATTTTCGGAGATTCGATGATATGAGTTGAAATGTTATGTAAGAAGAAGCGCTCCCTGTTGTGCGACATTGAACTTAATAGTTTTATGACATGCAACTAAAATTAAGTCTAGAGGTGATAAAGCCATTTAATTAATTAATTAATTAATTAATTTAATTGTCGAATATACATTTTTTTCGTAAACGAAGTCGCGGGTTACAGCTTGTATTGAATAATAATAGTAGAAAACAAAATAAGAAAAAATAAAAAAAACACAAAAAGTAATCCGTTCCTCAGGATGGAACCAGAGCTGTTTTCTTTTCACCTAAGCTCTATACAAGCAAAGCTATCGTGTTGACAACTGTTTTGATGAAATTGTTAATGTAGTATTCCGCTTTGAAATTGGCTTGACTTTTGTCTACTGTCAAAATCACTCACTACAACTACACTGAAACTCGACCGCAGATGAGCGACGCAGCGGGCGACGTTGCCGTTCAGTCATGCGCGGCTCCCGTATACTGCACGAGTTGGCAACATCGATACTTCTGAAATACCCGCGACACTGACTTATGGCACTTTAAGTGTTCAGCAGTTTTGGAATTTAAAATGTGTTCAGCGACTTTTGGGGCTGACTAATAACATCACACCTACGTATTGAAAGGCTGCATTTAATTAACTGGCAACAGTAATAGATATTTATATATTTTATTCAATGAGGCTATTGTAGTTTTTTCTCACCAATTATAATTTTAATAATTAAGGTAAATTTATGAATATAAAAATGCTTGTCCTGGCAGTTTGATTATGGACAGCCTATAAGCCTCATTGATTAGGAAATATTGTCAGTTGAACTATAAATAATAAATGCCTACTTTATACATTTGACCAATAAGGATGTCAATTAAAGGACTTCGGTTGCATTCGAAAAAAGTTACATGTAAATATGTAACTTTAAAAGGTGAAAGCTTAAATTAAAATAAAATAAATTCTATAACAACTTCTGATTGCAAATTAAATGACACAAAATACAGGGAACAATGGTGTTTTGTAAGTCAGCTCCTAGCTAGAAACGATAACTACATGTTTCAGCGTTTTTCAGAACACTATTTACCTATATTCGCTCGAGTAAGTACCCACGAGCAAAGCCGAGGGCAACTAGTTACTAATACTTTCGTATGCCTAAACCTTTCCTTTTTT
This sequence comes from Schrankia costaestrigalis, assembly GCA_905475405.1. Classification (NCBI taxonomy): domain Eukaryota; kingdom Metazoa; phylum Arthropoda; class Insecta; order Lepidoptera; family Erebidae; genus Schrankia; species Schrankia costaestrigalis. Next base: position 18,039,532 of record FR997829.1, on the reverse strand, counting down.
TATGTGTAATTTAATTAAATAATTAACATTGTATCGTTAAGGTGAAGGCCGTACCACAAAACAGATGGCTACAGAAGTCAATTACTGTCGTCAACTTTGAGTTTAGTCAACACAAAATATACTTTACTTAGTTGTTTGATTCGATCAAGAAAAACGGAGTATAATGATAATATTCCTCACAAATTAATACAATGCCATATATCGTTCTAATTATTAGTCTAGGCGAAAAAAAAAGTACCTAAGTATGTTTATCCGATGCCTAGTACCCACATTACAAGCTTTGCTGAGTTTGGGACTAGCTTTGTGTAAGGAAGTGAGGATATTAGTAGGTACAGTATTATCACTGAAAAACCTTGCAGAATTGGTGCTCGCATTATTCTCTACCTATCTGAGATACTGTGTCAGTTTGAGCAGTAATTGTGTCAGTTTGAGTGTGTGTATGTGCTCGAGCACGTCCGTGAATATTATCTTTACGAAATAAACAGAAGGAAAACTTGAAATTAAACCCTATACCAATCCGTCTGGCCAGCGTGGTATTAGAAGGTCAAGTATCCCTCCGTCATGGGAGGATGCCCGTCCCTGCAGTGGGCTTTTATGATGATGATGATGTGCTCGAGCGAACTTTTTAATGTAGCTTTTTCTGTATATTCTGAAGTATATCTCTGTAATGTTCCCATAGAACCTACCTATTGTCAACTACATTACAATAACACATTTAATTGTTCCTAATGATGATTTTAAATAAGAACTCGTACGTCATTGAATGCTCAGTTTGGCACGTGCATAGAAACTCACAGACACTTTTAAGATTATTCAGCTTTCATGCTTATCGTTGTCCTACAGCATTGCTTAAGGTATTAAGAAGGAAACGTTCTAAAAAAGATAATCGCTACTGGAATATCACTAATAACGCATTGCATAATATTTGCCAAAATGTTGAGAATGCTGCCACTAAACGAGGTCGTGTACATCCCATCAACATCTACTGTCTTCCAATTTACAATTTTGCATCACGTTGCCATTTATCCACTCCAGATTGATGTTGACCACGATCATAAGACATCAGGGACAGACCTCAAAGAAAGAGAGGCAGAGAGAGTTAAGATTAGCAGAATAAACGTCTCAAATTTACAACATTAGCATAGAGTCGTAAACCATCATATATTCATACTACGTTCCGAAAAGCCCTATTCAATAGCATTTAATAAAACATTTTCAAATGAAAATGCCAAGCTATTAGCCAATTTTAAGGTGCGATTACAACCTAAGTACCCTAACTGGAAACACCATTAATGGAAATTTCTGTTTGGTATTCTGTACCGGTCACGTACTAATGTACTACGCATAATGTTTAGGGCATAGCGTGCTCTACGCAGTTACCAAATAGTTTGTTATTTAGTGGCAGAATGTTTACTGTGTTTTTGTGCTTTAAAAAAAGTTGTTTTGTTTTTTTTTGTAGAGGTTGGCATAAATTTGCGAATGGCGTCGATTCTAGTGTTACGTGCCTGTTTATTAAATTTAGTTTTTCGCGTTTATTTTGTTGTTTCTTTACAGCTTTCTGCTGATTGAGGTTCTTGCAGATATTCTCGGCTTCTTTTCCGAAAATTCATCATCGTCTTTTATAGTCAGTTCTTATGACATTCATGACATGAGATCGAGATCTATATGGCTTTAATTATAAACCCAAATGTATTCTTACTCCATCTACTGAAGACCACATGCGCGGTAGAGAATTTATTTTGCATACAGGCAAGACATAAACTGGCTAACTTGCTGCAATTCACATTCAAGTTGGAGTAAAAACTTCTTGGTTTTACATTAAATAGTAGTTCATTCAATTTAGTAAATATGTTTAGATAGTAGAACATAATAGGGCCCTTTTGTACCATAACATTTACCTTGGGTGACCAATTATGTAAAGAACTGCGTAGTAACTGGTACTTACCTATTTCTTTTACTTTTCCGGCAGTGTATACGTTGTTATTTTTTTTTAACCACAGAAATGACAAGCAGAAGATAAATTACCTTGGCATTTGTAATCTGTGTAATTAGGTTAGAGGAAACACTGTTTCTCTGGCTTTTTACGAGTACGTCAATGTTCTTGGTTTGTTTTAATTATTTGGCAGATTTATTTTAAACGATTACGTGTAGGAACAGTTCAACAATCTACGAGGTTTTTGAACTATAGTATGGGAATGTAGCAATGATTTTGGGGATATAAAGTGTAAAAGATTTTAGGACTATTATAATACTATTATTCTGGTTCTAGTTAAAAAAGACAACTCCCGCACTAGGGATCATTTCCTGTGTCGCGGGGACCTTTTACAAACATCAATTAACGGACACAAAGAACACCCAGACCAGGACAATAATTTGTGGATCTCACATTATAGTTGCATTAGATGAATCAAAGCGTTTTTTTTAATTGGCCTACTAGAATGAATCTATGGTGCCTGATGTTAAGCATCCATTAGAGTCCAAGAATGGCAAGGAGGACAGCGTTCGTTGGAATCGCCCAATTATTATTATGATAAAAAATTTAATCGTTCAATGGTCCTTATAAACGACTAGCTGACCCGTGACCACTTCGTTGGGCGGCGAAAAAAACGCGTCCGCGTCCGTTTTTTAAACATATTTCATTACTGCTCCACTCCTATTAGTCATAGCGTGATACTATACATATAGCTTAGGACACTCCCTGATGAATAGACTATTCAACACAGAAAGAATTTTTAAATAGGTTCAATAGATCCATAGATTACCCCCTACAACGTCACAAACACACAAACTTTACCTCTTTATAATATTAGTATAGATAAAGCTGGTTAAACAATTTCGGCAAAGTTATTCCATAGATGACAGTGGTCTTTCTGTTTAGGGTCTCCGTGCTTCGGAGGACAAGAAAATAGGGCCCAGGTGTCGTCTGAACAATAAAGAAGAAGACCAGACGGAAAATGTCTCTTTCCATGAAGTAATGGTCATCATCATCAGGCTTCCTCCAGTGACGGAGGGATACTTGGCCTACTAATACCACGCTGGCCAGACGGATTGGTATAGGGTTTAATTTAAGTTTTCCTTCTTTTTATTTCGTAAAAATAATATCCCTTAGTCGGTTTTTACGACACCCATGAGATGAGATAGGGAGGTGACATTTGTATCTATAATATACGAGTATATTAAATAATTTATTCAACATTTACTGACCTATAAATACAAATGTAAAAATAAACATCGTAAGATGTTAATTAAATTGAACAAATATGGACAATATGGAGTGCTGGCAAGGCCGTTATGTTCTTAACAAACATCAAAGGCAATAATATCGAATACCATTGGACACAGCAACACATCAAGTTAAACATTTTCATTTGAAATTGTGTCTTATTTCAAGGTATTAAGGTACATGAGTGTCTAGCTTGATTAGTTGCTGTGTGTACATATAAGTAAAATATTTAGTATCATCGTGTTTGGTGAACTATGAACATAATAAATTAACGCTATTTTTACTTTTTATAGGTATCGTAAAAGTCGTGTGCAAAAATCTCAAAATACACCTTATTTGGCGTAATCTGTAGAGTTGTAGTTGTAATACAGCTGGTTTGGGTTCAATTCTCTTGCAATGTTAATCTTTATGTGGTGTTTGTTTGTATCCATAACTATGATTTTCATAACAAACTATTATTGCCATTTGTGCAACCCATAGTTAAAGCTTGGTTTAGTTTAGTACTTCGTGACGTTTTAAGAATCTGTTTAAAATTCAAAATAAATTCAAAAATATTACAATGCCTATGTTTTCATTTTAATAACAACATGAATAATTTAAAATTCGCAACCATATTCTGAAACTCCACATAATACATACAGATAGTATACAATGTGTATTATTTACTTTTTACGTTTACCTTCGTGACCAAGTAGTTTATGGCCTCAGTAACTAGGGCACTAACCTATTCCCTTCATTTAAAATTCAAACAAACTCTCTAACATGCAAACATGGAGATTTTCTATGCAATAAACCGTTCTTTGTCGTCATTCTTTTACTTATTCGATTGTTTATGGGTTAGTGGTTAGATAGAGCTATAGAATACCTTCTACTAGCTGCCAACGGGCTACCTTTTAACGGGCCTGGAGCGTCAAACAAAAACACCTTTGTATGATATGGCTACATACAGAAAGTACAACATATAACGTACAAACATTTGACGTCCTCTATGGCGTAGTGGTTATATAACATGACTGCTACGCAGAGGTCTCGGGTTCGATTCCCGCTCAATGCAAATCTTTGTGTGCATGAACATGATTGTTTGCATTGGTCTGGGTGTTTTCTATGTATAATATATTTACAAGAAAAAAGTATTTAAGTATGTTTATCCGTTGTCTAGTACCCATAGTATAAGCTCTGCTTAGTTTGGGACTAGATGGCATTGTGTGAATGAGTGAGGAATATTATTTATTTATAGAAGTCGCTATACGTAGAAAGCACGTTTCTACCAAAGTACATACGTACCTCACTCCCTATTAACGACCTTCCGACTAGTGCCGCAATCTGGAAGCCATCTAAGAACCCATCTCATCTCGTGGGTGTTATAAAAAGGGTAAGTTCAAATATCTCTACGAAAACGAGAAGAAAAGCTTGTTTATAAATCCTTTACCAGTCCATCTGGCTCTAATCAGCATTTTGTATTCTATTGGTTACATTTTTCCTTCGTGATGTGCTCGTCCATGAAAGTGATGTAACTTTTAGTACGGCAATGAATTACTTTCAAATTAAAAAAATATAATTATACATCTGTTCTCCGTTATCCAAATAATACTATAAATAACTCATTTAATGTAAAATTAAGAGCAAAAGGATACAGTTCTTTATCATTGACAGCTTCATTTAATTACTATATTGCGTCAGAAAATATGATGCAATTAGTATAGTCCCTGTTCTATATTGCACCAAACGCTAGGGTGACGAAATATGCAGTAACTACGGGGGTACTCTCAACATAGAACATACTGATGGTAAGAAAACAAGAAGGTAAGTACTTAATACTAGAAAGAAAGAAAGTATTTATTGAACAAACTACACTACAGTCAGTCTACTCGCGACCATGGCTGGTGTAACCTGGCCGAAACGTCGAGCGGCTCAAGGTAAATAATTAGTGTTTACTAAAATCTATACGCGTTAATACCCGATAATATTATTATTATTATAATAATAAAATGAAACGCGAAAGTTTTAAAGTTAAAACTACATTACACTATTGATCTTTTTTTTATCAGCGGTTAAGTTCTCCTGGGTTTAGGTGCACTAGTGATGTCAGTCTTTCTAAGATCACATTGGTCTACTGACTAAAAGGACAACGACTGTAATGTTCAAGTGCAATAGATAAACAACTATCATCATCATCATCATATCACTAATGTACGACCACTGCTGGACAAAGGCCTCCTCTAAATATCTCCACCGGTCGGCCCTGTGCCTCCCTCCTATTAGCCTCTATGTCATCATAATCATACCAGACCATTAATGTCCTACTGCAGGGAAGGTCCTCTTCACGGGACGGAGGGATACTTGGCCTACTAATACCACGCCGGTCAGGCCGGCGGATTGGTATAGGGTTTAATTTCAAGTTTTCCTCCTTTTTATTTCGTAAAGATAATATTCACGGATAGTCCCTCGGTTTTTACGACACCTATGGGATGAGATGGGGTGGTGACATATTGTATTCTTACTCCATCACCACACAGAGAATCCTGTAAGCTTCTATGTAGGTATATATATGTATGTCATCATCATCACATATCAACCATAAGACGTCTACTACTGATCTCTTTCAAACGTTTCTATCGTCCACCGTACCTCCATCATCCATTGGTTATCCTCAAACTTGACCAGATCGTTGGATTGTTTTGTTAGGTCGCCAATGATGTTGGTATTATTAACATCCACCATCAACATAAAATACTTATAAACATGTTTTTCTATAGCTCTATAATCCGTCCTTCGGAGTTTGGACTTAGAGGGCGTTATGCGTGATAATATTTAACAATATTTATCACAAGAATAATAAAATTGTTGCGAAGACGCCAATACGTCTACACGCGCGTCACAAAGAGCCATGACACAACAAGATCAATGCATTTCATCACAAAGATATGGCGGGACGTCCATATTGAATAATCGTTTCACTAATTTACATAAAGAATGTTCTAGAAGTTTTCGTTGATGTACCTATTGTAAACGAAATAAACGATGATGTATTTTAGTAGCGTTTTATAAGTATGAATAATATTTTGACGCCATCATTGGCATTGTCATGGATATAAATGACTGCAGCGCAGGAGTTCCCGGTTTACGAAAGATTTTTGCGATCTGCGTAATGGTCCCGAGACAATGATTCCAGAGACTTTTGGTATAATGATGAATGTAATGTATTTTACATTCCATAATCCTTTTTTTTTTCTTTTTAAATTATCGATGACCTCTGTGACGTAGTGGTTATATAACATGACTGCTACGTAGAGGTCTCGGGTGCGATTCCCGCTCAATGCCGATATTTGTGTGCATGAACATGATTATTTGCATTGGTCTAAGTGTTTCTATGTACTTACATATAATATGTATATATTTACAAAAAAAAGTATATACGTATTAATATCCGTTGTTCTGTTATATGGGTAACACAAGCAAGTTAAGCTTAGCTTACTTTGGCAACAGATGGTGCTGTGTAGAGATGTCCGTGAATTTTGTTGGTCTCAAAGGCAGCTAGGCGGTCTAAATGAGTAGACCTGTTTCTAAGAATGTGCGGCAATATTTGAGTACGAACACACTTGTAGGTGACCAGGTGTTATCAATGTAGAACCACCTGTAAAGGTGATGTCTTAGAAAAATAAATAAGTACACATAAAATAAACTTTCAATTACGCAGATATTAAAGTATGATGTAACATAATAACATGAAAAGAAAACAACATAAACACCGGAACCAGAATCACCATTTACGGAATCCGTTATATATTTAGCATTAACATAAATTATATTAACAGAAAATATATGGTTCAGTTTATTTACAAGATTAACTTGTTACGAGCTGCCCTCGACCATTCAGTTCAGTAATATCTGACGCAATACAGCTAATAATTACACCATAAACCAATTACTAAACATAATTTCTTCTCATTTAAACTGGATTATACGAACAATATCTTTGACTTTTTTTATCGGGCTTCGGTGAACCTTGGCCCAAATTGTGAAGATTTTCCTTCGTCGATGTAAATTTTGCAGTGTTAACTCTACTTATGTTGCAATAGTTGTTCTTTGCGGATTCGCTCACGTGGTCCTTAATATGTATTTATACGTGAAAACCTTCCTCTTGACACACGGATTGAAAAATAGTGTTTAAAATCAGTTGCTTAGTTTAGAAATTTCAATGTAGGTACAGTCAGCATGAACAGAAAACATTAAATCCTTACGAATAGGATACAATTAATTAAAAATAGGAAAAGCAGTTTTTTTTTTTTTTTTATACTACACACTAGGGATGCGCCGATCCGATCCGATCTTGTTGAAAATCGGATCGAAGCCATACGATCTCTCGATTTTTGGATCGGATCGAGTCCATACGATTTTTTGTAAGATCGATACAAAGCTACAATGATCGATTCGTTTGGATCGTATGGATTCAAATTCAGTTTATCTACCTACATTAACTGCTTACGATGTTGTTAGGAACGAAATGATCTTTTGTTTAGGTTACGTTATGTTCCAAACTTGGCGGCGTCTTTTGCGGGTAGGTATACGAGCATCTTATTACATTTTATTTATAATATTTGTGTGGGTAAGTTCGTAAACAAACGAGTAAAGTTTATGGTCGGTTGATTAGTTTTATTGAGTATCTTCATTGTGCGGACATTTTGTTTTATAAAACTGAATTATGGTGCCATCAGAGCGGCTCTTTTCGTCGGCAAACTTAACTTTAAGCGAATGTCGAAACAGACTCGATCCATGTCGTCTCTCTAAATTATTGTTTCTCAAAAGTTTAGAGTTCGAAGATTGGTACCTATAGAACTATTTCTAAAGATGCCAACTCGAACTTTTAACTTATATATAACTGGTTGTTTTTTCCTCACCTTTCATAATTGTATTTACTTAATAAATGCTTACCTATCTAAAAATAATTGTGTCTTACTTATTTGCATCCGATCCGGATCGATTTTCTTGACATCGATCGGATCGATGGCATGCGATCCAATTCGTGGATCGGATCAACGCATTACGATCCGATCCGATCCTTAAAATCGGATCGATGAACTGGATCGCGCATCCCTACTACACACGGCAATATGACTATATTGAACTTGATGGAAAGCGCGAGTACAGTCCACAAATGAAGCCAACGGATAGAAGTCTAAAACAACTTCAATCCGACGTCATCATCTTGCCGGTATGGCCAAATGCTTCTTCACACTGCGCTTGAAGGACCCAATATCATACGATGGAGGAAATACGTAAGCCGGAAGTTAATTTGTTGTAATTGTACATTTTTGTCAAAATTATCGTAATAGTTAATTATTTCAAATTAGGAAATCTTTTTCGTATTGACAAACTTGAACTTAGAATGGTTATCTCTAAATTAGTGTTTTGGTTTTTATCACTGCACATTAAGTCATAGCACTTCGGACTCTGGCAGAATTGTCGACATCGGCATAGTTTGCCATATAAAAGAAAGAAGAAGAAGAATCAATTTAGCTTAGGTATAGCACCCACTATACCTCTGATTAAACACCTTGTATATTTCTCTGGTGCTGTCTTATGCTTTTGAAAAGAAGGAAAGAATACGTTTAAGTTTAGAACGCTACTTAAAAAATATATTGATATTTTTTTTTTTTGGAAACTTTCATGATTTTTTTTCTTCTTAGCATAGTAACATTAGATAAATACCTATCCGTGTCCGTTACTAGATATCATAATACCTAAATTGTATTATCAGGGGCACTTAAGTAGCCCAAGTCGATTCAGTATTTACGATCTGAATCCAAAATCGATAGTCAACTCGGCATTGACCTACTATTGTAATATTGATTTAAATTTGCTTATCAGCCAAAATGTATTATGTTGTCAAGTATTTTTCTTATTCTTTTTTGTTATTTTATTTCTTACAGATTAAAGAAACGTGACCTGTTCACGTAATATAGAAAAATAATTTAAAAATAAACATTTTAATTAAGTACTTCTATGTGAGTCAGTATGGTGTAAAAAGCGAATTAGGATAAAATCTCTGATTATATTATTAGCACGAAGACAACAGAAAAATACCGGTTTCCCCAGCCAGCGTGTTGACAAAGTTTCTTTCCATCCCTGGAAGAGGCCAGTCCCTGCAATAGACAATCATCTGTCATGAAAAGAAATCAATAATAATGCTATTTACCTCGCTTGCGTCACTCCAGCTTGAGGTAGTCCCAAAGTTCTTTGTATGCTCATTCCCCTGCATTTATACATACTATTACAAAGTGCATTGTACTTTCTACCACCTTTTGGTCTGCATAAAACAGTCGAGATGTCATTTTCCTGTTCAAGAGTTCTTCGATCTATAAAATTTTAATAAATTTTAATGTCTTGGGCCTCATACATTTTTATTAGATCCCTTGTCACTGTATTATTAGTATTTATTTGTTTTTAAATTTGTCATGGGGTGAACTTTGTTGACTGTTTGACCTGAACACTTCGTCGGTCAATAAACTTGGATGGCACGTGTCACGGACTTTTCCTCTCATAGATTTATTGAAGGTAACCTTTTTTCTTAAATTGAGTTGTTAATAAACATGCAATCAGTAAAAAAACAAAAGACAATGGAACAAATTTAAAATTTAAATGAATAACTTGATATATTTTTTTAATTTGATGTTAAACCTTTATCAGTCTATCTGGCCAGTGTTGTGATGCGACGTTTACACATTTAGTGCCTTCAAAAATTATATTAATATTATAAACGCGAATGTTTGAATGTATTGTTACTCTTTCACGTAAAAACTAGTGGCTGGATCTTAATCAATCTTTTTCGACGTTGTAGGGGGTAATCTCTGGATCTAATGTACTGATTTTAAAAATTCTTTCATAGTATCACGCTATGACTGAAGAGTGGAGCAGTAATGAAATATATTTAAAAAGGGACGCGTTTTTTTCGCCGCCCAACAAAGGGGGCACGGGTCAGCTAGTGTAGAATAAAATTACGAATATAAAAGCAACATAGTGTGATTATCAGATAGTTTAAATCTACTCTTAACCTTGACCCATTAAACACGACACAGAGCATCCGCAGTTATTGGCATGTTTATTATTACTAACTACAGACACTATAAATTCTTTGCGTTCCATTTTAACGACACGGAAAATGTTTCGTATGTAGTTTTTTCGTTTCTAAACAATTGTTTTAAGAAAGAATTAAGGGGAAACTAGTGAATGCAAACTCTATATTTACTACTACACATTAGTATAGTACTTAGCAGCATATAGCTCTATGTTAATAAATTAATAAAATGGATCATTCCGATGGTAAGAATACTGGGTATGTAATCTTTTCTATCCTGACAGCAAGATACTTTTATGGGACTTCTACCTATCTGTCATTATCTATGGTAACTAAGGAAAATTTGACACAGCTACTCAATCCTTTGGGTATAAGTGTTCTGTGTACTCAATACCAACCCGTCCTTGCGGTTGAGCATTAGAGGATTAGTCCAGTTTATACTTTATCATGTCATGTCGAAGATTATCATGTCAAGCCAAATTTGGTGAAATTGATTTCGGACATTAACTTACTCAGAGTTCCATAATCAGCTTCTAAAAGGAAGGTTCTCAATTATAGACTGAATATTGTTGTTTTGTTTATTTACTAGCGCATTTTTTTTTTACTGAGAAAACTGATTCTTAAGATGCTTTTTAATTTGGTAAGATAGTGCTTTCATTGAAGTCCTATTTTAATTTTATCAAGACTAATCAAGTATTAGTTTGTTACTAGAGGAGGTCAGCCCTGTAGTGGGTTTTTAATAGGCTGCTTTGACCTAATTGAATACTTACTACCTACTTAGTACTACTTACTTGAGCTAGTACAACGTGGGGCTACTAAATACAAGACTGTGCTTCACGAAACAAGTTCTGTATACCATTCATTCCATTATATTTATTTAAAACGTAATAGATAGTGGTTTAGCATTAAATTCGTGGAACAAACAAGTTTCCCATAAATTAGTAGACATTGTTCTATGTATGGTTAGTAATATAAATAAATTATAATATATTTATTATCTAATGTTAACAAAAAAAATTGCGAATTCAAGTCACATAATTAATTTGGCGGCGCGGTGTTGTTGTTTTAATGATTTCCGGCACGCCTCGTGTTCGTACTTTGTTTTGTACTTTCGTGTTATGTTATTGTTTTATGTATTATGTAATACGTATTTAGTCACTGGGAATTATAACAATAATAACATCATAGTCATTTGTTTTTAAAAATACGACTTCTGTCTAGAGTTCCAGCATATTGTAATGCGGGAATCTTTCATAACAGCCAATTATAACAGCCCAGTTTGTTCTACTTATACTACTTCGAGGATTCGTAAGTTAGTTAGTTATTTATGTTATCCTTAAATGATTGTAAGTACATACCAAACTATGGTGAGGTTAAAAAAAAATTGAAAAGGAACTCATAAAAAATCAAAGATTTTTGTTATGATAATATTAATAAAAAATTATACGCTTCGTAGAAACAAAATTTGTTACGATTTTAGTTATTTTTGACTTTTGCTAATTTCCGCAATACGCAATAGTTTGCGTGTGTTTCTCTATTGATAATACAGACATAAATATTACGGACTTTGTGTAAAATACTCTTTAAATAATATCATGAGACCTCATTTTGTGATGACAAGTTTTTTTTTAAATAGTTACTTCTTGTATTGTCGGTATAAATACTTTTTGGTGGTTTCTGGTTAGCTAATGTAGCCAAAAGTTACGGTTTCGTGTTAATAGCGGTTTTAGACAAGTAATCATCTGTTTCAGTAATTCAGTATTCTAATACTATATTTAGAACAATTGGATGACCACACCACGTTGACCATTGTATGAGGGATGTCTGAACGTTGCCATTGCCCACCACCACCTTGTGGACAAAAAGATGTTGATGCCCCACTGCAGGGTTAGATCTTCTCCAGAGATGAAGGAATATTTGGCCAACCAATACCAGCTTGGATGGATAAAAGTTTTTGTGTCAAGTTTTCCTTCTTTAATTTCGTAAAGATAACAATTGCGATCATTCTTTTAGTCCAAATTTGACAGCCATGGTATGTTACGGCATCATGTAATTTCACTCCATAACCACGTGTACATTAAAACAATGTAAAAATATATTATCGTAATACAAAATGAATGATAAAACAGTATCTGTGTGCCTCATAGCGTCTGTTCTATATAGAGATGTTCAAGGTTGAAACAATATTGCAAAATGAACACTTTAGCGGAGTCAAACGTTACTCGTGGAGGTTATGTGAGCATGTTAGGTCACTGATTCTGTGATGTTTAATAAATTAACACGTGGTTTTAGCAGTTATCTTTGTTCTAGTTTTCAATTTACAGGAATTGGCTATGGAACTAGGTAGTTAAAAATCTGCCTATGAAAAATCCCATCATAACTGGCCCAGTCATTTCGGATATCATGTGGAACAAACAGACAGACAATATTTAATATATATTGCAAGCTGTACACTTTTGCGGAGACAAACGTTACTAGTAGAGGTTATGTGAGCATGTTAGGTCACTGATTCTGTGATGTTTAATAAATTTACACGTGGTTTTAGCTGTTATTTTTGTTCTAGATTTCATTTTACAGGAATTAGCTATGGAACTAGCTATAAATCTGCCTATAGAATTACCTAGCAATCTGTCTATGAAAAATCCCATCTGACTGGCCAAACCATTTCGGATATTATGCGGAACAAACAGACAGACTATATTTAATATAAATATTGCAAGCTGAACACTTTAGCTGAGACAAACATTACTAGTAGAGGTTATGTGAGCATGTTAGGTCACTGATTCTGTGATGGTGAACAAATTGCCACGTGGTTTTAGGTACAGTTATTTTTGCACTAGTTTTTATTTTAAATACTAGCAATGGAAGTCCAACAACAGATGCGGTACACGTTAAAGAACCTTGTAAAAAAAAAATTAGATATAAACTACCAAAAAACCATGTTTTTTTCATGGCAGAATTCTACAGTTTTCCAAAACTAAAATACTCGTCGATTTAGCAGTAGCGGTAAAAGTACCAGCATAATTGCTTCAGTCGTTTCAGATATTATTAAGTATACGGAACAAACAGACAGACAGTTAAAATTGATTTTTGGCATTACTGTCGTGTTTGATCATGATAAATGATGATTCAGAAATATTTGATCCTACAAACAGACACTTTAATTGATACGTATAATATAAATTCAATGAAGTTGATTTTAACGAAGTTTTGTTAGTACAGGTGGAAATTCGGAAGGTTTAAGAACGTGGTGACTGGTCGAAAAAGCGTTACTTTTTATAGTTAATCAGTCAGTTAGATAAAATAATAAAAAAATCTTACACATTCACACAACGCCATTTATTATTTATTTATTAATGTTAACACGGTTTTACAAACCAATGACATTAACATACACTACAGAAATACACTATAAAAACAGTAAAACAAACGATAAAATAACTAAAGAAAAACAGGAATATTAAAATATTTACAAAATAAAATATAAAAGAAAAGAAACAATAAAATAACTATTTATAAACTAAAATCATTCATTATCATTTTGCCATCTAGTCTCAAACTAAGCCGAGCTTGTACTACGGGTAAAGGCCTACGCAGACCGGGACGGCATGGCAAGGGATTTTAATTTTTACTAATGGAAATTCAACCGTAATGTTACAGAAATACGACATAAATTGCTATATATTGAAAGGGATTTTATCGCACGGCATCAAAAGACGCGCCACATGCTCCCGTGGCGGGATGCCGCGGCATACCGCGGTAGGCAACGGCATCCCGTTGCCTACCGCGACCGAGCGCTGATTCACGGCAAAATCTCTAGCCATGCCGTCCCGCGGCGCGCCGTGGCATGCCGCGGCAACTAAGCGGCCAGTGTGCGCTGACTCACGGCAAAATCCCTTGCCATGCCGTCCCGGTGTGCCCAGGCCTTAACAAATCCTATTCCGTCTTGGGAGATTGGTGTTTGACAAATTTCTCTTTATTGCAGATAGTGGCCCAATATCCATTGGCCCAATATCCATTGGGCCACTATCTGCAATAAAGAGAAATTTGTCAAACACTCCCTCCTGGAGTACTAGGATGAAAAAGTAGCTATAGTAATTTTTTTTACGTGAAATTTGGTCAACTTACGGTGCCGCCAGACGGCACGGAACGACTTTCTGCCACATTGGCTAGGTATCGAGTGGCCACTTAAAAATCCAAAAGAAAAAAAAACATATTTTATTTTGTATATAATTTTTTTTAAACAAATGAAGATTCATAAACGTCATTTTACCTTGCGTCAGACGAAGTGACTATATACACATCCTCACGTGCTTATCATGCAGTAATTAACCCGTTATCAGACCATGTTGTATTCAATAGATTTATATTAATTGTAAATAAGTACAATGTATTCTGTACCTATATATAGTGACGTAACTAGATCTAGCTTCAACAAGTTTCAATTGACCTATTGTTATGCCTCAACTAAATTTATGTAGGGGCATCATTTTTACATCAACATTTCTTTCGTTTGGAAATCCTAAAAGGACTTGAAGACACTTATGGTGGCAGTTTCATAAGTTAGTCAAACTCGAACCGACTAAACTACAGAGTGTTCTTTCGAGTTACTCCATGCTTTTTTCTGTACTTACTTGTATTTGTATTCTTTATTTCACCTATAAAACTACGCTATGAATTTTTAGGAGATTACAATATTTAGCTATTATTCTCTTATATTTCTCCGTGTGTTGACGAAGTAAGAATACAATATGTCACCACCTCATCTCATCCTATGGGTGTAGAAAAACCGACCAAGGGACTATCATCTTAAAGAAATAAAAAGAAGAAAAACTTGAAATTAAACCCTGTACCAATCCGTCAGGCCAGCTTGGTATTAGTAGGCCAAATCCGTCAAGTAAAGAGGCTTAACCCTGCAGTGGGACATTGATGGACTGTTATGATGAATATTTAGCTAAAGTGTTCAGCTCTGCTACTTACGCTTTCAGACAGACTAGGCAGTTGCAAGGTAATTTTAATACTTCCACAGAAAGAGTGCTGTGCGTAGGGTCCGTCATAGGGTCTCCTCCTATGACGGAGGAATAATTGGCCTACTAAAAACCACGCTGGCCAGACGGATTGGTATAGGGTTTAATTTCAAGTTTTCCTTCTTTTTATTTCGTAAAGATAATATTCACGGATAGTCGTAAGAATGTTACTGTGTTTATGTGAAAGTTTTTCTGTAATTACGTGCAAGTGAAATTGTAAGGGTATGGCACATAACAGCCTGTGTCTTAAGCTGAGCTGTATTCTGGCATTACTGACGTACGTAAGCACTTAAATACAAGTAAACAAAACAAAAATATCAGTATTATGTTAAAAAATACTCAGTATTTCGTGACAATGTTTGATGCCAAAACTTTTAATACAATAGTTCTCTACTATAACATTACTAGACATTTATTTTTAAATAATTGTTTATAAACTATAGATTATAACTATTAATGCGTAGTATTCTTGTAGTATTGACCTCATTGGCATGTTTTTATTTTTTTATTATTATTCAGTTTATCCTCGTTTTGTTTATTTTTATTTAAAGTAAACTTAAGCCCGATTTACACATCGACAAGTACAGTAGCGAGTTAAGTAGTAAGTTGTTGATTAAGTTGGTTTGAATAGATCTCCATCCTATTTACTTGTCGATGTGTAAATCGTGCTTGAGTCGGATTGACGTACAGTTTTTTTATTACCAGTTAGTTCTCCGTCAGCGTGGTTCGGTGTCATAAAGGAAAGAGTTTTCCTTGCTTCGAAATTTTACAAGGTCTATAATGGGTGTATTTTTGAAGTGATAATCCGCAGATTGTATATTGTATACTTTTACCAGACCTTTGGGTCATGGTGCAGGAAAGTCATGCACAAAAGTATATGCCTTCTCCTGTAAAGAAGGGATAGGAAGGAAGGAGATTGTTAATAGCTGCTAGTAGGTCAAATCTAGCTTCTTCTCTGAAAAGGGTTGGTTAAGTAAGTACCACATGATCATCATCACATTTATTGTTTGATTGTTTAGTGGTTGCTGTCCGCTGTCATAATTCCTGACCTGTAATTTGAACTCACCAGCCACAATATCATCATCATCATCATATCAGCCAATTGACGTCCTGTGCGATCCCTTGTGTGGTCCTGCGCCTCCCTCATCCATCGGTTTCGGGTTTTCGGTTTCATTATTAGCCACAATATGCCTTGTCTTAATAATTTTCTAAAGGTATTTTCTGCTTTAAGAACAGCTGTGTGACGCATGACCTGGGGTAGTAATAGTACCCATGCCGAAAAGTAATGTTTTACATTAAAATAAAATTAACTGTCCACGTGGCGCGGCGGTCGAGGTAAGCGGGTGACACGAGGTCGTGCATTCGATTCCCATCCAGGACAGTTCTTTGTGTGATCAACAAATTATTGTCCTGAGACTGTATGTTCTTTGTGTTCCTTAAATTCATGTTTTTAAAACTCCCCGAGACACTGATCACAATACGTAGTGCGGAACGCGTCATTAAAAAAAACAAATGAAACCTTTTTGCTATTGTTGATAATGTAGATTTAATAAAAAATTGGCACTTGATGGTAAATGAAGTGCGCATTAATACTAATATCGTCTTCCTGTTGATTAGATTGAACATAATCGCCGAAATTAGGCTACAAGTGGATATTTAAACAAACAGAAATGAAATTGTACTGTTTATTACATTCTCCAACATGTGTTACTTATGACAAAGGATCGTAAAACGTTGTGTGGAAAAGCATTTGGCGAAACTGGGGAAGACATGGCGACGAGTGAAGATATGTTATGAGTAACCTTCATTCCTGCACAGTACTCGTTTTATGACTACCACTGCTTTGTCGTTGTAAATAAGTTTCACTCCGTGTGGTGAAGGAGTAAGAATGCAATATGTCACCACCCCATCTTATCTCATAGGTGTCGTAAAAACCGACTAAGGGACGAACCGTAAATATTATCTATACGAAGGTAGGAAAACTTGAAATTAAACCCTATACCAATCCGTCTGGCCAGCGTGGTATTAGTAGGCCAAGTATCCCTCCGTCACGAGAGGATACATACAGACATCCCTGCAGTGGAAGATTATGTATAAGCGTGAGTTTATGTATTATTGTAATGTTTTAATATCTTACCTACCTTTATTATATTATAGTCAAGCATTAAAATCCTTTCCAGCTTCATCCTTTCAATCATTATTGAAAATTGAAACAAAATCCTGAAGCGTAATTAACTTTGTAAGGACATTTTTCGTTATGCATAATGTTACTTAATTCTCTTATCATTATAATATAAGGAGACATTGACCTGATTAACTGTTGTTGTTGTATTATGTAAGTACCTATAATATTTTATTGTAATAAAATCATTGTATTTCACCTTTTAATATTTATTAATTATCTCAAATCTCAGTAGTACCTACATTAAAAAAAAGGTTTCATATTTTGCTTTCAAGGTGGTAATATAAAATTAGTTTGTTTTTTGTTTCTGGCAATTGCATAATATTATAGCAGTTTTGGTTTATATTCGGTTGTATAAGTAAGCCAGTGCCTTATACAATAAAATCGCCGAGATAACTTTTAATTTTTGTTGGCACTATAAAACCTGTTTCCTTTACTTATAAATAAATAAATAAATAATCCTCACACATTCACACATCGCCACCTAGTTCCAAACTAAGCAAAGCTTGTACTATGGGTACTAGACAACGGATAAACATACATAAATACATACTTTATTTTTTGTAAATACATACATATTATACATAGAAAACACTCAGACCAATGCAAACAATCATGTTCATGCACACAAAGATTTGCATTGAGCGGGAATCGAACCCGAGACTTCGGAGTAGCAGCCATGTAATATACCGACTGCGCTGCGCCACAGAGCTCAACAAACTTGTTGTACTTAGTCAGCACTGTTTGTCAACTCATGATATAAAGGTTTGAATTTAAGTTCAAGGTCAGTGTTACCAACAATAGTAACGACAATGACAGAATAAAGCCGTTGTTTGTCTTCCATTGTGAAAGTTTCGTCGTTGCATTTAGTTTGTTTTGTTGCACGAGACTTTTGTGTAACCTGCGCTGAAACGTCAAACAAAAAGGTAAAATTTTTATCAGAAAAGTTAATTATCACGGCCTCTGTGGCGTAGTAGTTATTCAACATGACTGCTACGCAGAGGTCTCGTATAATATGTATGTGTTTACAAAAAAAAGTATAATAATAAAAATAAGTATTAATATCCGTTGTTCTATATTACCCATAACACAGCATAACGCAGGTTATGCCTAGCTTACTTTGGGAACAGATGGCGCTGTGTAGAAATGTCCGTGAATATTTATTTTATACATATTTATCCGTTTAACTTTTAGGTACACTTATACTCCAGTAAAATAAGCATTCAACCTCGGAATGGAAGCGAATAAGCTGTAAATTTGCATAAACCTTTGTTTTGGTGTACTAATGACTGGTAGAAAAGTCTCATATGATCATGTGTCTGCGTCATAAGTTATTCAAGGTCAAAGGTCACGAAAATCAGTTTTATCCCATTATCTCGTTTTCTATGGGAAATACGCATTTAACGTCATTATATATATTGTAGATCATAAAATTGTCTACAAAAAATATCTTAACACTTTTCTCCTAAAAAGCATCGCTTTCGAGATATCGTGACTTTAGAGCGCAGGAAAGTCGTATTTTCGACTATATGCACACACTAGCTTTTTCCCTTGATTTCGCTCGCGTTTATAAATATTATGAAAAATAAGGCTTATTTCAATATATAGTAGCATATGCATGCTTGGTCTCAGCCTAATCGGTTTGAAATTGACAAGGTTACATACAAACTTCCATCCCCTATCTTATCCCTTTAGGGGTAGAATTTATCAAAATCCTTTCTTAGCGGAAGCCTACATTATATCATCTACCTGCATACCAAAATTCAGCCAGATTTGTCCAGTGGTTTAGGCTGTGCGTTGATCAGAGGTGGTGCGGAAATCTTCTATTTCTATAAAACTCAAAGGTGACCGACATAGTTATCTATCAACGCACAGCCCAAACCACTGGACAGATCTGGCTGAATTTTGGCATGCAGGTAGATGATATAACGTAGGCATCCGCTAAGAAAGGATTTTGATAAATTCTACCCCTAAAGGGATAAGATAGGGGATGGAAGTTTGTATGTAACTTTGTCAATTTCAAACCGATTAGGCTGAGACCAAGCATGCATATGCTACTATATATTGAAATAAGCCTTATTTTTCATAATATTTATAAACGCGAGCGAAATCACGGGAAAAAGCTAGTGTGTGCATATAGTCGAAAATACGACTTTTCTGCCCTCTAAAGTCACGATGTATCGAAAGCGATGCTTTTTAGGAGAAAAGTGTTGAGATATTTTTTGTAGACAATTTTACGATCTACAAACTTTGTCTGAACCATTTTTCGATAGCTCTCGTAGTTTCAGAGATATACGCAAAAAACACAAATTTGTGACCTTTGACCTTGAATAACTTATGACGCAGACACGTGATCATATGAGACTTTTTCACCAGTCATCAGAACATCAAAACAAAGGATTATACGAATTTACAGCTTATTCGCTTCCGTTCCGAGGTTTGCCCCTATTTAAGCCTTATTTGACTGTACTATTATGTGTAGTACAAAAGTGTTGTGATGTTACAGAATTTTGTAGTTGTTAAATCAGAATACGCGATGTGATTTGGCAGCACCTTCATGTGAGGATGAGGTCAACATTAACGCGCATGATGAAAAAGATTAGAAGAGACCTATCTCCATCAGTAGACGCACAAATTAAAATGATTATGATGACAGTATATCGTAGACCATTTCGAGTGTGATATACTACGACCATCACCGTATTTTCCCATTGTCTTCCTTTTGTTATTTCATCATAACAGCCCATTGATGTCCCACTGCAGGGACGGGCCTCTTCCCGTGACGGAGGAATACTTGACCTTCTAATACCACGCTGGCCAGACGGATTGGTATAGGGTTTAATTTCAAGTTTTCCTTCTGTTTACTTCGTAAAGATAATATTCACGGATAGTCCCTTAGTCGGTTTTTACGACACCCATGGGATGAGATGGGCTGGTGACATATTGTCACGGAGATTTTGTTATTTGGCTATTCCTTATTGTACAAACCTTTTAGTTTATTTTTTAATTTGTCAGGTCAACAACCTAAAAAGACTCCCCGTATTAATTAGATTTATAGACGACAAAAATGACATTATCTTTATTGACGGTTTCAAGCGAAAAATATGATAAGTGCCAATTCAAAATAGTTTGATCGTCATAGGAAGTAATAAAAGTTTTCTAACAGATGATATAAGTATCATAATTCATAAATCATTTATTTAGGAAAAAAAACCAAGAACAACAAATTGTAGTGATTTCCCCAAATTTAGAGAGTTGAAATTATCATAGTGTTTTTCAAGATAGGGTTCAGAGGAGGAAGAACTCCTGATGTAAGTAGTAAGGCCTCCTGCAAGATTTCGCAACTTTAAATTTAGAAAATTTTACTGAATTGACAATGTGGGGGAAAGCTTGAACGAGATGATTGGTAAGTACCTCTTTATTTAAAAATCTATATAAGCATTGTGGAAAAGCAATAAAAGTTTGAGTTTGAGAAGGCGGATTCGAACAGATGACAATTGCTCATGTCATCCAAAACTGATTGTTTTTACCCTGGACGTTCTAATGTCTTAAATTGAGGTTTGATTTGAATAATTTAACTTTTTCGATGTCATAAAATTGATTAGGTATGACTGTGATTGCTACTCAGAGTAACGGTTTATATATTCAACAATATCTGATATTTAACAATGCCCGTCTTATCGTGCCTAACACTCATGACCCCAACATAGCTAATATCAAGAGATTCCTAATGGGTGATCAATAGAAAGAATCACTGAAGAAAGAACTCAAAACAATATCAATGGTAGAAGATCTATTATCGAAGGTCTAATAGCTAAAGTTGGAAAAAACTAAAGCGTGGGAGTTGATATGTTAATTGTTTATTATGACAAAGCAGTTAGTTTAATAAGCTAGAATGAAAAACACATGCAAATAATACGCAGATAGCTCCAATAGCAATTTATTTTTATCTACACATTTAAAAATTCAACGTAGAAAACACGGAAAAATTGTAAACATTGCGAAAATTTGAGATGAGGCAGACTGCGCGCTTGAGACCACGTAGATAAAAATTAAAATAGATTTGGCTAAACGCCGCGTACATCCCGCTAAACAATACTGGAAACTAGGTCGATACTCTGTTTACCGTGTCAAAAATGCGAACTATTCGTATCAGTATACATCTGCTTGTAATTAGGTATATGGATATTCAGTTACATTGTTTGATTACTCTGAACTATAGCAGCTGGCAAATCTGGTATTCAATTAGACACGCCATTGGACTGAACTTTTTCGGATTTCTCTGTTCCTTATAGATCTTCGTGTTGCCAAATGGAAGCAGTACGTACTTATGAAGGTTGACGGTGTATGTTAAAGTGAAATGCCGCGCCAAATGCTACGAGTAAATAGATTGTCACACCTGAAGATAGTATGGAGTTACTTGATGTAAAATTCTATTGCTTTGTATGTAAAGCAATGTGAACATTGTTATCTATCAAATTATGTATAAGTATATTAAAGATCAAAGGGTCCACCGAATTAAGGTATGAAAATACATTAGAAAATTGATTCGGGTCGCCAAGTGTTATAGTTACAGTTAAGGAACCAGAAAATGCAGGATCGTACCTCCAGTAGCACTTTCAGGGGCTCTTGTATGAATAAAGGAAGTAAGATTAAACATAAAAACCTACATTTTTTACAAGTTGCTATACTCCATGTAACGTTTGTTCTAACAACTACTACCATCAGAAAGTCTATGCCAGTAAGCACATGTGCCGTCCTACACTAAAAATAAAATCTTTATCTAAAAATATGTCGTTTAAGAAAAGAGTTAAAATGAAAATAAATTCGCGGAATTCCTATAAGACATGTTTTTCTTTGAGGAAACAGTGTATCTGTATTGTCCTTGGTAAACTATCTTCCGCGTTAAATCGTCCACGAGAAAGTAATGATTGTATACGAAATAAACGGCTTTATCTTTTGAATAAATTTTATGGGGCAATTAACAACATGATTGGTTTTTTTTCACTCTTATTTCCGTAGAATGACCAGGAAGAATAGAGATGATTTTATGGGTATAAAATCTTTTACTGAAGAATTTTGACTTTACTGGGAGTTTTGATCTTCTTGGAGAATATTGGCACGTATACCTATATCACGGCCGGATTTGGTGTAGGATTTTATGCCTTTTGTTTCCGTGGGGATAAGAAGGAACTTAACACCAAAAAAGGAAAGCATAGTTACATAACTATGCTTTCTGCGTCACAACAAAGAGGATACACATAGTTCTGACTGAATTAAAGTTGTTCGAATGTGTTTTGTTTGCTTGTATTCAATATTTGATGTTTGTGACATGGTTTGCATTATGATTAAGTTAATGTTGTTCACTTATGTTTGAATGTATTTTTTGTCGTTGTTTTATTTGCTTGTATTCAAATACTTGAACAAACTGTTTTCCTATCCTTATTTCTATATTTTATGACGATTATAATACGTGATATAATAAAGAGCCCAAGGAAAGTCTTTAAACATTCAACATATTTCTTCATTACCAAAACTTGTGCATACCTTCTAACTTATGACTGGTTCAAAAACGTAGATAAATCTACCAAAAGTAAAGTACACATATTATGCAAATTTGTGTTAGTTAGATATTGGTTTCCTGCTGGTTGGAAGATTGCCCAATTCATTATAAATGTACGTCAAATCAGTTTGCGTTCACCGGGCCTCCCGTTAGGTCATAAAAATAAAGTCATTTTAGAATATGAAAGCGTTTAGAGAGTTTTGCTTTAAGCTTCTATGTTTATTATTTTAGGTGAAATACTAAATAGTAAAGTATTTTTTGTGTAATGTTGGTATAAATGGTAGCTATCGTTTTTTAGTAGACATTTTAAACATAAATAGGACTTATAACCTTCTTCCAAAAGGAGCTCATTTGTGGTATTAGTAGGCCAAGTATCCCTCCTTCACGGGAGGAGGCTCGTCCCTGCAGTGGGATATTAATGGGCTGTTATGTTGAATAAACATTATATGACTATGCATTTGAAGAGTAACAAATAATACTATTTACGCAATCATACACGTCAGCAACTTGATGTTTGTTTTATGTTTAGTAAACATTTATAATAAACTCTTTGATAAATCACTCTGTGAAATGATCAGCCAGTATACATCCAGCGCAAAATCATGGTGTTGGAGTAAAGCCATTTTATGATCACCGTCCATTGCCGTCATTATTGGTCTGTTTCGCGTTTCTATCAGGTTCGATATAGTACTGCAGAAGAATAAATTAAAAAAAAACTTAGATTCCTTTGCGTATGTGGTATACAGTATTTACCTGCCATTTTGCTTTTGCCTTTGGTGGAGTATTCCATACTTATCCCTTATTCTTTATCGTTACAGATTACTCTCAAGCTGACTTAAAACCGAGTAACTTCTACCGAAACTTCAAGCAAAATAAATACCGCGTTATTCTCCCATAAACGTATAATTTTGAAATTAGTATCACTTGTCTCCTGCAAAGGTAAACGATGCCAAAGTGTTCATATGCCACGCTATTTCTGTGCAAAGAAAACCGCTGACGCACACAGATTTAGTTCAACGCTCCTGTGCTGTCTATTTGAACTTATTTTTACACCACTTCCAACATTAGTGGTGTATTTTATTTCACATATGGAAGGTGAAAGAACTAGTTCTATTTGTGATTAGTTCATTATAATGTTGGTGCTATTTGAGAGGTGATTTCATCTGTTTCTTATGTATAAAATGAAATATGTTTAGGAATAGGTATTACGCTTTGTGATAAGTTAAAATACGAAAGACTAACAATGTAATTTAGGGACCTCATCTAATTCCAACGGCAATAAAACCATTAGTCAAGTTTTTTACATTTTTAGGGTTCCGTACCAGTTTTGAAAAAACGGAACCCTTATAGGATCACTTCGTTGTCCGTCTGTCTGTCTGTCAAGACCATTTATCTCAGGAACGCGTGGAGGTATCAAGCAGAAATTTTCACCAAATACTAAGGCTTGTTGCCTCTTAGTGCTGTAAAAAAATCAAACTGCTAATCCAACGCAATGAAGAGATATAGCTGTTTTTGTCGCAAATTTTAGAGGGGTAAGGGCAAAAACCTACAGGGTACTTCCAGTCTACCTACAAACTTGAAATTTGGCATAAAGCAAGGTCTTACAGTTCATTCCGACGTCATAGAATTTTGACAGATGAGTCGTGACGTCATAGAATTTTGGCGGGAAAATATTTTTGACAGCTGAGTCGTGACGTCATAGAATTTTTGACAGATGAGTCGTGACGTCACTAGTAGGTCCATAGGTCAGACTACAACATAGGTCTCTCCATTGCCCTCTGAGTGACCATGAGCATTCTGATCCCTAAATTTTAAAAAAAAAATATTTGTCCTAGCTTGATGTTATATAGCCTTTCCCGATTAATGGTCTATCCAAAACTGAAAACTAAATTCAATTCGAAGAAGTAGTTCCTGAGATTAGCGCATTCAAACAAACAAACAAACTCTTCAGCTTTATATAATAGTATATGTAGTAGTGGCGAAGTGTCCATATAACTCGATTCCTACCGGCTTACCTTTGCAAAAACCGCTTAGCATTGTCTATTAATCAATTATAAATCAATGACGCAACATCCACTCAATACAAAATAATATAAAACAAAAAAGTATTCTCTTACGTAAATCGCAATAATAATTACAGTAATAATAATTTTCAATATAATTATTTACGTACTCATAACGCCATCTTGTAATTAAAGGTTGTCAACTAACAACTTGTTATGGTTCAGTCAGAGAGTACTTAAAGCGCGCATGCGCGGAGCGCAGTAAGCCGGTCGCGAAATTAGGAATCCAGTACAACAGACTGTACGGAAATCGTACGGTCACGTGACACTTTGTATTCGTCGATCTAAGGTACCATATAAGCCGGTGGCCATCGGCTTATGACAAGGATAAAAGATACAACTACAACATTGCGAGAGCGAGAAAGCACTATTGCAACCAGTGGACCGACCAATTGTAACGAAGTTTCATTTCATTTCACGTTAAGTACTTAATTTGCCATTGACATTCCTTTGTTTTTATCAATTATTTAAATCTGATAGAAATCAGCCTTTCTTCTGAATTTTTAGTTTTTAATTATATTTATTTGTTTTTATATTTTTATACGGCTTGCGTCTTGACTTTGGCAGAATCATCGGTAAACGATAGGACCATTTGAAGAAAAAACAGATATTTGTATTTATTTTCTGCAAATAGGTTATAAAATTCGCTTTCTTGTTTAAAGTAGTAAAATTTGTATGTTTAATTATTTATGATTGTGTATTATGTGTTGTGCATTGGTTGACTTTATTTTTGTCGTAGTGCGTTGGGATCCTATGGAATATTTTTGTAAGTACTTGTTTGTATTGTTTTCAGCAAATTTAATAGTTTGTTGTTATAAGGGACAGGTTAATAGTGTTATATTATATTGACTATCCTATTATGTGATGTGCGATAAAACATCATTCTCGAAATTGAATTATAAATATAAGAAACGCCGGCGCTGTGGATTTACGAAACATTTTAATACAATTATCTCATTTCGATACGTATAAGTAAGTGGCTTACAGACAGTATTCTCAGATTCTAAAAGTAAGTAAGTAGGTATGTAGAATCATTTAGGATATAGCAATATAAACAATTAATCTAATTGATCAAAGAAGTCTTCCAAACAGAGAAACATTTTCGTATTTTAAGTTTATGAGTTCGGGACAACTAGGTAAAATCGAAACATTTTCTCACGAATACCTATGAACTACAGAATAATAGTAATATAAAGTAGAACAAAAGTCCACGGAATCTTCGGCTTCCCTTTTATAAAAATCCACCCTTCGCCACTGATATGTAGAGTATAGATATAGATTGGTCTAGAAATTATACACCAGATTAACCACAAATAAAACGACTCTTTGCAAAGTACCTAAATAATGAAATTAATAGTAAGTGTATATTCTATGAATGAAATACAATTCTACAAAAAAAACACTTTAATGGTCAAGCCTACAACGCATAATAACGGCTTATGTGACCTTTTCACTATGCACCTCGTACGTTTCATAGCGGTTCATATAAACCTACTTCATAGGTGTAGAAACACAAAACAGGAAAATACAGAAGTCAGCTTAAAGTAGTTTACTTTATTTTTGATGTAGGTATTTATTTGTCTTTTAAATTAAGAGCATTTATAGGGCTCACTAGCGTCGCCAATAGAAAAAAAATCATAATTAGCAAATAGGATCAATAATCCAAAATGTTGGTAACGAAGTCTTGAGAAAAGGCAATAAAGTATTTGTATAACACACTCTCAAGTCTCAACACTTTAAATGTTTTTCAATTAGTTAAACGCATTCGAAAAAAAACGGCCGTTTTTGTTTATAATGCAATATTTTTATTAGCGAATTATGTTTTTTTTTCTATTGGCGGCGATAGTGAGCCACGTAAAGGCCCTTAAAGCTTTTACAAATATTGATTGACAATAGTAATAATAGTAAAGTAGTAAATGTCATCTGAAAACACTAACAAAAAAATCAATGCTTGATTTGTTAAGATAAATACAGAAATCCTAGGGGCTATTACCTAGTTTTTCGCCTAGGTGTACATCCAACGCACACGTGTGGGCAGACCGGCAAGTTTATGCCTACGGACAGCAGCCTTTTCATGACTCCACCATCTGATCACCATCAGATTCTGCGTATAAAAAGCCTTTTAATTGCGACACTCCCGCTCGCTTTGGTTTGAACCGGTTAAATATATCGTGTGGTGACGTAGTAAGAATACAATATGTCACCAACTCACCACCCCATCTCATCTCATGGTTGTCGTAAAAATCGACTAAGGGACTAACCGTAAACATTATCTTCACGAAGTAAAAAGAAGGAAAAATTGAAATTAAACCATATACCAATCCGTCTGACCAGCGTGGTATGAGTAGGCCAAGTATCCCTCCGTCGTCACGGGAGGAGGTCCGTCCCTGCAGTGGCGCATTAAGGCCTGGGCACACCGGGACGGCATGGCAAGGGATTTTGCCGTGAGTCAGCGCACACTGGCCGCTTAGATGCCGCGGCATGCCACGGCGCGCCGCGGCATGCCACAGCGCGCCGCGGGACGGCATGGCAAGGGATTTTGCCGTGAGTCAGCGCTCGGTCGCGGTAGGCAACGGGATGCCGTTGCCTACCGCGGTATGCCGCGGCGTCCCGCCACGGCAGCCTGTGGCGCGTCTTTTAGCGCCGGAGTCCGTGGCACTCGGTCGCGGTAGGCAACGGGATGCCGTTGCCTACTGCGGTATGCCGCGGCGTCCCGCCACGGCAGCCTGTGGCGCGTCTTTTAGCGCCGGAGTCCGTGGCACTCGGTCGCGGTAGGCAACGGGATGCCGTTGCCTACCGCGGTATGCCGCGGCATTCCGCCACGGGAGCCTGTGGCGCGTCTTTTGATGCCGTGCGATAAAATCCCTTTCAATGCCACGGCATCATTTTAAAGCATAGCAATTTATGTCGTATTTCTGTAATATTACGGTTGAATTTCCATTAGTAAAAATTAAAATCCCTTGCCGTGCCGTCCCGGTCTGCGTAGGCCTTAACGGGCTGATGCTGATGAAATATATTGTGTGCGTGTGCGTTGCTCGAGTGCTGTTGATGTGTAAATTGACTTCTGTTTTATATTTCTGTTTTGTGGTAAAAAGTAGGTTCTTAGTACTATTCTTCATAAATATAAAGGGTGTTGTAAAAAAGAGGTGTATTGGTCGTCCTTCTGGGTATGATAGTGAAAGTTTATAAAGTGTTCATTAGGTTGGAACCAAATTATAGACTATTTGTAAGCAAACACTGTTAACTTTTACTTTTTTAACCAACAGTTCATTAATGTCTCTCAGTAAGAATTCCTGTGATAGAAAGTAAATTGGGTTGCTAATACCTTAAAGGTTCTGTATGTTCGTAAAAATAATGTCTGCGAACTATACCGTTAAGTGATTTTAATTTGTTAAAGTAATTAAATATGCTTCTTGTTTTCAAATAGACTTGATTTTAAGGTTTCCTTTCAAGTTGCTCAACCCCTGAAATTTCTGAGCAGGCCCATACCAGCAGTGGGACGACCGTGCTCTGGTTATTATTCTTATATTTTATGTTTTCTTTGTAATAAAAACATAGCCCCTATAACATCATTAATTTTCTTTTGTTTAGATAAGAAAGAATAGAACATTTTCAAAAACAGAACATCCATTGACGATTGTGTCTGTTTCTAGAAGGTTGGTAATAAATTAATACCAACCTTCCATCTAGTACGATCTAAAGCCCATGTTCCAAGTTTAAAATACCTCGAGGCTACATGTAACGGCTCCATTAAGCCGGTTATTCATTGTTTAATATTATTGCAATAAACCTAACGGATATTCGTCTGATGAAAAGTCCAACCACAAAATAAAGTTACAAAAGTCAATGTTTTGTATATACCTACTTACATAATTTTTCTTTGCATAGGTATCTCTATTAAGATTAGATGTCGCGTTTTAAATTTTCACATACACTACAAAAAGTTATAGTAGTGCTACTTAAACTTAGTTGTTGGATTTATTATAGGGAATGATAAGTAATAAATATTAAAATAAATCGGCCAAGTGCGAGTCGGTCTGGCGCACGGAGGGTTCAGTACAAACATATTTTCCAGCCAAAATTCGATGACGGGACTCAGCTGTCGAAATATTAATATTCCCACCATAATTTACTGTACTTTGTGAAAATATTGTTTTTATATTTTATAAGAAAAAACCTATTTAATTTTAATTTTGTATTAATATTATTCAATGTACCTAATTTTAATCCGAGGTGAGGGCCTGGTGATCCGTCACACAGGGTTTCCCTAGTATGGACACCACACTCTCACAAAGATTCAATGAAGCTTCCATTATGTAATGAAAATGTTTATAAACGTTATATCTTTGTGAAGAGAAATAAATAAATAAATTATTATTATTATAATTGTATGATGTCACTACTCATCTGTCAAAAATTACCTATTCTCCAACCACCTTATACCTACTATACACAGTAATAATATTCATACTTAAAACATTCCTAAATAATAATCAGTTCTAAACAAATGCCCGTAGGTATAGCCTAGATCAGTAAAGCAAGCACGTTTAAAATCTGATCAGGTGGCATATTTTACAATGGCTATGCGGCTGATGGTGTCTATATAAGGACAGACCTAAAATATTTGCATTAAACCACTATGCTCCCTCAGTAAATTATACTTCCCTTGTTTGTACGTTGGAACACGATCGCTAGAAGCCATTTTAATCTAAAGGTGTGTTTAAATGTTGAGCGGAAAGAGCGCTGCAGTAATATGCGGCTTGTATAGTTAGTGTAAGTTTAGTCTATTAGTTCAGTTTCTTAGTCTTCAGTATGACCCTGTCTCCAGTGCCATATTTTAATGGTAGTACCATTAAAATATGGCACTGGGGACAGGGTCATCTGTTTCCTTTCTCCTTGATCGCTTTTGATTTTTGACTTGACTTTGACTTGTTTTGGACCTTACCGACTCGTAGTCACACCAAGCTTATCACACCAGTGTGACTAACAGTAATCTTTTTCTTGTTTGTCACACTACTGATTTTGACACACCGTTTAATGTATTTATTTCTAAACTAGTGATGTCCAAGTTACAGTACTAAGTTATTATATTGAAACCATCAAAGTATGTAGGTACTACTTTGTTTAGGCAAAACGTTTTTTATTCAATAAATTGTATCATCTTCTGCTTTTCTGGAAACGACAAACTTACTTACACCAAAGAATAAACCAAACAAAACATTTTTAAACACTTTTTCCGGAATTGAGTTTAGTTCTCGTTGCAAATTCTCCTATAATCAGTTTCATTTATTCTACTATTTAATCTAAGTTTACATATTCAAAGTTTATCAAGCTTCGTAAATAAGCGGCGTAACTAACTGCTATTTCTAGACTATATAATTTAATAACATTCTAACTTCAATAAGGTGCAGCAACCTATATAATTATGTATAACCATAAAAACTAAGAATTATACTAAGGAATCAATATAAATTTTAAACATCTAAAACTATAAGGAAGCATCCTGTAGGTAGTACATAAAAGTGGGAGCACCAAATCACATATTTTATATCAATGTATTTTTCCGGTCAGTTCTATATACGAGGTTGTAGTAACTTGTACTTATTAATTGTCGGCAAAAGATTTTACTACGAGTATGTAGGCACTGCACTAGCAATTATGTTATACATGATGTTGAGAAATCAGTAGTGTGACTAACAAGAAAAAGATTACTGTTTGTCACACTGGTGTGACAACCTTGGTGTGACTACGAGTCGGTAAGGGTTTTGGATGCTAGGATTTTTAGGGCATTGAGGCCGTCATGCCATAATGTTTTATTATTAAGATGACGGCTTTCACTATGGAAAGCATGGAGTAAATTCAATTAACATACTTAAACAAAAAAAAAATGTCGACGAATATTTGCGCGCTCGTAGGTACATCGCGATAAAGAATTTCATAGCGCTTTTAAATTTTAATACTATTCAAATTGCACAAGCCTCATTTTTAGCCCTTGTGTGTGCGCAGAAAAACGTTCAAACACAAGTCAGTTGACGAATGATCAAGCGTGCCGCGTGATTTAGCCGCGCACTTCTATTATGTACACACCTTTATACGATCACAGCAAAATCAATCATTGCTTTGCTAAATCAGAACTCGCGCAACATCATTCTTGTTACCCTAAACGGTATGGTATTACGATGTGCCCAAGTGAAAGGATGCTTGATTTAATTACTAGTTTTAAATTGGAAATAATTACACCACTTGCAACCACTGATCGATAAAAGATAAGGCAGGTTAAGCAATGTCCGCTAAACCAGTATATAGATGGGTGAACATTCAGTGGATCATACATTTTAAATAATGTCAAACATTTAGACTACGTTGCGAGAGTGTGTGAGAATTGAACGTAAATAAAAACAAAGGCATCCGGTACAAGGAGTAAGGACCAAGCTATTGGAAGTTAGAGCCCCAGATATAGGGATTTCCATGCGTGCCTACTCAAAGAGTATTGCCTTCTGTATCAGACCCATGATTCTGCTTAACGCGAGTCTTTATTATATAATATTCTGGACCGTTACGACTTGGGGAGCTTTAAGAAACGAGCGTACTGCCTTTTTAAAGGTCGGTAACGCATCTGTGATTCCTCTGGTGTTGCGGGTGTCCATGGGCGGCGGTGATCACTTACCATCAGGTGACCTGCTGGCTTGTTTGCCTCCTATTACCTAAAAAAAATATATATTTTCATAACAGGCCGTCATGGTATAATAATCAAAATATGACAGCTACAACATTAATTTGGCATAATGGCCTTTTTTGTAAACTATCAATTCTTCCAATGAGCTTTACCGATCTTTGAGAGTGCAATATATATAAATATAACATTGCCTTCCTAATCTTTTCTACACTGTGCGGTCCCAAGAAGATCCATTTGATACCATTGTATCAACTTACTAATGAACATGGTGGAATGCAATAAAAAAATTGAGAATTATTGCAGCCTTGTTATGTCTTTGTCTCTTATGACAACAACAAATCTAAGTGTATTATTAAAGCGCACGTTGAGTTATCATAGCAGGTTATTACTGTCCCACTGCAAGGACAGGCCTCGAGTGACGTAGGGCAACTTGACATGCTAATAACATATTGGCTAGAAGGATTGGTACCTATAGACTTTAATGCCATGTTTTTTAACTTTTGTTTTTGTAATTATATCATATCCAAACCTTCCTTTGGAAAGATTGCAAATAATATTATCACCCCTTGAATGAGATGGGGTGTTTTACAATGTATAAGCGTACTCGATTATATTCCTAACACATTCATTCAACTCTCTTCTTATCAAGCTAAGCAAATATAATTTAGGCAAAGAAATTTTAAAAATAATTTATACTAGTTGACCCGTGCCCACTTCGTTGGACGGCAAGAAAAAACGCGTCCGTTTTTTAAACATATTTCATTACTGCTCCACTCCTATGAGTCATAGCGTGATACTATATAGCCTATGACACTCCCCGATAAATGGACTATTCGACAGAGATCCAGAGATTATCCCCTACAACGCCACAAACACACAAACTTTACCTCTTTATAATATTGATATAGATTATACATACCAAGTCAGCGCACAGAGTGACACAACAAACTAATGCACACAGTTTTGTATGAGCGGAAATCGAATCAGAGAGAGACCTTTGCGTACCTAGAAGTTATGAACTTATGAATCACAACGCAAAACTATTTATTATTGCTAATAAAATATTATATTGAACGGCGGAAGTTGTGTGTAAGGGTGAGGGTGAGAAATATTATACTTTTATACATATTTCTTTCATCATAACAGCCCATTAATTTCTCACTGCAGGGACGGGCGTCCTCCCATGACGGAGGGATACTTGGCCTACTAATACCAAAAACGGATTGGTATAGGGCTTAATATAGTCGGTCCATAGTCGGTTTCTACGACACCCATGGGATGAGAAGGGGTGGTGACACACTGTATTCTTACTCCGTCACTACACGGATTACAGTACCTAATATTTCTTTAGACAGACTTATTGTCTATTTCCTTCGCTGTATAAGTACCTATCTACAGTATTATCGGAAACGAATTACGTCATTTTAGCAATGTAAATACGTACCTTGTTTATTTATACAAACGAAACATGTCTGTTAATTGATAGTTTAGCGATTAAACTGCCATCGCCCAAGGTTAACTCAGTTATAATAAGTTGTAGGTATTTTGTAGTAGTTAGACTGGTTATCCCACCGGTGGCGCAGGATGAAGATCGTTGACAGGGGAATTCTATCTTTTTATGCATATAATTTAATATGGATTCTGTTGATAAATAGTCATTAACTGGCTCGATGGCTAAGCAGTCCCGGGCGACTTCGAATGCTACGAAATATACGAAATCCGAACGAATAAAATAACTGTCAAAATTGTTGCCGTGCTGTCATGCAAGTTTACATTTCAATTTAGTCAAGTTCCCAGCTACTATTTACCTTTAGTTAAATGCCTAAACAAATGGAGTATAGGTCGGACAGGATGTGCAATGCGGAGGACACGGTCCTCCTGGGGAGCGTGTTGCGAGAGACCTATGTCCAGTAGTTCTAGTGGACTGCGATAGGCTAATTCTTTGACTACCCCATTTTTTCCTATTGGTGTTGTAAAGGCCTATGCGAAAGTTAGCACTACCCGAAACCAATCCCAATATCCATCATGAGTAGGCCTGTCCTGCAGTATGACATTAGTTATATAAGCAAGACAGACGATATAATACCTAACAAAAGCAACTAACATTTTGTGACTAATACATTTGCATTACGTTTAGTCACGAAACTCGTGTCAAATACTAACCAATTATGTACATAACTAAATTATGTTATTTATTTCTGATTAACTATGCATTAATTGCTAAATTTTATATAAATATTATGTATGTATTTTTAATCGGAAAAGCATCTTTGGTTTCATAACAATGATTGCTAATAGACCGGACTGCACCATTCAGAAATTGATTGGTAATAAGCCAAACTGTCCCATCCAGAAAATGATTGCGTACAGACCAGACTGTATCATCTAGAGGCACTAGGTGGAATAAGTTAGTAAAAATGAAAACAGCGAAACTTCAATAAAAAAATGTTAAGGCTAAAAGCATTCGGCTTTTGACCGCCACACTGCGTTGTCTAGTTATCCAATGCAAGAGCCGCTACTCTAAAAATTCCATGCAACTAGCCTAGATGGCGCTATCTGGTTTTACAGAAACGTTGAGAGTTAACGTTGGTTTATTTTGTTTTGTTTTTCTACTGATTAACATCTGTGATCTTTCCTCTAGCTGTCAAGTTTTTTTTAACCCATTTTACGCAGTGGTGACATCATGAATGAATTATTGATGAATTACATTCACAAATTATTCAGCTATATAATATTAGTAGGTATAGATTAAACACGGTAAACGTGCGATAACAAAACTAACAGTAAGTTTCAGTCACGCATGATCAAACATTTAGTTAGGTATTTTTACTGAACAAAGGGTTGCTAATTGTGACTCATTCATGTTGGTTTTCTATTAGGGTGTGTGATGTGACGAGTTTGAAAGAACACTGTTGAATACACAGCTGCTAGTTCAGAAACGGTGATTCACAAAATATGGTTTGTGCATATTCCTATTTTAAATTTTGACATGAATTTTTTTTTCTTTGTAATTGATTCCGATATGACATTCGTCATGAAATGAACCTATAAAACGAGTGAAGTTAAGGGTTACAAGATTTTTTTCTCTTTTACAGTTAATTTATCCATCACTAAACCAAAACTAAAAAACTATAAAAACATTCTAAGTAAGTAAAACAGATGAGAACTGATTAAGCTATGTGCCTTAATTGTTCTTTACGACACCCTCGGAATGATATTATACGACACACGTGTATATTTGTATTTAATACATCAAAACACAGACTATCAAAAGAGATTAAAAACATAACTCGTTCATTGCACCCCTACTACCTACCGAAATTTTAAATTAGTTGTTGTGGTTGTTTATATCATAATCACTTAATTACATGTGACTGATTGTATGTTTTAAGACAGATAGTATTAATTAGGGTTAAACTAACATAACAATATACATCAATCATGATAATATACACTACAATAATTATATTATAATAATATACTCTCACTTATGTACTTAATTGTCAAAACAAGACTAAATAATATTGTTTAAGAATAATCAAGTAAACTTCTGAAACATAAAAGGCAAGCCTTTGTTTCGTGTTATTCAGACAATTCATACTCCTTTTTAACATCATAAATATTTATACAAAATATTTATTCTATATACTTATTATTATGTAGAATAAATATTTTACAAATGCTAATATTATCAAAGGAAACTAACACATTTTGTGAAAGAGACATTCTGCGAAAGAGACCTTTTGCGACCTGTTGACATTTTGAAAAGTAGACATCATGGTGTGGTGAGCCCACTGAATCGATATACTTAATGACAATAAATAAAATAAAATTATTCAGTTCTGAGGTAACACATATAAAAAAACATACAACCAAATTAAGAACCACTAGGTACTTTTTTTTGAAGTCGTAAAAATATACATGAGGAACTATGTGGCTTTAGTAACTACTGCCGTGTTTCGGCAGGTGTATGGTTTTCCGGGAAAGGAGTAAAAATTAAATTGAACCAAAACAATAATGGAACAATTAACAGGGATTTTCGGAGACCTTAATATCATTAAGCTGAAGAAGTTAAGCCATATTCTATGGCAAGACTATAAACTAGCTAACTAGTACGTGGATCAACATTCTATTAATGTTTTATATACGAAAATTTGTAATGGATTACTTTTTCACTTACAAACTACTGAATGGATTTTGTTGAAACTGTACAATAATCATCATAACAGCCCATTAATGACCCACTGCAGGGACGGGATTTTTTTTTCTGTACAATAATGTTTAGCTCATACTTCAGAGTAACACCCTGAGTGTAGAGTATTTATAAAGATTTTGTATGAATTGTCCAAAATAAGCAGATGAATGAAGTACCATAGATCACAATGTACAATATAAAAAGGTGTAAGTAAGTAAAAGCTGATCGTAGTTCAGCCATGTGGCGTGATGCGTCCATGTTCTGTGTTGCCATGTGTCAGCTGTTTCGATCAACAGAAATAACGAACTGCGCAGCGGATCTATTCGAAACGGCAATGTCTAAATATAACTCTTAAGCCGGCTACACATTCATAATAATTTATATATTTGATTATTTGTTTAACTAGTTTTTACTGCATTTGTGGAAATGAGTAAAGAGATGACAGTTGTGGTAAGCGGAACTCGGGCACGAGAAAGCAGGTTCAATAAAATATTCCCAATTTTTTTATTTGTATCAGTTATTTTTAATAATAATTATTATTATTTATTTTTATGACATTTGTCCAAAAGTGAGGCTAGAAGGTAGTTTAGCTTGTAAATAAAATATTTAGTCCTCATATAGAAATGTTACTATTTAATTTGATTGAAAACCAACATCGTACAAAGTCGCATTCTCACTTTTTTCCGACGTATTTCATGGTGAGATGATGCGTCATTATACGGCAAAAACGTTACTGGTACAGGGTAAAGTTGAGAGCAGTGAGGAATTGCGTCAGATTATGAAGCTTACCGCCAATCCATAAATGATACTGTACCCACAACCATTCTGCCAAGAGTATGGCGACAAATAATAATTTATTAAAATTATAACACTATATAAAATACACTAGATATAATACAAATTCCAATTTCAAATTCTGTATTTTATACACAAACCAACGCTTTAGTGCATGGCATGATTGATTTTGACTATAAAATTGTCGTTCTAGAATACAAATAAGTTTGAATTAATTAAATATATCAAGTTGTTGTATTGAATTCCACTTCCAGACAGGTTTTATAAATACATTCATTCAGATAACAGATAAGTTATTAAATGTAGTATTTATCACTTATGTTACTTATAGAACATAGCGTGACTTCCTCTTGATTAAACTTCCATAGCACAAAAACAATCTTGATCCGCAAATACTTAGACTTATTGTCTTAGATAAGCGACTAACGGCCGAACCATATATACGATCCGTGTTTTAAGATTCCGTTCAAACCAAGATTGAACACGATCTTCAGATCGATCTTCGATCTGCGTCCATATATTCATTTGTCGCGTTCGGAATCCAGATGGGACGGCGGATTCAAGTCGATCCTTTCCCTCCCTGACTTTCCGTTATAGACATACTTTTGCGCGCGTTTTTTTTGCACTAGTGATTCATAACACAATATAAATTACAATTGTGAAATAGAATATGTTAAAATACTTTAAAACATGATTTTTAAGGTACATAAAACATCCATTTCAACTTAATTTAATTTCAAAACATTTTTTGTAAACATCAATAGTGTAAAATACTGCCGAGTACGAAACGTGAATCGTTTTTTCTAACATGTCACATCTGGTGCCGGTATGTTTTTGTTTGAATTGAAATGTATTGTATTAGTTCAGTTTAACATTTAAGAACCTAACAATAACAATAGGTATTTACTATTTTTAATTTTACTGTTTTGAGGTCACTTTTACAAAGGGCATTATTTCTATCAACAATACCTCCACTGCCGCTTTATTAATCCTAAATCTAATAGTAAAAAGTAAGTAAAGTAAACTCTGTTGTACTTTCGTACTGAACCTCTGCGACTATTCCGCTTTTCGCCACCTTTAGAATCAAATATCTCCATTAATACTTCCATATCACTGTCACTATCACCTAAAAATATTGCATTTGCCATAATTATCTACTAAACTCATAACTAATTTATTGCAAAATCCAAACTCTTTTTTGTAATCCAACGAATTCGGGGGATCGTAAAAACAGTTTACTAACAAGCCAAAATTAAAAGTCAAAATTAAAAGATCGAATATGTGGACCGAACAACTGTCACTTCCGAACAAATTTCAATCTCAAAACACGGGTTGCCCCTCCCATGGATCGATTGTGAAAAAGGATCGTAAATGCAATCCATCGATTGAATATACGGACGCTTTATGCAACGAATCGATCGAAATTCGAGTTTCAGATTGTAATATTTGGATCGAGATCGCATATTAGGACCGGCCGTAAGAGACTATCCGTGAATATCATCTTTACGTAATAAAAAGAAGGAAAACTTGAAATGAAACCCTTCACGGATAGTCTGGTCATAGTACACCTATGGGATGTGATGGGGTGGTGAGTGATGACACATTGTATTCTTACTCCGTCACCCTCACCACACGTAGAGATAATATTTATGCTAAATTTCCGTAAGTATCTAGGAAGAAGAATAACGCCTGATTGTAGACTACATCATGCCACCTTAGTATAGTACGATTAAATGAAAGTCTATTTCTATATTCAAAATCTGTGTTTTTCTTATAAAAACGACCAATAGCTGGCCATCAGTTGCAAATTAACGCTTACTTCTTTGACCATTTTTTCTCTTCATAACAGCCCATTAAAGTCCCACTGCAGGAAGGGGCCTCCTCCCGTGACGGAGGGATACTTGGCCTACTAATACCACGCTGGCCAGACGGGTTGGTATAGGGTTTTACTTTCAAGTTTTCCGTCTTTTTATTACGTAAAGATAATATTCACGGATAGTCCTTTAGTCGGTTTTTACGACACCCCTGGGATGAGATGGGGTGGTGACACATTGTATTCTTACTCCGTCACCACACGTAGAGATAATATCTCTAAATTTCTGTAAGTATCAGGAAAAATAACGCCCAATTGTAGACTACATCATGCCACCTTAGTTAATACAGTACGATTAAATAATAGTTATAAGTGTTCTTCAAATAAAAACGACAAATAGCTGGCCAGTTACAAATTAACCCTTACTTCTCTGATCAATTTTTATCTATTATCTATCAAACCTTTTCTATGAATGTGGTCCGCTATCTGGCGCTGCTGCTAATTATGAAACTGATGTTGGTGACACCAACTAAACGAGGCAACTTGTAACAAGGTCACAAACTCCCACATCACCAGTTAAAAAGAGACAAGAATCGAGTAAATCGGGTTTTTGATACCACAGTTAGGAAGAATGCTTTTTTAATTAAACAACTGACTCCAAAACCAATGTGTTGGTTACGACTATAATACGCAATTTAATTTACTTGAATTATTTACTTGTACATCTTTTTAGATTTTTAAGGGACTTGAATTTATAACCATTTTAAACAAAAATATTTTTTTTTAAATTGGCCAGTTAATTCGCCAGCCAGCTGAGCGAACACCAAATCAACAAAAATTTAAAAGAAAACAACAAAGACAAATGAATCTCCTTCTCTTTTTGAAGTCCGTTTAAAACATGATGACGTTTCCTATTCTTTATCAGTAACCAACTCACCAGACATCCAACACGGAACTAAGCACAGAACGTTAGCTCTACCGGTTGCTATAAATCCTAACACCTCTTTATAACAATATTAAATCAAAGGAAAAACAAGTTCTATATAAAACAGTGTCACTTGATTAGTGTGCAGACTATTTAGGTCTTGAATCAAGTATTCGTGTTATGTATTTGTAGGCGTGGCTGTGACGTCACAATCGTACGATACTGTCAACAATCAACGCCCGTTTATATTTGACGAGACCTGTGTGTAGTGCTAGTTTATTTTACGATAAACGTTAAAGTATATGTCGTAGTTTATACTGATATCGAAATCTCGGTAAATTTGGTAGTCGAGTACATAGATCATTCAATGGTAAGTAAATTTGGTTTTGGTGAGCAAGGTTTGCTTTATCCTTTTGTTTTTTACTTCAACTTTAAGTCCTTCTCAGGACAAGTTAACCATGTTGTTACTTAGTATGCCTCCCTGAGTTAGCATCACTCGTTCCTGCCTCATCCAATCAATTATCTATACCAAGCTGCATATTCAGCATACTATTAGTAGTCTAAGATTTCTTTCGTCCCTACAAAACACTAATCAGCTATTATGATGAAAAAACAGGTCTATTTTAAACAATAATATTATAAATACAATTTAGTAATGAATCGGAAACCACAACCCATATAGCAATTAGATACAAATACATTGTTATGTTAAAACTATTTTTTTCCTTCAACGAACTGCGCAGTAGTCGTTCACAGTTGATTAGGTATGTTAATTAATAACAAACCGATAAATACTAGCTCAGACGGTTTTATTGACTCGATTATCTAATATTAATAACAATATCGTTTTGTAGACCTATTTATTTATTGATATTATTATTGTAAATGTGTACAAATCAAGGTATTGTGTTGTAACGGGAATATATTTATTGTAGGAAGGAATTCTAAGAATCCAATAATCTAAAAATTGTCATGACCAAATCTTATCTTTAGCGTTTCATAAAGACAAATATTAAGTGGTTGTATCTCCTTTCGTTTACGACATGCTCGACAAAATCTCTAGGAAAGAAGGAAAATTTTTTCACCAATTATATAACGTGACACAATGTTTAGCCGGTCTTCTGCTTGTCCCATTTGCGGATACTTTCATCAGGTCTTCGGTCGAGCGCGGGAGGACGCCATTACGTTTGCCAATATGTGGCCTCCAGTCAAGGACACGTCTGTTCAAACGGCTATCAGTCTTGGAACAAACGTGGCCAGCGCACTGTTAATTCTGCGGTCACTTTAATCCTTCTTCTGATTTCCTAGTTTTGGTCCATTTTATCCAAGAGGATGACTACGAGCATAGCTCGCTCCATTGCCCGATGAGCGACTCTAAATTTGTGGATTAGTCCCGCCGTCAATGTCTACGTAAGATATACTCATTTAAATTGTTTTAAACTGCATAACATTAGAAGACAAAAGAATTTAGAGTACTGTTCTATTTTTACGGATGGCTAGTGCACGAAAATTACCTCAATGCCAGTCAATTCTTGAGTCACTCGTGTTAGCTGCGTTGACTCATTTCTAATATGCTGATAGTATCATAATCTAGATTGCTAATTCTCTGTATGATGACAGAGTAAGATCACATGGTGACATTGCCACGTCGTGCAGTGGGTGTCGGAAAAACCGAATGATGAAAAGTTTACATATATTTTATCTATGAACTCAAAAGAAAGAAAACTTGAAATATAATCCTAGCGTGGTATAACCCTGTACCCGCTGTACAGTAGGACTTAATAATGCTGTCATGGTATGATGGTCGTAAATTATAGCGAGCCAAAAGCGCTCGTGAGGTAATGATCCAGACCTTACAGCTGCTGCTAAATATAGGACTAATTCAAACAATCCTATTTTTACCAACATCTGATATAGAAGGTATCTTTGTAGCACGTTTAACCAGTTTCTTATACAATTTTAAGAGGATTAAGAAGGTCACAATGAAATTGACTTATTCTTTAAGGAAGCCAAAACTAAATAATAATTAAAAAGTATTATTTCCGTGGAAAATTCAGTGCGATTCTAACCAAAAAACCACGTGGTTTATTGACTAGACGTATTGCGTCATATATTCCAGCTTTCTTGCGAGAATGACCTGGCGAAAGCCGCTGGCTTCTAGCCAACGTTGGGCATTTAGATACCATGTGGAATACACTTAATGCCTGACTTTCTGTCTCTAATTGCACCTATGTTTACATAACTGTCGTTTCAGTCTATCTTCTTCAAATGGTTTTATTACAAGGTCCATGTCAGTCTCCCATTGTTATTACTTGATGATGTTTTCTGTAGTTTATTTGTGCGTACGCCATTCGTAATGAAAATAGGTCACTAACAGAAGGTAAATTTTTGTATTTATACTTATTAAAATTTAAATTTGTTCTCTGCAATAGCTCTAATGTCTATGCGTTTAGTGTTTTGGTTATTAGTGTATTTTACTACACTAATAACATATACATTTAAAGACATATAAATACCTTATTATTGGCAGAATCAATTGTTAAACGATGGAGCCGTAAAACCAGAAGCAGAGCATAAAGAATGAAAATTACCAGAAGGGTCTTGTACGATAGATCATCTTTCAAAATTATACTTTGATGAAAAGTAACTTCGTCACGTTTCACTCATGTTTTAATGGCGAATGGCGAGTGGGACATTAATGGGCCGTTATTAAGTCTTGGAGCAAATTATTTTTTTGGAAATTTTTGGTCAATAAATATTACTTTCATACTTATTTAAAACTTGTTACGTTTCTAAGGCATAAACATTTTACGTCCAATATTTATATCAAAAAATTCGTCTCTGTCTGTTGGTATCTCGAATAGTTGAACTAATATTTAAAATGTCATTGCCAAGGTTTTCATGCTACATTTATAATAAATATCAAAGTATATGTATTATAACATTTTAAGCGTAATGATTATGAATGAGATGACAAAGCAAAAACTAGAGGAGGGACAGTTTGAAATGGTGTGAGACGGATTCTACTGGAGATAATTTCAATTTAGATTAATTATGTTCCTTATGTCTAATACATTGACGTCAACTATATCAGACTATTACGCATTTGTCTTAAACTTGACTAAATGTTTGGCAGCAGAAATGGTAATGGATCTAAAATAAGAAACCAATTTCTTTCAATCCTAATTTTAGAAATTAAGTTGACAGCCTAAAATGTGAAAATTACATTTTATGTAGGTAAATGTGTCTGCATGCAACTTTACCAGATGCAGTTTCCACTGGCCGGATCGAGTCTCTTCTAGTAAATAATGTCATGCAAGCCAGACTAATTCGTACATTATCAAGGTTTCCTACTTTTGTTTTCTTAGAGGTAATAACTACGAATGTTTGCTTAATCGGCTGTTACGACATCCTTGCGCTGAAATACCTGGTAGAGATCAGAACTGACTTTTACCTATTCTTTCTCCCTGACCACACGGTTAGATACCAGTGTAGGTATATTCAAGAGTTATTTGGCGGTAGAATTTTATGTACTTAAATGAAAGAAACTACGATGAAATAAATTTTACAGTGTAGCGTCCGCTCGATGTAAAACAGTACACGTTCTAGAAACTTCGGCGAAATTATTTAAAGAACCACGTGGCTTTGTAGTAGATGTACGAAATTTGGTCGATCGTAGAATCCGATTGCTTCCTGGTAAATATTTAGCGTATGTTTTAACCTCGTGGTTTTGCAGTGAATATTTCTTTGAAAGAAAAAACTAAGTTATTTGCGTTTTTACGTATTATTTGGTTTATCCGTAGTTTCCTCATCAACAAGATAACATACCTATATGCCATAAACTATTAGGCATCTTCTTCTTGAATAGTAAGTAGGTATCAGCTCAATTTCTTTTTCATTAGAGTAAGCGTGTGCATCTTAGTTGCCAGGTAAAAACATTTATGCGCTGAAGTAAATTTAATTAAACATTCATCAATACATTAATATATGATTGCTTCAAGCTAAACATTTGCATTGAAAAATGTTTCTTATCACAGGGGATTAAGGTACACAGGTGTCTACATTGATGTGTTGGTGACATCGTTTTCTATTCACATCTTCTATTCACGCTTTCAGTAGTTCATGAAAGCCGCTTGTAAGATGTCCAATGCTTAGAACGCGGCTGGGCTTTTTTCTAGAATGACATTCTTGAAGTAGGTAATGAGTATAACGAATCAATCTAAGACCTTAAATCTTTGAAATAAAGCTCAATTTTGAATCACAATTGCTAGTTTTATATGTAAAGGTTAAAGGTAAATTTCAATGGCAGCATGTAGTTTCATCTTTACACGATATTACATTGTATTGTAGTCTTGTTTGTCGCCATGGCATAATGGGAAAATTACATGTAAGGTTAAATTTCAATGTCTTTTGTTAGTCACCCTGAATGCGGGGATGTTTAAGCAATTTTTATTGTGACTGGTCAACTGAGGCATGCAAAAACAAAAGATTGTGA
The DNA here is from genome assembly GCA_905475405.1 of Schrankia costaestrigalis. Lineage (NCBI taxonomy): Eukaryota > Metazoa > Arthropoda > Insecta > Lepidoptera > Erebidae > Schrankia > Schrankia costaestrigalis. Next base: position 17,995,500 of record FR997829.1, on the reverse strand, counting down.
GAAAAACAACGTTGTATATTAAACATTATTGTTTTTTTTTCTAAAGACTTAAGTTAACTTCAACAAGAAGCTTTCTCATAGATCTATTATGCCAGTTCTGTACATCATTGCTGCATGCGCCCAGTGGAAAGTTGGCCATTAGTCGCCACAATGCCAAGACGGGTAAATTTATACGGTTTATTTTGAGTAACTCTTCTCTAGATATGATATGAAAATTGTCCAATTACTTACTTTTTAACCAGTATGTCAATTCTCGTACCTTAAAATCGTTAACAATTCGGTTAAATTAACTTTTAGTTGTCAAATTGTCACACAATTGACAATTTGACAACTAAAAGTTAACGGTACGAGAATTGACATGCTATTTATTATTTTAATGAATGTAATATGGGATTTGTTTAATGGTTCCGATGTCGACTATTCCAACACCCCCTTTTCAAGGAGAGGTGGCATAATTTTAAATTATTTTTGTCACTAATCTGACCGTGATATTATCCTACCACGAACAATGTGTATTATCTTTGGATAATATACGTAACATCGATTAGTAACACTTTATTTTGGTCTGACTTGTTTTGATGACAGCGCATTTTACATTGTTTTTATCGCCAACTAAAGTTCATTTAATTAATTATTTATTTTAATATTAATTAAAGGAAAAAATAAAATACAACCGAATTGAGAACCTCCGTTCTTTGAAGTCGGTTGAAAAAGCGAAACCTGCCTTTGGGTCACCTAATAGTAAGTGAGGTATGCAGGCCATTGACTTTGAAAACAATAGGAAGTAGACAGAAATGACACTAAACTGTAAGAGTATGGTGTTGGTGGGTAAATTGGTCTTGTCTCCTTTCACATTTCCTCCATATATTTCTCATACTCTTTTACTCATTTGACGACCGCTGTAGCGTAGTGGTTATATAACATGATTGTTACGCAGAGGTCTCGGGTTCTATACCCGCTCAATGCAAATCTTTGTGTGCATGAACATAATTGTTTGCATTGGTCTGGGTGTTTTCTGTATATGTTTGTATGTATTTACAAAAAAAAGTATTTAAGTATGTTTATCCGTTGTCTAGTGTCCCGTAGATCCATCCCAAGATTTGCTTAGTTTGGGACTAGATGGCGTTGTGTGAATTTTGTGAGGAGGAATATTCTAAATTAGCCTACTAATAACCAGCTCTAGAATCCACGATATAAAGACAGAAAGATGGTGTACTATGTACTCTTAGTCCAGCACTACAAAGTAAATACATGAATATGCATTTATTTTTAAAAGTGGACAGTATTTTTTTTGTTATATATAAAACTCTCAGTTTTGGGCTATTTGCTTAGGAGCTACGGTCATTCATAATCAATGTCACCAAAAGCAAGTAACTTAGATTATGTAAGTAAGCTATCAAATTCCTAAATAAACACTGCATAATAATCTGTGCATTAGCTTCAGAGCTACGGCTACGATAAGCAATGCATTGTTATTTGTATAGAACGTTTTTTTTAGTCTTGGAATTGATTCAAAAGGTCGCCTAGACTTATACTATGTATCATAGAGAAGCAGTTTATTCCTTGGGCTGCGTTCGTAGTTATCTATACTAATATTAAAAAGGGGTAAAGTTTGTGTGTTTGTGACGTTGTAGGGGGTAATTTTTGGTTCTAAAGAACCGATTTTAAAAATTCTTTCTGTGTTAAATACTACATTTATCGGGTAGTGTCATATAGTATCACGCTATGACTAATTGGAGCGGAGCAGTAATGAAATATGTTTAAAAAACGGACGCGGTTTTTCGCCGTCCAACGAAGTGGGCACGGGTCAGCTAGTTGTTTAATAAATAAGAAATAAAGAAAGATCTAAAGAATAATTTTTTAATCCCTTTTAATGTCTTGATGGTAGCTGTCCTGCAAACGACTGTCTTTAACGTGGTCTCGGATTGGAATACCTCGTTTTTGGTGTGTGAATTACATGTTATTGGATTGAGCCTAGATTTCTTTACGAGATAGGGCTTAATAAATAAAAAAACGTCCAAGATAGGGCGGGAATTTTTTACCATTTTTGATAATATTTCTGTGTAAAAGTTTTAGTGGTCATTTCATGATGCAGTTCAAAGGTAACAAAAATTTAAATAAGTAAGTAGGTACTTCATTTTGTGGAGTTGGATATAAAATACTTACTTATCTCTTTTGTTTAAGTACATGATCAGGCTTAATGTTTTGTATAAAAAATAGCACCGCCTACGTCGAAATAGGGTGGTATTTTGGACGTAGGCGGGGGGGGGGGGGGGGGTAGCATTCTGTGATTCTACGACACCCACTCATTTGCGCGCCTTTTAAATATTTAATACGTGCCCCAGAACCGATATGAGTAAGTATAAATTTAGCTAGATCCTTAATTAGTTAAAATAGGTTTTCAATTAAGGGACTTAACAGCTTCTGTTACTGAAGCTACGAGCTGGAGAAGACTGTCCACATTAGGGCAATTTCGTTTACTTGGATGTATCCATCCATATAAGCCTATGGACGTCTACTGCTGGACATAGGCCCCCTTTCAAAAGTTTCCACCCTGTGCGGTCTTGGATGATTTATACATTTATTCTATATTTTTTTAAATAAAAGTCAAACTACTCAAACGATTTAGATTTAATTTCTAGGGAACTAAACCGGTTCCTTTGAAAAGACCGCTGTTGTTTTTAATTGCCCAAGAAAGGACCGAGATCTGAAATAACAAACATTTTAAAAAATCAAACAAATTATGAATCTCTAAACTACATAAAAGTATTCCAAATTACATCAAAATCCGTTCAGTAGTTTTTGCGTGAAAGAGTAACAAACATCCTTATTTCCTCACAAACTTTCGCATTTATAATATTAGTAGGTAGGATTTAGACTACGTGAAATCACTACGTTTTTTATAAACAGAACTCAATTGCTTGACTGCTCTTTTTCTCTTTGTCTATAGAAGCTCGTAAAGAGAAAAAAAATCATGACATCATTAGACTCGGTCAATGATTGCACGTGTAAGCGAATAGACTATTTGACTTCTTGGCACTGGTACGGTAATAAAATGTTAAAATGTTTTATTCGTCTAGTGGCGGATTAAGATATGACAAGATAAAAAGGTCACCACTCCTTCTCATGCCGAGGATTATGACAGCTTAGCTCAACAATTACTTCACAGTATGTATCTCTAAAAAAAAAAGAAAAAGAAATCTGTAAAAAGGTCTCTGGGTCGGTCTGGATGCGGAAGGCGCAGGACAGGACCGAGTTCAGTGGCGCGTGTTGAGAGAGTGTCTATGTCCAACAGTGGACTGCGATAGGCTTGTTGATTGATCGATTCGATTGATGTAAGTATCTCTAATTTTAAAAGAAAATTTAAGATAACACAAAATTCCGTACGTTCTGGAGCAAATTACAAAAACGGGATAACTACTCTACGTAATAAGTATCATGTTTTGTGAAAGTAAGGGATATATATTATATTTTCAGCAAATGTAATGGAAATGTTGCTTCTCTTATGATACATAATTGTGTTTACGTTTAAATAAAACTCATTTATCAAGTCAATGAAACTACGTGATCAAAGAAGTGTTCTTGTCTTTTATGTGTCAGACTTAATTGCATCATTTAAAATCAATAAATACTACTCGTATTGAGTTAGCATTATTTTTTTAAGATAATGTAGACTAAACAATGATCTATGGAAAAATAAGAACTAGCTAAAGATGTAGTGCATCGTAGAACATCGAACTAGCTGCCTATGGCTTTGTTTCAAAATTTGTCTTTCGTCTATAAACATAAACAAGGGATATTGAGCTTTGATTGACGTTTAGCTGAAAGTTTCTGGTATATTTCAGATAGACTGCATCTTTAAGCAGTTATATAGAAGTTAGTTATAAGGTACTCTAACTAGAACAAAGAATTTGGCTTAGGGTAAACTTCCGATTATGCCAAAATTTTGTACCTTCCCAAGACATCGGACCTTTTTAAGGTTGACTAAAGAAGCAATTTTAGCTTGTTTTTCAAAATGTAAACAAGTGGTGACATTTTCTTTTCTTACCTCGTCACTATATTAACGTTATTTATGTAAATTGTATACAAGTATTAAATATTATTATGTATACAACAGCACTAAGTATAATACAATAATGAGATCATACCAATATCTGTTGTAGGCAGTTTGCTTTACAAAAATATTTAAAATTTACATATCGTTGACCGAGTGACACAATTCTGTATCGTGCAAAAACTAACGTTCAGAAAACGTACAGAAATGGAACAGATATAAAAACTTTTTTTACCGCGAAATGTGAATAACAATAATAGGCACTATATTACTTACACATTTGAGTAAGAATACAATATGTCACCACCCCATTTCATCCCATGAGTGTCGTAAAAACTGACTAAGGGACTATCCGTGAATATTATCTTTCAGAATAAAAAGAAGGAAAACTTGAAATTAAACCCTATACCAATCCGTCTGGCCAGCGTGGTATTAGTAGGCCAAGTATCCCTCCGTCCCGGGAGAAGGCCCGTCCCTGCAGTGGGACATTAATGGGCTGTTATGATATAAGCTAAGCATAAATTGAACTATGAATACCAGACAAGCTACCTTCTGGAAGCTATGGGAAGAAGTTCGGGAATGATGCATAAGTTCTGAGTAGTTTTTATCTGCAAAGGATGTGTATAATCACATCCACATAGAGTATCTACTCTTCCACAGTAAACTAGTCTGGTTAGCAGATAGTTTTAAGACATACCGAAGTATTCCTGAGATATGTGTTCCGGTTTCCGGTAGAAAGATGGCCGCACCGAGAATTAATAGCCGTAAGTACGCCTTTGTGTGTGTGTATTTGTAGGTAGGGACGTAGTATCCAGGAACGTGTCTGTGTGGTTGACGTTTTGTGGTAAAGTTATAAAATCGTTGATACCTAAATAAACTATTTAACTCAAAAATTATTCCTGAGTGTATCGCATTCATCAATCGCTAAATAAAACATTTTCTTACTTATTGCCAATTCTCTCTATGTGGTGACGAAGTAAGAATACACGATGTCATCACCCCATCTCTTGTTGAATTGTTGGAAAACTTGGCATGAAACAGTAGGCTATAAGATTGGCCAGCGTGGTATCAGTAGACGACATGTCTCCTACGGTTGAACATAAATGGACTTTTTTAAATACAATTTGTTGTTTTGTTCTAGTATCAATCAAATAGCCTGTTGCAGTCTACTGCTAGACATAGGCCTCTCCCAATACGCTCCACAGAACTCGGTCCTGCGCCTTACGCATCCATTCCGACCCAGAGACCTTTATGAGGTCGTCGGTTTTTTTTTATCGTTGTTCTAGTATCACGAATACACAATTTCATAAACAAAAACAAAGCAGTTTATAGAGCGCTTTACGTTCGTTAATGGCATGCAACATTGTGCTCACGTCATGAAATCACGATGCCAAATATCTGAGAAAGTATTGACTAAATTTAGACTTGATGTTGTCGTTTTGTTTATTACAGAAAGCAAGGACAGCATTAACAAATAACAATAATCCCCGTGTGGTGACGGAGTAAGAATACGATATGTCACCACTCCATCTCATCCCATGGGTGTCGTAAAAACCGACTAAGGGACTATCCGTGAATATTATCTTTACGTAATAAAAAGAAGGAAAACTTGACATTAAACCCTATACCAATCCGTCTGGCCAGCGTGGTATCAGAAGGCCAAGTATCCCTCCGTCACGGGAGGAGGCTCGTCCCTGCAGTGGGACATTAATAGGCGGTTATGACGATGATGATGAATAATATTCGTCACATATACTTTGACGCTCTCTCAGTGCAGTGTGGGAATACTTAGCCCATAAATGCGACTTCTGTAAGCCAGGAACAGAGTGTCTGTGCAAGAAGATCCAAGCTTGACACTGAGCGAGTCCTGTCTTCGGCATGGGACCCATAATAGAGAAGAAAATAGATACGATACTTATTTTTCGATTCTAGACAGTTGTTTTACTAGCCAATCCATACCTAATATTATAAATGGGGAAGTGTGCCTGTCTGTTTGTCTTTCTTTCACAGCAAAACGGAGCGAAGAATTAACGTGACTTTTAAGTGGAGATAGTTGAAGGGATGGAGAGTAGCATAGGCTACTTTTTTTTTCTCCTGTGTCCAGGAAAGGGGAACAGTGGTACCTCGAATTTAACGCGAGCGAAGCTGCGGGCCAAAGCTAGTTTGTTTATCCATAGAAAGATCCCAACCAAATCAAACAGTGTTCACAAATGCTTGACTTTTGCTGATATTGAAACCGCTGCGCTGTCTCCGGCGCGATGTCGAATCTACGTCTTTATCCCATTTGCTTGGAAATTAAAGAGCTGATACAAATCAAAACATTTATATACAATAACAAAATATATCCAAATTATTTCACTAAGTATAATCTTTTGTTATAATTTAGTACAGTGATTACAGGTGTATCCTACTTGCTAAAGATAAAATTTATGATAACATTAACACGTAATTGTTATGGTAACCTAGTTAAACCACTGTTTACATGCTTTAGGAAGGTCGCGAGTCTTAAACAATCCATCTATTAATTGTATTTTAATATAAATATGGTGTTTTATTATGTTCTAATGGCAATGGGGATTGGTATACTACGTAAATGAATTAGAAATACATACTAAACAGCGAAGTACAGTAGCCAAACTCATATCTCCGGTCGCGTTAAAGATTTATCTACAAAATAATCGCCATAGTGGCAAACGTGAATTAATTTAATCAATCAATAGTATTTTCTTTATATCATCATCATCATCATCAGCCAATCGACGTCCACTGCTGGACATAGACCTCCTCTAAGTATTGCCACCTTGTGCAGTCCTGTGCCTCCCTCATCCATCGGTCGTCGGGAAGCCGTATTTTCATTATATGCCGCATTATAATTTTCATCCAAAAAAACATTTATACTTATCTAGGTTCAGGAGAATAATTAGCACATTTCACAAACAACAGCTAGTGTTGAAACCCGCGGTCTCGTGCACAGTACCCGAAGGCAAGTACGCAAAACTATACAGAATTACTATTTTAACCCCAATCTCAAAAATAATCCAAAATTATCGTATCTATGAGCATTGACACTTTCACCTAAATATAAAAATAACGTAGAAATAGAATAAGTACAGGAAAAGCATTATAAAGAAAAGCGATACATTTTTATTACATTTCACAGCTGTCGTTAGTACTTCTATTTTTTATTATTTAGTTTCATTCATGAATTTGTACTATTAAAAATACAATCCTACACCGTTAGATGTTGGAAATCTTTTAGAGACCGTCTCTCCACCCACCGTCTCGCTTGTCAAACAGGTATCTCAGAACCCAAGAAAAAGACCGGTCTAAAATAAATAAATAATCCTCACACATTCACACATCGCCACCTAGGGCCAGATTCAGAGACCGCACTTTGTCTTTACTTTAGCAAAGTCTAGTTATTATCTCTGAATTTGAACAACATTAAAGTAATTTTTCGCATGAAAAAGTTTACTGTCATTATTTATTACTACAAAGTAAACTTTTCATGCGAAAAGATTACTTTAATGTTGTTCAAATTCAGAGATAATAACTAGACTTTGCTAAAGTAAAGTCAAAGTGCGGTCTCTGAATCTGGCCCCTAGTCCCAAACTAAGCAAAGCTTGTACTATGGGTACTAGACAACGGGTAAACATACTTAAACACTTTTTTTTTTAAATACATACATATTATATATAGAAAACACTCAGAACAATGCAAACAATCATGTTCAAGCACACAAAGATTCGCTTTGAACGGGAATCGAACCCGAGACCTCTGCGTAGCAGCCATGTAATATACCGACTGCGCCACAGAGGTAAGAAAAGCACTAATGTTCCTGTACATATTAGTTGGAGTGTTAGGATAGGGCTGCCGCATTACTCGCAATGCCGTCAAGTTTACTCATTTTTGGGAAGTAATAATCGTGGTGAAATTAGGTCAAACAAAACTCTACAACATAAAGACAAAAGATAAATCTTCCACAGATGCATAAATACCTCAAAAATATTATCCACAAACGATATCTACGTTAATGGTAAACGCTAATTACCAAAACCAACAAGCTAGTAAGGTTAGATTCACAAATACAGTACAGACAAGGTCGATATGTGCGTACGTGCTCTTAGTAACGCACCCACAGACCTGTTTACTACCGCCTGCCCTAGTTTAGGACGCACCCGATTTCGGTACACAAAAGATTGTATACAACTTAATAGCTGAAGCGATTATAAAGGGATTACTTTGCTTAAATCTCAAAAACATAGTATGAAGAAGATTGTAGATAAATGTTTTGTTGTTTGATTGAGTTTGCTTGTGTAGAGACTTAAGCGCCGATTACACTAGACTGCATGTAGTCAACTACGTCATGTAGGAGACTACATGTAGCCTAGTGTAATCACATGTAGGACAGTGTAAACAGAACGTCCTAACACTAAAAAGTTAGGAGACTACATGTAGTCTAGTGTAATCGGCGCTTTAGAGACTTTAAATATGCTTCCTAGTTTTTAGATTTTGTTATGGACTTATCTGTCTATCTTACAATATTTTAAACAAAACTGTAAGTTAATTTACTGTGAATATGTAGTATGTCTACCGGCTCAAAAAACAGGAATACGTTCTCAATTTGTTTATATCTCTGTTTGTCACCTCAGAGCTTGAAGATATTATTTTATTGACTATTGAAAAATAAACAGCTGACTTGTGGCACTGGTTTTATAAACCCATTGCAATCATCAGTGTTACATAATTTTGAAGTTTGACCTTGACTTTGACTTTTTACTTGTGGCATAAGACAATTGACTTGACTTTATATAAATTGTCTTAAGCACTAGGTCCCATGCAAATAGTAAGACTGTTAAAACGGGTCCGTTATCAACGCTACAAACGTTTTTCATTACTCACCTTGCAAATCATATTTCTGTAAAATATAAAAGTTACTTAATAATAAGTATACTGAGATAAAAACTACCCCAGATTGGTTCTCATGACGTAAAGGGTGTGAAGGGTCGTTGGCCTCACAACAGCGAAGGGCAATGACCTCTGTCGCCGTCATCTGTTGCACACAGCTACAACTATAGTATATCTCGCGTTTGACCTAGTTCGCACACATTGACATTTAACTCGTTACACTACACACATATATTAATTTAATATTATTGTATTATTACTTAAAGTTTTCCACTCATTAATCCAACCCACAATCTACAATAAATTCTATCCTTTTATATAATATCATCGATCATCATAATCAGCTGACTTATTTAGACTTCTTTTTTTGTATGACTAAGTCCATTGTTGTCTTATAAAAGAGTTATTACGGTTAATATCAGACCTCAGCTTAAGGTCACACTGTTACTCATCAATCGAGGAGGGTCAGTAGTACTGTGTATAGCAATTAATTTCTAATTAAAAACCAGCTACAAATAAGTAAGGTTGATACTAAAAATAGATGCGCTATTTTTGTTCGTGTTTCAAAAGTTAGTCTACCGAAATAAATGTGATTATGTATTCATTTCTTTTACATAACGAAACTTTGACTTTGACTTTGTTAAAGTTGTCCCTAACTCCCAGAAAAGGATTATTTAATATAACTTTTTTGTAGTTATTTAATCGCTCTACTCGGCACAGGTCACCATCTGCTTTTAAACGACTCTGTCTTTACAATCTCAGGCCAGTTTCTTCTTCTTCAGTGCCGAAGTTTTGTATAATAGTTTAATGCAGGTACAAAAGAAAAATAAAACAAAAACAAGCACCTTATCCTTTTTATTTCAATCGATTTAAAAAAAAACAAATGAAATGTTTCGCATGATCTCAGAAGCTTTTCAAAGAACTCTAACCGGCTTAAGGTGGATTCTATTATCAATAAACTCAACTATCACATGATATTATTACAAAATAATTTAAAAATAACACTGATCTATTGACTGATACTAAAGATTAGGTAACTGTACCGGTAAACACGTTTAGATAAAATGTTTTATATAATATTTGTAGTTTTATGCGCAGTTAGGATAATACAAGATAGGAGATTAATTCTATTTGATTTTCTGTAGGTTTTTTTTATTTAATAAGGATTATCTATAATACAAGTAATTAGTTCAAGTATTAAATAAACATAATCAATAAAGTAACAATTGAATGTTTCCTTGTAGCAAATCAGTGTCAAGGACACGACTGGCATAGGACTATGCTCATTTTGCTCTACCACGCGCAAATTAAAATAAGAACACCAATTTCGCCATTTGAATTGAGTTGGCATGGAGTTCGGTGGAATGTTCTAGAACTCTTGTGCACCCCAATTGCGCACATCGACTGCGCGTTGAGGGACGCTTATGGAAGTATCTAGAAGGCCCACGGAAGGTGTGCTGTCATTGTTTTGACGCCTACTGGGTTTAAAAGTTCTGCCATTAGCATCAAGTTATAGAAGATTCGATACTTTATTATTATACTTTAATGAGTATACTATACTATTACTTCGGAAAAAGTCACTTCATTCAGTCATATTAGGCGGCGATGTTAAAGCTTAAGGGTTTCAACATGGCTTGATAAAGTTCAGAATGAGAACAAAGGATTGAAATTCTTTGATATCAAAAGACTTGAATGAGGTTGAGAATAAGTATACCTAGGTACAATACTCTGAATAACTAACTTTGTTACATTTTATACTTACTTAAATTATTATAGGTAGGTATAGCTTGAATAGACATAAAATTATGAAATGCCAATCAATTGATTTTTATATGTATTTATTTATTTGAATAGGTCAGCCAACAATTATTATACAAAAGCGTATCTAGAAACACCGTTTCAAATAAATAGCAATAAACAATACACAATGCTAATAGGGGTACTTGTAGAAACCGCAACTGAATGCCCGTTGAATATGGATCGATACAATTTTACATCCCTTTGACAAAGGACCTTTAGAAATGGCCATACCCCTGTACAGAGAGCGTAATAAACTCTTAACCGTTACAATGGCCGTTATAGGTGGCTTTTGACTTACTACAAAAAAGATACGCAATGTGTTTTTCGAAATGTTTTTTTTAATACTTAATAGTTTTACGGTAGACTATTAGGTTTACTTTTGTCGTTTAAAAAACAACTCCCGCGCTAAGAATCCAGCCATATAATGCGTGAACTTGGACAGTCATGAAATTCAACGGATTTAAGGAACCTCCGTGTGGTGACGGAGAAAGAATACAATATGTCACCACCCCATCTCATCCCATGGGTGAATATTATCTTAATGAAATAAAAAGAAGGAAGACTTAATACTTACTTAATTAAACCCTATACCAATCCGTCTGGCCAGCAATCAGTCTGACATTAGTAGGCTAAGTATCCCTCCGTTACAGGAGGAGGCCCATGCCAGGCCCCCAGGCCAGGACATCATGGGCTGTTATGATGAAGGAACCTCCAGGATTTAAACAATGTTTATGGATCACCCTAACAATTGTCCCGCTTGGGGTTCGATCCCGCGAGCTTGTGTAAGGCAGCAAACCACGATTGGCACAAACAAGTTGTGACGTAAAAGTTAAATCCAAGTTTTTTTTATTATAATGTATGTGATGGGCTATTTTGATACATCCTGTTTTGTTCGCTGTGGTAATTTAGCTAATTAAAAAAGAACTATAGAGCGAAACTGGCAATTACAAACACGCATTAAAAGTATACCTACCTATTGTATTCTATTAAAATTGAAAATACTTTAAGGATTTTTATACTTAGGTATATTTTAACCATGGGTTACATCACCCGGCCTTAACCGATTGAGGGAAAAATAATTCCCGTCTTTCGCCCCGATGCTGGGCATATGTAAGGGAGTTTCAAACCATGGAGTTTTGATGTAGGTACTTACCTAATAAAACTCGGATTGTTACTCTTTCACTTAAACAGGGAGAGAAGCAAATTATTACTCGAGAGTCTTTCTGCAGCGAGAGTTGACGATGAGATTAACAACAAATGACAAGGAGGGCGCGGCAAAGTCCTGCGTATTTTACATGTACTACACACAGCAACACATCAAGTTAAACATTTTCATTTGAAATTGTGTCTTATTTCAAGGTATTAAGTACATGAGTGTCTAGCTTGATTAGTTGCTTTGTGTACTCAGAGCTCTCCAACTGGTATGAACAAACGTGATGCTTACAAATAGAATAGCAATTGTGTATCGTGACTTATACTTATAAAAGATAAAGAAAAACAGAAGCCGTGGTTACTACAACTATATAAAAAAAGAACGCAAACAATTGCAAACAGTCACACAAAACAAAAAAAAACAGATTAGTACGAAGTAAACACGTCCATTCACAAGTGTTACCCATTAAGAGTCCTGTTTGTTAAACCTCCAGCAGGTACACATAGACCCATTGTACCTTAATTTTCTTGAAATAAGGCTCATAGTCCAATGATAATGAGTAACTTGCTGTGCGTACAGTAGCGGAACTCGGAACAACCTTGAGAAGGGTTCCTCTGTTTATGTTTACAAAACTATTTGGTTGTAAACTTAGTTGTAGCTTCTGGATTTTATTTGAGTTGTTATTTACAAGCCGTGTTTTTTGGGTAGCACTTAAGTCCGATTTACTCATCGACAAGTACAGTAGCGAGTTAACTAGTACCTAAATTGTTGATTAAGTTGATTTCAATAGATCTTCGTCCAATTTTTGGCGAGTTAAGTATGAAGTCGCCAAAAAATAAGACGGAGATCTATTTAAATCAACTTAATCAACAACTTACTACTTAACTCGCTACTGTACTTGTCGATGTGTAAATCGTTCTTTGGTGTAGTTAAGTTACGGAGAACGAAAACCTGATAATACGCTCATTCTATGGGTGTGGTAAACACTGACTATAGGACAAGCAAGTAAACTACAGGTGTAAGAATAAATGATTTCTTGATACAAAACCTTAAACCATTGGTCAAGGTCGGGCCAGACAGCGTGCCATTAGTATGTCAATGCATCTGTGATTCCTCTGGTGTTGCGGGTGTCCATGGGCGGCGGTGATCACTTACCATCAGGTGACCTACAGGCTCGTTTGCCTCCTATCACATAAAAAAAATGTCTAGTTTCCGTCTGTCTTTGAAGAATTCTCTTTGTACATACGTCCTCCAAAGAATGAGAAATAATTATTTCCCTAAATATTTCATTGTCAGTCATGTATTGGGAGTAGAGGCGACACATAGGTGGCGTCCCGTTTCTGTAGTAGGACATTTATATGTTGTTATGATGAAATAGGTACATAAATATTATTACGTTTTATCGACCGAAAGCTACATTTTATATCTATACACGTGTTTCGTATAAAAAATCAGTTGTATCTCTAGTTTTTTAGGGTTCCGGACAAAAAAAACGAAACGAAAACCTCTAAGTATGGGATTTATGTTGCTCCTCTTCTAAGAGTCATTTTGTTACGAAGGCGTCATAGAGTCAGAAATTGAAGCTGTAAACAAATAAAATAGTAGGTAAATCAGCGTAACCAGAAGTTAGGTTGATTACCACTTACGCGGAAATTATAATTCATAGGCTTCTTCCCGTTGACGTAGAATCAAGAAATTTGGCAAGAAGCAACGTCATAAACGTCGCAACTAACAAAAAATCCAATATCCAGAACATTGTATCACAAAAAAATATGTACAGCCCATGGTGCGCAAATCTATTTCACACATGGCCAGTTATTTTTTGTAGCAACTCAAGAAAAATATTACGTAGCATAGACCATTGGAGTCGTAATAAAAGTTTTTACGTCACTACACACTCAAGTAGTTTCAGAACCACAGAGCTTGTGTTTTGTTTATAAATACAGATTACCTATATCTTTGACCTAGAGTTCAGGTTTTGACAACCTTTGTCTATACCAGTTGCGTATTTAATCTGTGTGAACTGTCAATATTATAACCTAACAACTCCGTGCGTTATCAATTTACATTTCACAAATAAAAAATACTGCGGAATAAGTTTTATCTTTTAACTATACATATCTTATCGTTTGCGATGTGTTTTATTCTTTTTTTATTTTGTTTACATTTTAAACTTGACAGATGTTTTTATATGTATTCGCGTTACCTTGATCCCGTATGACTGAAGTCTGAAATTATTCAAATATACCTATGTACAAAATGTTTTCAATGACATTTTGAACTTATGATGTCACAAAACAAGGACGCCTGTCTTTGACGCCTCTCCAAAACCCCGTAGAACAGTTGCTTGTATTCGACAAATCGTTATTCTGAGCCACCATGTTCTTTGTGTCTGTTAAATTGATAATCATCAAATGAAATGTGCAGTGTTCAGGAGTTGTTTTTTCATAAAAATAAACTAAGGTGCTTTCCCATACTTACCATGTTTACAAATCAGTAAACTCAAGGTCTTTGCTGCGAAATATAATCTGATATAATAAAAAACCGTTTATCATAGATAAGTTATGCCTAAATTTATCTATATAAGACTTATCATTTACTAGTAAATTTTTAAATCGCAATTTATTATGTAACTTATGTACTTAGTTGACACAATTTTACAGGGAAATTTGACAAGCATAACAATTTTCCCACTTCCGTTCGGCAAGCAAGTTTCATCCACTAATTCATTTGTCAACTAGAATGACGTCAAACACTCTCTCACCTACACAGCAGAAGAGTAAAACTACACTTAACCTTTTCTTCTGAGTCGCTGGAGTCTGGACGTAGGAAAGAAAATCGATAAAGCAATAGAGTCAAACGCACTTAATAGTATCGATAAGTCTGTGCAGGAAGTGGAGACATCACTAAAGAAAAATGTCCTTGCAACAGCAGGTCAATTCTCGTAACATACAATAAGAATGATTTAATTTTAACTTTTTTTTTAATTTAATTAATCCAAAAGTGGTATTCTGCTATTTAAACATTTTGTTAAAGTCGAAAGTTAAAATTAAGATAAATGATAAAATATACGTGTAATTGACGTTTCTTAATTGAGAAGATTACATGAACTATCACTTTAAAATTCACAGGAATGCCGTTTTAAGCTTAGTTACCGTACGATTACATTACTTATAAAAAAAAATACAAGAATACCTATTGTGACAATTTGACAACTTAAAGTTAAGTTAACCGATTTTTTAACGATTTTTAGATACGAGAATTGACCTACAGGATATAAAAATACTATGACGAAGAGAAAATCACGTTGTCGTAAATAAATCAATGAAATAAGTAATTAAGTATATACTTTACTACAAATGTCATTTGTGTTAATAGTCCTATTTGATATCCCAATACCTACGTAAATATTACGTAATTTAATTACTAATAGGTACTTGTTTATTTACTAAGTATCCCATTATATGAATAGATTGATACTTAATTAAAGTATTATTGGTGTAAGTATTCGCTAAGAATAGAAAAGCTAATTAATTATGATGCTAATTGATCTGAAGACAAATTATTTATCAGAGTTCAGTCCTGGACTGTATTTCGCACTTTCTGTCAAGTTCAATACAGTAATAATCCTATGTCTTATACATAACAGCCCATTAATGTCCTTCAGCAGGGCCCCCTCCCGTGACGGAGGGATACTTGGCCTACTAATACCACACTGGCCAGACGGATTGGTATAGGGTTTAATTTCAAGTTTTCCTTCTTTTTATTTCGTAAAGATAATATTCACGGATAGCCCCTTAGTCGGTTTTTACGACACCCATGGGATGAGATGGGGTGGTGACATATTGTATTCTTACTCCGTCACCCTACGGATCAAAAATATGTAGAGGTATTTTTTTACGCTTAGCTTGACTTGTTCCTTTTCATGAAAAACATCACGTAGCCAATGCTTCGGAGCGTAAAATGACATGATTAAGTTCACCTTGACTCTTTGATCATTGATACGATTCAATTTCTTTGTAGGCATTAAAAAACTTATTAGAGATTGCATATTATCGTTAGTAAGGTTAAACGTTTGTACAATACTTCCTCAAGAAGGAATGTTCTAGAAATGTAAGTAGGGTGATGCTACCAATTATCAGGACTTTAAGAGTTAGTCTTACTTTAATATCGTTTATCTTAGTGATAATACTGATAACGAAAGTTAACAACATGCTTTCTCGGTTCACTATTAAATAAGTAATTGATTTTTATTATAAAAATTTGTCTTTAAGCATACACATTTTATTTTGATGAGTTTGACTAAATAATTACCCTAACACCAATTATTGGCACCATCATCACCAATTACTAGCATCGACCGAGCCAATTATCAGCACCTTAAAATTAGACATAAAATTAGGTAGATAAATTCAATAATCCAATGTTTATAGCAAAATCTCTTTTATTTATGCCTAGCCTAACAACCGAAGTTTCAGAAAAAAAATACATAAAAATAAAAAAATCCAAAAAATAATAAACATTCTTTTGATCATAATATCAACACTATGAAAATAACTAGCAATGTTAGTTTCAGCACCATGCCAGGATATGGAATCAGAAATCATAGAGTAGGTACTTTTTCCAAGAATATTGAATTCTAGGCATAAAATAATCACGCTTTACAATAAAAAATACGGATTAACAATTTTACATACCACTTTGTCATGTAACAGTACCAGTGCCGATAATTAGCAATTCGCAAAAAAATTGAACCCAGATGTCAGCACCTCATTTATTAACATAAAATCAAGATAACGTTCATTTCCATTGTCAGATAAGCCATAAAAAACGTTTTATACATAAATAAAACCTAAAGGTTCAAAAATATCTAAAAGAACTAAAATAAAGTAAAATAAAAAAACCTGAGCTTACCTACGATCTTAAGAAACTGTCAAAACAAAGTAATGTGAAGGACATGTTCCAGCGTTTTTAAAAATATCGCTTTTTTTTTCAAAAAGTGTCGTGTTTGGATCAGTTTATAATTCCAAAAGAATTTTATTTTAATGTTTGTTAAATGGTAACAGAAATTAATTAATAGAAAGCTTATAATTTGAGTTTTAGTTGGGGGTGCTGATAATCTGGTGCAGTGCCAACATTAGGACGCGTGCCCCTATGTGGTATCTGTAGAGGGAATGTTCTAGAAACAATGTAAGTATAAATATATAAATATTCACTGACATCTCTACACAGCGCCACTGTTCCCAAAGTAAGCTAGGCTTAACCTGCTTGTGTTATGGGTAACAGAAGAACGGATACTAATATGTACTTATATACTTTTTTTTTGTAAATACATACAAATTTTACATAGAAACACTCAGACCAATGCAAATAATCATGTTCATGCACACAAATATTTGCATTGAGCGGGAATCGAACCCGAGACCTTTGCGTAGCAGTCATGTTGTATAACCACTACGCCACAGAGGCCGCCAAGTATGTATCATCATATCAGCCAATTGACATCCACTGGTTGACATAGGCCTCCTCTAAATATTGCGACCTTGTGCAGTCCTTTGTCTCCTTCATCCATAGGTTCCCGCCCGTCCTAGCTAGGTCGTCCCTCACATTCAGGGCACATAGTACGAAGAATGGACATTATATGATATCTGTAGAGGGAATGTTCTAAAAATGACTATGAGTAAGTAAAGTCACGTATTCACATCCTCTAAACATTGTCAATGTTAGTATGTGGCATAGTAGTGACCTACTTTACTGTACTACTTAATTACTCTACGCTTCTTCATATTATTTGTGTAGACACGAAATTTACGCTTTTCTGTATTGTCTGTGTGGTGACAAACTAAGAATAGTACAGCCACCCAATTTCATCTAGAGAGCGTTGTAACAGGCCAATTAGGAGCTACTATTTAACAGTCAATATAGGCAAACTTAACTTATAAAAACCAATACCAGGTCAGATGGCGTGAGGCGCTATTCCGACTGTAGGAAGTCAGATTTTAGGAAGTCTGAAATAAATTTCGCTAAGTAATTTATATTATTTTTATAAAACATTTGAAGTGCAAAAACAACAAAAGCTAGTCAACTAGTGTCGCGTCGAGATACTATGGGCATAGTACAAATATATTGTACATTATTTCGACTTCATAGAAACGGACGAAACGCGAGTTTTACCTACACGCTTATGATAGCGGAGGCTTTGCGGTGCAAACAGTCGCGACTGTGCCGCAGTAACAAGCGGGAATGTAGGTAAATGTAATTAAAAAGCTGGAGGTGGGCAGCCCTATCGCATGTTTACGTTCCGTATAATATTCGGCCGAGATAGACTACTGGTTGTACTGTGCTATGGGCGCTGTAAAAGATTACCTCGCTTTAGTGGAAACAACTCTCATTAAATCCACGAATGATCGAACAATAAGTATATCTTTACAAGCTCTAAAAACATTGTTAGCTGTATAATTACATTACAAAATGATTATTCATCAATAATATAATAATCCTACACAAGATAAGACAGTAAAGATGATGAGGGCAACAACTCAACATGGATAACCAGGTCATGGATGGTAAATATAAATGACGTAGCTATACTCACAACATAATTGTTAATATATGTTACAAAGTAGTAGACTTTGTAACATATTGCGTTGAACATTATATTACATAGATATAGTATAAAATATAACAAAATTTCCTTCATCCATTTCTTGATAACATTGGATTGACCCCGTGCGAATAACAATCTATCGCTATACTGGACAAAAGTAAAAGGGCTTATATCCTGGAGTCCTTAAGCGTTGCAAGTTATAAAGAAAAAGGTTAAATGGTAAAAAGTTTTTATTTATTTTAAATGTGGAACATACATACCAAACTTATTTTTAATTATTGCACCAGCCATTCAGATTGCCTTTTAATCTGTGATTATAATATTAAGTAGAATAATTCTTATGCTTTTATTTAAATAAATTAGTTTTTAAATGGTATTATTTTCTTAGAATACCCGTTTTTTTGGCAGCAAAACACTTAAATATATCATTTGTTGTTTTCCCCACCAACTTACGATAATTAAATAATAATATTTTAGAAACTTCTTTTAATAGTGTGTAATGAAGTGTAAAGAATAAAATCAATTAAAGTCTTTGACGCTACACAAAGTAACTATACTTAACAATAAATTTATTTTTCTTATTTTTTTATTATTTCTGTTAGATATACGAGTAGGTATAGCAGTAGCAGAGGTCTGCTTTACAAAGATAACTTAATAAGTTCCATAAATTGTTACATAACGGAGAGGTTTAAAATTTATTAATTCTACGTCACATATTATGGACACGTCATAATTTTAAAAGGACACGTAGTCTAACGGAAAAAGGTGACAAATATAAGTTCCTGAAACTTAAACAAATATTTATGTTATCTATCTAAAATAAATTTAATCATAATGATAATTTTGTTATTATTATTAATGTTACATAACCAGTATGTTTTTATAGCATTTTGCTATCTATTTACATTCTTAGTTAGTTTGTTTATCTTTATCAGAGACCGTTTGCGTATGACAGATTGTATCATCGCATCGTTCGATTTGTTCTTAATTTATTTAATTTAAAAAAAAATGTTATGCAAGCATATGGGTGAATATCAAAAAGTTTAATTTTTTGTCAATTTTGGTGGCAATTTTTATTTTTCAGTTTTCATAAAAAATAATCACGTAATATGAAAAAGGAAAGTCTACTATATAAGTTTCTGTAAGAGGGCCGTCTATATCTCGATAGGTTTGTAAGATATTTAAGTTTAAAGTCTGTAGTGACCACCAAAATTGAAATTGATACACCAAAATGGAAATGCCCACTGAATTTTAAAATAAGCAGCACCAAAATTGAATTTTTCCATTTAGACTCATAAAGGATAAAAAAACACATAATTTTATATAATTAAGATATTTATATTTAATATATTCATTGGTTTTTCAATATTACGTCAACAACCAGAAATAACTATTTTTTAAATCAAATTATCACAATCATCAATCACTAGGAATCAAATAACATTTAAAATGATCAGAAAAATTACAATATTCTAAAAACAATTGTTAAACAATTACCTATACTATTTAAAAAAAAACTAAAACATTAATAACAAAAATAATCCCTTCAATCCGATAACTAGCATGTCAATTCTCGTTCCTAAAATTTGGTTAAGTTAAGTTTTAGTTGTCATGTTTTTGCTATTGCAATTGTAATCTTTTGTGGTCGTGTTAAAGTTTTATTTAGAGTGTGTGACAATTTGACAACTAAAAGTTAACTTAACCGAATTTTAGGTACGAGAATTGACATGCTAGTTATCGGATTGATTGGATTATTTTTGTTATTAATGTTTTAGTTTAAAAAAAAATAACTTTTTTAAATTATGCATTACAATTAAACAAAATCACCAAACGAAATGAATTCGTTTTACAATCAGTCTTTACTCATATAATTTTACGTAATATAGGCATATTGAGAGTGCCTAGCGGTCTCTGTTCGTGGCCTAAGCAAATAAATAGTCGGAGTCATAGAAATGGCATCTTCGCAATCAGAGGGTTGAATTTCGGCATCTACATTGTCATTGCTTGGTAACCTGTAAAAACCCAAATGCGTACCATGAAGGCATTCAGTGGAGCTATATAAGCGCTGAGGCTCGACACAAGACAGAAAACGTAATGTCACTGGATTCTTGAAATTTTTGGACCAAATAGCTTCGTGCACGTTCATGGTGGAACCATGAAAAGGTTTTAACGAATTAGGAGTAAGCCAGTCCTTTTCAGTGATTTCATAGTCTTATCAATTATATTATCTGTCATTTGATTATCTATTTTTTAATAGCTTACTAACATTTTGTAATCTTTAAACATGTTTCCTGTAAGTACAATTATCTCTTCTTAGTTCTGTTATTCTAAGTCGTAATAAAGAACAATGCTTAAAAATGTATGGACACCGTCCCCACTTTGTAGCACTTTAAGATATATGTTAATCGAAAGGTATTAGTCAGCTCTCCATTTTATTGTATGACAGCAAAGCTCAAATGTGTATCCGAAAAAAGTTATATCGACATAAAGAAACCGAAATCAGTCACAATGATAATTATATTATTGTTCATGATGTTTCTTTTATTTTAATAAATACTGTGAGATGAACTTATTCTGAGTTTTGAAATGACTCCCGCTTTTTGTAAAGTGGCCTTGGACGGTTTTTAGAAGTTTTCAAATAAAAATACCTTCATAATAGCAACTTTTTATTATACCATTAATCAGTATTTTCAGTGTCTATTACAATATCCCAGGCTGGTCCATTGAAATCGTCTAAATGCCTTCCAATACCAAAGTAACACACGATACTGACGACATGCGCGCAAGCACCAACTGTTCTCATAGCAGTAAAGCATGAACAATAATATGCCTGAATGGCGTTTGTATCCTGTGCGTTATTTAAAACCAAATAAATACCTGTAATAGGTTCCATTTGGCCTATGTTTGGATAAAATTCGACCCCTCAAAAGAGTGCAATCTGCCGTGTTTATTACCGTATTGGTTCATAATTGGGCTTGGAGTTGCACAAACTTCTATGTTGCAGATGCCGCCACGTAAATGTTCGCTAACATGGGAAGCTGCTAGTTTTAAGTGTGATATGTCCCCAAACTAAACAAAATAATATCCTCGTTTGAAAATTCAGTGAACGGTATATTTATGGACTCATCAGTTAATGTTCTGAACGTAGCCCGCTGCCTGTAACTTAGTTACCCAAGTCATTGTTGATGTGAATTCTGCGATGAATTCGTTCAACGAAGTCTGTGGCATAGACACTGTCATGAAAAGGCTCCCTGAATGTATTGAGAAGCGCTCCAGCAATTCGGATGTCTGTGAAGAGATGAGGAAGTGTATTAATGAATACTAAATTCCTAAACATTTTAAAATCACGTTTAAATCTTCCGTTTATGGCCTCAATGACCCAACGGACAAATTGCTACTAGACGGGATTTATTTGGTTCTTCATTCATGAATCTGCGTCCAACGCTCTCGGCAAGTGGTTCTAGAAATGGAGGATAACAGTCAACCCCGAAAAGAGCCAAGCGTCAATGTTTCACAAGAAAAGGAGCCACAAAACTCTCTCGGCAGAGACACCAAAAGTCAAGATGTTCGGCTCCCCGTTCCTGTAGGCGAGGGAAGCCAAATAACTTGGAGTCATACTCGACGATAAACTCTCGCTCCGTCCCCACCTAAACATGGTTCGCAAGCGGGGCTCGTTTGTGATGGAACGGCTGCACTTACTCCTTAGGAAGGAGTCTAAGATGTCAATCAGCAATAAAGTTAGTATATACGAGACTTGTATTAGGCCAATCATGACGTACGCGTGCGTAGTTTTCGCCCACCTTAGGCCACACAGCAGGATCCATAGGTTACAAACAATTCAGAATAGCTTCATGCGCAAAGCGACGGGAGCACCGTGGTTCATGCGTAACGAGGATCTCCACATCGACCTCGAGTTGCCGACCATCCAGCAACACATGAAACTCTGTTCCCATCGCTACTTTGAAACTCACCCCAACCAAATAGCGGTTGAGGCATCCGGGTACATCCCCTCTAGAATATCTAAAATTAGAAGACCTAGACATGCTCTCGAAGATCCTATCAGATCGCGATCGCTCAACGTAGAGCTCATACGGCTCGCGAAGCCACAACAACACGTCCGCGTTTCGTCCTCGCCGCCGAGGCAGGAATACGCGCCGCGTTCGCTCCTAGAGGGCGTGCCTTTCGCAGATCCTGTTAGTCGCTGACGGTCCAGGTCGAGGTTCGTGCCCACAGGGGGTGCCCCTGAGGCATGACACTTAAATGTGATTGTGTGATTGTGCGTGAAGTAGTAAATGTCCTAGGAGACAAACTACTCGTGCTCAATGGCGCGTAATAATAAATAAATAAATAATCTTTTATATTTTTCTTATATTCTACACTGTTAACTATGTATTTTATTGGCTATCATTCAGAAAAAGTACAATAAACAGCAACATAATTGGTACTGATTTCGGTTTCTTTAAGGCGATATAACTTTTTTCGGATACACATTTGAGATTTGCTGTCATACAATAAAATGATAAAAATACTAAGGCCTTTCAATTAACATAGGTTTTAAAGTGCTACAAGCTGGGGACTTTTTGAGCATTGTTCTTTAGCTCCTTAGCTTCCTTCCTTCCTTACCTTCCTGGTATCGTCTAAATTTATTCTTAAATTCACGTTTAAAATCTACTGAAGTAACTGATGATGCATCTGAATTTGGACTATCTAGGCACATCATAGTGACAGTCAAAACACTAACACATGGCGAAGTAGGGCGTGATTGTTTCAGAATTTGAACGAGACTGCTCGTGCGAAGATGTAGATTTGAACTACTTGTGATTGTTGGTAATTTTCTAGAGCGTAAG
Organism: Schrankia costaestrigalis; assembly: GCA_905475405.1. Classification (NCBI taxonomy): domain Eukaryota; kingdom Metazoa; phylum Arthropoda; class Insecta; order Lepidoptera; family Erebidae; genus Schrankia; species Schrankia costaestrigalis. The sequence goes on along the minus strand of FR997829.1, from coordinate 17,972,131 downwards.
CATCTAGTAACAGTAGCATGTTGATTTATACTCTCTTCATCACATTGGACAGACCTTGTTACATAACTGCAGCTTGAAGAGAGTCGACATTACCTGCTCGAACATTACCTGAGTCTTGCTGTGGTCTGCAGCTAGTATGTACATACGTGCTGAGTTGATGAATTTGATTCTTCTTCTACCAGTCTTTTCAATGCTTTTTTCTTTGGTAATATTCATTTTCGTATATTTTATTTATTTCTTTGTAAAGCTGAAGAATCTCGTTCCGACATTTGACGCTGTAAAACAAGTTTACCTTCTTGCTTTTTTTGGCATCTTTCTCTTTCTTTTTTTCTTAGAGCTTCTGCTTCTTCAGGATTGTTTTTAATTCTTTCTTTTCTCTTTATTTCTGGCATTCCGTATTGACATACTTACTAAAAAAATGTAAGTATGTTGTGCAGTTTTAACATAGCATCACAAGTCATCAAAAGCTGGCTCAGAAAGTTACTATTGTAACATTTATGGAGTGAATATAACTATGAAATAATTTTTCTCTATTAATGTTACGCACGCGACAGTACAAAACTACTTAGTATAATACGTAGGTGCTTCATCATATCATCCAATAGACGCCCACTGCTGGACATAGGCCTCCTCCAAACGTTTCCACCCTGCGCTGTCTTGTGCCTCCCTCATCCATCGGCTTCCCGCTGTCATACGTACGTAGGTGCTTACAATGTGTCAATTTTAGTGGCTCGTTTATAATTTTGGTGCCATGAAAATGCCACCAAAACCACCAAAATTGAACCACCAATATTGAAACCAGACATAAAAATAATCAGAAACAGTAGGGGGTTAAGGTTACCACTTAGTGAGTGTAGTTAACTTAAACATTATCTCAATGTGTATCTATAGACTTAGTTATTTATCCATAAAACAACAAATTAAATAAAAAATCGATCCACCAAAAATTTGAAAAGTCTTGTCCCCCATGCCACCAAGGTAGATAGTTACCTTTTTAGCGGGAAATCACAACACTTATACACATACCTGCTACATGCAAACGCGGGCCCACAACTGAGACACTCGACACAATAAAACGCTATACGCATATGTCGTACAAAACTCGTGGCATAGTCAGTTGAATAAATGCCACCAAAATTTTAATTTTTCTTGAGACAAACTTTGATTAGATATTTCGTGTATCTATAATAGATATATTAATACATCTTAAATGTTTTTAAATTGTTTATTTTATATATAAACATATATAATTGCGAATTTAGTAAAGTAACATGAATTGTAACCGTAGCGAATGAAATTGTATACAAATATGGAGTTGGGACAAGCCACCTAACTAGAAATTTTAAGACACTTTATTTTTTTTTAAATTATTTACATATTTATAACAAAATTGGATCATGGCCCTGAATAAATATAGTTTCGTAGTTGATTACAAAAAAATATCAGCACAGAAATATTATTTTACACCTAGGTTCTCAACGAAGACACGAAAAATTTGCCCGTTTGATATTGACCCATATTGAGTAATGTTTTCGTCATTTTACAGTTATGTTTTACATATTCTTATCAAAACACATTCAGTTTTTTATTATGTTTTATGGCGTGGCTTTCTGACTCTCTTCTGTTAGACTCCTTCTGACAAAAACTAATGTTGTTTCGACTCTCTCGTAGGCCAGGGGGCGTAGCCAAGAAACTTTGATTCTTCTGTGGGTCATTTTTAATCTAACCAGGGGTGGACGAGTGGTATAGGTTTTAAATATTATTTGAAACTAGTTTAATAATAAAACATTGTTTACAAAGCAAATGCTTTTAACAGCATTATTTTTGTGCAAAATAATAAGTGTTTCTAAATCATATTAAATGTAGGTTGTGTCAGTTATCGACTATGTAATGTGTTACTACTGGAAAGTAATGACTAGGACACAGGGTAAACTCTTATTAAAGCAAATGAAAGTTATGTCTAATAAGGTGTTATGACAAGTGTTGTTAGTATTAATTATAATAGAGTAAGTAAATAACATGAATTAACATGAGTGAGGGCAATGAATGGTCGTATCTATGGTTTCTATCGTAACATTGCACTTACTTAAATAAAACAGATTTTTGTTATTTTATTTACAGAAGTAGGTATTATTAGTCCATAGAGTCATCTCCACCACTGTGTCTAAAGTCTATTTTTTTATCTCGGACACTAAAATGACAACTACAAATGTCAAACGTAAAAATAATGTAGCCAGCTTTTAAGAAACAGTGCTGTCCTGTGTTTCGATTCGTGTTGTAATTATTGTAAAATATTTACGGTTGTTACTATAGTCGAGAACTAAATGGCTTTATCACCTCTAGAGTTAATGTTAGTTGCATGTCATAAAACTATTAGGTTCAATATCGCACAACAAAACATCAGCCAAAGCATGACGCTACTTTGACATATCAGTTCTCCTGTATTATCAAATAGTCGTTAGATATTTATAAAAACAAATAGTAAAGTCAACGTTATTGACTGTTACTAGAGCATATTTTCGGTAAAGCGTTTTAATCTAATGAATTTCTCTCTTTTTTCCTTCTATGTCCATGATCAAATGATAGGGATAATTTCTTGCATGACGTCATTGGCGCATATTTCAATTTAAAGTTTTCGTAATTTTATAATATAAAACAAATTAGGGTAAACAACCTAATCGTTAGAAGTCCTACATATGTTGGCACTTAAGAGTAAAAAGTGAGTGAAAAAAAAGAAAACACTATAGATTATTCAAGTTCAGTATGATTATTCAAGTTAAAATATTATTAATTTAATTTAATATTTTTATCACATTTTACTTATTTCATGTATCAACATAGCAACAGTAAATTTATCAGAATCTTTTTATTGGCATTAGTGCTAATAATATTTATTTAATACTATTCAATCACATATAATTTTCTTCCAAAATTAAAAGAGAATGCAGTTCTTGTTATAGATAATGCACCGTACCACACCAGGAAACTGGAGGCGTTACCTACCTACTTCAAATTGGTGTAAAGAGCAAATACGAAATTGGCTACAATCAAAAAATATTCATTATGAAGAAACAATGTTGAAATGTGAATTAATCCAAATTTCCAAAAAGCACAAAAAAGTCTATGAGAGTTCTGTTGTTGATGAGATGGCTGCTGCACAGGGTGTCACAATTATGTGACTGCCCTCTTACCACTGTGAGCTCAATCCAATAGAATTAGTGTGGGCTCAGGTAAAGGGACATGTCGCAAAGAATAATAAAACTTTCAAGTTGAATGAAGTACGAAGTCTTTTTAAAGAAGGGCTTCTTCAAGTGACCCCTCAGCGGTGGCAAGACTGCGCTATGCAGTCAGTTATTCAACTCGAAGACAAAATGTGCCAATTGGGTCATATAGTCGACGACATAACAGATAGATTCACTATAGAAGTAGGTGACGACTCAGATGATTCCGAATATTCAAGTAACGAATCCATTTCTGATTAAAGATTAATTGTACAGCCAAATAAAAATAAATTATGTACCAAAAATAAATTTTGTTTTATTTAAGTACCTGAGTTTAAAATTAGAATTTGCACATTTAATATTATTATTTCCAAAAAACTGTATAAAATTTAATTTATCGTTACCTTTTGATAGGGGTGGTACATCACTACATAAATTGCACAAAAAAAAGGTATGTAACAGTAATGATATTTTAGTATTCGAGATTAAAAAAACAGCCTATAGTCTCTATTTACCGTAATCGGCGGAACTAACCTATATTTTTATCGGTAAGTACCGGCTGTATCGCATCACTATTTATTAGTTGTAAAAAACAGGCAACACATGAAATGTCATTTTAGTGTCTGAGATAAAAAAATAGACAATAGACGATCATGGACAAATACAGAAAGAATATAAATGGTATTACCACCCCATCTCAGCCGAACTACGTAAAACAGTCTCTCGCATGATATTATTCTAGCTAAGTATAAATAAAATTCAGGTTTACGTAATAAGTTGTTATTTATTTTGCATTTGGAACATGTCAAACTTATTTTCTTAAACGGGTTTTTTAATTTTGCACCAACCTTATGTTCTAGTCTGTGATTTGGTAGATATTAAATACAGTCTACTGTTGTTTACGTCCTTTCAAACAAGTTTGGAATTTTGGAATCCAAACAAAAAAAAAGTTTTTCCAAATCACTGAACTTTTAAAGATCAGATTCATTTCCTTTTATAATAGTCACATTTATTAAATCAGTAAGGGATGCTAAAGTAAGCCCAATTTTAAATTAAAATAAAACATAATATTTTGCCACCGTGGAACTTTCCAGTCTTCTATGGCATTATTTGTATGTGTTGTGTTTAGATGAGTATTATATTCACACACACATAGACAACACGTTCGAGGTTTTTAAGTAAGTTATGTGTATGTTTACGATGACATCATTTATAAGACTCGTATGAACTCGGCTTCACTATGTAATCCGACCAAACTTGTTACGATGCACGTTTATAATATACTTATGTAAATTATGTCTGTTGCCTATAAGGACGGATGTTTTTAGGAAGCCAAAATTTGAATCGAAAATTACATAAGTTTTAAAGGCAAAGATATGCACTGAAATGATAACGTGCTCTAGGAGTGCTAGTCGCCTACGACTGACTCTATCACTGTGGTTGTCTCTTCTCTGCCTGTCTTATCTGAAAGGCAGAGAGGAGAGATCTAGGTTCTTGAAACAAAAATATTTTTAACAAATCTCAAAGGATGAGATAGGTTAAAAATATTATTTAAGTGTGTTCCAACAACATATCGAGTGTTTTAGTTCAAGTACTCTAGCTGTTCTAAATATTTTTACTTGGTACTTTTACTTCATAAGACTGAAACCTCAGACTCTTGATTGATAACTGATAACTAACCGGGCGGTTACCGCCGTGCTATGAAGTCTCCTACAAAAACGATTAAACAATCAAATATTTATTTGATTGTTTACTCGTATATAGGCAAAGGTATAATTATAATTATACCTATGCCTTACTAACTCACAACTCCCTAACTTTATTTTGAATTCGATAATGTTTCAAGAATGATAGGGAGTTTTTTTTTTTTTTTTTTAACTCCCTATCATTCTTGAAACATTGTCGAATTCAAAATAAAGTTTTTATTGAAATAGTCGAGTGGATCTTGGTTCATGCAACTACGAACGTACCCAAATATTGTAACTCGACTCACTCAAGCCGTTTATTTTATCAATATATTATGAATACTCTATACAAAAACATCGTATCAAACAGGCGTATATGAATAGAGACATATTGATTGATATTCTATGGAATTTATTACCTATGCACCAAATCTAACAGAACAATCTTCTTCTGTATTCAAAATGTGTTTTTCAATATGTCAGTTTATATGCGACGATCACTTGCTGGAGTGCATCGAACCCGACTAAAATGTTTTATTTCGCTTGTCAATTCGTATAGAATTGGTAATTTTTGAACAATCTGAATATCCGATGGCCTTGGCCTTGAACAGTCCTCGTGTATCGTAACTATTGTGGGCAGGTGATAATACTGGCTAGTTTATTTGTCAACGAAAAAAAAAACGAAAACATGTTGTGCGCTCACTCATCGAGAGACAAATAATACAAGTTACTAAGTTAACAAGTTAATAAGACAATTATATAATAGTTATATATGCTTGTTCATACAATACAATTGCGTGATAGACACTTTATTAACACTTTTTCCTTTATCTGTTGTCGTAGTAGAATGTCAATTGACAAACTATGCTTAGTCTTAAACACTGTCATATTGTACTTTTTTATTGTTATTAATAATTTCTACAGCTTTATAATAGGTGACCTTCTAGTAACTTAAGACAAAGCTTATCAATCGCAACATGTTGATAACATGAGATTTAATCGACAAAGCACACTGAACGCATTCACGTGAAGCTTGATTTACACACACCGTTAAATCTAGGTTATGGTCAATCAATCAACTAGTCTGTCGCAGTCCTCTGCTAGACATAAGCCTCTCCCAACACGCTCAACAGAACACGCTCCCTTCCGCATCCATTCCGTCCCAGAGACCTTTTCCAGCAGGTCACCTGATGGTAAGTGATCACTGCCGCCCATGTACACCCGCAACACCAGAGGAATCACAGATGCGTTGCGAACCTTTAAGAAGGGAGTACGCTCGTTTCTTGAAGCTCCCCAAGTCGTAGCGGTCCGGAAATATCGCCCCAGCGAGCTCGTTCCACAAAACAGATCTCCGGTAGGAAGCTTCGCGAAAATCGCACAGTGGATGACCGCCAACCATCGAGGTGATGACGATGGTAGATCAGTCGATTGCATGAAAACATTGTTTGTTAAGTTTAGTCAGTATTGAAGTAATAATAATAACTTATGCTCAATATTTTAAACCACTAAATAAGTATAATTGGTGAGTAAGTAAAGTATGATACTGACCTTTGGCTTGACAATGTCAGCAATATTAATAAATTTGTGCTAAGTTTTACACTCGATGACTCGACGCGACGCAACAATTAACAGTGACATCGTCAAATTTATTTAATTGGATTCTAGATTGTTGTTTTTTTTATTTTTAACTGACTTCATAATTACAAGGAAAGTTTAAGCTTGCCACTCATCAATGTACCTAGACAAGCTAAATAGTTGTACCTTATTAAGTAAATTTTTTTTTGTTCGTCTCTGTGTTTGTATATCCGAAGCAGCGTAACTTCTAATCGAATGGTCAAATCAATGCTTACGGTTTTTTAAAAGTTTTATATTAAAACAAAAACAAATAAGTAACACCTTCCCCACTATATCGTATAAATATTTTATAAATACGCTTGTTACTCAACACTCTGAATCATAATAAACCACAATAATGAAGTCTACCTTTAGCCACATAACAAATTAGTGCAGAAGACAATATCAACGTACGTTCTTCACTTTTCAAACTTCGACAGTCGCGCGGTAAGATTTTTAACTTTGAACTACTCACTCACAAAAAATATTATAGTTAGTAGCGCTTCTACTTCTTCGTATGATGATAGAGTAAGAATAAAATACCTTTTATAATTTGACGCAATAATTCATTATCAGGTTGTTAAAACGAGCCATGACCAAATATTTGATATAATAATACTCACTAGCCCAAACATTCTCTCGGATGTTTCCAACCCTTGCAAGTCATCTTGTGATGCAGTAGCATTAATGTGTTAATTGCTAATGAACACTTTGTATGGAGTTTGACTTCTGTACCCACCTACCATTTTGTTTTGACTATACGATCTATAAGTAAATTATTAAATCGTGTTAACCGACAGCAAGCTTTGTTTATCATTAACCACGTACAAGTGTCGCTACATTCTGCGGTTAGCGGTTATATGAGCACACGACCTAATTATTTATAATTGTGTTAATCGTTAGCAATTTGCATTGATGGACATTATTATATTAATTTGCATTGGATATAATTAGAGTAGTATTTATAGACAGTAGATATTACTGATGACGTCTTAGTAGTAGTGGTTGTTGCTTGACTGCTGTGCAAAGATTAGGTTCGATTACCGTTCCATACTACCGTTCAATGCGACTGACTCTATCACTACTTTTAGAAACTAATGACAGCACCAGAGTTTTTTTTTGTTGAGGACGAGTAGTTTGTCTCTGACGACAGTTACAACTTTACGCGGGCTGTGGTGGGGCGGTTGGCCCTCAACCAAATGCCTCAGAGGCGTCGATGTCAATTTATATTGTATCTTTATTAGTCGGCTTTTACGACCCCCATAGAATAAGATGGGGATGCTATTTGTGGGCTTGATGTGGGTGTATTCTATTTAAAATTACGATGTTGTTACTTATTAAAAAGCATTAATATTTATCTGTTTGTCTTCGAGGGTGACATAATCTTTAATGATTAAACCCTCTATAAAAAATAAAGATTTAAAAAAAAAAAAAAATATTTATCTGTATTCTAATAGTAGACCTACTACTAGGTAATAGGTACCTGCAATAGGTAGAACCTCAATGACGCTGTGTGAATGTGTGAGGCATATAAATTGTTATTAATTGATTACTACGTGTTCAAATTCCCTTTCGTATGACGTTTAATGTGCCATGAATATTTCTACTACTGAGGGTGACTTTTGTTTATTTACCAAAAAAGTATAGGTTATAACTATACGTACGTATGTTTATCAGTTATCTAGTATCTATAGTCTTGTAAGTACTATTTTGCATAGTTAAGAACTTGATAGCGTTGTAGTGATATAAGAGGAATATCACACAATAGGTAAATATCCTACTTCCTACTAATATAATACTCGTAAATGCGAAAGTTTGGGAGGTAGTTTAGGGTGTAGAACAACATTTAAGCTACCTATATAACGCGGGTGAAGCCACGGGCATTAGCTAGTAAGGCATATATTATTGTGACCCACATTTAAGTGATATTCGATTACAAGGATGGCATGCAGGTAAGACAGGTAGCAGCAACAAGTGATCCATCAAATGTCAATAGTTTTTTTAAGATGTCTCCCGCTCTATGAACATTAGTTTTACAAACCAACATCGACAATGATGTTTTAATATTAACATCATTGAATATCAATTTATAGTAAACCATGACCATCAAGGCTCAAGACAATAACTTGGGAAGAGCAGATCGCTCAAACAATTGTCTATGGGTCAGCGGCATACTGTTATGCCACAGGACAGTAATTAGTACCTATAATATACTCACAATATAATAATATAATATACTACAATCATAAATATTATGATTGTCTGTGGTTAGCGTTTGTGGTTAGTCAAAGACATTGACTAAAAGTTTTTTGGTAAGATATTAATTTGTCGTTATTATTACGAAAAAGGTGGTACTTAACAATATGTTTCATAATAATAATTATTTACTATATAGTAGAGAGAAAAATATCTACTTTTAAACCGACTCCAAGAGAATAGTATATTTCTATTTACCAAGTGAAATAAGCAACTTGCCAAAGGCCCTTAAGTATTCATAGGCTACTACATTCTTGCATTACGACTAGCAACTAAGTTAGACTCTAATGTTTTAGCTATAAAATGAATACGTTTCATTGACGTCAATTCTCTTCACTGACTATTCATTCGTGCCGCGTTGATTACCTTTATATTAGTTCTTATCAATGTATTTACTAGGCAAACAATATTTCTTTGAATATAAGCTTTTAAAATCATCCTGATTTACTGCACAAACTAAATGTTTATACTAAAAAACTTGAAAACATCATCTTCGTTCCAGCCCAATAATGCGGTAAAATTATTGTTCTAATTCCTGTAACAATACTTACCTACTGCGAGGCCAGACCAGTGACGGAGAAAATAATGGCTTACTGTGTGAATTCTTCCTTACAAAAATCCATACTTCAACATTGTTTACGCCTTTAAAGATAACTAGATTTGTACATTTTAAATAATATGAGCACAACAGTTACTGTTTTGTTCCCTAGTAATTATATAATAATAAAAAAAATTGTAATTAAAATTAAAATAACTAATAAAAAAAAAATGAAGCCAATAATCGTGAGCTGAACATTCCGATACGGCTATTTGAAAAATAATAATTTGATTATTTATTTAATTAAATAAGTATCATAATGTGAAATTTCCAATTGATATGGGTAACTATTTTAATTAAGAAATGAAATTAAATGAAATGAAAATGAAATGAAATGAAAATGAAATGAAATGAAATGAAATGAAATGAAAATCTGTTTATTACCACAAAAAAAATATAACATATAAAAATTACAATGGAACAAAAGTAAAAAAAAAATGTGGCAAAAGGTGGTAACTCAGCAAGTGCTCCTTAACATCACAGATGTCAAGAGGCGCTGATTTTCAGTTACACCTGGTTCCCTTAGATGTTAGGCGGTAACAATGTTCTTACAGTACCTACGGTACTGTTATTTTAAATATAAAACAAAATATAATATATAAACAAAACTAAATTTACATACCTAAATAAAAAGAAAATGAGCGTTAACGTGTCTGTGTTTTTGTGTGAAATTGTGTAATATGTGTATGTGTATGTGTGTATGTGCTTTGGATTAATAATATCATTATCAATATCATTATCAGTTCAGAAATAGGGTTTCAGTTTCCATTTGTAAGTAAAGGTTTGCTTCAGGTTTTCTGCGGCAAGTTGTCTGTTTAATAAGGCTTTTTTATATTTAGCTTTGAAATTTCCAGCGCTTTAGGTCAATGTGATAACAGATTAAGATAAACGGACCGGAATCAAAACTGGATGGCAACGGGTTAGAAATTGGTAAGTAGGTACGAAGTATTCCCACCACAGCCCATTTGAATAAAAACTTGACACAAGAATCAATATCAATTTATTTATTTGATTGATATTTGTAAGGGTCCAAATTGTCTCTGTGATATTACAAGTAAAACCTTTTTGTAACATAATTATGGAGTGCAATAAAGATATTGAGTATTGAGTACCAACCTTTCTTTATATAAGGAGATCGGTATATGCATTAAAACAAATAATAGCTACTAAGGAAGTAAATTGAAATTAAAGAAAATACCGATATTTTTGAAAGACGGACTGTTTAGTTTAAAATCGTTTACCGTTTCAACAATATCTATACTTATAATAAAACTGTAGAGAGATCAATTCTGTACATTGAATATATGTTAAAAATTAATATTGGAGGATGAATGGTGATCGATACTAATGCCAAAAATGCAATCAATAAATTTTTTGTCTGTCTGTCTGTCTGTCTGTCTGTCTGTCTGTCTGTCTGTCTGTATGTGCACGCATGGGTCAAAAACTACTGAAGGCATTTTAACCAAACTTGGTACGATTGTAGTCCATACTTCCGGGCAGGTTATAGGCTGTATAACATAACGCTAAGACACATAGGAGCTGAGCAGTGACGAAAATTTTGAAGCAAGTCGGTTGAAAAAACGCGCGTTCGAGCTCTTATCATCGCATACGTTGATCATACGCCAAAAATATGTATTACAAAAATAATGGTCTTCAAAAGATGTACAAAAAAGTCCTGAATAGTATATATCTATCTTTTATATATTAGCCATAATAACGTGTTTAATCGTTAGGGTTTTCTTCAAAGTATATTAAATACATAAATATATTGTAATTTGCATAGACATATCTTTTTCAAACTCCCATATTTCAAAAGTACACTTTAATATCTTATTCATACAAAAAAAAATTATAGAAATCGGTTTATAAACACACAAGATATAGATGAAAGAAAATTTCCAAATGTCGCCGCGCCAGTATGAGTACGGCTGTACGGTTGATTTTTGTTTATCGTCCGAAACGGCCAACCGGTGCATCTATAATTTCATTCACATTGACTCTTAATGCGAACGGACGTGGTTCTTATTGACTCTTCTCGGAATAAGCGCGCTTTAGATACTAAAATACATAGATACTACTTTTTCGGTATTAAGTTTAAAGTAGGTAATCTATCTATCTACCTATACTATAATAAAACTGTAGAGGTCGAAATGTCTGTTCTTTTCGAAAATTCAGATAAAAATTATCTATATTCTTTCTTTAATCTGTCTATCTCTGCATCACCCAAGGTTGACTGGAAGAAAATTCCTTAGGCATTAAGTCCGCCTTTATACAAATGTATTTAAAGTGTTAAATAAAAATAAATAAATCTAGAAAAAAGTCAAAAGCAACAACACTACACACTTACAATTTTTAGAATTAATGTCTATCTGTCTGTCTGTCTGTTTGTTACCTTTAAAACGTGTTATCTTTAAAACGAATTTAAATATAATCTTAAGACCAATACATTGTATTGTAGCCTTTCTTATTAGGCTTAAGCTGAGGTATGTTTCATCAAAATCGGATAAGTATTACTCGAGATATCGCTAGATCTCTTTATTAGAACAGTCCAATACAAATCAGGGGTCATTAAAATGGATTTTGTTCAATGTTGAATGAATTTAAATTTCGTTTCTTTTGTTCACGAGATGGCGTTACCAGTAGTAATCGTAAAATAAATGAGTTTTTAAATAATCTATAACTATATTTTTTTAAAAGTGCTATTAATAAGTTATTCCTTTTAAATGTTAATAAAATTAACCATGAATCGTATGTGTAATGTCAATTATAAGTCTTATTAAATTAAATCAATTATAAGTTTACTTGATTGTTATATTTCTGTGTTTTTCGTAATTGAAACGCAATTTAATTAAATATAAATTGTATTAGTAAGCTATTAATCTAAAGTATCAATTATTCTTTTGGTATTAATTTAGTTTAAACTGTAGTAGTAATTACTGGTCAACGTAAAAGTATGCAACAGACTCCACCTGTTTTTATTAATGTAAATAAATACAAATAACCTTTTTTAGTTAATCACAGGTACAAAACATCTTACAAAAATAAATAGTCTTTCCCTGTTTTGCTAATATTGGCGTACAAACTTCATTTTTTAAAGTTAAACTATACCTATTATTAAATTGAATTCCTTTTCTCACAATCTTATTATAACTGCAATTATAACACACTTATATAACTATTTAATAATTAATAATATATGGGTATAATATAACAGACAACATAATAAGTAACACGTTTTTTCTTTATAAAATCATTATACATTATTGCTATTTGTCAACATTAAAAACATACAAAACTGACAATAAAATATAGAAATACAATCACAAAACATTAATTTATTATTCAAAGTGTTTGTGTTTATTTTATTAAGTAATTCAAAAATACTGCACGCAGTTTATCTATAGATAATAATAATAATATAGTCGAGTCTAAGTTTAGTCAAATATTTTTTGCTAGATGGTAAAAAGGTGTTAGGTACAATAATTTATTTCAGCATTTTTTTTACAAAAGACAAATCCCACACTAGCCTTTAAAAATATCAATTTAACGGACACAAAGAACAACCAGACTAAGGACAATAGTTTGTGTATCACAATTGTCCTCCATGGGAATCGAACCCGCGACTTCATGCACGCCAGCCATGTAATGCGACCGCCGCGCCACCGAGGCAGCTAATTCTGCCGCACCATAACGTTGCGTGCAAATGTATTCATTCATAATTAATTAGTGATTATCCGTGTGGTGACGGAGTAAGAATACAATATGTCACCTCCCCATCTCATCCCATGGGTGGCGTAAAACCGACTAAGGGACTATCGGTGAATATTATCTTTACGAAATAAAAATGAAGGAAAACTTGAAATTAAACCCTATACCAATCCGACTGGCCAGCGTGGTATTAGTTAGTAGGCCAAGTATCCCTCCGTCACGGGAAGGATACTTGGGCGCGTCCTTGCAGTGGGACATTAATGGGCTGTTATGATGAAATAAGCGATGTCATTTATTTTAACGTCATTTTCAGTATCGCGGTGTTAAGATTTTCCTTGAAAGAATGACGTTCGCTCATGTCTTTCAGTATAAGTTTAGACGCAGTCTTCATAGATCTGTCTTTGTAAAGGTCTGTTTTTGAAAAGGTTTTGGTTCGTTTGTAGGTATATCTGTTGGTTATAAGGTTTAAAAAACGATTTTTTAGTATTAAATCGAATTGCGAAGTAAGTAACATCCGCCACGCGAACGAAGTCGCGGGCACAGCAGCTAGTAACTATATAAAATCTAGCTTAGCTTAAGGTTTAAGGCCTGATATCCATCAAGGATGTGGATTAACAGCAACAAGAACCGAGACAAAACTGTTCTGGCCTAAGGCTTAAGGGAGATTAAATCTCAAGGCTCAGATAATATTTTCCTCTTAAGCTACTTCAGTTGTAAATCAGTTCGATGTTTACGATGATAAGACCTAATTTGATATTCAAAGAGTCAGATCGTAATATGAAAGTTTATATGTATTCAGATATACTCTATTGTAGTGAGGTGATCGTACCTCACCGCTCTGAGCCCCACATGTTTTAAACATAAACGGATCGAGAGAACAGCGCAAAAAGTTCACATCAGCATTGCTAATGTTTTTCCGTAACCTTGGTTTGGGTGACCGCGTATTACAATGAAAAGCGATTTCAGATAACAATCTTAGATATTGTGGGTTCTAAAGATTTGTTGTTTGTTCATGTTCTCTGGATGAATGTGTTTTGGACTAATTTTGCTCACTTTTCCGTACTGTAGCTGGAATCAACAGCTTGATTTCCAAAGCCTATGTGATTCGGTGAGTCATTGGGAAAAGTTTAGGTCTCCTCTATTCCTTAACGAATTTAATCAGAAAAAATTAAAAAGAGTTGCAATAATTTCCGAAGGAAATTTTGTTTCAGAAGATATTAAACTCATTTCGTTCAGAAGATATTATAGGAATTGGAGACATAAGCCCTAAGGAAACGTTTAAGACATTGAGTTTTATAGGTATATACTACAGCAAAGTACTATAATAATGTGAAAAGAGCACAGAGTTATTTAGACTAACCATGTTAGCTGGTTAGCTACGACGAAATATAATTATTTGACTTCAGTCATAAATACAATTTACTCTCACAAGATCTGACAGAGGTTGTTGTTGGGCAACCGAACGCATAAGGGAAGCCCAGATTAAATAAAGGTAGAAACTTTTAAAGCAGGCCTATGTCCAACAGTTGGCGTATTATGGCTAAGATGATGACGATACAGCTTAAATTTATGTTTTTGCAGTCGAAGAATGTACGGTTGTCCAGTGAAGCAAATTACAATTAAAGTGAGAGACCAGTTTCTTCCGTTGTTTGTTTTGCTTCGGCAATTATAATTTAATTTAGTGTTTCATGGTGCGTATCGACTTTCGTTACGGCCAGTGTACGCGTAGTAACAAATAAAACTGTTAAGGCTGTCACACCAAACATCAATCGAACGTTTATGTATACTTTATGCTTTTGTACCTTCATGCGTTGAAGTTGTAGAGTTGTTTCTTAGCAGGCAATGAGTAAGCACAAATTTTGTGAACATATTACCTACGCTTACTTCTTTAAATAATGGGATTAACGTTAAGGATACCGACATTAGGTAATATGATGTGCACTATTAAAGTAGTGACAATAATTTTTTGTAGTTTAGATATGTCAGTTTTATAAAATAATTTTACTAGATAGTAACAACGTTAGATCCCATGAAAATAAGTAAACAAAATGTAAGAGAACGCTGGTAGCTCTACATATAGTGTAGAGATAAATGTGGGTACAAGTTGTCAATAGTAAACATTTTGTCCCTTAAATTATTTAAAAAAAACGCAGACGCAACGCAACGTAAACGCGTTATTTGTGTCTTGGCTTTATGTGTACAATTTCATTATGTCTATTGTTTTGTTAGAAATTGTACGCAAGGTATACGTTTATGTGAGAAATACAATGAATGTAGTTGAGTGTCACGCTCTTCCATACTTTTTGTTCTACAGAATCGATTCGATTGTACAAATGCTATGGTATTTGTGACATTTTCCCACTATAGCAAAGAATAAGCTGCAATTTATTTAGTCACGCATAGCATGAAACGTGAAAAACATACCTAGTACTACTACATAAAGAGGTTAACATTATCACTATAGTAAAAGTTAGAAATATCCCCCTTACTTATAAACGCCTGTTAAATTTTAGTTAATTGATTTGCTTAAATTTTTACGGTTTTGTTTGGCGTAAAGTTGGTTTTGCTAATAAAAATCTCGCTAAAAGTGATTAAATTTAAGAGGCGTAAATGTAAGTATAATGAAATGATTTGATAATCTAAGAAGAAAAAAATTTCTGTTTCAACTCATTACTTTGACAGGCTTATAGTATTGATTACATTTTTCGAGTTAACAAATTCGGTTTAAGTACCATCGGAAATCATCATAGATTGTTTAGCTAACGGACTAAGAAGACCATAATATTTTATCTATTACTAGATACATTATACGTAGGTTCTAGGTAGAGTCCATTGAATGCAATTTAAAATCAGTGTTTGTCATTTTGCGACAGTCTGTTTCCATTAGTACCTACCTAGTAATGCTTTATTCATTGTAAACTTGTGTTAAAATTCAATTGCAATGATGACATAATGTTGTGTTACTTTAGCTGCTGCGTAAATCCTTGTAAAATGTAACTGTAGGTACTACAGTAGTATAAAGTAGTAGTCTACAGTTAATCTTTTATTTTTTAATCATTACAAAAAAATTATCGTCAAGTCTAGAATTCATAACACTTTTCAACCGTATCGTGATTGTTCGTCAAAGAGATTGTTCGAAGATATCTCTACCTACTATTATCTACTCTACGAAAACTAAAGATGTAAAAATTGGTTAGGTAAAAAGTACTTCTAAGTAAAAACCCAGCATTATAATATCATTCATTTGGTAATAATATATCTACACGTTTTCAGACCTTACGAGTTAAATTGTCAGCCAAAATTTAGTATTTTCAAACTGCGTAGAAGGCAAACGACTGTCCTATAGATAGGTAGCCAAGTATTACAGACCTTTAGGGTGAACGAAAATCCATACTGAGCCAAACAAACATGATTCAGAGCGGCGACGCAAGCTTTATATTTTTTTTAGAATGTAGGTAGGTATCTCAGTATTTATTTTCATTTGGCTTTTTTAGTATTATAAGGGAACAACATTTCATCCACAACATTGTTTTTATGTAAGTTTTAATAAGAAACAGCTATGTTTAATCTAATCTATGTTTATGCTTTATGTTTAAAGAAAATGACGACATATTTTAATGTTGTTGCTAATATTATTATTATAATATATTCTTACCAAACAATCGTTTACTTTTTATTTCTATTAGACCCTAATCCATATGATCTCGTAGGAACTTCACGTGCACATCAAATTCCCTTTTTTCAATAATGTCAAAAATAAAGTTTAATCTCATTCGTCAAACTCCTTTGTGTTCAAATCAGGTGCACAACTGAAGTAAGGGTACATTGGTGTACGTGATCTCGTTCAAACAGCAAGGCCAACTTCGATCAAAACCTAAAAAATAAAACACAAAAGGAACAAAAAAATAACGATCCTGGGGAATGCCCTGGTGCAGTCCTGTACATAATAATACTACTACGCATCTGCGTAGTAAAATAGTACCACTCAAAATTGGACTCTATTTCCAAGGATTTGAATATAATTTGATGCGTGTTGAGCTTCTTAGGACCCATCTAATAAATTTTCGATGAATAGATTTACAACTAGCTATAAACACACCCGAAAGCAGACTGCCTACTGTGTTGCGATTATGTAACTGCGTCGTAGATTCAAATGGCTACGGGCTTTTGTTCAATCTTGTTTTACTTAGCAATAGGTAAGTAAGTATTTAAGAGGTATCTATCTCAACTACAGCTACATGTTGAATTGCCTTTTCAATGTTAAGAACTGGTTATTGATTGTTTCCGAGACACCTACAAATATTAATTGTATCTTTCCAAAGACTTCTATGTATACTACCTACATAGTTATGTCTTTGTATCTTTCCTTTTAAGACCTATTTAACATTGACATAATAAAGGTACTTATGCTGAAAAATCAACTTACTCACCTAGTAATTTATTTTTATTTAGGTAACTTACAGACCCTTACAGAAGATAACTACGAGTAGGTATACCTACCTAGGTTTCTATTATTAGCAATTGCCTTGTTGTTACCTACCTATAAGGTATTTGTAATAATTATAATATTGCAAACTAATTTCTCTTTGTTATTTACTATGTATGTGAAAGCGGCTTGGGTGAATTTCGTAATAAAATCGTTGTATACAAACGTAACAAAGGAAGGGATCTCTGTGCGTAACGGCGTGGTTGTATGTCTATCTACCTACTGTAGCTATACATTGACTTTTTTTGTACAACACTTCCTAATGATAGGATTTTATAGCTAATACTAGCTCATTTACTACCGTTTGTACAATACTTGGGATGTTATTTCTTGGAAATCACGCTAACGTATCTGCTTTTGCTGTTAGCTTTTACGTTTCCTCGAAAACAGCTGTTGTAATAAAAACCTTTACACTCCACTTAGCAAAGTACGCGTATGCCCTTTCTTTCGTACGCTCTGAGTCCGAGACGGAATTACAGCTTATTAGGTTATTTTAAATACAAAACAGATAGATTTTAGATAGTAAATACAGTTACTTACAGGTATATTTTGATAAACTTTATTGTCCACTACTTATGTAGGTAAGATTGATGTTTTATATCATTACTCAAATTTTGTCATAATAAATCTATTAAATTGCGCAGAACTTGGAGTGCGAAAATAAGATCATCCGACAATGTTTTTGAAGATAAGCCAGATGATGTGTTATCATTCTGTCATCTAATGTTTGCTGTACCGATAGAATGAGGATTTCTTTGTTTTACACCAATATAAGCTACAGAATCTTTAAAAAAAACTCCAACGCTTTGATTCAATAATAATAACGTAGTCAAATAGAAAATACCTTGATAAGTGCTAACTTTTTATACTAATGATAGCCAAATTTCGTTTATTGACTCGTATTCCATCTGTTTGGGTTAAGTTATTGTTATTGTTGGTCACGTAGGCCAGCAACAGAAAGCATGCGCGAACGAAACGACGAATGTGTGAAAAGGTACGATCGATGCTAGAGTAAGACAGCAATATGGCGTGACAACAAACATGGCGGAGCCGGTTGCCGGTTGGACCGGTTCACCCGTACCACGTGCGTTTTGCGTCGTGCACCCGTTCCCGTATCTTGTTTGTCAACAAATGCCCTGTGAAGGTCATTCATGGGAGGGTTAGAAAGACAAAGGAATCCCTATTGCATAACAACGCTAACAAAAATAACTGACCGGTATTGAATAACTTTTAGTTTAATTAATGTCCGGACTCAATTGTGCGTCGGTATTTATGACAAAGATAGGAATGTAATGTAAGTAAATTAAAGATTAGGTATTACCTAATGTAACAGTGAAAGATGTTATGTATTAATTGTTGATAATAGATAATATAAATCGTAAATAGAATTTGAAAATAATTGAAAATAGCTAAGTAGTTAGGTACTTACCTAAGTAAATTATATCAATTATGTACGAACCTACCTACCTACCTATTCTAATATTTGTTTATTTATTCATAACATTTAAATATTATGTAGGTACCATTAAAGTACTTACCTACTATGTACTAATGTCATGGACACCTAATCCCTATTATAATTCTAGTTTAAGTAAGTACTTAATTAGTTTACTAGATTCAAATAAGTAAGTAATCACACAACACAACCTAGTTCTTTTGTATGTTATAATTCCTGTACACTCCAATATACTTACATAAATACACTCATACCTATAGGAAAACATCACCCATCAGCAGCCTCTTGTTTTAATTTTTAACCAAATAGGTAGCTATAGAATGATGTAATTCACCATACAAGCAAATAACTAGACCATGTTATAGTATGTGTAGTGTAGGTATAGCTGGGAAGCAATGAATGGCTGATTGACGAGACTTTGTAAACAATGATAAAACAAAGTAAGACCTGAAAAGATTCAGATTCTTTATAATATAACATCTGGTACTTATAGAATGGTCGGATGTGCCTACATAATATAAGTATAACCATATTAAATGTTGATGTCTTGTTACGAACGACTACGTGGAGAAAAAATAAAGACAAAAAATATAAACACGTCAGCAGTGAGACGGAGTACGCATGCGCGCAAGCGAGAGAGGCCCACAACAACGACGCACAACTTTGTTGGCCACGGAGATTGAAGGGGGCATAGGTGGGGAGGCGGGGTGTGGTGTGTATGTGTGCGCCGGGTTGAGCCGGCTCTGCCTGCTCTGTGGACGAACTCGTCAGTTGGATTTAAGAACATCAGACGGGCGGGCGTGTGTAGGATGGATCGTTAACGACACCAGCAGTTTTTTTCATTCCGCCTTCTAGCAGTGTTTGTTTATTACCTTCCGGCACACTTTCCGTTAATCCTTCTCGACCGAGGTGCTTTATAATTTTTATTTTGGCGTTTATTTTTTATCTAACCCTAACGCCGTTCCGATTTCACGTCGAGAAGGCGGCCGCTACAAGTTTGAAAGCGGCTTTTCAAGAGTAGTACACCTACTCGTTATAATTCTCAATATTGCTGTATCAACGCATCAAGTAAACAAAATGGTGAAGAAGGTTTCAGAAGAGAGTGTAGATAGTGGTGAGTACGATTTGTTAAATTAGAATGAATGTTCATTTGGCGCAGGTCACACATACTTATTATGAGATGTTCGTACATCTGTCCGACCGGCTTTTTGCGTCTGCTGCGTAATTGAATCTGTTACTTAAATTGGTAAATTAGCGAGGACTTGCAAATTGATGTGAATTGCAAATGAACAGTCATTCTGTATTAAAGTATTTTAGTTCGTACCTAGATATTAGAAACTTATAGATAGGTAAGCTTTTATTACAAAATTGCTATTTAAAATAGAATTAGAAATGTAATCTTATTAGTTTCTAAAATATGGAGTTATATTCTTTATTTTGTTTTGAACTCTTATTTTAAATTGGTTGATTACCGTTACCTTAATCTAAGAATTTCCTTTTTGTTTATTTTCAAACGTGAAAAGATTTTTCCGATAAAGGTTTACGTTGCATCATTGTCAAACCTGTCAATTAATTATGACGTCTAAATTTTCATTAATTATTAGAAGCTCTAACATTGCATCATGCGCATATTGTGTATTATAGTCATTTTAAGACACGTAACTCATATTATTAGTTACTCTTATCAGATTTTTGGTTTGTTTCATCTACAGTTAATACATTTTAATATCATAAATATATTGTTGTTTATCATTTTACAATACAAGAATGATAAATATTGTTAGTGTAGGTACTGCAAAACTGACCATACTCAATGTATTGCAAATTCATACTTAGAATTTTACGATCTAACAGTGACGTGAATATTACTGCAGTTTGTTATTCTCGTGCTACGGATTTCTTTGTTAAACGTGACTCAGTATGTTTAACAAGATATTCATGTCTTAAAATATTTCTGACTACTTATCTACAAAACTTAACCAAATTTAATACTTTTGTTATAGTTTTAAATGTCAAAGTTCATGTTACATTCAGCGAACGTTGACCGGTCAGTCAACATACTGTTTCACAATTCAAAATTTCACTATATACACTAAATTCGCCTCGTTTTTATGTTTATGGTAATGAAC
Source organism: Schrankia costaestrigalis (assembly GCA_905475405.1). Taxonomy (NCBI): domain Eukaryota; kingdom Metazoa; phylum Arthropoda; class Insecta; order Lepidoptera; family Erebidae; genus Schrankia; species Schrankia costaestrigalis. Next base: position 17,950,978 of record FR997829.1, on the reverse strand, counting down.
AGTTCAGTATTCAGCAGAATTGATATAACTATAAACAATAAAATGACGATATATTTATGTTGCTCAATTCACTTAGTCATTTATTAATATTCCATCCATCCATATCAGCCTATGGACGTCCACTGCTGGGCATAGGCCTCCTCCAAAAGCTAAGCATTTATTAATATTAAACAATAACAATTTACTTACAAAAATAACATAACGAGGTACAATTTTAAAACAAGCTAATAAAATGATAAAAATTACGGCACCAAGATCAGGATAAACATTTCTGAAAAGTTTATAAATGAGAAAAAGTTTATAGGTATTGTTAATTACTTGAATGGCAAGCGTGTCGAAAAGTAAAAGAAAATACTGAAACAGAGTAACTTTTTACTATTACAATATATAAAAGAGTTTTTGCGGTTTCTTTTGTATTTAAACGTAAAATTTGATTAAGCCTAAGGTCTCTTAGTATAGTGTTGTTTTTGCTAATAAAGTGGCATGTTTATTTGTCTTTCACACTTTGATTCTTTTTGTTTCGGTATATTTCGTTATTTAGGTATAATACTAGGTATGCCTACTTATACTATAGGTAGGTACTTACTTATTAGGTTTTCATAGCTTTACCGTTAATTATGATTTTTATACTTGTGTGCATTGTACGGCCACATATTGAATTTTATTCGCTTCTTCTCAGTTTTGTTGATCAACTGTTTCAAAATCAATGGGTAAAGAATGCGTTTATAATTTCATGCAGTTTCATTACTCTCCACGGTTTCAATTCAACATGGCCGCTGGAGCGCGTCGCCCCACGGCGTTCATGGCCAAGGTCACCTACTAAAACAAAACTGCGCACTAGTGTTACTGAATTTAAATAAGTTCTTGGGAATGTATTTTGTAATATTACACGCTACTGTCTAATCTCTCCATTTTCTTTTCAGTAAGTTCATCTTATTTGGTTTTCGAAAATATTGATTTTGAAATAGCAAGAAGTGCTGTTTCATAAATAATGATCTCTGACATCATTAGGAGATAGTTCCTCTGAACGATATAATATTTCGTTTTCTTTTTTTTTATTGAAGTAGATCAAAACGAAGTTGATAATTCAGATTTTGCTGCGTTGTATTCTATACATAGAACTACATAGTAAATAAACCTTTAAATTGTGCTTGGTCTGTTTATACATTATGGAATAACTTAGATCGTAAACATTGATTCTGTTCCGGTATATCTGATAAACTATTCAGTTTATTGCTACACCTATAAGCATTGAAAATATTTATAAAGTTAGCAATAAGGTACATTCCAGACAAGTAATTCATCACAAAAATAATCTTCTCCGATTGAAAGGATCCTATGCCTAATTTATGTTCTTGAAGAGGAAGATAAGGAGTACTAACTACTAGTATAGTTTATCTTTATACAACGAACATGGCATAGGTCATTTTGCGCATTAGCCACTTGTAAATATAAATTAAAACTTCTTATTTTAAACAATAGTAAGCTTACGTGGCTTATTAATATCATAACCGGGCATAAATGAATTGGTTTCACGGGCCGCCTTCATTTTCTTTCACACAACTACACAGAAGTCTAAGATTATAATACCTACCGTATTTATCCTTCAGTACCCTTACACACTTGAATGAATAAAAGCACTTTCTTCGTCCGAGTAACAGCTAATTACCTTGTATAATAGCTTTAATATACATATTAATACTTCTACATATATGTTATCATTAGTCAGGGGGACAAAATCAGTGAAAGTAGTTTGTTACGTACTGCAATAGTTAAACGTTCAAACGCCCTAGTTGAAGTTTCACCTAGATATAATCTCGTTTAGTTCGGTGGCTCTGCCAGGCCCAGTTGGCAGTTTATTCAACATCACGACTCTGAATTTAACCGTCGACTTTGATCTTTTAATATTGTAAAGATTTTGATGGATTGACATACGGATTTAGAAATTACAATCATACTAAAGACCTCTGTTTCAAAAATACGTAATAATCACCATTACCTACCTATATGTACTTTACTAATACCTATATCCATAGTTAATGACATAATTATGCCGCTCCAATGCTAGAAACATTTAATATTAATGTACTTAATTCAAAAGCAATTTAATCCTTGATTAAGTTATTGTTTCGTTAACCTTTGTAGCTCAGTTTAGTCGTAATTTTGCAATTAGAAAGCTGAGACTAAATAGCTTAAGGGTATAAAACAAAAGCATAATAGGCCTACTATCGGCAACTAGAGAGCGTATTCGTGTCCGAGCCGTTTGTGCCAACCTAGCAGATTAGAAAGTAGAAACTCAGTGCAGGGATAAATATTGCAATGACAAAATTCACGTGGAGAGCATAGTAAATACTAAGGGATTTATTTATAAAGTTAGAAAAGAAACAAATATGTAGAAGTATGTATTCAATAATTTGTTAACTATTCGATGCAAATGTTGTAGTAACTGCGGTTATTTTACATTAATTAGCATGATTGCCGAGGTAATTTATTGAACAACAATTTAGAATCTATAATTGCAACAATGAGTCGAATGTAATCAACTATATCCATTCTATAATTTACAATTCTTGATTAAAATTTATTCGACAATAGAGTTTATGATTTTAGTTATGTTTTGTTTGTTATTTGGGTCAACTATTGTTTTACCTCGACCTCGCTCAAACTAGCTTTAAGGTGGAATATATTTGATAATGGTTTTCGATGACATTTACCGTGGGCTAGCTTTAGAGTTGTGTATTTGTAGGGCTGCTGCACTGACTAGTTTATGTAACTAACTACGCTGTAAGGCGAGTGGTGTGCCACGTGGAGGCGAGGCCCTGTCTTCACGTGACTATGGTATATGCGATACAATACAACTAGTGTAAGATTACTCCGTGCTCATCCGACGTTAAATCTGATAACTTCATTGATTTTATTCTATCCACGTACATATTTTTATCAATGTTTTTTTTCCGTTGAAGGTTTTTAAAACTAGTTTATGTTATTCTAACACAGCCTACTTGAAACTACCTTGTTTTATAGTCATTTCAAATTAAAAACGTTTACCAAGGTGTTTATGTAGGTAGATTTTTTGTGCTACACCTCTACCGTATTTGATTATGAAGTATCTAGTCCGCGAATGAGTCATAATCACTCTCGATTTTAGTATGAAACGAAGGTTTCCTTGTGCCGTATGTTTGTATGCAAGTACAAATCTATATTTACAAACAGACATGTCTAGATAGGTACAAAACAGTAGCTGTTTACGATAATAATTAGTATGAACATTTAGAACAATTCAGTACATAAACAGGAAGCTTCTATGTTGAAACGGGTGATTGTATGCGTAGGCGTGCCTCGACCACGATTGTTAGAGTCATACGAGCCGTACTGTTATTGCGCATTCGACTTGTTGTCATGCGTTCTAAGCTGAGGTCATCGCTCGTAATTAATTCCTAAGTTCTACATTCATTTATTATTCATTACGACAAATGAACCAAATAAGCACGCAACGTAAAAGAATTATTTAACGATTTACAAAACGTGCCAGTATTCTAATTAGAATTGCATTTGCAAAAGTATATAAGGAAGATGAAATCAAGTAAACAATTGAATATACAAAACACGTACGTTGCACCAACCTCTCATTGCTGAGTCGGGTAACGTGTACCTCGATGACACAGGTCTGTTCTTAGTACATTTATAAGATACACATATAAATATTTAGGTTCATGAATTTAATTTATGATAACTTAAATGCCTACGAAGTAAAATATGAAACAACTGTACGTAGGAGTTTTCAGATGTTAGCGACGCTACTTCTTATTTTATAGATACTTTAAATACAATTATTACCTCAAATTCAATACTGAAGGCTGTACCAAATCGCAAAAGATTTAAAAAAGAATGGATGACCGCTGGTTTATTAAAATGCTTGCGAAACCGGGATCAGTTACACCAAAAACTTAAAAATAACCCAAATAATGAAATCATAAAACTGACCTTTAAAAGATACAGGAACTATTGTGCTAACTTACTTAGGTCTACAAAACTCAATTTCAATAAACATCAAATAGGCAATGCCAAGGGTAATCCTAAAAAAATCTGGCAAGCCATTAAATCTATTACGCATACAGCTAAAGATACCTCTCAACCTCTTGAACTACTTTCCTCATCTGACCCATTGCGCTCGGTAAACGAAGTAAACTCGTACTTTGCTAGTATTGGACGATCAGCCAATGCTGTGGCAGCTACCTGTCCGCAACCACCAAACATACTTCCTTATCATCAACACACATTCACCTTACTGGAAACAGATGAGTCTGAACTTGAAACTCTCATTAACAACTTGAGAAGTGGTTGTGCAGTTGGTAGCGACAATATATCAGGAAATTTCCTCAAAAAATTCAAAGAGTACCTGCTACCACCACTAACGTTTTTATGCAATCTGTCTTTTCGAACAGGTGTGTTTCCAGAGGCTTACAAAGTTGCAATTGTTCGTCCTATACACAAAGGAGGTGACAAAAACCTGCCGAATAACTACAGACCCATCTCTGTTTTGCCCACACTCTCTAAGTTATTAGAAAGGTTAATGAACAACAGGCTTGTTAAATTTTTGGAACAAACTCAAGTTTTGTCTCCACAACAATATGGTTTTCGTTCTGGGCTCTCTACGAGTAAGGCAGTCATGGACTTAACCAATGAAATAGTTACTAAACTGGACCGCAAACAGAAAGCTGTAGGTGTCTTTTTAGACATTTCTAAGGCGTTCGACACCATTTCAGTGTCTATCCTTTCCTCAAAACTGGAAAGGATCGGAATCAGAGGTAGTCAATTGTCTCTCTTTGAAAGCTACCTTGATAACAGACGACAGTGCGTTAGGATTGACGATTACTGTAGTGACGAGCTTCCTGTTCAGAACGGTGTCCCACAGGGCAGTATTTTGGGCCCTACGCTATTCTTAATATACATTAACGACCTTTGTCAGTTGCAGCTCCACAACACTAGTATATATACTTATGCCGACGACACCGCTCTCATTGCGTACGGAGATACTTGGGAGTCGACGTTTTCGCATGCCCAGGCCAGTCTGAACTTGGTGACTGAGTGGCTGGCTGTGAATCAGCTTGCCCTTAATACAGGAAAAACCAACTACCTTACCTTCTCATTAACTAACCAGGGCAAGCCATCTTTATCTGGTCTCTCTCTCACTGCTCATTCCTGCAATGGCCGAACCCTTCCATCGTGTGATTGCTCGATATTGTCACGACAGAGCTCTGTTAAATACCTTGGAATACAAATAGATGATCTTCTCTCCTTTCACGCACACATTGATATACTAGCTTCGAGACTACGGCGGCTAATATATGTTTTCCGGTCTCTTGCGGGTGTGGTTGATGCTCAGGTCCTTAGGCTTACCTATTTGGCTCTTTGTCAGTCTATCACACAGTACTGTATCGTTTCTTGGGGTGGAACACATAAAACGCATCTCCTAAAACTAGAACGTGCTCAAAGAGCGGTACTAAAGGTTGGTTGGGGACTACCGTACCGCTTTCCTACCACTGAGCTGTACAATACATGCAACGTGCTCTCGGTGCGAAAATTGTTTATTTTAAATCTTGTTCTTGCAACGCACGCAAATACCATATATGATCCATCGAATTTCGCTTGTGTTCGTCGAAAGTACAGCGTTTGCCTTGTAAACTCGGTCCGAACTAGGCTAGCACAAAGATGTTATCACTTTCTTGGAAATTATGTGTACAACAGGGTAAATAAAATACTAAACATCTACCCATTGACTGGGAACGAGTGCAAAATAGTAGTTACTAAATGGCTGTGTGACTTAGACTATGATGGTACTGAAAATTTCCTTTGCATATTAAGGTAACTAAACTCACACTTAAACAAACAGCACACCACTTTCATTCACTACTCTTTCATATACACGCTCACATACAACTAATACACGTAGTACTCACAAGCACCATCCACACTTACACACATTTATTAATTTAAGAAATATTTAATTTATTAATTAATCTCATACCTACTATTAAAACTTGTTTCTGTACAGAAATTATGTTAATTGTTATTATTATTGTTGGTATGTATTTTGGAATTATTGTTTGTAATTATTTCTCCCTACTGACTGTTGGTTTATTGACATTGATTGATAGTTTGTTCTGCTTCTGATTTGTTCCGAGGTGAGATCCTGGAGATCTGTCACACAGGTTTCGAACCTAGCTCAGACTCCAGCTCTCAACAAGGTTTTCGTTTAATGCTACTGTAATATAAGAAACTTCTGTACCTTTTGAGAGAAATAAATTATATAAATTGAAATTGAAATTGAAAATTGTTTAAATATTTACTTTACAACCGTTTCATTAAGAAAGGATGCAAGTATTTATATCGTAAAGTTTACAAACGAAAATTAACGAAAACATCTTAAAACGAGTAGGTCGATAGTTAGTAGTAGATGCAATTTGCTAGTTTTTACGCCAAGGAACCGAGTGATCGCGTAACGTGGGCGCGTACGCAGCGCTGGGTGCGGCCATGTAGGTCATTGAACCGTCTTTGTTTGCCAGCTCAGCTTGCACACTCATGTCTCACGTCAGAATATTATCATCGATGACAATCCACACAATCACATTGATAGGGACTACATAATTATGTTCCGGGTTCGTAAAACATGTATGTAAGAACTTTCTTTTCATACAAAGACTTGCGTGAAACATTAGATGACAAACGAAGTGTTCAAATCTTTTAACAATAGTCTCAACTAATAGCGAAGTGAGAGTTGTCCTTGCGTGATGCACGATTGTTGGTGTTACAGATATTGTACTCACAACAACTAAATATGAATATGTATGCCTTAATTATTTGTAATAAGACATATTTTATAACAGAAAAGTATTATGTCATAACAGAATTAGGCTTAAATTCGTGGGAGATGTTGCAAACTTAGAGCATTGTCACTTCTACTCGATAATAGCAAATATTTTTCCGAAATCTATTCTTAAACAAAAAATAATGCTTTTCTTACTTTTTACAGAAAACAATCAAATGATACTTATATATTTAGTTCTTATAGGAAAAAGTACAAGTAGCTAAATGAAGATTTAGACATAAATAACTATCGCGTTGGTATACTGGTAATAATTTGGATGTATTATTTATTTTCCAGGTGTGGGTCGCTGCAGTAGCCAGTCGGGTAGTGAACGAGAATCAGACGAAAGTCCTCGAGGCAATGAGGCATCGGCTCCAGTCCCAATACCCGACAGTGAAGATCTGCAGCGACGTAAGGAAGAAGCGCGCAGGAAGCGCCGTAGGAAGAAGCGTTCAGGGAGCTCTGTTGTCACCTCATGTTTCCAAGGTTCATATTATCTTTATATAATATACTTTACAAGAGAATAGGCTATAAGAATTGATAAAAATATCATTATCAACAGTCTACCAGTGTCCTAATCAATGGATGGGCCTTCTTCATTACAGCAGAAAAACTTAGCCTACTAATACCACTTTGGCCAGATGATTTAGTATAGGGTTTATTTATGTTTTATTACGTTTTTGTTAAGATAATAACTACTAAGCTCGGCGGAATTTTACGACATCTGTAATATGTGATGTTTATTCTGAATACAAAAATAAGTTAAAAAAATATTCATAAAAATAATACATAATTGTATTTCCAGACCTCTACAAACTAACGGGCGAGGTCTTAGGCGAGGGCGCGTATGCTTCGGTACAAACGTGCGTGAACATCTATACTGGCCAGGAGTTCGCTGTAAAGATTATCGACAAAGTGCCGGGGCACGCCCGCGCAAGGGTGTTCCGCGAAGTGGAGACCTTCCACTACTGCCAGGGACACCCGAATATAATCCAGCTCATTGAATTCTTTGAGGACACCGACAAGTTTTACCTTGTCTTCGAGAAGGTGAGCTATTATCCATTTATATGATCCAGAATTTTCTTTAAGGTTTTAGATCTAGGTAACCACGTCACTCTGTTTGGTCTTCTCAAACACCATACTAATACAACATTTTAATTTCTGCTTTGCAATTCGCACACCAATAACAACAATATTGAATACCATTTAAATACTGTCATATATCCTATCATTCTAATGGTACAGCACATCGTCAGCAGCATATCTGTAGCGTCTTAAATAAGTATAAATAGTGAATATTCTTTAAAGAAAAGTATAAAATAGATTAGCATTTTATTCCAGAACTATCAAAATGTAAGTATTGAGTTGTAGTTTAAGGGAGAATCAAGTTATGAAAGAATTTTCTTGGAGGTACTTGTAAAGTCTTGATTTGCACAAGCCTTTTGATAACAACTTTCCTCCAAGGATTAATAACTTTTATTTCTTTTTGCGTATTTAATGCAAAAATTATAGTATGCATGTTTCCTCGGTCCATTATCGATTACGATATCGATATTCTCCTTCATTTGACTTTAACAACCGGTTCGTAACTGTGGGTAAACAAATAAATTTCCTTTTTATAACTTCATAAAAAGAAAATATTTTACTTTTAACTTGTTGCCAAGATATGAAAGTTTTGTTGTACATTTTTTAAAAGTCTTTATAAAATTGTTTTTGGTGAACCGACGATTGAATCAAGTAAGAGAATCATTAAAGGAAGCCTATGTTTAGTCTATCCTAATAGGATGATGAAATAAATTTGAGTCATCTCGTAAGAATTTAAATTTTCGTCGTGAGAGACTACAGTATTGCTCAAAACAATAGTACTTAAAATGTGTAGGTATACGTGTGTCTGGTTGTCATAATCGTGACATCATAATGTCTTATTATGATACGATTTTGGGAACATTACATTCGTTTCGCATAATCGCTCTATCAAACCTAATCTCATATTTTTATTGAATAGTAATTTAGATAACGTTGTTTTTGTTATTGCTTTTTTTAAGCGATAACGTTATTCATGAGTACGTTATTGTGTTATGAATAACAACGTTTTTAAATATTATTTCTTTGTAATGTTATATCACATGATATTGCTACCGATCAATTTTCTGGTGACATGTTTGATGTGGTACCTGAGTAATAATTTATAAATAAATTATGATGGATATAATTATTCTAACGTATTTCTGAATGAGTCATAAAACATATGTGCAAACCATGTTTTAACAATAAAATTAAACAACTGTTTCCATTTAACACATATTTGATAAGAATGGAATTTATGCATGTATTTAGTTTGTAAAATTACTGAAAGGTGACAAAACTACAATGTAGGTATTGTAGTGACGAATACAGTGGAGTGGCCTGCTGCGTACTATCAATTAATTTAAAAATATATGCAGATAAACTATAATAACACATAAGGAAGCTCGTCCCTGCAGTAAGACATTAATAGGATTATTAATTATAACACATTAATACATAATAATTAATTAACGATTCTTCATCGTTTAAATATTGGAATAAATCAATTTGTCTACAGTCAAATTAAAATTACAACATATTTTCTTAAATAAAACTGTATTATAAATTAAGTACCAATAACTATTAGCTACCATAAAACAACCATTGTCTCCATAAAGCAGTTCCTTCCTAGTTTGCACATAATATAACTAACATTATTTATAACTCAATGTAATAATAATAATTGATACGATCATATAATTTATAATGAACATTTTCACTTCCTAACAGTTGGTTTGCAAATATCAGGCTGTTGCGAGCCTTGCGATATCAGATATAATGTTGTTTACAACCGTTATCTTTGTGTCTGTTCCTGTATCGTATGTACTCGCGAATATATTGAATGATAAACTTCTGAACCGTATTTATTTTCGAGTGTTTATTCTACTTGTACCTATTAAATTATCTTTGGCAATTAGGGACTAAGTGTTTTCAGTTTTGTTATTTATTCCTGTCAATAGACTGACTAACTGACAAGCCTATTTCAGTCATAGCTTGTTTAAACTTATCTTTAGGTAGTAGTGACACCTTGTATTACCTCACTACACCACACAAAGCTTTGTCAATATGTAAATTTAAATATTGCAAATTCATGTCACGATATATTTATCAAGTTAACTAGTTTCCTTTTTCCTGTTAATATAATTAAACATTCAATAAGTTAATCTCCTTTGTTACAGATAAACGGCGGTCAACTCCTGTCTCGCATACAGGAGCACCATTACTTCTCAGAGCCGCAAGCGGCTGAGATCGTTCGTGAGATAGCGAACGCCTTACATTTCCTCCACGGTAAAGGCGTCGCACACCGAGATCTTAAGCCGGAAAACATATTATGCGTGCATCGCGACAGACTCTGCCCAGTGAAAATATGTGACTTTGATCTTGGAAGTGGAATTAGTTTTACATCAAGCCTCGCGAGCCCGCTGGCAACGCCGCAGCTAATGACGCCAGTGAGTATTTCTCCGTTTTTTTTTATAAAATAACTCCTACGCTAGGGATCATGCCATTTGCTGCGGGGACCTTTAACATACATAAAGAACTTGCAAAATATCACAAAGTACTCCTTTGTGGCAACCAAAATCATCACGGCAGCCGCTTCAGCGACCGACTGCCTGATTTCTTGCTATTTGCATTATAATGTGTGTCTAAGTATCTGCTTTCTGGAACCTCAAGTTAGGTTTTGTTAGGTATATCCATGTACTTAATTAAAGATAAGTAATGAAGTGCTTATTATTGTACTTAATTATTATTAGTCTAGACTTAAATGCAAGATCGTTATCAAATCCTTGATTGTATCTAATAATATGACATTCACAACAACCTTATGTGTTGTGGTTATGTAATATAAATATTCTAGATGAGTAATCGTCTTTGTATAGTAACAACATACATTTTAAGGTTTCGGGGCTTAATTATATTATGTACTTACTTGAAGTGTTTATAGGTTTTTAGGTAATACATATTTCATTCGCAGTTTTTAGTCTCCAACTATGCATAAGGAATTTTATAATAAGTCTTCAAGAACTAATATTGGTAGGATTAATATTTACCATTCCTTCACCAAATATTACGGTCTAGTCCCTTTTTATCCACCATGAAAGATTGTTCTTTGGCAGAACTCCGATATTAATAACCTGAGTTTTATCCCTTCTCTATAAAAATATTGTTTCAATAGATATCTAGCTAGCCACCCAGTCTGAAGTTGTCTTTCTTTGAACCATTTTTCAACATGCGTTATACAAACTTATTTGACTTTATCTTTATGCAAAGTTAAATATTTATCATACATTAAAAGCAAGTAAGTCGTGAAGTTCTTTGTATTCAAATCGCGATTGCAAAAAAATATAGATAAAGTGTAAAAACTCTTTGATAATGTAGAATATTTTTATGCTTTTGCGGCCACTTGGTGCAAAGATAAGAATGTTCATAACAAGTCTACTTATATTAATTTCTAATCAGTCCATATTTGTTGGAAACTAAGTAATTATTTTATTGCTTTAATGCGTAGATACAGGGTTAATATTTCTTGATCAATATAATCTAATAAGTGACTTTGAATGTTGTTAGCAATGATAACAAATACAATACAAAGTAATGCAATTTAAAATCATCACTACGTGGTTACTATTATCGTGGTCGTTGTATAATGCTGCGATTTTACTTCATTAATAATAATTTTGCAGTAAAAACATGGTTAATTTGAATGTAGGTACTAAAACTGCAATCGCTGAGCGTATATGAATTTTAAACATTAGGAAAGTGATTGCTTAATCAGATATGTACCTCCTTGTTTGCTTTGCACATTCTGCCGTGTTTTTGTTTGATTATTTTACTTCCGTGTGATGTAGACTTCGTAGTTAGTTAAGAGACATAGAAACTTATTTCGAGCATATACCTATATATTTTTTATATGGCTTATAAAAACAAAAAAAAAACAGTTTAGTATCAATTTGCTAATTTTGTGTTTATCAATAATCTAATTAGCACCTTGGAAGAAAAGAAAAAAGATGGTCAATATTTTCAATAGACTAAATACCTAAACTTTTATTAATGTATCATTATGAATCATGTATTGTATTTATAAAAGAGCTAGGTTCTTGTACTGTTCACGTGTCAATGATCTCTTTTAACAAAACTTCGTAAATATTCACAACAACTGAATACTGAATAACATCTGGATGTGTTTTGGATACAAATGTTTTATCAACGCTCCGTGGTAGCAATCGAGTCACATACTTATTTGCGTATGAAGTTTTATTATATTTTGCAAAAAGGCATAATATGTACTCATCACTTTATTAGTATTTACCATTTTGTTAATGTACCTTTATATTAAGTTTAAGTTAAAGCATTATTGATGAGTGTATAAAACCTTTTTGTTTCCATTGTCTGGCACATTAGAAAATAATTTCTTCTCTATTTTGTCGTTTTTTTTTTCATTTCATAAACCAAGTTTAATTTGGACCTTTCTTGCATTTAGGTTCTTGCTAACGACAACGAGCATAAGCTATTTGTCGTATTGGTGGAGATTTAGGTGATGAAGTTAGTTTATTTAGCTCGGTACCTATGGCACGTAACCTTGTTCTTGGTCCAAAACAAAAGTAAATTACTAGTCAGAATGGTAATTTTCTCTAATGTCTCATATTTGTAAGGATTCATGCGATTGGATTTTATATCTACATGTACTTATTGTTTAAGGAAACCAGTCAGTAAGTTATTGATTACAATCGAATCCGAAGTGTTTATAACAATAGTTTAGAACTACAAATATCTTGAAGTTCCTTGATTTGCACAGTAATCTAAAGCCTTATATCTACTTATAATCGAATTGAGACCTTCAAAAGAATCTGTAGTAGATACTGCATGTATACTGTAGTTTATTTCACCTACATTCTACATTGTACTTTATCTCTGTTGGAACCTTGAGCCAGTAGGTATAGTCATCGAAATATAAAGATTAGTTTTGTTTTATAACTTTTGAATCTACTAGCATTACACATTAATAACATACTATTTGAATTGGTAAGATTTAGAACTTCCAAGTGTTTTGATTGTGTCAGGTTGATCTTTCTTTTCAGGAAATTCTTTCGTTAATTTTAGTTTAAATTTTATTTTAGGTTTAGCATAGGTTGACCTTAGTAGGATCCCAAGACCCCATCAACAAATCGTCATTATTGCTACAGTGACAATGAGTTTCACATTTTAAACTTTTTCTCTCTTTGTCAATAGGTGGGCAGCGCGGAATTCATGGCACCAGAAGTAGTGTCTCTATTCGCGGGCTCAGCAGCTACACACTACGACAAGCGTTGTGATCTATGGTCACTGGGCGTGATCGCGTACATTTTACTTTGCGGCTACCCACCGTTCAGGGCCGACTGCGGCTCCGACTGTGGTTGGGAGCGTGGCGAGAACTGTCGCGCTTGCCAGGAACTACTCTTTACTTCTATACAGGTAAACAAAATATTTACGACTTCATGTATAATAAAATTTTCAGTTTATTATGTATTTAGATATTTCCGAACCTTTGAGATATAAGTTGAGATAATTTACTTAATACTTGCATACTTTTTTTTGATATAATTCACTAAATTTACCTATCAAACACTTCGTTTAGCACTATCCAATTTTATTTTTAGCAATAACAACTTTTTACTTTTATTGCAGGAGGGTCGGTATTCGTTTCCTGAAGAGGAATGGTCGGACATATCGAACGAAGCTAAAGAGTTAATCCAGCAGCTGTTAGTCCGCGAGGCGTCTCACAGGCTGAGCGCCGAGCGAGTCCTGCAACACCCCTGGCTCAGGTGTGCAGACCCCAGGGGGCACCACCCGCAGTTGCAAACACCCCTTAATATTAAACGGTGAGTATTCATTTGGTAACACTTCAAATTATAGAATTTACTTAAATAACGAGTACTTAGTCTTTTTAATTCTTGCTTAAAAGTTTAAGAGAAAAAGTGCTTCTTTTATTGTGTAATTTATAATAATGTATTTTGTTTTGTCCTATACAGCAACATGTCAGCGCGCAACTTGTCCAACTTCGCGGAGTCGGCGATGGCTGTGAACCGTGTGATCCAGCAGCACTTCTCCATGAACTACTCGTACATGGAGCGGCCGGCCAGCGCGCTGCGCAGCAAGTCGTGCTCGCGCGGGTGCTGTGCGCCGCTGGGACTGTCGCCGCCGGCTGAGTCCTCGCTGCTGCGGCGCCGGGGGGAGCTGCCGGCGCCCGACCTGCCCGTGCACTAGCGACATTCCCTCACCTGTCGTTCTGTCGCCGCCGGCACAGTGGCGGTCCCACCCGGCGAATTGCCCTCGCCCCGCCGACCTGCCGGCGGATCGGCGACGGTCCGACAGTTACCGGCCTGTCAAAGATGTTGCGGTATCGCCAGGCGAAGTGCCGTCGACCTGCCCGTGCACTAGCGACATTCCGTCACCTTTCTATCTCCCTCCCCAGTGATGCCCGAGCGCGCTTTTATTTGAGCCTTTTAAAGATATATTTTTATGAGTAACAAACGACTGAGTAGATTTATCGATATGTAGAGTATTCGTGAGTGTAGTTGAGCGGGGCGCGAGCGCTCCGCGGACCGGTGACGGTCGATAAAAATCGTATTATATCGAGATAGTTCCGCCGATCTACGTACTTTACGTTTGTGTCGATTATGGGGACGATGTTTATTTTTGGATTTATAAAATCCGCGTTTCTAAATTGAGCTTATGTATTCGTGTAATCGCCTTTAGTTTGTGGCCTATCCTTTGCAATAAATAGAAATTATGTAATTTTTCGATGGCGTTTTGGATACTAGTCTGTTTATGTGATTGTTTTTTGCATTTTTACCAACGATGGAAAACCACATCTCATTAATTAAGATTGAATCAACCTAATATTTATATAAGAGAGTTAAGGGCAATATGTGACATTATTCCGAGAGGTGCAAGTGTAATATAGTCGCTCGTTATTGATCATTAAATAAATATATATTGTGAGTAAATAGAGAGATTTAATTTGCTTCGTGATGTCCGTTTAAAATGGAAGAGGGGCACTTGTGAACTGAACTGAATGAAATGTCATGTATGACTCGAGCTGTGTTGGTACATATGTTAAGTGTTGCATGGAGTTCCATGGAACTGCCATAACTTTGTGATCAGTTTGAATACTTTTATATTGCTGAAAGAATGAAGTGTTGAAATAATGTTAAGTGTAGACCTGCTAGACTGTAACCCTGCGTAGAACGTTGATTGGAGAAAGATACGACTAGCACCGATTGTTTGGCCGTTATTGTTTATACTTATTACACAAATTTTATTATATTTTTCAAATATAAATTATAAATAATTATTCTATATGTAATATTTTGTGATCCGGTGGCTTTATCCAATCAATTATAAAACTTTACTTACGCAATACTTTGTTAAAAATTTTGTTTTCGACTAAATCATTGATATGAATTTATCATTGAAATACAGATGTTTGAATTTTTATATTGTCTTATTATTTACCTTACCATTTACAACCATATTACTATTACATAGCTATTTAGTTAATCATAGCACTTACCAAGAGTGGTATAAGGTGTTTAAGTCAAGATTCAGAATAAGTTCCCGCATTAAATTGAAGTGGTACAAACATCTGAAAAAATTAATTCACTTGAAAACTTTTACAAAAACCGGTACAAATTCAATACTACTAGAAAGTATCTTTGTCTGGACTGAAAGACCCAGAATAAAAAAGGGTCCTGCTGGCTGAATAAATTTTTTATGGTTATATTTCTTCTAAACTAATAACTTTTTTTAAACATAGCTTATATTTTCTAAAGGTACAAATTTGCCGCTACCCAGTGACATACTCCACTGATCAAAATACCTCCAAACCACGGAGGGTCCTGCTGGAAATATACTCTAATTTTCTGTGTAACTGTTGAGGTACAAATTATTTCCTTACACTAGTCGGAAGGTACAAATTATTACCTACGTGGAATCTCAGACCAAATAAGAATTTAGGTTTTCAATCGAATCAGACGTAGGGTCCTGCTGGGTATACGGACACGTACCTATGAGCTCTCACAACATGAAATACTACAACTTAAAAAACATGCTTCTAATTTCCCACTCCTATAAAAGGCTTTCTCTCTTACTGCTTTATGAGGCTCTACCTCAGCAATGACAGCTCGACTGCAAAGGCATCCCCAAATTCGCGCTACGTCTTCCGTACCGATCCCTTGGTCGTCTCATCCAGCGGTTTTCGTAGTTTTCCGAAGCTTTTTGTGCAGCACTAGTTAATCAGTATTACCGTATAGTATGTGGGAGAGTTATTAGGTTACACTGATTATTAAGGTTTTATATCTCCTTTATTAATGTAAAGAGATCTTAAATTTTCCTTTATACTAAACTTCCTATAGACTTTTTGTCGGGGGGAAATCCTCATAGAGTTTGTCCGCCCCAGGGAGGGCGGAGGGGTCTGCCAGACTTCTACTGACTAAAATATTCTATTCCAGTGTTCACCTTCCGAAACCCTTTACTAGTAATGTCGAGGCGTACGTGTAATACCACGCGCCACCATCTCGGGTCCACGAAGTAGAAGGGCGTCGGACGTTTAATTTTCCACGCCCCAGACCATTTAGGGTTGCCGGAAGAGGGCGTTATCAGCTCTCCCACTACGCCCGCTATGCCGGCTACAGGAAGGATGGTCTGTCAAGGCCTCTCATTTCTGTTCAGTGGCATCCTTCCGCGACAAGACTGTGTCGCGGAATGTCACCATTGTGAACTGGCAAGTCGCGCTGCCGGCTGTGGCGCTGATCACAGCCAATAGCTGTTAACGTGTACTGTTCAAATACTTTCTTAGTTCAACTGCAACTTAATATCTCAATCAAACAGATAAAATATGTACGTTCTTATAAGGCAAAACCATTGAGTACCTACTCCAGTTTATAAAGCAAGTGTCTCTTTATCACGTATAATCGTTAACACGTAAATAAAACAACCAAAACAAAAGTTCAGATTGTCACTACACATTTACACAATCTCAACTATTATTTTGTTTGTTTAATTATTAAAATAAGTTAACACTAACATTCGATATAAGCAAAATATTTTAATGTTCGAATACTTTGTTCGAGATTTCAATATACACACATCAAAAAAGTCTAAGCAACATGCATGATATTACAAATTTACCATTTATATTAATTAATTTCTAAGTATTTACTCACTCAAAGTGTATAGGTCTTTATGTAAGTAAACTTTTTTGTTATTGATGACATACTGGCTGGTTGTAAAAAAAAATTTCGATTATGTTTTGTTTTTTTTCATAAAATTCAAATGACTGCGAATTTGTTTGAATTTGAGTGCATGTTAATTGCTACGTTTTAGTCTTGATTTTATAATTTTACCAACCATTTAAATACAGTTGGCGACAAAATTGAATTGTTAGATATTCCTTACGTCATGGAGCGACGTCATTTGACGGCAGATGAAATGCAAAGAGCTGTAGGGATGTTGCAAGCGGGAAGTAATCAATCTCAGGTATCTCGACATTTTGGTATTCATAGAAGTGTTATTTGTCGTCTTTGGCAGCGCTACAATAATACAGGGGAACCCGCTGAACAGCATCCAGGCCGTAAAAGGAGTACAACCACTCGGCAAGACCGGTACATACAACTGACTGCAAGACGCCAGCCGATGTTAACCGCTCGAGAGATAAGTTTGAGGCTACAAAATTCAAGTGGTGTTGATGTAAGTCCCCAAACTGTGCGAAATCGACTGCATGAGTACGGCCTACGAGCTCGACGCCCTATCAGGTGCCCACCGATACGTCACGGGAATCGCGCTCGTCGAAATGAATGGTGTAGAGAACGCATAACATGGACCCAGGAACAATGGGATAAAATTATGTTTTCCGATGAGTCGCGATTCGGGTTTAGGCCTGATACAAGAAGGGTGCGAGTGTACCGTCGACCCGGAAATACTGAAAGACTCAGGTGCGTTCAGGAAGTTCATCCATACAGCGGCTCAACAGTTATGGTATGGGCGGGTATTATGAAGAACAGGCGAACTGAGCTCGTTTTTGTAAATGGAAACATGAACGCTGAAAATTACGTTGAGGATATTCTCAGACCTTATGTCCATCCATTTGCACAAACCTTTGGCTCCGATTTTACGTTAATGCATGACAATGCGCGTTCACATACAGCTCGGCGAACCAGTGAATACTTGGCAACGGAGAACATCCAGGTATTGCCCTGGCCTGCACAATCGCCAGACCTCAACCCCATCGAGCACGCATGGGACATGCTCCAGAGACGTGTTTTGAAGGACTTGGACGGAGTGACAACAACCCAACAGCTGAAGGATTTGCTACAATTCCATTGGGAGCGAATACCGCAAGATGACATAAACAGTCTCATTAATTCAATGAATAATCGTTGCCGACAAGTTCTGAATAGCAGAGGAGGCCATACTTTGTATTAAATTGTCCTATTCTTTCACAATAAATTCATTTTCTTAAGAAATTTCAATTTGTAAAAAAAAAGTT
The DNA here is from genome assembly GCA_905475405.1 of Schrankia costaestrigalis. Classification (NCBI taxonomy): domain Eukaryota; kingdom Metazoa; phylum Arthropoda; class Insecta; order Lepidoptera; family Erebidae; genus Schrankia; species Schrankia costaestrigalis. The sequence continues at coordinate 17,932,520 of FR997829.1, read as the reverse complement.
TAGTTTCTTATGTACCTGTATATTCTAATATTGTTAATTTCTGTTATTAAAAGAACTTATAAAGAAAACAGCTGTTATTTTTACATCATAGAACCCTAAAAATATTATTTTAAAAATAAAATACAACGTTATAATTAAAATAAATGGTAAAATAAATTAATATAAATGGTAAATTTGTAATATCATGCATGTTGCTTAGACTTTTTTGATGTGTGTATAATCGACTAAAACATGGTAGAACAGTGGAGCATCACTAGATGACGTGATACGTCAAAAAATCAATCCAGAGGGCGCTTTAAATCGCTCGGCCACGTAAGTCAGGGTCGTATTTTTCTTCCTTCGTTATTTTAATTACATTATTTTACATGCTGTGATAATATGTGAGAATGTTATAAGTATACACAAGTGCTTGTGAAATTATTTTTGTCTGTACTTCGTCCCCATAGCGGTGAGTAAGACCGATAATTTAAGTCCTTCCTTCGCCCATCCGTCATTGTACCAATGAATTAGCATGTTTTAATTAAATCTTCGTCAATATCAGCACTTTTATCACAATATAAACATTACATTATTTCCGTATAATGACGTTTTACATTTTAATTCAGTGTCACTATCAAGAATTTTACTAGAACGTAGTTTTATGTTTCCAGATTGACAAGCCATGTCCAATTTACCACCAAATCCATATAATAACTTCCCGGGACTGCATCATGTGGATGCTAAAGCTGGACTACAAACGTTCAATCATAATCAGCCGCTTGGTCAAGTGCCTGTAAGCCAATTACCTCCAGGATATGGTGGAATAAAGCAGGATCCAAATTCCAATAGTCCAATTCACTCATCTGGAATTCAGAATAGTGCTGTGCAATATGTGAACAACTACAATCAGAGTGCCAGCAGTTCTCCTGCTTTTAATCAATCCGGGATGTCTGTACAACATGGAGTGCAATCCTCTCCTGTGAGGCCACCTAACTCAAACCCTTTGCCTCCTTCCCAGACTGCACCTTCTTCAGGTAGCCCTAGAATTGGGCCTAAGTCTAATCCTTCACCTACTCCTTATCCTCCTAGCCAACAGCATCATGGTATAATTAATGACAATACTCCGCCTTTGATTCCTTCTAGTCAATCAAGTCAACCTCTTGTTAATGGACCACCAATGTCACAGCCTAATCCTGTTGGGCCTCCTTTGAACCAATATCCTCCTACTTCAAAAATGTACAGCTCTGGTAAGCCTTCTGTGAGCTCTGCATTTGGACCTCCACCTTCTTTAGGACCTATAACAAAACCTCCGGAACTGTCTGTATCTAATGCACCTCAATTTTCCGCTCCTCCTCTTGCTGGTCCTAATAGAAATAGTCCTTTAGTGCCTGGACCCCCAGTCAGTGGTCCACCCATTGGAGTCTCCAGTTATAGCGGAGCTCCCAATGTACAACAAGGAATTCCCCCAAGACAAGTTGGTATAAATGGACCTTATGGAGGTGGAGTACCTGCAATGCCACCAACATCTGAAGCACTGATTGGCCCTCCTAGAGCAGGTGGATTTCCTCCTAAAAATGGTCCACCTTTAGGACCAAATAGTGGTTTACCATTAGCACCAACTGGTGGCTTACCACCTGGGCCAACAAGTGGTCCATCATTACCACCAACTGGTGGCCCACCTCTAGGAATGTCAGGTGGCCCTCCACTAGGGCCTGCAAGTATTCCAGCAATGAGACCGTCAAGTGGTCCTCCATTATTGCAACAAACTGGTCCACCATTAAGACCTTCAATAGGACAACCAAGTGGACCTCCATTAGGCCCACCATCAAGCAATCAACCAATACAGGGTTATCCTGGACAATTCAGGAATGGACCATCAGGTCAACCAATAATGCCTCCGGGTCCCCTACCTGGACATCTAGGACCTCCTCCTAATTCATTCAATGCAGATCAAAGTGCAAATCTGGGACCTCAACTGCCACCACAGAATGTACCTCCAGTTGGACAACAGATGGGGCCACCAGTGGGACCAAGTATACACCAAGGTGCCCCAGTAAGCAACATGCAAAATAGATATCCACAGATGCCACCTGGAGCATATGGGAATAACCAACAACCTCAGCAAGCTAATATGATGAAACAGTATCCTCCTCAATACGGACCACAAGGTTTAACACAGCAGATGGGACAGTTAAGTGTGACTAAACAAGGTTTTGATCAGTTGTGGGGACATCATATGGTTGATCTGCTACAGTGCAAACATATATTACCGGAGTACCCCGAGGATCCTCCGGAAATTAAGCTGACGCAACAATTTGTTGATTCTCCTAATTGCAGTCCTGAGTGAGTATTCAGTTTCATTTTTATGTATTTTCTAGATTTGATATAGGTATATTTACTTTTAGATAGTGTTTAAAAATCCATGTGGACAAGCTGGCTAATAGACAACTAGTAATCAGCATTGGCTGTGTTTTTTGAACCATTACAGAAATCTGCTTTTTCAAATAATAGAAATAAAATGTCCCATCTTCAACTATGTTTACAATGCAGATTCATTGGGGATTTCATTTAGTTTTGTTCTTTGACAATCATATTAATTATGCTAGTTAATTTCTAAAAATCATCATCTAAAATCAGATCTTTCTTTTGTACAGATGTTTATACTTTTAATAATTTAAAACAATTCATATTAAAAAGATCATATTCACAATCTTCTTTCTAAACATGTTTTACAATCATAAATCTTTGTCTGTTTTCTATACATGGCAGCATATTCTAAAAGCTATTTGTAGATAAATACCTGAATGATAATAAAATTAAATTATAAGAATAGTTATCAAATAGTTTTGTGCAATGCTATGAACACAGCTGTTATGCAATAGAGTTATTACACTATAGAAAGAAAGAAATAAATGCTAGGTATTTGCAGCAACATTAACAATTATTTTTATAGTATTAGATTATTCTGTACTAAGAACTTACTATTAACCAAATTTAATGTATAAATGATGATTTCATATAAAGCTACCTATGTTATATACAATGCCTTGGTGGCTAAACGTAGGGGTTTACTCATCCCATAGACAATATTGCTGGAAAATTATACAACCAATCCATAAATATAATATGTACGGTCAAGGAATTTAATTGTTTAGCAGGTACACAACCTACGTAATTTAGTCGTATTGTATACCAAAATAATCCTAGCGAATTTGAAAGATTATCAATAGAATTGAGGTGTAATACCTCAAAATTGACATAATATAAAATATAACCAATAAGTATGAATCGCACTTCAAACTTCTTTGTTTACAAACTTCCACCATTCTGTCCAAAGAGTAAAAAATAAAATTTTGACAGTATTATCAATACAATGCATTGAACCAATCAGAACAGCGAATGCTACTCGATATACTTTATTGTTAATAGTGACACAAACTCGGACTAAGGATACTGTTTGATGGAGATGGTAGATAAGGTCTAGTTTAGTTTGACTTAACTTTGGTCTGTCAACAATATAAAATTGAAGAATTTTATTTTAACACAAAATACCTGTCTGTCATAGATAGACAAGGCTAGGTATATATACCTTGTCTTATTAATTTTACGACTCCCAAGATGTCGGGGTTCGTCATCCGTCGTCTGTAGTCGGTAAATAGTAACCTGACCGATTTCAAAATTAAGCAAATTGCTAAACAATTAAATTCCTTGAGTGTACATCCATTCAATATTTCCACTCATGTTTAAGCTGACAATTATGTTCATTATACCATAAGAAAAATTATCATAATGTGTATAGTAAAACATAATTTGGAAATAAATTTTACATTAGAACTATGAATTCAGTATAATAAAGTAGGTAAGATATTATCTCAAATAGATAAAATAATATTATCTGGAGTGCATTCCATGCTGTGTCTGTAAGGTCAAATAGCTTTTAACTGTAATTTTTATAGTTAGTATATCTCATATAGATTCATCATCATCATAACAGCCCATTAATGTCCCACTGTAGGGACGGGCTTCCTCCCATGACGGAGGGATACTTGGCCTACTAATACCACGCTGGCCAGACGGATTGGTATAGGATTTAATTTCAAGTTTTCCTTCGTTTTATTTCGTAACTACTATCATACTATCCGTGAATATTATCTATATTCACGGATAGTACGATATATATATGGATAGTCCCTTAGTCGCCCCATGAGATGGGGTGGTGACATATTGTATTCTTACTCTGTCACCACAGAGAGAGCCTTTACTCAAAGTTAAAATTCAAAGATTCTTGTATCAATAGCTTTTATAAACCACTCAACTCCAGAGTCAGGTCTAAGAATTACCCTGATTAAATAATTGGGCAGCCTAACTACATAGTTGATTACAATAAATCTATTTGGTAAACAAGGTTGTATAGAATCAACTGGTTGTATGATCAAAACTGATACAATACGTGAGGACTTTGGACAATTGCTTACGTCATAGATTGTTTTGCTTTTTTTTGTTGTCAGTTTTGTTTTTTTTTGAGAAAATATTACTCACATTATAATCTTAACTCTAATTGTTTTGATGTAACCTGTTTAAAATTAATGTTATGCAAAGCAAAATAATCTTTTTACAGAAGTTATTGTTTAAATTGTTAAATATAAAGAATTTGTTATTTAATTTTACACAAGCAATTAGTACTATGCGTGTGGTGAGTGACAGAGCCAGACAAAGAATACGTTACATGAGTCATTTATTCCGTGATCTACGATAAAAACAGCTGTCCAAAGGTGGCGGTTTGCGCGATAAGGATAAAAGACAAGATACTGCGACAAATGTCTTTCCAGATATAGCTCGTCTGGCCAGCGTGGTATAATATTGACCATGGTTTTCTCTATATAGAGGAGGTCCTTCCTTGCAGTTGGTCATTCGTAGGATACATATATAGGTATATATAAATTACTAGGTAGCTGACCCGTGCCCACTTCGTTGGCGGCGAAAAAAACGCGTCCATTTTTTAAACATATTTCATTACTGCTCCACTCCTATAAGTCATAGCGTGATACTATATAGTCTATGACACTCTCCGATAAATGGACTTTTCAACACAGAAATATTTTTTTAAATCGCTTCAGTAGATCCAGAGATAATATTAAACAGATACTTAAGTTTATTTTACCCTGCTTTTACGTTACATAAATATGGTATAGGACTTGACCATGTACTTTTTACTTTACCAGTATTTTTACTCTGCTCCATGCTATGAGTTTGTAGCGTCTTTAAATTGTATTGTAATGTCTGAAAATATTAGCTCCGACTGTAATACCTACATTAAAAATAAATACTGCCTTTCAACTATGTACCTACTTAGTTTTATTGGGTTAAACATTTGAACGAGTAGGTAATAAATATAAATTAAAATTAATGTGCATACGCTGTTAGACCATTGTTGTACGAGGTTGTTATTTTTTTTTTTGGGAACGGTGTCGTGATAATATAGAGCCAGCGGTTATGTCCAACGAGTAATGCCCCACAGCCCCTGGAAACTTACCTTCCAAGTTTTTAAACAGTATTTACGAAAGAATAGAATAGAGAGAGGTGGTGACAAAAATATATGTGATCAATGTTGAAATTGGTAGATTACAAAATAAAAATGGGTATTAACTTTTGAAAATAAATTTAAATCAAAGTTAAGTTTAAAATATGTAATAGTTAGATTCTAAAGTAGACCTTAAATAAACTATTTAAAGTAGATGTTGTTTTATTTTTTAAATTGCAGAATCTTCAGATGTACAGTGAACCGTATACCGGAAACGAATAATCTTCTACAGAAGTCGAGGCTACCACTCGGTATATTAATACATCCATTCAAAGATCTTAATGTGAGTAACACTTTATTAATTTATATACAAACAAGTTCATTTCTAACTTTAGAAATTGCATCTTATACAAACAGCAACTTTTCACTTAGACTCTTCTGTATCTTAATCCTTTTTGATAAGACACAATTTTGAATGAAAATTGTACACGACGATCTATTGCTACACGTATACGTACGGTCGGGGTATTTGCCGCTCGACCACCCTTAGGCGAGAATCTCGCCTAAGGGTGGTCGAGCGGCAAATACCCCGACTGTACATACAATTCTTCAAAAAAAAAAAACTATCTTCTGAGCTTTGTTGGTTGACCCACATACGCCCATTTAACACCTCGATCCTGGCAAGAGGTGACCAAGGATCGAGCAGAGTGACGTTCTCTCGTGTCGGAGGCCAAGACACATTTTGGGTCGTTGAGCAAACGGAGTAAGTTCTGTTCTGAGCTTTGTGACATTGTTCAATTCCCGCTATATGTAAATCTTTTAGTGCCTTCACATAAATGATTGCATTGGTCTTGGTGTTTTCTATTTATAATATAATATGTATTTACAAAGTAGTACTAAGCAGTTTCGTTTAGACCCGATGCCATTGTGTGAACGTGTCAGGAATATTGTATTATTTATTTTATTATCTACATACTTGCATATTGTTAATTTTTGACATTGTGTTATTATTTTATAAGTTCCGGACTGGAAATTTACACAGTAGTATTATAAATAATGCAAATTAGAATAATCAGATATAAAATATTTGCGTTTTAATTATTAGCTCTCTAGTATGTAAATAAGATTAAAAAATGCATGCCATATCTTGCTTATTATAAACATTAAAAACTATTTTAAGTTTACATTTTATGAACCTTTGTGTGCATACATTAGCCAATAAAAGATGTTTACGACAAATTGTGTATGTAATAACGGACATGTTGTATGAAGAGGCTGTATAGTTATGTACTTGAAGCATTATAATAATGATATAATGATACTTCTCACACAATTGCACAGCGCTGTGCAGTCCCGATCTAAGCTGAGCTAGTACTATGGGGTACTAGATAACGGATAAACGTACTTATTTTGTAAGTACTTGGTATGGTATGGTATGGTATAGCGGGCTGTTTTCCGCAATTCCACGTCAAGGCGCGGGTTTTGCGTTAGGGTGGGTGATTTATTCGATCCACCCCAGCTCGTCGAAAAACGCCAACAGGCCCTTCAAGTTGCTGATGGTTTCTCGGAGCGTACCTGGATTTCCGAAGTACTTAGCCCTGTATGTGGCGGTCGCAGGACAGTGTAGGAGCACATGTGCCGCCGTTTCTTCCTCTCCCATGCAGGCTCTGCAGAGAGGGCTGTCTGTGATACCTAGAACTGAAAGGTGTTTGTTAAAGGAGCCATGCCCTGTGATGGCGGCTGTAGCCATTCGTAGTTGCCGTTTGGGCAGTTGTAGTAGGCTCCTTGTAAGTTTATGGTCGGGCATAGGTAGTGCATCTCTAGCTTGTCTGCACTCTGCCAGATTTGCCCATCGAGTGTTATGGCTATCCTTCGTTTGCCTGTGTATTGTGGTGCGGAGGTATATAAAGGGGATCGGTATTATGGGTTCAGGGCCCATCACTACCGTATCCGATCCTTTTCATGCAAGTTCATCCGCAGCATCATTGCCACGTGATCCACTATGGCCTTTGATCCATTGCAAGGTTATGTTGTTTGTATAACCTACTTGGTTTAGTTTGTGGTGGCATTCCAGAATAAGTCCTGAGTTAATAGTGTGGCTGTTTAAGGCCTGTAGCACAGCCATGCTGTCCGAGAGTATTCGGATTGAGTGTCCCTCCACTTTTCTTGCCATGACCGCTGAGGCTGCCAGTGTGATTCCCACGCATTCGGCCTGGAATACCGAGCTGTGAGTTCCCAGTGGTTCTGAAATATTGATATTCAGGTCCTCCGAGAAGACGCCTGTCCCGGAGCCTGTACTTGTTTTAGATCCATCTGTGAAGATGTGTAGTTCCGCCTGTTGTTGTGTAGGTTCACAGTGGCGGTCTTCATGGAGTTGGATCTTGTATTTTTTGTCGAAGACAAATTGTTTGGGCACACGGTCATTTACTGCTCCAATTATAGGTAGCTCGTCTGTGAGCGCTCTGAGTAGTGATGTGTGCTTAGTGTTATTGTTCTTCCATAAGTTTAGCGCCCTTAGACGTGTGGCTGCAGCTGTCGCTTCCTGTCGGATAAACAAGTCCAGCGGCGGCAAGCCAAGCATGACCTCCATTGCCGCTGTGGGTGTGGTCTTCATGCATCCAGTGGTCGCCATGCAGGCTAGTCTTTGGGTTCGCTGTAGTTTGTCGGTTGATGTGGTGTATTCAGTTCTTGGCCACCAAACGATAGCACCATATGCAATCGTGGGGCGGATCACGGTTTCGTAAAGCCAGGTGATGATTTTTGGCGTTAAACCCCACTTTTTACCAATCATCCTTCTGCATTGCCAGAAGGTGATACCGGCTTTTTCTAGTTTCTTGTCAAGGTGGCTCTTCCATGTTAGTTTATGGTCAAGAATGACACCAAGGTATTTGACCTCTTTTGACAGTTGAAGTTCAGTACCGAAGAGCTTTGGCAGTTGGTACTGTCCTAGTATTCGTTTGTTAGTGAACATCACTAGCTCTGTTTTTGCTGGATTCACCGACAGCTCAAATTCCCTGCACCATTTTTCCACGGTGCGTAGGGCTTGCTGGGTGAGATTACAGACTGTTCCCGCTGCCTTCCCTGAGATGAGGATGGTGAGGTCATCTGCATAGCCTATAGTATAGTCTCGGTTTTTGTTCAGTTTTGTGATTAGGTCATCTATGACCAAGTTCCATAGGAGTGGGGACAACACTCCGCCTTGGGGGCAACCTTTGGCTATTAGGGCTGTTTCATCAGCCTCCCCCAGGCGGACCACCCTTTTGCTGAGCATGTTTGTTATCCAGTCTATTAGTACCGGCTCTACTTTGTGTCTGGACAGTGCGGCCTTGATACTTGTAAAGTTGGTTTTGTCGAAAGCTCCTTCGATGTCGATGAAGGTTCCTAGACAAATGTCCTTTTGTTCAATTGCCTCCTCTATCCGGCTGACCACCAGATGGAGGGCTGATTCCGTGGACCTTCCGGAGCTATAAGCGTGTTGGTTAATGTGTAAAGGTAAGTACTTACATAATTATAAATAGAAAACACCCAGACCATTGCAAACAATCATGTTCATGCACATAAAGATCTGCATTAAGCGTGAACCGACCCTGAGACCTCTTTTGTAGCAGCCATGTAAAATAACGACTACGGCACAGATGTTGTCAATAAGTACTCTTACATAGTTGTCCTCGCTCCTAAACGAAATAAATAGAGAATAGCTTATGTTAATGTTATTATATACTTTAATTAGCTGACCCGTGCCCACTTCGTTGGGCGGCGAAAAAAGAATTATTAAAATCGTTTCAGTAGATCAGAGATTACCCCTTATAACGTCACAAACACACAAACTTTACTTCTTTATAATATTAGTACAGATTAATGCCATTCAAATAAAATTACATGTTTACTAATAAATACTGCCTCACTTACTATTTGTAAACTTAATACAAAATATTATTTTCATTAATCTATTTAACGTTACTTTTAAAATATTAATAAAGTATATTTTTTTAGTTAATTTACAAAAAAAAAAATTGAAAAAGAATAACAGGATTCATATTAGTTTTTATAGGTGACTTTCACAACATTAGATAAGATTACAATGATAAGTTACAAAGTAAATCACCCGTGTTATTATACCGTTGACCCCCAAGCAAAGAAACAACTTGTGTTATGGCTCTCAGACCAGGGTTATGGACTGAATAGTTTACTTTTAAGGCTCTTTCAATTACGGCAAAAGAAACGTTCGTTGCTTTTGTCGTCCGAAAAACGCACGGCGACGCACGGCACGAAACGGCAAAATTGAAAGAGCCCTTACGTTTTAGTAGAGTCATTTATTAATTATAATGGTAACTTATTTTTTGCTTATTTTTTATTTTTTCAGCACTTACCAGTGATACAGTGTACTACGATAGTACGCTGTCGCGCTTGCCGAACTTACATCAACCCGTTCGTCTACTTTGTCGATGCTAAGAGGTGGAAGTGTAATCTATGCTACAGGGTCAATGACTGTAAGTTAGTTATGATATTATTGTCTAGTATTAATATTCAAATATGTTGATTTATTTATTAAAAGCATGAGTATTTAATTTTTAAATACCATTTCAAGACCTTACGAAGGTCACGTAATTAGTCTGCGAATGATTGTGTCTATAGTGGAGGCCTATGTCCAATATTGATGGAATTAAATAGTATGGCTATGCTAAATGAGATACTATTATTTAAAAAAAAACTTTAAAAACTATGACAACATAAAAAACAATGTATAACCAGAAGAATAATTTAAGAAAGGCACTGATTCATAAAGTAATATGCGACGTATACCTACCTCGAAGAAATCATTTGTAAAAAAAGAAAATAACAACATTCAAAGTGTCGTGCCAAATTTCCATCACAGAATCAAACGATAATGTAATCACATACATTCAAAAAGTCATATTGCTATGTTTTTTGTATACTTTCATCATCATCATCATAACAGCCCATAAATGTCCCACTGCAGGGACGGGGCTACTAATACCACGCTGGCCAGACGGATTAGTATAGGGTTTAATTACAAGTTTTCCTTCATTCTATGTAAAGTTTCGTGTGAATGTTACTCACAGATAGTCCCTTAGTCTGTTTTTACGACAACTATGGGCTGAGATGGGATGGCGACATATTGTATTCTTACTCCGTCACCACACGGAGATTTTTGTATATACTCACTGTTATTCATTTACACATGATCATCTCAAGACAATTAATGAGTTTTTAATTGGTCATGTTAACGCAACGATACGATATACGATTATATTTAGCTTGCGAGGTTTATTTACGAGCGCAATTTCTTATGAATTGACGAGTGATTTTATCTGGAATTCCGTGACCGTGACGCATTGTTTAGATAGAGTGTACAATTGTTAGAAAGAAATAAAGAATATACATGCAAAGATTATATGCTGCCTTGTTCATTGGTGTATAATATACACCAATTATTTTCGTTAACCTGACGGAGTAAGAATACAATATGTCACCACACCCCATCTCATCCCCCAGGTGTCGTAATAACCGATCAAGGGACTATCCGTGAATATTATCTTTACGAAATAAAGATAAGGAAAACTAGAAATTACACCCTATACCAATACGTGTGGCCAGCGTGGTATTAGTAGGCCAAGTATCCCTCCGTCACGGGAGGAGGCCCGTCCATGCAGTGGGACATTAATGGGATGTTATGAAGAACATGTATTATTCAAAAAAATCCTTTATTTACATAATATAAATAACTTAAAACGACTGTTTTTAATTACAATAACGTTTAAAACAAACCATTTCTTTCTACCCAACAGTGCCAGAGGAATTCCAGTATGACCCAGTAAGCAAGTCCTATGGAGATCCTTCACGGCGTCCCGAGATCAAATCTGCGACCATAGAGTTCATCGCACCCGGAGAGTACATGCTAAGGCCGCCTCAGCCAGCGGTCTACTTGTTTCTCTTCGACGTATCGCAACTAGCCAGGGAATCTGGATATTTACAGGTTTGATCATTAAATTTTATTTAAAATTAAAAAATTAAAATAATGATTTAAAGCTTGGCTTCTACCTGTTTTTGTAATACTCTGTCTCTGCATCATCCTAAGGTTGACTGGTAGAAAATGCCTTTGGCATTAAGTCCGCCTTTGTGCATGATTTTGTACATAAGTTTTAAGTAAATAAATAAATTATTTTATTAATACTTTAAAGGTCCAACCACACCAAACGGGCCGCATTGGCCCGCATCGAAACGAATTTTACAATCTTTAAACAAAATTAAATCTTGTATACAGTGTTTAAAGTATATATTTTCTAAAATTGGTTTTCACTTTGACATAGGATGATATTATTACTTTTTGGTTTTTAGAACCACAAAAACTTAAGATATGTATATGTCGCATCAAGGGCGGCCAAAGTGCAAACCATTACGTCTCCTTCACATTTCGACAATATTTTAACTAAACGAAACACGAAACGCACTCTAACGATTATGATATGATTTCAATTTAAACTGACTTTTGTTAAAGTAAAGGTTACAATCGCTTGAATAGAAACAAACACGCGCGTTGGCACTGTGCGTATGCCACGGCTCTTCGAACTAGACTGAGCTTGCGCTCGGTCTCCCCGTCCGTCCTCGCGGCAACCCCACTACCGACAATCGTGTCCAAGCGGAAGGGCGCTTGCGTTTCCGTTCACATGATACTTAATTATGTATTGAATCGATAGATGGCGCTGTGAGTTGACGGAAGTAACATCAATCCACGACATTTTTTAAAATATTTTATTTCGGTTTAAGTAAGTTTTTAGTTAAGTTTGTAAGTACTAAAATTTATATTATTATTCTCAGGTGGCATGTGACACACTGAAAGCAAGTCTAGATCAACTGCCGGGCGACGCTCGTACTCAAATAGGATTCATTTGTTACGATGCTCATGTACATTATTACTTGATGAGCGAAGGACTCACGAGGCCTAAAGAAATGACTGTGCTGGATATTGATGGTAAGTTATTTTTAACCGACTTCAAAAATAGGAGGAGCTTCTCAATTCGGTTGTATTCTTTTTTGTGTTTGTTACCTGATTTCTCGAAAACGGCTAAAACGATCTGAATTTTCTTTTACTTTATTTAATTATACTAGTATTACAATGCTTAAAAGTATGTATAAGTATATTGACAATTATTACTTCCTGCTAACTTGATTAAAAATCATTAGACCTGTTAATAATTAATAACTTACATTATTTAATATTATCTCTACTATCTATACTAATATTATAAAGAGGTAAAGTTTGTGTGTTTGTGACGTTGTAGGGGGTAATCTCTGGATCTAATGAACGGATTTTTAAAATTCTTTCTGTGTTGAATAGTCTATTAATCGAAGAGTGTCATAGGCTATATATATATATATATAGTATCACGCTTTGACTAATAGGAGTGGAGCAGTAATGAAATATGTTTAAAAAAGAGACGCGTTTTTTTCGCCGCCCAACGAAGTGGGCACGGGTCAACTAGTTATTTAAAAAAAATATTTTGAAAACTAGTAGAGCTTGACATTTTAGTTTGTTAATACGTAATTGTAAGCTGAGCGGCTATTATATTTGTTAATAAAAATAGTTTCGCTGTGTCATCTCATTCAATCTCAAACGACATAAATAAAAATATGACACTTTAAGAACCAATTCACTTCCTCATGTAAGATAATTGTGGTTAGCATCGTCCTTCTCTACTTGCCATTCTATGTAAACTTGTACTAGAATATAATAAAATGTGTTTATGTGTTTTCTGTGTATAATAATATCTATTTACAAAAAGAAAAAGCATTTAAGTATGTTTATCCGTTGTCTAGTACCCATAGTACAAGTTTTGCTTAGTTTGGGACTAGATGGCGTTGTGTGAATGTGAGGAATATTTATTATATTTATTACAATGACACAAGTATATGTGTATGTCCACAGATGTATTCCTACCATCACCGTCATCCCTGCTAGTGAACCTAGGCGAGCGTCGTGAACTAATACGAGAGTTGTTGACGGCTCTCCCCTCGAGGTACTCGTCGCCGGCGCCTGCCACGTGTGCGCTGGGCGCCGCGCTGCAAGCTGCTTACAAACTGATGGTGAGCTTACAAGACTAAGTTGATCTTTGTAACATTAGGCTGAATCTTTTTTTTTATAACTCCAGCACTGGAGATCATGCCCTGTATCGCGGGGACTTTTACAAACATTAAATTAGCGGACACAAAGAACATCCAGACTCAGGACAATAATTGAGAGATCACAAAAATAATTGTCCTGCGTGGGGATCGAATCCGCGACCTTCTTCTCGTCTCGTACAATCCATACAATAACAAGACAATACAAATAAAGTTCAATTATGTAACAAAATATTATAGTATACTATTACTTTTAAATTTAAAGTAATGCATCATTTTTTTTACAGGCCCCAACTGGTGGAAGAATTACAGTGTTTCAAACGTGTTTACCTAACGTCGGGCCTGGTGCATTACAACCTAGGTAACTACATATATTATTTAATTTTTTGTAATTATATTATTTGCAAATTCCTAGTAAGTTATTTTTCAATTTTAACAAAAGGCAAAAGATAGGATTTTTCTTAGCAGTACGCTCTTGGCTAGTTCATTTAGTTTTAGTGTCAACCTTTATGATCCCACTACTGGGCAAAGACCAAAGAAGCCTAGTATTTGTGTTGGCTAGGCTAGCTATATTTAACAGGTTGCCTGTCCCGCCTGTGGACACAATAGTAAAACAATAGGTATGTGTCATATACGATACATGGGACAGGAAATATAATCCCACCACTGGGCAAACGCGCAAGAAGCCTAGTATTTGTGTTTGCTAGTATATTTAATTTAACTTTCTTTGTATGTTACAGAGAGGACCCTAACGCGAGATCATCAAAAGAAGTGGCACATTTGAACCCAGCGACAGATTTCTACAAGCGTCTAGCGTTGGACTGCAGCGGGGCGCAGATAGCTGTCGATCTGTTTCTACTCAACTCACAATATGCTGACCTAGCCACTTTAAGTATGTGTTATTGATATTAATGTCAGTTGTCCATTTTTTCATAAGGTTACACATTTGATTGAATTAAATAGAAGAATAAGTGGTGACGGAGTAAGAATACAATATGTCACGCACCCCATCTCATCCCATGGGTGTCGTAAAAACTGACTAAGGGACTATCCGTGAATAATATCTTTACGAAATAAAAAGAAACAAAACTTGAAATTGAACCCTATACCAATCCGTCTGGCCAGCATGGCATTAGTAGGCCAAGTATCCCTCCGTCACCTCCGTCCCGAGGCCCGTCCCTGCAGTAGGACATTAAAGGGCTGTTGGGCAAACCTCGTTATATTTTTAATATAAAGTTAATATATAAATAATACTGTTTCATTCCTTACATATAACGCTATCAAGTCCTAAACCAAGCCTTGTACTGGTACTTTAATACTAGACAGATTAAGGGTTTTTTTAAAATTACATATTATGAGCTGTGTGTTTCTATCTCATTCTGTATAGCCTTATCTGATTTTAATTCTTTTTGGATTTGTGGAGGGTTCTTTGTGGGTTCATACAATTTATACAAGACCACTGTTTATTATCTTGGCTTACAATAGTCATAGTTGTAGATAAGTCTCTCTCTGAAAATTGATGAGAAGACGCAGTGATATTGTGTCCCAAAACGCTACACAGACTCAAGAAAAAAAAAATTGTTCCCTTCTGTAGTGATAGTTTATGTGTGCATATATTCATAATCCTCACACTTTCATTTAGTCCCAAACTAGGCAGAGCTTGTACTATGGGTAATAGACAACGTTTATACATACATAAATACTTTTTTTTTGTAAATACATACATATTATACATGGAAAACACCCAGACCACACAAGATTTGCATTGACCGGGAATCAAACCCGAGACCCCTGCGTAGCAGTCATGTTATATAACCACTACGCCACAGAGGTCGTCTGTATATATGTTACAGCCAAAGTAATAAATATGAATATTTCACATAATAACTAGCCATTATGTATAAGAGCTACTCAATTTTGATAAAGTGATTAACTCATTAAATTTTACCTTTTAACTGGCAAAAGTCAGAAACAGTTGGTTAGGTTGGTTGTACGGTGACCAAAGGAAAGAAGCATTTTTTTATGTAAAACTAGAATATAGTTCTAAGTTCTAAGTTATTTGGGGTTGGTTTCCGCACTTAGTCCTTGAGGTGGACCATTGTACGTGAGGGCACTTGTCATTCCAGCCAGCCCACCTCCCTCCAAAAGCGTATAAGGTGTCTTATCTTGTTTAGGCATTCTGTGATTGATTTAGGGGCTCCTAGTGTGTCTCTTCGTATATCTGCGACACCCGTGCACTCAATGAGCACGTGTGATACTGTTTCCTCTGCCTCCATGCATGCTCTGCACAGGGGGCTGTCTGTTATGCCTATGGTGTGAAAGTGTTTATTTAGCGAGCAATGACCGGTGATGGTTCCAGTCACCAGCCGCAGGCTATTTCTGTCCAGACGCAGTATGCGCCTGGTCAGTTTGTCGTTTAGGAATGGCATGGCTTCCTTCGACTGCCTGCATCCTGGTGCTGCTGACCAGTGCTCTTGTGTTTGTTTACGGGTATACTCTTGTAGCCAGCTGCGAACTTGGCTGAAGGGGATGGGTGTGATAGGCTCAGGTCCGAAGACCGTCATATCAGATCCCCTTCTTGCTAGTGCGTCAGCCGCATCGTTTCCCGGTGATCCACTATGTCCTTTTATCCATTGCAACGTCACTGAGTTTCCATTGGAAGTCGCAATCCGCTCTAGCGCCTTGCGGCATTCCAATATTAGTTTCGAAGTGACATGGGTTTTATTCAAAGCTTTGAGTGCCGAAGCGCTATCGGTTATTATGCGGATTCGAGAGTTCGAAATCCTTTTTGACTCTATAGTATGGGCTGCCAGGATAATCCCTACGCATTCCGCTTGGAATACGGTGTTGAATTTGCCCAGCGGTTGGGATAGGTTTATATTGAGTTCGCTTGAGAATACCCCTGCTCCGGTGCCTGAGTTTGTCTTGGAGCCGTCGGTGTATATTCTGAGCTCTTTTGGGATTGAGTAATCTCGTGATTCCTCTACATATTGTATGTTGTAGTGCTTATTGAAGTTGAACTTTTTCAAAGTCCTGTCGTTGGGGGATGTCAACATGGGTTGATAATTTATCATTCGCTGACGTATACGTGTGTGTTTAATTCTGGAGTCATTCCCCAGTGTGTCCGTATTTTGGAGTCTAAATGTCGCTAGCGCTGCTTCCTCCTGTACAACTAGGTGCAAAGGTGGCAGCCCTAGCATAATTTGAAGTGCGGCTGTGGGTGCGGTTCTCATGCTGCTTGTGATAGCCACGCAGGCATATCGTTGTACTTTTTCTAGTGCTTTTTGACCGGTAGCCTGGTCTGTTCTGGGCCACCAGACCAGGGACCCGTATGTTATGATCGGTCGGATAACTGTAGTGTATAACCAGTAAGTGGTTTTGGGACTGATGCCCCAATTTTTCCCAAGCAGTCGCTTGCATTGCCACAATGCTATACTGGCTTTTGTAGTAATGTAATCAGTGTGTTTAGCCCAGTTCAGCTGTTTGTCCAAGTAGACGCCCAGATACTTGGTTTCTGATGCTAGGCTTAGAGTGGATCCGTAGAATTGTGGTAATTGTATGTTTGTCAGTTTCCTTTTTTTAGTGAAGAGGATTAGTTCTGTTTTGGTAGGGTTAACTGTTAGTTTGTGCTCTTTGCACCAGTCCTCTACTATTTTCAAGGCTTGGCGCATTAGGTTGCACAGTGTGTTTTCGTGGGTACCATTTATAATGATAGTTAGATCATCGGCGTAACCCACGGTGAAGTAGCCTTTGTCATTTAAACGGTGTATCAGGTTGTTCACGACGAGGTTCCACAGGAGAGGCGAGAGAACACCCCCTTGTGGGCATCCTTTCGCTACAATCGCTCTCGTTGTGTCGTTTACCGTTACCTGAATGGCCCTCTGCTTGAGCATATTGGTTATCCACCCGCGCAATGTCGGGGCTATACCGTGTCTCATGAGGGCTGTGTCAATACTGTGGAACATTGTTTTGTCGAAAGCGCCCTCGATATCTATGAAGGCAGCCAGTGCAGAGTTTTTGTGGTCTATAGCGCATTCGATCTTGGAGATCACGCTATGTAAAGCTGATTCTGTCGATTTGCCTATGGAGTATGCGTGTTGTTGTTTGTGTAGCGGTGTTGTGCGTAGAGGTCCATCTCTGATGTATCTATCGCATAGTCTTTCCAGGGTCTTTAAGAGGAAGGACGTTAGGCTTATAGGTCTATAGGCCTTTGGTTGTGTGTAGTCTGTTTTCCCTGGTTTAGGAATGAAAATAACTTTCACTTCTCTCCAGGCGTGGGGTATGTATCTGTGTGCAATGCAGGCTCTGTAGACCTCTACCAGCCAGGGGGTTAGAGGGTCTATGCCCCACTGGAGAAGGGCTGGCAAAATGCCATCGAGGCCTGCAGATTTGTATGGTTGGAAGGACTCGATTGCCCAGGTTATGCGTTCAGCTGTCACTATATCGTGGGCCACCGTCCAGTCGCTGTTGGTCGGTTCCATTCTTGTGTCAACCGCCCAGACCTTGTCGTTTAATAGGCTGCAGTCAGGGAAGTGTGTCTCAAGGAGGACCTTGCTGATTTCGTTGTCTGTTTGTGTGTAGGTGTTGTCAGGTTTTTTCAGCGCACCGAGGCTGCGATCTTGATCGCTAGATAGGATTTTCCTTACTCGGGCAGCTTCGTTGTTTGACTCAATTGATTCACAGAACTTTCTCCAGGCGGATCTCCTGGCGAGTCTGATTTGTTTTTTGTATTCGTATTGTGTTTTTTTGTACCTTTCCCAGTCCTCAATTAATCTTGAGTTTTTGGCTTGGTTAAATTGTTTCCGTAGTTTTTCTTTGTGTTTTTCAAGTTCGGCGCTCCACCATCGGTTATTTTTACACCTTGTATGTGGAACTTTTAGTTTGCAGCATTTGTGATATGCTTCTGTAATGTGTAGTGTTAGTTTTGTCACTATTTGTTCTATTTGTGGTGGGTGCGTTATTGTATCGTGTGGTAGATTACTGGCGATAAGGGAAGCGAGAAGTCGCTTGTAGCCAGGTATATCTGTCCGACGCGGGTTTCGTTTTGGGATGGGACTTATTGTGTCTACTGTTATTGTAAAACGGATTCTCCTGTGGTCTGAACAAGAGAGTTCGTTGGATACTCGCCAGTTAGATATGAGTTTTACCGCATTATCTGTGCCTAGCGTTAGGTCTATGATGGATTGACCCCTTGATGTAACCCAAGTGGGTTCTGATCCCCTGTTTACTATGTTTAGGTTAGTTGAGAATAAATAAGTGGATAATACCTCTCCTCTGGTGTTTGAAGTGTTGCAACCCCAAAGCTGGTGATGGGCGTTTGAGTCAGTGCAGATAATGAGATCCAGCTTGGCGCCCTCGCAGTATTCCACGAGGTCGCTCATCTCTTTTGGTGGGCAGTTCTCGTCATCCCCTGGCATGTACACTGAGGCTAGTACTATGTCAGGGATTTCTCCGGCATTCTGGAGCCTGACAGCTGTCAGATCTCTGGAACAGAATTGTGTTAGTGTTGTGATCGGGATATTATTTGGTACGTAAGCACATGTTCTTGGCTTTTCTGTGTTTAGTGTACTTTGAATTAGCTTACCTCCGATGTTACTGAGGCCGCATATTCTGTTGTTCCTGATCCACGGCTCTTGGATCAGTGCTATGGTTTGGGGGTTTGTCTCCAGTGCCCTGCGCAAGTTGGCCGTGGCAGTTTGGCTGTGCTGGAGGTTGGTTTGTATAATGTCGAGGGGGCTGGGTGTGGGTGGTGGGGGCAAAGGAGAGGGGCTAGTCCCGGTTCGATCCATCGGATCCATCGGACTCGTCCTGCTCCTCAATCCTATGCCTGCCATCCCCCGGCGAGGACGAGAGGAGCTGGCCCGTCCACCCCGGTGATACAGGTGGTAGGGTATCCGTGTCAGCATCCTCCATCGCCGCCTTTGCCATTTCCTCCTCGAGTTGGGCCATGTCGTCGGGGTCAGTCTCGGGTGTTGTGCCTGTGGGTGTCGTCGTCTGGGCTGCAGAGGGAGGCGGTCTTTTGGGGTAGAAGCGGACGTATATCGAGCCAAGAAGGTACGATACCCGTCGCTCCCGCGCCAAAACCTTAAGTTCTTCTTCTGGTGGGATCCCAAGAGTCAGGTACGTTCCTGGTTTCTCACCACCTATGGATGTTGCTCTGTAGAGCGACCACTGGCCGATGTCGTACCATTTGTTCTGCCGTTTGAGAACGCCTTGGAGCCGCGCTACGTCCCCATTGTACCTGGGTACAAAGAGCGCTGCTCTGGCACGGGTCGGTACGTCAGCTTGCCGCATGATCTGCAGTGTCTCGTCTGTGTTCGGAAGCCGGATCTTCGAGATGTTCTCCGTCAACCATGTCAGGGCGCCGTCATCCTCGCACCACATCTGCACCGTTCCGTCCGCCACCCGGGGGTAGCCGCGGAACGCGGGCAGAGCCGCGCTAGAGTCAGCGTCCATGACAAGGTCTTCGAGTCCGATCTTGATGGATTCGGCTTCTTCCTGTGTCAAATCTCTGGTTGGTGGGGAGAGGCAAATTGCTACGGCTAGCCTCGCAGGGATGTCCTTTGTGGCCAGCGCGTACGTCCTTTGCCCCCCTTGAGGAGGTTGAGTTCTCACTCTTTTGGCGTCGTTCTGGAGTGTTCTGGGTGAAGCGGTGTCGTCAGGGCGTGTTCTCTTCGCCACTCCCGTGCCGCTAGGACCTGGTTGTGGGTCAGAGTCATCCGGCCTGGATGTCATGGCCAGATACGCCTTGTGCAGATTTCCTGACCGCTTCCCTCTCTTCTTATTGCGGGCTTGGCTGCCATCACCTTTTGGTTCCGTCTCTTGCAAGGATTTTTCGCGCTGGGTTTCCCCTTCGCGTACTTCTCCTTGCTTGAGCTTTTCCGCGTCCGGTCGCTTTTCGCGCTGGGTGATCCCTTCGCGTACTTGCGACTGGTCGCGTACTTGTTTTTCAACGGCCCTCTGCGCTTCGCGCTGGCTGTCGCCTTCGCGGATGTTGCGCATTGGGTCGTCTACTTCGCTGCCCCTGTTGGTTCTTCCGCGTTTGCGTAGTTTACCGCCAGGTGCAGAGTTGGAACTGCTTGGGACGGCCTCCTTGTCCGCGGTTTTGTCTGGGTTGTGGGTGTACTAGAATATAGTACATATTACTATATTCTAGCACTTCTTGCCAGCTAAAAGGTAAAATTTCAATGAGGTTTGACTAACATCGATGGTCAAAACCACTTTTGACTGAAAAAACCAATCAAAAGTGGTTATGAGTTTTGACTATAACATATATAGTGGCTAGTTAATGTGATTAATTCTGCGACATTTATCACTTTATCAAAATTGAGTAGCCCTTATACATAATGGCTAGTTATTATATATAATTTCATATTTATTACGTTGGCTGTAACATATATATTCTATATGTAACTATACTTAACGTGTAAATGTTTATACTTAACGTGTAAATGTCTATACTTAACGTGTGTGTCTGTTTGTGTACAGGTGGTATGAGTAAATTCAGTGCTGGTACAGTGTACCACGTGCCACTGTTCCGCGCGTCCCGCACGTGGCAGGCGGAACAGCTACAGAGAATGTTCACGAGGTACCTCAGCAGGAAGATTGGCTTCGAGGCTGTCATGAGGGTGCGGTGTACGAGGTAACATGCATTTCATATTCTACTTACTAATATTGTAGAGGTCGCGGTGACGTAACAGCACCACGCCTTCAACGAAAAGGGAGGATCCTCCGACCAGACGAGGGTGATCGTGCCTGGCGGGCCAACTGCCCAACAGTTGTTTGTTGGACGTTGTATATATGCGGAATCGCTGTGCGAATGTTGATATCGCGATTCAGGATGTATCTGACATCTGTTGATGGTGGGGGGTACTGAGATAGTGTAGGTGTTCGCTTGAGTAAGACGCTAGATGACGCTACAAATATATTTATTAGACGGAAGCTGTACTTCTTTGGCAAATAAAGTACTTATACCCCTTCCACTATATTTAACAACATTTGACAGATTGACGTTAGTGACGTTCAGCAGTATCTCGAATGTAATCCCATTCGATTGTAAGCGATTTCGCGATTTTTCAAATTACTTTATTTTACACATTTGGATCCTTACATCAACTTACATTATCATTTTATTATTGTTTCTTTCTTCTATGTTAAGAGAATTAGCCTATAGCTTAAAATGATAAAATTATAGTTAGCTTAGGTTTTATTTAAAATACATAATTTATCGTGACACATTCGCGGGTTATAGCCAGTCTAAAATATCATATTAAATTTTATAAACGTAATAAGAAGAGTTCAGGTTTATTCATAGCATTTATTTCTACCGATTATTTGTAATTTCTTTCATATTGGTGGTAATCGTTATGAGTGTCCATCACTAAGTAACCATGGTAACTGAAAAAAACATGGGTACGTCCATGAAATACAATATAATTTGTTCGAAAAATAAGCGGAAGTATTACGAAACTTCATGGACGTGAACTGTCAAAAAGCTAAACTTTCGCTGGAAGGGGTATAGTAAAAAAAACTTGCATGCACATGTCCAGTAAAAATTAATTACTGGCTCGGCTTGAAGAGATGTTGTGATGATAATTTTACTACATCAGTCAAAGAGTTTTAATGCGCCCGTTGTACAAACTTTACCCTCTTACTGTCAAGAGAAGGTAGCAGGCGATAACAAAAACATTACCAAGGTTCTCCGTGTGGTGACGGAGTAAGAATACAATATGTCACCACCCCATCTCATCCCATGGGTGTCGTAAAAACCGCCTAAGGGATATCCGTGAATATTATCTTTACGAAATAAAAAGAAGGAAAATTTGAAATTACACCCTATACCAATCCGTGACCGTGATCTCGTGACGGAGGGATACTTGGCCTACTACGGGCCTCCGCCCGTCACTGCAGTGGGACATTAATTATTATACATTAAACTTTTATTACATACACTATACCCTTTCCACTATATTTAACAACATTTGACAGCTTGACGTTAGTGACGTTCAGCAGTATCTCGAATGGAATGCCATTGGATTGTAAGCGATTTCGCGATTTTTAGATTTTTCAAATTACTTTATTTTACACATTTGGATCCTTACATCAACTTACATTATCACTTTATTATTGTTTCTTTTTTTATCTATGTTAAGAGAATTAGCCTATAGCTTAAAATGATAAAATTATAGTTAGCTTAGGAATTATTTAAAATACATAATTTATCGTGACACATTCGCGGGTTATAGCTAATCTAAAATATCATATTACATTTTATAAACGTATTATGAAGAGTTCAGGTTTATTCATAGCATTTTTATTTCTACCGATTATTTGTAATTTGTTTCATAATGGTGGTAATCGTTATGAGTGTCCATCACTAAGTAACCATGGTAACTGAAAAAAACATGGGTACGTCCATGAAATACAATATTATTTGTTTGAAAAATAAGCGGAAGTATTACGAAACTTCATGGACGTGAACTGTCAAAAAACCAAACTTACGCTGGAAGGGGTATAACCAAGTTATTTCAATTTACAGAGGCATAGCAATCCACACGTTCCACGGTAATTTCTTCGTGAGATCAACGGACTTACTATCGTTACCCAACGTGTCTCCCGACGCCGGCTTCGGTATGCAGCTCACGATAGAAGAGTCGCTGTCTGATCTACAACAAGTTTGCTTCCAAGCCGCCTTACTGTATACTAGTAGTAAAGGTAATTATTATTCATTTATTTCATGAAAAAATACTGTTAAATTAACATATTAGAAACAGATAGTAATCAGAGAGCCAATAATACGCTTTCACTTTTAAAAAACATAGTAAAAGAAAATGTAAAGAGACTCAATGCATTTAATTGTTCTGTCTTAACTTATTCATTACTGTAAAAGTTCAGCTTAATCGTCTAATGCAGGAACAGGCCTCCTTCTGTGTTAAAGGAAACATAGCCTACACAGAATATCTTATAAAATTACTATTTACAACACAATAATTATATTCTTGTCCTTATAGTGTATTCACGGAGACGAGTTAGTATAGCGCCTTCTTTATCGCACATTATCATACAAATGACAAGGACAAAAAATACTTTTCTAGGGTCGGTGGGCGTTAACAAATCCTTAGAAATGTAAATGTGCGTTCACACTGCGCTTCTTAAAAGTTCGCTTAGTTTATTACTGCGGCTTCGTCTGTCGTATAAATTGAGAGACATTAATTTGATAGATATTTTTATGGGTATCTGATGGATATGAAGGAAAGAAATAAATTCGAGGAGAATTCGAGACAATGATACGGCGGCAGTCTCAATACAGTTTTGGTTTGTGATTTTGACATTTCGTCTATAATGCAAGCGTAGTATGGTCGGTCTATGATTTTTAACGATATTTAATAATTCACGTTTTAACATTTCAGCGTTATAGCTAATATTTTTTTCTCGTAACCAATTACAAGTATCCTGTTTTTTTAAATTGGGCTTTTGGGATTCCCTCTATTTTTCTAGAGTGATAAGAAGCGTTATCCATGACTATCACAGAATTATCATCTAGCTTATTTAAAACTTCTCTAAACCAATTTTCAAATTTACGACCTTGGTGGCGCGACACGGTAGCGCAAGCGGCTGCCGTGCAAGAGGTTGTGGGTTCGATCCCCACGCAGGACAATAATTTGTGAGATCCACAAATTATTGTCCTGGTCTGGGTGTTCTTTGTGTCCGTTAATTGATGTTTGTAAAAGGTCCCCGCGACACAGGGCATGATCCCTAGTGCGGGAGTTGTCTTTTCTAAAAAAAAAAAAAAATTTTTAAATTCTTCGGCAGTCATCTCCTTGTGATAATCGCCTTGTTTCTTCGACTCAAACATATTTAGACCACCTTCCATCCTCCATCCTCATCCTCACTCTCAACAAGAATATAAAAATGTTATAAAACACGTGTTTCAACAATGAGAATATAACAATAACTTAATGATAATAATAACAATGGATGTAGCGCACCAGTTTAATATACCAAAATTGGGAAATAGTATTTTACTATGGTAATGCTCATTTATAACAAAAGAACAATAAACGGGTCATTAGCACACCTGCGATGCTTAAAAATTACCATGGACCATTTATTAAAAAAAAATGCACACCTGAAGGTGTTTTCAAGCCAGTCGTTAGTTCATTAATAAATTATAAAATCCAATACACCAGCCGGTTCACAAGTCGAGCATAAAGTCACAAGTATGAGCACGTCTGCACAGCACGGGAAGTATGAGTAGACTAAAAAGTACTCGTACTGTGTACACCGCCTTAGCGTTTATCACTGACCAATCGCAATTAAAAAATTGTGTGAGTGAGATAGCGCTCTACTAACTCGTCTCCGTGAATACACTATAGTACCTATGTGGAAGATGAATGTAAACCGAATGTGTGATAATATTTAATTTTTACTGGATAAAAGGAATATTATTATGAATAAATGTTATCCATAATAATATTCCATGATATTCCACATAAAATTCTTCCAAGCGACGATGAAAGGGCCCAGCTTAGTATCTGTAGGCCAAGTATCCTTAGAATATAGAGTAGACTCTGTTCATGCTTAGGACATTTTCTGAACTGACTGAATCTACAGTATGCACAATATTTGCAATTTTTAAAGTCAATATAAAATATTAGTACTATCAATTACCAATTGTTGTTCTGTTACCCATAACACAAGCAGGTTAAGCCTAGCTTACTTTGGGAACGGATGGCGCTGTGTAGAGATGTCCGTGAATATTTATTTATTTTTCAATTTTTTTATTACATTTAATATAGTAATTTTAACAACTTACTAATTCGATGTATTTCTTTCATAACACAGGTGAAAGGAGGATACGAGTGCACACATTAGCTTTACCGACTGCAAGCAATTTGACTGATGTATTACATTCGGCGGATCAACAATGTATTATAGGACTACTTAGTAAAATGGGTGAGTTGGTTAATATATATTTCGCAGGGAAATGAGGAAACTAGGGATTTCACGAAATCACTAGGGATATCACAAGGTCGAGGTAAATGTCGAAAATGCCGTTTCTACCAGAAAAGAAATGCTCAAATTTTTGTCTGTATTTCTCAGATACAGTCTTATATACAGGGTGTTTTTTGAATCAACGGCAATAATTTAGGAGGTGACTCTGTACGTGATTCTGATCCGAATTATGTAAAAAAATTAGGTACTTAATTTTTGACGAAAAAATCCCAAAAATGAACTAAGTGTGGACACGTTCCCGCTGCGCTAAAATATTGTACAAGACTCGGTGCATTGACCCGCGCCGCGCGTCGTAGGTATCAGCTGGATCGCTCGCTGCGTCCGCGCGCGGCGAGGTGTCCATGATTAGTGAAATTCATGGCTAAGCTTTACACGTCGTTTACTATGTAGTAATTTAATGTTTATTTATTTTGTATTTTTTTTCCTTCATTAAATAACGTCATCTATCACGCCCTAGAGTATTGCCTATGTCTCACTTTACATACTGTAGACATATTCACCAAAACTTAGTTCTAAGACTGTATCTGAGAAATACAGACACATAGAAATATGTTCTTGCGATAGAGCTCGGCGAAGGTTGTGGAAAATTATCGCACTTAAATATTCTCGTGTAAGTTCCATTTTCACACTTACTGGTCAATTTGAAATAGCTTCTCTTGTTTTGTTTAAATTTTTTTTTTAAATTTCGATAACAGAATTGAGTTTGAAAGAGAACGAAATTTCAAATACAAATAAAGACTACGTCTATTTTATTCAAAAGTATTCCATTCCAGATTTTTTCGATGTGCCCTCGTTCGTAGCTCTATTTATTTGCTCGTGTATCTAAATTATATGCTGTTTTTAAAGAAACTCTATTCGTTCGCTTGTTTACCTAATTTATAGGCTGTTTTTAAAGATCAAATTGCTTTCAATAGCTGTGGACCGGTGTCAATCGGCATCAATGGGCGAGGCTCGAGAAGCCGTGATGAACGTGGCGGTGGACGCTCTCTCCGCCTTCAGACTGTCGCAGAACCTCCCCGCCGGACAACTTAGTGCTGCGTTACACGCGCCGCATGAACTGAGGCTACTGCCGTTGTATCTACTCGCGTTGTTGAAGAGGGTAAGTGCCACTACTACTAACTATAGATTTCGCATTATCATCTGAGTCTTACAGCCATTATGCACTTCATCATCAGCCCATTAATGTCACACTGCAGGGACGGGCCTCCTCCCGTGACATAGGGTAACTTGGCCTACTAATACCACGTTTGGTATACCAATAGACGAATTGGTATAGGGTTTAATTTCAAGTTTTCCTTCATTTTACTTCGTAATGATATATTTTCGGTTAGTCCTTTAGTCGGTTTTTACGACACCCATGGGATGAGATGGGGTGGTGACATAATTGTATTCTTACTCCGCCACCACACGGAACTTCTATTGTGATTATGCACTTACGGGTCTTCTATTCTTATATAATATCTTCTATCTCTGTTTGCAGTACTCAGATGATAACGTGTTTTCCATAGCACAGTACCTATTTGCCAAATAACTTGGCCGCCCTGAAGTTGGCTATCAAAGAAGTTCGCGCATGACAGGAACAAATAAAATCCCCCTCCTCACGCCCGCCATTTAGTTTGAAAACGAACATCTGCGCAGCCGTCTGTAACAACTTCAGGCCGGCCGAGTTAATTGGTGGTAACTGTAAATCTGTTAAGTTTTTCGTATTATGTCTAAACTGTCTAATTCTCAATAGGTCTAGTTTGAAATGGTTGGAATATTTCATTGCACATGCCAAGTCTCTAAAAGCTTCCCATATTAAAAAAAAATCATACCATCAATAAAAGTGATTAATCCATTCTGATTAGGCGACGTGAATCGATTATATGGTAATTGATGAATGCCATTTATGAGATTGATTAGTCGGGTGTTTTATTCGATCGATCGTTAGGCATAACTTAAAATTTAATTTTTGTATATTTCCATACAGAAAGCGTTCCGCACGGGCACGTCGACGCGGCTGGACGACCGCGTGTCGGACATGTGCGCGCTGAAGACCGCGGCGCTGTCGCAGCTCATGCGCAGCGTGTACCCCGCGCTGCACGCCGTGCACGACCTGCCCGCCGCGCCCAGGGACGACGCCGACGTGCCCGACCCGCCGCTACTGCAGCTGTCTGCTGAGAGGTATGTACAGAACTTGATCGCCGCAGAAGTTTTGCTAATGTTTATGATAGATGGCGTTGCTATGAAATTGTATTACGTCGCATTCTCTGCCCTCATTTCTGTTCATTGTAAAAGCAGGTAACTTAGGCTTAAACTTAACGTTTTTAGATTTAGACTAGTAGGAAAAGAATACAACAAATTTAAAAATTTCAAGTAAAAAATAATTTTGCAGCCGAGATTTTGTAGGACACGCCTTTAAATAGGGTTCTTCAAGGAAGTATTTTGGGTCCTGCGCTATTCTGCCATAATTCCTAAACCTATATTTTTAGCTAGTACTGATCAATTTCTTTTTGTTCCTTCCAGGATAAACTCTAACGGCGCGTACCTACTAGACGACGGCGAGACGATGATCATATACGTGTGCCACGCCGTGTCGGCCGCCTTCCTGTCCGACACGCTCGGCGTGTGCGCCTTCAACCAGCTGCCGGACGAGCAGCGCGCCCTGCCGCGTCTGCACACGCCCGGCAGTGCGCTGCTGCACGCGCTGCTCGACAGGCTCAACGACGAGCGACCCTACCCCGCTGACGTCATCGTGCTCAGGTAACTGTCCGACACCTTCACGCAGCAGTGTCGGACGAGCAGCGCGCCCTGCCGTTTGTGTCGGAGTTGGCAGGTGTGTCGGAGTTGGCAGGTGTGTCGGAGTCTCGTAAAGATGGAAATACAATGTACCGGTTACCGAACCACGGTGATCTTCTCTTACCCATGAACGGCGCGCGGTCCATACCAACCTGACTACTTATGAATATATTTATATTTTTGAATAATTTTACATGTTTCTGTCATCTCGCCTATTTGTTTTAACTATTAATAATTAAAAACTTGTGAAATAGATTAAAAATCAACTAACCAATAAATGCTTTGTTTTTTTTACAGAGACAATTCGCCAAACCGAACGATGTTTACGGAGCGGCTTATAGAAGATCGAGTCGAGTCTGCCTTCTCGTATTATGAATTCTTACAACACATTAAAACCCAAGTGAAATGAGTTAAGTGACAACACAGTGACTATATTACCAGACCGTACGCCCATTGTGGTCGGAATTGTGTGTTAGTTAATAATAGGGTCTTCGGACTCGTTCTGGAACAATACGGCACTGCCCTAGTTATGATGTAGATAGAATTTGTTAACAACTTCTGGTTTTCGAACGTAGAAAACCGGTGGGTTCCGACAAACTTTCGAATAAATTTTTATTCCCGCTACGAAAATGTGGACGAAGGTATTTAGCAAATATAAACCTTATTACACATAGTGTAAATTCGTAAATTGCATCACTAATTATTATTTTTTAATGTCTCGATGCCTTACTATTTGAATATTTTCCCAATGTTTCGTAGCGGTAAATAATAATTTGTGTTTAAAACAACGCCAGTAATACTTCGACAAGTCATTTGCAGACTTATTTTTGACAGGAAATATGTTTTGATTATGTTATTAGTTCCGTTATACACAAGCATCAATCCAAAGTTATTTGTGAAACTAACAATTACATAGTATAAGAGAAAATCACTTTAAGGCGTGAACCACGTCTTCTTTAGCACGTTACAAACATTTTGTGTAAAAGATTACAAGTAAGAACTTGGCCAGCCTGAAAGAAACTAAGTAAACACCCGCTCCCCACCATTTAGTTCCAAAAATGACATCTGCGCAGCCATTTGCAACAACTTCAAGCCGGCCAACTTAGATTGCGCGTACATCTTGCTCAAATATTTGATGGGGCGTGATCCTGATTTACTGCAAACGAAATGAGACGTGCAAAATAATGGAATGTGTATTAACAGCGTAGTGCTTGCCATTTGCGCCAACTAAGTATATTTGGTGACGTTTCCATTTTCAACGGAAACATTATTCGTCACCAAAAATATGAATTATTATTAAATTATGCGAGACTTATGGGTATACAAAGCAGGAATTACTAAGATGCCTCTTATACCAACGCACAAACGATTCGGCTTGAAATTTGGCACTCAGCTGTAACGGTGTAGCCAGGGAACAAAAGGAAAGGAAGGGTTAAAATCGTAGTTAATTTGGACTGAGAACAGTGTTGTGAAACTAACTAAACGTTTTTGTGATGTAAAGAGAGTATTAATTAACAGTTATTTAATTAATTTGTTTTTTGGAGATTATGGGCATAGATATAATTTAATTTGTTTCTTGTAGGAAATCAGAATGTTTAAAAATACTAGGTCAAATATTTAATTTGCTAAAGCAAATAGTAGCTAAAGAATAATATAACTAAAGATTATGTTATCAGCCGACTTAATCTACACGATGTATGGCTTTTAAATAAATGAGTTTAAAAAAAAAGATTATGTTATCAGCCGACTTAATCTATACGATGTATGGCTTTTAAATAAATGAGAGGTTTTTTTTAAAAAAGATTATGTTATCAAGGCCTTTACACTTTCTGTTTACAAGTTTGTAATAATTTTATTACAACTCGCGTAATCTTACTTGGCCGGCCTGAAGTTAGAGCTTTCAGAGACACTCGCGCATGTACAGTGACTAAAACAACACCCGCTCCCCGCCATTTAGTTCCAAAATTGACATCTGCGCCGGCATTTGTAACAACTTTAAGGCGGCCATGTTAGATTGCGCGTATTATTCAATACTGTACTTGCTATATTTTAATTACTTTTACCAGATTGTGTGCAAATAATATAAAGCAAGTTTATATCTTTTATTTTGCATGAAAACATATTGCGAAAAACATAAATCAATCGATTGCATAGTAATCGATGTGGTAGCACTCTGTTAACAGTATGACACAATCTATGGCGATTTTATGATTAATATGAAAATTTAGCTAATTTAGCAACAATCTTAACAATTCAGAAAAGCGCAAATTAAATGTATGAGAGGCTGTGTTTAAATAAGTATTATGGTGAAACTTTGAATGTAAGTTTTTAAAAATTATGAATTGAAACGTCCACATTATGCGCTATCTTGAATTGTAAGATTGAATCGACGGAAAGTTTAAAAGTGCTTAATGAAATGACACAGCGATGCATGGTGCTTTGTGTTACCTACTCCGAATTTACAGTAGCTTGCCCTTTGGGTCTAACTTAGACTTAATTGAAGCCATTTTTATCCTAATAATTATTGTTATCAAAATTTTAATTAACTTCTTATAGCTATGAAATCTAGCATTGTTAATTACCAAAGCTCTATGAGTTTATTTTGGCCTGTAATCGTTATCTAAACGAGACGGGCAGACATACTGTTCTTGCGACTTAGTCGGCTAGGATTCTTCTGGTCACTTAACCAGATTTTAACTTAGTCTATTTGGCTTTAGGTTAAAAGATGATAAATTTCTAATAAACTAGTGTTCACACTATCACAATTGTGATCGGATTTCGGTAAAAATTCACCCACCGATAATAATTTTGATGTTCTTTGGCCGAACATTAATTTCTCCGTCACGACCCCTTTATGTACCTATAGATAGAGTTAAAATTGCCTTTTTAAATTATCACAAGCTTTTATTACAATAATTATTTTGTAATTTAAATTCTATAAGATTATTCTTCTTTTCTTGGATTTGATATTTTAATTTAATATGTTGAGCCCACTGTGTTTTTTATCGGAATGTTATTAAATTTGTTAATACAATGTTTGTGTAATGGGAAAAATAATTAAGCAATAAAGGGGACACGACTAGGGCTTTTAAAGTATAGAATATATTGTAACTCAGATTGAGGGATATAATATTGTGAGTCCTTGTATGCGTGCATGGTGTACGTGAGAATGCGTGCGTATGCCTGAGAATATATACGTGTACGTGAGAATACTTACGTATACGTACGACGGGATAGAGTATACGCCAGTTTGAAATACCGTTAATTGTTATTAAATAAATTATATGTATAAAAACTCAAATTCCAAGACTCGTATAGTTTGTTCCGTCGTCGACTAGTGTATGATACCCTATATTCATAATTTGTGTACAAATATTTGGTATGTTCTATTAATATTTTTTTACTTATTACCTAGGGCGTGTCGGCACTGTCGATGATTTTTCACAGTCGGTGCAATATTTTTTTTATTGTTAATTCCATGTTAGGTGTACGTAGTTATCTCTAAACCTTGTATCTATTAATCGTAATTGGATATTATTTCACCATTGTAAATTAAATAAAATTATTTATGAAATTGTAAATTGTTTTTGATATTTTCTTCCTTTGCCTATAAGTACAAAGTGCCCAGAATGCTGTAAGTTACATAGCATCTTAAAGTTCTACTGCAACAATGGACCTATTACGAATATGGACAGATACTTAACGTATGGACCTGCTGGCAATACGAGATCGAGATGCCCGCCTTTTACGACACCCTAAAGATGAAACATGCTTCTGAAAACGTTTGGCCAGCGTAGGCGTTCGATTAAGTTATGCCGTGACTAATCGGCGTCAGTGAAGCCTAAATGAATACACTGCGTTATCGCCGCTGCTGCAGGGCTGTTGTAAGCACAGCGTTCAATTAGCCCTAGAATAAACCCCTCACGACAGCGAACATTTACAAGTTATACTCTGTGACAGTGACGCTTGCGCCGCGTTGTCGCGGAAAACGCTACAGTGATTGCGGTTGTAGTCTGTTACTGTAGGTATAATGAGATACGGTGGTAAAGTCACGCCTATTGGGTACATAAACGTGTATGCGTTTCGACTGCTCGGCCACGGCACGCAAACAGAAAAAAAATTAGTCAGGGATTCTGTCGAAATTTGTCGAAAACGAATGGCACAAACTAAAAATTTGTCGGTAGAAATAAAGAAGTTATAGGGGTCTAAACGTGGCCGCGCGAACGAAACGCGGAGGATTGCGCGGCCACGGAGATCTCGGCAACTACTTGAGCTAGAGATCTAATTCTTTTTGTAAACGAATGGCTCAATTTGTCAACAAATTGTCGAAAAAAGAATCACAAGCCCTAGATCAATACTTTATTGGTGTTGACAGCAAGGTTTTAATTTGTCGAAACTAATGAAAGCAATAGACTCTACTAAAGTTTAGCCATATAGACGAAATCAGAGGAAAACAAAAAGTTCATGGCCGCGCAATATGTTGGAAAAAAATACATTTATTTAAAATTTACGAAAGATAATGGATAAATCAAAGTGATTTACGTGTTTTCTATTGCATAAACGTTTCATGCTACTTTCCAGAAATTTTCATCCATATCAAAGTGTGCGATTGATGTAAAAACTAGTGAATTTGCAATATGTGGTGTTTGTTTACTAAATAAATCAAGTAAGGATGAATACGGTATAAATACATGTTGAAATCTTAATAATGGGTGTATTATTTTCTTTATTTTATTTTAGTAAGTTTTAGCGACTATCGTTAACAGAAGGCAAAGTGTTGATTGTTTAATAATAATATGTATTATATCATATTTAAATTTAGTTTTGATATTATTTCGTTAGATGTGTTAAAATCAATACCCGAATAATGTTCATTAATAGGCTACCAACAGAGACACTTTACATTAAAATGCGCGTTACATCATGTCATTGTTTCAAAGGCAAACTGATAGAAAAGCTGATGTTTTAAACTAAAAAATGAAACTTTTATTGTAATATTATTCATAATTGGTTACGAAAATGATGATTTTGGTAAGAACGTAGCGTACGATTTTGAGTTCACGGTTGTGTAACGTACCAAAAAGTCGTATGAATACGATTTAAATCATACGGCTGGCAACACTGGATCAAAGCCACTACTATTCGGCCGTCCCGCCCGGTGCGGTAGCTCGCTCGCCAACAAATGTGCGAATGAGAAATCATAATCTTAGAGTGAGAGCGCAAAAGGCTAATTTTCGCTTGATCCTTCCGGTTTCGTGGCTAACTCTAGCGCAATCGTTGGCAAAATTGCTTTAAATTAGACCTTGATGCTTTTGGGTTATCCAATTGTTGTAAAGTAATTATTACATTTCAATTTTTATTTTAAAATAATAGGTATAACAATGGGTGTAAATAAAAATGTTTGTGTGGTGTTATAAAACCAAGATGTAAGTAAATCTTGTAATGCTACACGGCACAGAATATCTTTTAAATATCACTACACACACAGTAAGTTCGTAAAGAATCATGCGATCGATGTACGAAAAATAACTAAGGCGATAACAAAAAAGTACAAATACATACTTATTAAAAATCTTTCGTCTTTAAAAATAATTAAAGTATAATGGAGTCAATAGTTCCTTGATAGTTTAAGATCTACAAATATTTGTAGCATATAATAATTTACTATGATTAATAAAAAGGAATTTCCTAATGAAATCGAAATTATGGTTACTCTGCTCGAACATTGTATAAGGTATCATTATTTTTGAGATTACACGGCTTGAGAACTGTTCTGAGGATCAAACGATATCTCATTACAATGATGTTAAAATATATAATAAATAAATGTCAACACGAATATCCTTGCAATAATAGTTACTGAGATATCAGCGTCCAAAGTACAGAATATCAGCGTCCAAAGTACCGTTTCGATTGCGCGGCCATGAACTTTTTGTTTTCCTCTGATTTCGTCTATATGGCTAAACTTTAGTAGAGTCTATTGCTATCATTAGCTTCGACAAATTAAAACCTTGCTGTCAACACCAATTTTACTGTCTAAAGTCTTAGTTTGAAAGAAATAATCAACATTAAAGAAATCACAAGTGCAGGATTGCGCGGCCATGACTTCAGAGGTGAATATCTAGTAAAGTATTGATCTAGGGCTTGTGATTCTTTTTTCGACAATTGTTGACAAATTCAGCCATTCGTTTACAAAAAGAATTAGATCTCTAGCTCAAGTAGTTGCTGAGATCTCCGTGGCCGCGCAATCCTCCGCGTTTCGTTCGCGCGGCCACGTTTAGACCCCTATAACTTCTTTATTTCTACCGACAAATTTTTAGTTTGTGCCATTCGTTTTCGACAAAAGAGATTGGGCAAAATTAACCCAGAACCAACAGGAACAAAATATATGCCGGTTTATTAGTCTTGCTAAGAGAAACATTTTAATAAAAAAAATTCTCCCCTAGGTGCTGTCCAACTATAATTACACACAACTAAAAAACAGTTTTTTTCTATTTCGTAACGCTAATAAAAACAAAGCAATACATGTAACGTTATCTAATTGATATTAAAATCTTTACTCGCTACAAAAAATACCATAAGCGACCCGCGTCATGCGCAGATTCAGGTATTATTTTACTTTTTCACTCTCACACCACATGAATTACGCGGTGTCCTACGTGGGCGACGAAAGCGACACGACGCGACGCGATGCTACACACGACAAGGGTTCTATATGATTACACCAGGTCTCGTCGCAGACCGTCACATAAGACACAAGTAGGGTACGCCGTTGATTTGATGGCGTATGTCGCGTTCGTCGCTTCGCGGTGCGTCGTTTTCGTCACCCACGTAGGACATCGCGTTAGACAGAGATGGCACTTTGTTAAATTAATCATTTAGGAGAATATGTCGTACAGAATCCTGTATCCACGGTATGCGTACGTTAGGGAGCTGTTCTCATATGATAAGTGTAATATATTACTTAAGTCACGCTAGACATGTACGCATAGAACATCCTGCAGGTCCAATGAATTTCTTTTTTTTTTATTAAAAAAGACTACTCCCGCACCAGAATGTCATGCCCTGTGTCGCGGGAACTTTTCACAAACATCAATTAACGGACACAGAAAACACCCAGACTCAGGACAATAATTTGTGGACCTCACAAATAATTGTCCTGCGTGGGGATCGAACTCACAACCTCGTGCACGGCAGCCGCTTGCGCTACCGTCGCGCCACCGAGGTCGTCGGTCGATTCCGTGATTGTTGACTTATATAGATGGTTATCCGCGTGGTGACGGAGTAAGAATATAATATGTCACCACCCCATCTCATCCCATGGGTGTCGTAAAAACAGACAAAGGGACTGTCCGTGAATATTATCTTTACGAAATAAAAAGAAGGAAAACTTGAAATTACACACTTTACCACTCCGTCAGGCCAGCGTGGAATTAGTAGGCCAAATATCCCTCCGTCACGGGAGGAGGTCCGTCCCTGCAGTGTGACATTAATGGGCTGTTATGCTAGATGGTTATGTATTATTAAACATTAAAACACGTAACGTAGTTTTCATTCATAGCTAACTGTTATGAGCCTTATATCTCTCATACCCCATACATATACAATAAACAAATAATGAAAATTACATAAGTTTAACATGTGTAATAATGAGGGATATATATTAGTTCTGTTGATCCTGGGTTTTTTTTGTATGAAATTTGCCCATTGTCCTTTCGACAGAATCCCTGACTAATTTTTTTTCTGTTTGCGTGCCGTGGCCGAGCAGTCGAAACGCATACCATAAACGTTATAGTATGCTACGCGCGTCTTTTAATAGATATTTTTAATCTGTCTTACATTGTTTTAATTTTTACCTTTTTATACACCTATTAGAAATACATGATCACCTCAGAATAAGAATTATGAACGAAACCCAAAAACAAAATCGGAATTCTAAATTAAACTTTACAAAACGAGTCTCATTTAAAAAAAAATTGATAAAAAGTATTAAAATAGAATTCATGTTATTTAACAAAATAGGTAAAATTAAGAATGTTCATAATTGATTGTTCATTGCATTGTTCTTTATCACTAAACTCCTTGGTGGTTATGGCATGGCATAACCCTAATGCTGCCTTTATTAACCTGTCATTTTGACAAGTTTCTTATAAAGGCTTTTTTGACATGAAATATTAATATATAGTTTTATAAATTTTACAATAACATATTTTATAAATTATTAAATAATGTCTTATATGTATGTAGAAATATTTTATGGACCGGACAATACCTTTAACAGACTTATGCATAAACCTCAAAGACTTCACGGCTTGCGAGGTTCGTACATTTATAAAATATTACAAGTAGATATGTAAATATCTTAACAGCCCATTAATGTCCCACTGCAAGAACGGACCTCCTCCTGTGACGGAGGGATACTTGGCCTACTGATACCACGCTGGCCAGACGGATTGGTATAGGGTTTAATTTCAAGTTTTCCTTCTTTTTTATTTCGTAAAGATAATATTCAGGGATAGTCTCTTAGTCTGTTTTTACGACACCCATGGGATCAGATGGGGAGGTGACATTGTATTCTTACTCCTTCACCACACGGATAAATATAAACAATAACAAATATCTCACACAATCTAAAAACTATAGGTACAACCAAGTACTTAATAACATCTTATGTAGTCATTGGTAGGCCAAACTTACCGCTTATCAAAATAATATAACAACCATGGTTTTCACAGTCATTAGATTGAATATTGCCCGAGACTTTATCACAAGAAACAGTCCGCCATATACCAATAGTTCAGTTCTCTAGTTCCATGATGGAACTACTTTGGATTTTTTTCTTCCAGTATTTCTAAGCCTTTATTCCCATCTGCCCCCTTCGAGTTTGCCACCGGGGTGGTGGTTGGCACTAATAGGGGCGATTGCCACCCGGGTGGTCAATGGAACCCATTTAGTTTCATCTCCCCCTTCGTAGTTGTTATACAGGAGGTTTGTTATTATTTTGTTTAAGAATAGACTAGACTACACTAGACAACACGAACTTAGGTAAAATAAAAATAAAAGAATAAAGGTTAATTTTATAGTTAAACTTTACTTCGAATTTCACATTATTACACAGGTAGAAAATCCTCAAAAAAAAAATTTGTTCCACAGAGTTTCTAATTCGTCTCGGGTTCAGAGTGAGATTCATAGAGGTGCCTTTTATAAACTACTGCGTCTTGAAACTGTGCGGACACCAAGTAAGATCATCTTATCCCTTATCAAACATACTGTACTCTCGAAATAACTTGACGGGCCTGAAGTTAGCTGTCAGAGTAGTTCGCACATTTCAGAAACAAATAAAACATCCACTTTTTACTAACTGACATCTGCGCAACCAATTGCAACCACGAACGTATACTATAACAGGACAGCGCACTGCCAAAAAACAAACGAGCCGAAAGAGAAGTTTAGAGTCGTAGTGCGTCCTTTTCTATAGGCCGACCGTTTAACTCCACGAACGTATACTATAATATGTCATTTTCTAGTAGGGTATGCATAAAATATAATTTTCTCGGAAAGTCTGCCATGATATTTTTCTTTAATTATGTAGGGATGCTCTACAATGCTGTAAAATAGATTGTCAGTGCGGATAGGTACTACTGCTGCCGACGACTGTAGGTGTGATTTAGTTTTAGTTATTGGATGGGATTGCCAAAGGAAATAAAACAAGAAATTATTGACAGAACTTTATTAACAACTAGCTATTTTATAAATGATTATTAATAAACCGGTCAAGTGCGAGTCCAACTATCGCACGATGGGATGATACTGAAGTGACCTACCTATCTTAAATTATCTATTTGCATTATTGTAATACCTTTTTATTTAGTACGAGCTGTAAACCGCGACTTCGTTCACGAAAAAAATGTACAAAAGTTAACCATTTTTTATTTTGCGGAACCCTATAAAAAGGCCTATGACGTGACATAATGACTGTATCCTACAACGACAACTGGGACCGGAGTTTTGTCCCCTCCGAAGCACGGTCAGATGAAATACCACTGAGTGGTCGCCCATCTATGGAATGACATCGCCGAAGTTGCTTAACCACCGTTATCGTTTGTAAATCAGTGATCGCAACAGGCTGTAGTAGTAGTGTATGATGTAGTGTAGTAGCTGCCGGAAAAAAATATTTTAGAAAAACAACATTTTATTCTGCGGAACCCTAAAAAAAGAAGCATTAGTCCATCACCACCATCTGATGTCAAACATCGAACAATTATATTAATTTCGGCTAACATTCTTAACGCAGTAGAAATTAATTGTGCCTGAATTTCAGCAGATATCTTATCTACAAAAAAATATCCTATTGGACATTTAATTTTTTTTTCAGTGAAACGATTTGAAAAACTAATTCTTCTGAGGCTAACTTCTCAGCATCAATGGGAACGATACCACCAATATCTATTTTACCCCACCATTTGTCATTTTTTTCGTCATATCTCTTGATTGACATTGAATCAAATATAAGAGCTACATTAATTATATCCTTAGACTGGTCTGCTTTTACTTTAAGAAAATTAAAGACTTCGGACATGAATCCTACATTACAGTTATGTGTTGATAACATTCTTCGTAAAGTTGCAGGGTGCGGAAGACTGATTTTATTTCTTAAAAACATGTAAGCTTTTCCTGAATAGTAGTACAAACTCAAAGCAAATGACTTTAAGCCGTGTCGCTGTATCTAATTCCTCGGCTAGATTTTGTTTTATTTATTTTTTCGTGAATATTTCCAAAATTCAGTTCGATCATGTCTTTTACTTCCAAGTAACTATTACATTTCTTTTTTATTAATGAAAGTAATGATTTTAGGTTATTAATTTTACTATTCCGCCTTTTCAAACGCTGAGATAGAATTTTGATATCCCTTTTTAATTTCTTTTTTCGAGGTGATGATACTAAGTCATCAGTTTGAATAGAGTTTTCCAATTTTTGTTGTTGTTTCTGCTTTTTCTCAGGAGGTTCCGAATGTTCCGATGTAGAAGGTTGAAATAATGTTATGTTACTAAGAACATTAATAGTCTTCTCAGCAGCAAAAACCTAAAACAATAAATTAGATAAAGTGACTTTAAATAAAAAAAGAATTAATCAATTTACAAAGTATTTTATAATAATATTATATTGTTTTCTAAATAAAGAAAAAGTTTTGAGCTTTTGAACCAGCGCTAAAATTTCACCGTAATAATAATAAATAATAATAAAATAATATTTCACCGTAATAATCAACTTTTTATGAAGAAAATGTGGTTCCTGCTTACCTTTGGAAATACCGACGGCATTGCGTGGTTTTTCAAACGTTTTTTTGACACGCTGACAAAATCTTCATTTTTAAAATGCAAGTTGCATACAACTGACGTTTTAGTTAATTTGACAGGTATAACTTCTTTCCACTTCTCTGCTACAGACTCATTCTTAGGAATCCTGTACAGCAATAAAATTTACATGAAGTAAAAGTATAATATTATCCTTTTTTGCGCGATAGTGTGGTCACTCTACTTCAAACTAACGATAAATCTTAATAACTGACTTACCTATGGAAAGATACGCCACAACCTGGATACCATTCTGTTTTGCAACCATTCACGCAACAAAAGTGCACCGTTTTCACACGAAATACGTCAAAATAACACAAAATCGCAATATGTGCCGACCGAAAGGTTTTAGGTTAGCCTGACGTAGGGGAGGTGGACCTAAAACGGGTACCCCGCCTAAAACTTAAGTTTTTTGTAAATAAAAATAATAATAATTGCATTGCATCCTTTGAGATGCACTACAATAGTTTTTGCACTTGGCATTTTTTCACACATTTTTTCTGTGCTTGAAAGGCTCTAGTAAACTCTACGGAATTACCCCATATCACAATGCCGTAGCGCAGTACAGATGATACATAACCATGGTAAGCCAGCAATGCTGCGTCTGCGCCTGCCACACTGAATAGTCTATGTAGTACATACACAAACCTGTGAATTCTCGAGCATAAATCGTCGATGTGCGCTTTCGAGTTGCAATGCCTCTCCACCACTATGTTTTATGTTTTTGTTGAAATTATAAAGATAATGTTTATGTTTGTTCTTATTTTAGGTTCTTTCTTAATTACATTTATGAAAAGTAAAAGTAGTTCTAATTTTTTTTCTATGACATTTTTATTGTACTTCTCCCTTAGCGTACCCGTTTTAGGCCCACCTCCCCTATTGTTTTTGTCTAACGACAAATTTTGAAAGAGTTAATTCTACAAAAAGTATCAAT
This sequence comes from Schrankia costaestrigalis, assembly GCA_905475405.1. Lineage (NCBI taxonomy): Eukaryota > Metazoa > Arthropoda > Insecta > Lepidoptera > Erebidae > Schrankia > Schrankia costaestrigalis. The sequence goes on along the minus strand of FR997829.1, from coordinate 17,891,797 downwards.
GAGCTTATTTTTATTATATGTTTCGCCTATGCACATCTACATAAGTGTAAAAAAATGTATCAATTTATAGACATACTAGCTGATGCCCGCGGTATTACCCGCTTAATTGTTATTTTACACCATAAACTACCTATATTCCAAATTTCATCAAAATCCATTTAGTAGTTTTTGCATGAAAGGGTAACAAACATCCATCCATCCTCACAAACTTGCATTTATAATATTAGTAGGATAGGATAAGCAAAGGTGTGTCACTTTAGTGCCTAACAAATAAGGTGAATATTATCTTCACTAAATAAAAAGAAGGAAAACTTGAAATTAAACCCTATACCAATCCGTCTGCAAGCGTGGTATTAGTAGGCCAAGTATCCCTCCGTCAAGGAAAGAGGCTCGTCCCTGTAGTGGGACATTAATGGGCTGTTATAATGAAATAAGTTGACAATTACGAATTTAAGCTCTCTAGATAATATATCAGACCCACAGCTAAAAACCCGGTCAAGTGCGAGTCTGACTCGCGCACCGAGGGTCCTGTACAAACCTATTTATTTTCCCGCCAATTTGTGATAACGTCAGGATTCAGCTGTTTAAATACTATTTTTCCCGCCAAAATTCAATGACGTCACGACTTAGCTGTCAAAATATATTTTCCTGCCAAAATTCTGTGACGTCACGACTCATCTGTCAAAAATTCTATGACGTCACGCCTATCTGTCAAAATTGACAGCTGTCAAAAGTGACAGAGGTATAAAATATTTTCCCGCCAAAATAATATGACGTCACAAATTATCTGTCAAAAATTCTGTGACGTCACGACGCATCTGTCAAAAATTCAATGACGTCACGACTCAACTGTCAAAAAATATTTTTTTAATATTTTAGACCCTGAGAAAGAACATAGGCTACTTTTTATTAGCAATCATATTATATTTTGATTTCATAGAATTTTGGCGGGAAAGCTGTGTCACGTGACCTGTGACGTCATAGGTCACGTGACCCGTGACGTCATAGAATTTTGACAGATGAGTCGTGACGTCACAGAATTTTGGCGGGAAAATATTTTTTGACAGTTGAGTCGTGACGTCATTGAATTTTTGACAGATGCGTCGTGACGTCACAGAATTTTTGACAGATAATTTGTGACGTCATATTATTTTGGCGGGAAAATATTTTATACCTCTGTCACTTTTGACAGCTGTCAATTTTGACAGATAGGCGTGACGTCATAGAATTTTTGACAGATGAGTCGTGACGTCACAGAATTTTGGCAGGAAAATATATGTATGTATTATATGGATTTTATTGGTCAATATTAATTAAAACGTACTATTTCCGATTTTGAGAAATGTACCATTCTACCACAACAGTTTTTATTTTACACTGGCATACTTGCTAGACAAGGACGCATTACGACTTCAGTCCTCTCACTTGGCTCGTTTTTCTACTTTTACAATTGATAGCGGAAAAGTAACCATATGTCTATCAACTTAGAGATCAAATTTGTAATCAAAAGAAATAGTAGTAAGCGATCCAGTTATAGTATACGTCCGTGATTGCAACGGCCGGCCAAGTAGTTGGCGTTAACTGTAGTGCTAGTTTAAGATCTCCCCATGAGATGGAGGGTTGCTTGACATAGAGGTATTATGCTGTATTAAGCTTTTTTTAACAACAGGGTAAGGGTCTAAGTATCTACTAGAAATGTATTGCAATTGATTAAAAGCCATTTCGTGTCCGTCAGGCTTCCTATAGTGGAAGGAAGGCCTGGCCTCCATTACGCATCTATTTAAGAAAACAGCAAAACTACAGGACGCATTCAGTGTGACAAGTCCTTATCCTTACACAACCAAAGTACTACATTGGTAGGTAGTTACGTTATAATAATAATCATAATATTACCAACAGGTATTTCGCTGTAATATAACTAACTTGAAATTCAACACTAAACACAATCTGGACGAAGTGGCGCAACGAGCAACTACCGCCGTTATAGATGCGGCAGACCTATTTACTTTAGCACGCGCACATATATGGATATGGGAGTATTTAGACAATGCATTATTTAAGAGAGGTCATTACGATCCAATAAATTATTTTCCTGTTGAAGAAGAGGAACTACCACATTTTGCTACTTGTCGAGACTGCGTGAAATGCTGCGATATTCTTGTTACCCCGAAATCTAATAAGGTGGTTGAAGAATCAAAATTACCTAAACTTACCTGAATTTTAGCATGAATTTCTTTGAATGCCGGGAAATTAACATATTGTGATTAAAAGAGAAACATTTGAAGTATCTTGCTATTCTGAAGTGGATTGGTATAATCCACTTCAGAATAGCCTTACCACTTTAAAAACGACCAATCAGATCTTATGGCTTTTCTACTACTAGTATATCTGTGGAAGTTAGAATAAATTCCGTTTATCAGCCATTGAAACCATAGTACCTACCAGCTCATATCCTGATAATCACCAACCCTGGAACAAACCCTAGTTATCCTTTAGTGTTTTTGTAGTTTTTAGCTTATTTTAGATATTCGTTTAATTATATTTGTATTTCATCATTTTTGTGTATTTTTTCCATAACAATATCTTATTAATGTCACTGGGATCTGGGGTGACATACTGCTGGCACTCCTGATAACCAGCTGTTGCGAGTGAGTGCGTTACCCTAGCAAGAAAGTATCTCGTAGAGTGATGAGAGTGGTACGTATCGTTCTTGCTAGGTCTACTGAAGATGTGCACGAAATTTGACATTTGTGCGTCCTGGCGTTTTCGAGAAAAATGGAAAAAACGATTCCTGCTAGGGTAACGTTACTCCAGCAAGAAAGTATCTCGTGGAGTGATTTGAGTGGTACCTATCTTTCTTGCTAGGTCTACTGAAGATGTGCACGAAATATGACCTTTGTGCGCCATCAGGTTATTGAGATATTGCATTTCCTGCTGGGGTAACGTTTTGATATATCGTGTTTCTCGATAACCATTATGTGTGCGCCAATATAAAAAATATGCCCATGTACCTCTTAATTTGTGCGTACTTATGGCAGAAAAATAAATGAGTAAATATTAACAGTTTTTGAGTAATTACACTTTGAAAAAAAAACGAAAAACGCTCATAACTCGTAAATGAGTAAACGTATAAGTTCACTGACAACTGTTATTGGTACTTCTTAATGTCTATAAAAACCATACAAAGTCTGCAAAAACGCATGGTTCAGCAATTTCACGCACAATCAAAAAACTGTGTCATAACTTTGACGTAAATGTACAGAAAAACGGCTCAACCCAAGAAGTTCTGGTATAAACCAATGCTTAGAGCATACAGTGAACTATCTAAGTGAAAAATTTTCAGCTTGGCAAATTTTATATATAAGAAGATACAACCAAATATCTAAACACGTAAATAACGCTCGCCTATCCGACTAAATAGGGTTGTATACAAAAAAGCGGCCGATACATACATATTGATGACCTTCTCAGCTTTACTCGCGGACCGCTTGAAACTTGTACACTGAAGTAGAAAATAACCTACTGATGATGATGATAACAATGTGATTGAAGGACAAAGTACTACCCACCAGGCATTTATACCTACTAATATTGGTACCTTTGCTCACACGCGCGCCGCCTCCCCTGACGTCACAATTCATATTAGTTGCCGTTCGGTGTGTCGCTGGGCCGATGTGAGAAAGGTATATTATTACCTAAACACACTTACTGTTGTGACATAAGAATATGGAGGCGCATCCCTAGCGCCTTGAAGTAGAAGCGATTGAATACTCCTTTCAAATCCATAGTGATTTATGAAAAATCACTGATCGGACTATTGTTCACGAGGTTATCGACATGTGGACTGTTGATTCGGCGATTATTGTTCCGATAGTACTTTCGGTGAATGGACTTATTCCAAAGAGTCTTTATCAACATCTAAGGAGACTCGACCTTGGCAGTTGGATCATAGGTCTGATGCAGAAGGCAGTACTGCTTGACACGGTACATATTGTGAGGAGGTTCCTATCTTTGGAGCCCTAACCACCAGTAGCTTGGTCCCTGTACCCGATGCTGGTGGGTCTACCCTTTTTTTATATTTTTAAATGTTTTTATTTTTATATTTAAAAATGTAAATTAAGGTCAAAAATGTAAATAAAGAGAATAATTTATAAGTTGTTAAAATTGATCTGTAATAGTCGGTTTTGGTTTTTGAAGGTTTATTTTTCGTTATCTATTATTGTTATTTTATGTAAAAAATACAATTAAACTATTTGTGTTCTAGTTTTCAGTTAGAAAATTTGATTTGTGATTTCTTGCCATAATTTAACCTAGAGTGAATATTATAATAATTTTCAAATCAACTTCTTTTATTTAACATTCCTGTGTTTTTACGATTATATTTTAGTTAGCCCCCAAATTGTTTAAATAATAATAAAATTAGCATATGTACTTGAAAGTGCTAAGAAACGTTTTGAACTTGACTGTACCATGACAACTAACGTTTAATACGTTCATGTTAAGAAGGTCATCAATATGTATGTATCGGCCGCTTTTTTCCTTCCGGAACACAATGTTGAATTCTCATAATGTTGAACCCATAATGTTGAATTCTCAAAATGTTGAATCTCATAATGTTGAATTCTCAAAATGTTGAATCTCATAATGTTGAATTCTCAAAATGTTGAATCTCAAAATGTTGAATCTCAAAATGTTGAATTCTCAAAATGTTAAATTTGCTAAATGGTGAATTGTCAAAATGTTGGATTCCTTGAATTTAAAAAGTGTTTTAGTGCTGTAATTGTGGTATTTTAAACCTAGAACTAGGTTTTAGAAAGACATGCACGAATATGTGGGTAAATCACATGCAGGAAAACTAGGATAAAGTTTTTTAAATTCTGTCACCATACTCTCGAAAATATCTTGAATGGAAATCAAGTTACAACAGACCTCTTCCTTGATGTTATTCATAAGATCCCTTGTTAATAATGAATTATCACTTGTAATGCAACATTTATGAACTGTTTCACGTATTATTTTAGTTTTGTCCTTATTCAGTGTGACCGTTGCGGTACACACATTCCGATTAGTACATTTCCATCGTGTCGAGCCATCAAAATTAGTTTTTCCATCTTTACCCATAGTATATTTACCTCTCAATATAAGTATGTCCTTTTTCTTTTGGTTTTTCATAAAATTAATTACTGTATTCATGGTGTGTTAATATTTTAATAAATATCTTGTACAAAATTTATCACCATTTAGCAGAATCTGTGACAACCGCCACTGACAATATGATTTTCCTTCCTTAGCATTATTAGTGGCGAGTATCAGGTAAAAAGGTAAGCACTTTGGCAACAAGGTTTTAAGTATGTAGGTATTGACTTATATTGATAATTCAATATTTCAAGATTTATAAATAAAACAAATTACTTCTCAATATTCCTTACGAATTCGCTATTAAGGGTGACCATGTTTATATCAATAAAACCGGGATGGTTCATTTCTGATATGTTATATATGTACAAATATAAAACTTTTTGTTTACGATTTTGTCACAGTATAAGAAGATTAAAGACAAATCGTCGCCTGAATTCTTATTTGCTCAACCGACCATTTTGACGAATTTCACTTTTTAATGCAATTTTATTAAGGATCAAATTGCGGTTCGATTGGTATATAATACTTGCTGTTTGGACTTAAAATACATTATTTATAAGGAATTTAAGTTTTTGTAAACTAACACAAGAGAATTAAAACTTCATGCTTAATTGCTCAAAGTCCGTAGAGAAACACCAAACGTGCATCCGAAAATCGATTGCGTGCTTAAGTATTCAATCTCCTCACAGGTAACCAATCACGACATCGCATTTTGATGACGCAATACGCCGCCATCATTAATTTCTTTTGTGACGAAGCTGGTGCTTGCACGCATTTAAGTAAAAACTAACGCGAAATATAGAAAAAAAGTATTAATTTTAATAGAAAACAGTACCCCAAATGTCCGTGACGAAATATAAATCGGAAAATATAGTCACAACTATAGAAAAGAATCGGTAACTTGTATTTTTGTTAACATTTCTTTGTAGATTATCACTGCGTATCGTTAACTTATAATACAGGATGTTTAAATTTAATTCTTATAATTTCAGATTTAATTAAATCTAATGAAATTGTGACGTATCTATAAACGAACAGATTGTTTCGAACATTTCGTTAGGTTGTAAAATATAACTAATATAATAATAAAAAATATTTCTTTTGTGCGGTGATGTCAAAATATACCTGCTACTTGCATGTTTGCTAATTGTTAAATGGGTAAATTTCTTAGCATTAAATGGGTAGTTTTGTGTTTACTTAAGCCTACGCTTTGTGTTCGCAATGATGTTAGATGCTAGATAAGTAGATGAATACTATTTTTTACTCGCCACAGATCCATTGCTCACATTGTACATCTATTTTTATTATGTCCGTTGCTTTGCATTTTCTTCCCTATTTTGGATGAGAAATTTAGAACTAATTACACCGTTGAGGGATGAATAGCCCAGAAACCATAGAATTCCTTATGAAAACATAAAGAATCGTCAAAAAAGTGTTAATTTTCTTGAAAAAATAAATCAATTCTAAATTGTTTAAATAGTTTCAGTATATTAATTATTTTTTATACGTATAGGTATGATCTTATCACCGTTTTATTTTCAATTTATGTCATTTTTATTGTAAATATTGAGATGAAGAAGTGGAGTCACGGTAATACCATAGTTTCATTTTATGTTGACATTACGTACGATGGATCAAGAATCCGACCAAACAAGAATCCGACGAAAGAAGAATACGACGAATAAGGACTAATTCAAATCAGACACTAACCGAAAAGAAAATAAAATATATTAGAAGTACCTAGAAATACATGAAAGCTGACGACAAAGCCTTTATGGAATCTCTAATTAAAAATTTAAAAATTTTGACAGGATCAGACAACATAAACAATACCAGGCGAAGTAAACGATCTTGTATCGGTACAAAAACAAAAAAAGATTGTATTTTATATATTATATCAAACAGTGTTTTTTTTTTAATTCTGTGTTTTTTTAAATAATAAATAGCCAGTTAACTAGTTATTTTATTTTTACCACGATACCCAAACACACTGTATTTGGTTATAGGGCACTTAAGTACTAAATATATTCAAATGCAAAATGCTCAACCTCCACCCCGGTAGTGGTCTATCTCCAATTGCATAATTATTTATGTGTTTATTTGCTCAACCTCCATAAAGAATTGTGAAAATAAACATAACTGTTTGACTTTTTAATGATTATTTGTAATATATCATTTCATAAACACATTAACTATTTTTTTAATATAAAACTTTTATAAAATCATATTATTTGCTTAAACTAATCAATAAAACGTCTCTGGTGTAAAATGTTGCAAATGGAGGTTGGACACTTAAGTATTCGTGCGACGAAATCTATACTACGGTACGAAGTTATCATCTCATTTGTTTTTAATTTAGTTTAGTTTGCGTTTTAAAGTTTATTAGTAACTTTGTGGGGAATTTGTGTGTGTGTATATTGTATTGGGTGTCTTGTAGAAGCAGTTGGTAAGTTTTTACAAGTTTAAAATATACCCATGCAAAGTATTTTTGGGAATTCAACATTTTGAGAATTCAACATTTTGAGAATTCAACATTTTGGGAATTCAACATTTTGAGAATTCAACATTTTGAGAATTCAACATTTTGAGAATTCAACTTTATGAGAGTTCAACATTTCGTTCCGGAAGGGCTTTTCCTTGTATACAACCCTATTTATAGGCAGACCGTTTAACTCAGACCCCGCCTGCGGTAATAGGGGTGCGCGGGGGGCGAGGACAAACGAGAGAGCTATCTCTTGATTTTTTGGCAAAACGGCGCCATCTAGATACTGTGATCCGAACTACATCACATCACAGCACAGATCTAATTTCTAGCTAGCTTATTTTTATGAAATAAAAAGAAGGAAAAATTGAAATTATACCCTAAACCAATCGAAATACCTGGAGAGGTTTTTTTACTTTTCTGGTCAGGCTTTAAATTGTGTAATAATTTAGATTGCATATTTTCTCTAAGAAAGTACGAGATTTAGTGGCAAGATGACGCCACTATCTTTGAAATTTGTAAATTGTATAGAAGACGGACTAGCATACTGCACTAGTGTCATACTGACATACTGACTAGGTGTCCGTTATGGTAGCGTCCGTGTTCTTATTATCTGTAAATATTTTATAAGATTGATTCTTACAAAATAATAATAGAATGTCTAATTTAATGTTGCAAAACCAAACATATTATGTTTGGTTTTGCAACATTAAATTAGACATTCTTTTTACTTAATTATAATTTAGAGAATAGGTTCTTTTCTTGTATTGTCCTTTTTTGCCATTCCAGAACCTTTCTGACACAACGGCTGTCGGTTCTCCGCGCTATGTGCCCTGCCCATCGTCACTTTAACCGGGCAATTCTGAGCGCTATGTCGGTTACTTTGGTTCTCCTGCGGATCTCCTCATTTCTGATTCGATCACGCAGGGAAACTCCCAACATAGCTCTCTCCATTGCCCTCAGAGTGACCATGAGCCTGGTTAAACCTTCTGAGAAGGCCCATAGTTAAATTGATTATGATTGTTTATGGATTGGTTTAAAAATTAAACAAATATTAAATAACTATTTTTTATCATATTTAAATAAATATATTTAAAAATACCTGTGTCACGTTCAAACGTTTTAATATACCTAAAAGCTCTAATATACCTATTTAGTAACTGATTTAATATATTGTTAATAAGTTTTAATAAACCTATTTAGTAACTGATTAAAGCTTTCCATAACTTATGGACGTTTATGAGGCTAACCAGCACCGTCAATTGAAAATAATCGTAATTCGCAAAAAGGATCAATAATGCAAAATGTTTTTGAAATGAAATGAAATCATTTATTTGTAGAACATAAGAAAAATATGATGTTACAATTTACTTTTAGAGCGCTATGTCTAGCCTTCAATGGCATACAAATATTTTCTTAAAACTACTTATCCACTATTTATTGTTACTATTACTATAACCTATTGTGTGACAAAGACAATATTGCGGTATGAAAATTAAATTAAAATTAAAATACAACACTTAAACAACTACAGTTTGTCAGCTAGATAATTATGTTATGTCTACAAAATCGTTAGAAAAGGTAATAAAGTTTTGTACACATTCTGATCCCTTTAAATGGTTTTTAATTAGATAAATATTGCATTTAAAACAAAAACGGCCGTTTCATTCCTAGTACTTATTTCTTATATTAGTCTTTAGTATGTGTATAACACGACGCCATATTTCTTTAAATTTTAAGTCAGGAATAAAAAATAGAATATAACTATCGTGGCTGACACCGACTTCAAAAATAACAATAATATTACATTATTTATAATAATTTGATTATATTTTAAAGAATCTACAAATAAATATATTTGTAGACTCTTCAAGAAATATCCTTAACAATACGTTTTACAATAATTAAAAGAACCTATTCTTTAGATTATAATTAAGTAAAAAGAATGTCAGATTTAATGTTGCAAAACCAATATACAACTAATTATTATTTACTTTTTAGTGAAATTTTTGTCTTTGAAGTCGGTTTTTTTTTGTAAAAACTTATTTTGTTTGGCATAGTAACCAACTCGATATAGCTCTTGTGTACGCTACCATAACGGACACCGCTACCCCGCCTCCTCGTCCCTTTCATACCGCAGGCGGGGACTGAGATAAACGGTCGGCCTATAGTCGGATAGGCGAGCGTTATTTACGTGTTTAGATATTTGGTTGTATCTTCTTATATATAAAATTTGCCAAGCTGAAAATTTTTCACTTAGATAGTTCAATGTATGCTCTAAGCATTGGTTTATACCAGAACTTCTTGGGTTGAGCCGTTTTTCTGCACATTTACGTCAAAGTTATGACACAGTTTTTTGATTGTGCGTGAAATTGCTGAACCATGCGTTTTTGCAGACCTTGTATGGTTTTTATAGACATTAAGAAGTACCAATAACAGTTGTCAGTGAACTTATACGTTTACTCATTTACGAGTTATGAGCGTTTTTCGTTTTTTTTCAAAGTGTAATTACTAATTACTCAAAAACTGTTAATATTTACTCATTTATTTTTCTGCCATAAGTACGCACAAATTAAGAGGTACATGGGCATATTTTTTATATTGGCGCACACATAATGGTTATCGAGAAACACGATATATCAAAACGTTACCCCAGCAGGAAATGCAATATCTCAATAACCTGATGGCGCACAAAGGTCATATTTCGTGCACATCTTCAGTAGACCTAGCAAGAAAAATAGGTACCACTCAAATCACTCCACGAGATACTTTCTTGCTGGAGTAACGTTACCCTAGCAGGAATCGTTTTTTCCATTTTTCTCGAAAACGCCAGGACGCACAAATGTCAAATTTCGTGCACATCTTCAGTAGACCTAGCAAGAACGATACGTACCACTCTCATCACTCTACGAGATACTTTCTTGCTAGGGTAACGCACTCGTTGCGAGTTGTCATTGGCTCTTGTAGCCGTAAACTGGGTAATGTCTTTGTTTGACACTGATGGGTCACACACATACTCACTTTAATAGTGTTGCAGGTGCCTTAAGTCTCATAGGTGCACGTCAATTGTGAATATGGTACCTACTACTATGGGCCTACCTACGAAGGGTTAATATTCCCAGCTCATTTATTGGATCAAGATACGTTTAAAAATATATTTAATAATGAATGCAGAAGTGAAAGATAATGTCAGTTGGAGTTTCTAAGCAGTGACAACTTCATTAATAAAACCGCCATATATTTATCAAGATAATATATTTAATTAAAGTTAAAATCTACTGTATAAGTAATCTAATCTAAAACAATTACGTAATAACACAGTGTTAGATACTTACGAGTATATTATTCTAAGTAAGGCCCGGGACAAATTCAAGAGGCGTCGGGTGCCTTGTGCAGGCGTACGCCTACAGCAGGCATGACGTCATACCTGCTGTCCCTTTTTAATATATGATACAAAATGTATAGAAGTGACGGGGCATGGGCGCCGTTTTCTTGCCTTCGGCGCACTCGCTGTTAGCGTATGCTAACGTATACCCAAACGTATCCCCTATGTCCGCCCTTGCCTCGCTTTTCCGACACCGTTAGCGCGCTTTTTGGTGTATGTACCGTTGCAATCGCAACGCCCGCTCCTTATCTGCGCCTCGCCCGACGTCGTATTTGTTCCGCGCCTTAAGGTGTTACAATTTAGACTCTTCAAGCGCCAAATTAGTTTTCGGAGTCACAAGAATATCGCAGCATTTTACACAGTCTCGACATGATTCAAATGTTGGATATTCATCTTCTTCAACGGGCAAATAGTTCTTTGGATTGTAGGGACCTCTATTAAATGAGATATACTCTAGATAGGTCCTTGACCATACAAATGTGCGTGCTAAAGTTAATGCATTTGATGCATCTATTACGGCGGCAGCTGCTCGTTGCGCCACTTCATCCCTTCCGTGGAGAGTACTGAACTTCAAGTTAGTTATGTTACAGCGAAATACCTGTGATTAAATAATTTAAAATGATTACTGCCATGTCCTTACCTAAGTGGTGTTTTGGTAATTAACACATTTCACTGCAGACCACACCTTACCCTTGGTGGGTGTTTATAGGTATAAGTACATTTTTTCATCATAAGTATAAAATCATAATAATATGCTCTGAAACATTATAAGAAGATTATTGTCTTTATAAGAGACGAAAACTTGAAACAACCTATAACAGCCCAGATTGGAAATAGTGTCCCAAGTAACCCGACATCAAGAACATGGAAGAGATTTTAAAGCAAGCCTTTCTAAACTATTGTAATACAAAACACTGTCATAATTAAGTAAAACTATACAATCTCCGTGTGGTAACGGAGTAAGAATACAATATGTCACCCATCTCATCCCATGGGTGTCGTAAAAACCGACCAAGCGACTATCCGTCAATATTATCTTTACGTAATAAAAAGAAGGAAAACTTGAAATTAAACTTTATACCAATCCGTCTAGCCAGGCAGCGTGGTATTAGTAGGCCAAGTATCCCTTCGTCATGAGAGGAGGCCCGTCCCTGCAGTGGGACATTAAAAGGCTGTTATGATGATTCAAATCCCTTTTGCCATCAAGCATAAAGCTATCAGGTCAAGTTACTCTAAATCTGGGCTTATCTCTGAATTGAGTCTGATAAGAGTTGAGATGATCTTACTTCGGTTCCACATATTTCTATCATGCAGTAATTCTCGTAAGGCACTTCGAAGAACTTAACTCTATATCCGAGACGAATTAGATGCTCTGAGGAATACAAAAAGAAAGACACACAACACATTTAAGGTAAGTTACTATTTTTGACAGCAAATACCTAGTGGTATGCTAAGTAAAATGCTTATTTTAAAGGCTTCATAAGTTGCTACCACCATTGGCCCCGATAGTTGATCACGTGACAGTGGGATCAGTTGAGTTACGGTATATTTCGGTATTATTCCGAAATAAACGACGATTTTTTCCCGCTAGCATCTATCCCGATGAACCTACTATCAAGCAGTGTTACCCTGTTTAGTTGAGGTACACTTAATAGTGAAATTACAGAGCAAAGAGATTTAACAGCATATGTCTGTTGGGTGACAAGCCCATTGCAGCAAGTAAAGCACTGTTCTTTTGCGACATAGAAATCATAGTTGCGAAGTTGATTATCGAAAGGTACATTCACCATCAGATATTTCGTACCAAACTATGTGAACTTTCATTGGTCAAATGAGTAAACAGTTTTATTTCTTTAATGTTCAGATATTCATGACCTCTTGTAGCTTTTAGAACTTATTGACATTTTCAATTGTTCAGAAGTATTTGGTCACCTTGTTCGCTACGATAAATATGATGGTGAATGTACCTACGGGGAAACTTTTCTATAGCGAAACCATGATTTCAATTATATAGGTAAGGTTATAAACTATCGCGATTTGCATACATATTACAATTTTACACTATCTAGACTAAGTAGTATATACCGCGAGTAAGACCCGTGTAAAATAGTAATAGGTAAGGTTAGGTTAGAACTGAGACCACAACACAACTGCCGAGGTAGCTGCCGGCGACGTGATAGAACAAATTCCATTCGCGATAGTAAACTTTAACGGTAACGTACATCGCGATAAACTTCGTAACTATGATTCACATCCGTTCTTTTGGATAAGACATGGAATGATATCAGCAGCTTACATATGGCAAGTAGTAGCAGTATAATGCAAATAACATTTACGGATACAGCTAACTATATCTTTTCAGTTCAAGAAAAGGTAGTTACAAACCTCGCAATCCGTAGAGTCTCTGCGGCTTATATTTAAGTATGTTGAACGATTTGTCTGGCCCATAATGTATTCGTACGAATAAGGAAGGCATGTTGATTTTTTAGGTATTGTCCATTTATTTTTTCTTTGAATGAGTAAATTCAGTAAATTCATAAGAGAGAAGTGTCAAAACGACATAATTGACATGGAGCTGAATTGTCGGTCACGGGCACAGGCACAGATTTCTGGGGGCACAGGTCAGGGGTCAACTAAAGAGTTTAAATATTAAACGTAATATTCGTGGTAATATTATTCAAAGTGTTACACTGCATCATTCCACTTTTGGGAAGCCTCGAAGCACAAAACGAACGAATTGAAAATACATGAGTAGGTAAACTCGTACATGAAGGACAAATACTAAATTAGGTTTAACAATTCAACAATGAAGCTGGGGCATAATAGCACTGGGTACAATAGGTTTAATTTATGCAAGGAATCAAAGTATACATCCGAACAACAACATATTATTTTGGACAATTACTTAAAAATCTTTGGATAAGTCAGTTTCATTTTCCTCATAGACGTTTCACAAAAAGTTTTGGAACAGCAATTATGAGACACATAGTCGTGGCCAAAAAACTTTTAACTCTTGTATTGTATTGACTGGTAACTTAACTACAAGACCATTATTATTTTTTACTGTTAGGTGGTAAACTATCTAATTACCAGAATGCAAGTGATATGATACTTGCAGGAGGCCTATGTCCAGCAGTGGTTGTCGATTTGCTGATATGATGATGAAGTGGTATCCGCCGTGCTTCTGCAATCGCAGAGCACAGCTACTGTCTCTACTCTGGGAAACCAACCTTTTTACTATAGCTACTGTAACTTTTCGCCAAAATACGTAATTTTCACGCCACTTGAAGGTCGATTAACCATCCATAGCGGCTCAACGGCCTCTTGTTAAAGAGACTTGCTAACAAGAAAAATATGGAACAAATGGGGAGAACGGAAAACCCGGAAATATGAGAATACGGTGTACCTATGAAACCCATGGTGTTCCTTTTTGACCCATATACCTAAAGCCAGGATGGCGAAGAACCTAACTTACATGCAAAAGTAAAGGTACTCGTAAATACTACAATTGCGATTCTTTCTATTCATAGAGTCTCTATTCATAGTGTCTATAAAAGAGTTAAAAACTGAAATAATTCATATATCAATCTTAAATGGACCGTTAATGCGCTCTTCATTCTATGATTACATTCCCCCTCGTATACCTCGTCCTTACCTGTTAATTTTAATAATATTCTTACGTATTCTAATTCACCGTTTATATATGTTTTATGTAACTATATAGAGATAAACAACATAAAACTGTAATGGTTTTGTCATTTTAATTCTTTGTTCTTATTTATATTCTTATATTAATATCTACCTTTTTAGTACAGCACAGAATAACACGTATTTATGTATAACAACAAATTTTGATTACCTTGCTCGTCTACTAAAAGTACTGTTTTAACTGGTCATTGGCGTAATCTTAGAATCGCCATTAAAAAAAAAATATTAAATGGAAACTGACAAGTGGCATTAGATAAGATTAGTGATAAATATTGGTACTTACTCGTAGTTATTTAGCTGATGTAATCAGTACCTAATAATATACAATGTCAACAATTCAATGACCAACAGTCACACCGGTACATTGTACCTATTAATAAACCCATGTTAACTTGCTTAGCAAACACAGGTACAAATGAATTTCAAGCAATACTTAATTTAATTTTTATTTAGTTGTCGATTGTAGAGAACTTCGGAAACCTTAATACTATTTTGTACACGTACAAAATTAAGTATGTATAATGTATTCTACTAATAGTTAAGTAAAGTTCTGATTAACTGTAAATGTTAGGAGATATAGAGTTATCATATTGTCTCTTACTTAATACACCAATTCGTCTGGCCAGCGTGATATTAGTAGGCCAAGTATCCCTCCGTCACGGGAGGAGGCCCGTCCCTGCAGTGGAACATTATGTATTTCAAATCACCTGATGACTGCAAATGTTACTATGTACTCGTACAAGCGCCATTAGTACAAAAAGAATAAAAAAATAGGTAAACTTTTCTTTACAACAGTATTAGAAATTGAAGGGTACCGTAGTAGGAGTTTTCAATAGGTATTTTAGTAGAGTGCCATACCGGGACCATGCCATAGCGGGGCTAACCCGTTACGGGATTTATATAGTACTAATGTTTGAATCTCAGTCCAAATACTTAGACCTAGTTAAAGTGTCCACTAATTCTCACTGACATGTTTATTACCCTTGGCTCTCTTACAAGTTTTAAGTCATTAGGATCATGCTCTATGTCTTGAGAAAATTTAGAAAGTATATAGTTTTCGGGTACAAGAAACATCTAATCATTTCTGGATCGCTCTAACTATCTTCCTGATTTGGTTTCGAACCCGTGACCTCCTGCACGACAGCCACATCATTATCACATTTGAGACGGTGTGGTTCAACAACAACAAACAAAGTATTTACAATTTTTGTCTACGTAGTAATAAAATAAAGAATTAACTCAAAATTCAGAAATTTTTAGATTATTCTCATTTTTTTTGCTTATTTTTTTCACATTGTTGTAAATTTATGAAACCAATAATAAGGCAGGGTACAGTAACCAATAAAATTCCAAGCCTATGCCACTTGAATTCTGTCCAGGGCAGGCAGCAGCTTGTTTCTGCTCTGACTATGCAATAAAAACAACTATTTGTTACAGTTATGATTCAACCAGTTTTAGTTACAAAACAAGTTGGACTTTCAACAGAACAGTTATGTTCAAAGGTTAACTTTGATATATTCGTATCAGTGAATATTTACGGTTCAAAGTACAGAGTATAATCTGTGTGACATTGGACGATAAGGCACTGAAGGAATATATAAACTACTATATAAACCTAGTTAGGTTTATGATCAATTTCTTATTTAAATACTGATACTAATATTAAATGCATTAATACATATGTTTTCTATGACTGCGAAGACTAGCAATCATTATGACGTAAATTTTGATATAAATTAGGTAATATTTATCATCATCATTAGTAAATTTTTCTTCTTCTTTTTAAAAGACCGCTTCCGTACTTGGGATCCAGCCCTGAGTCGCGATAATTTTTTATAGACACGAAATTAACATGCACAAAGAACATTCCTTCATATTCTAAAAATTAATCTCCTTAATTAACACGTTTCACTGTTCAATTTTGTATTAAACTTATATTTAAAGGTTATTTTTTATTCTTTTTATGTCTTAAATGTAATCAATAATAATAATGATGAATATTAAACATATTTTTGTGCGTGATGGAACATCTCTCATCAAAAGCTAAATTAGCCTAACAAAAGCTGGCTGTGCTCAATAGAGCGGGTCAGTATTTCACACCGAACCATCGCCTACAACTCTACAAGGCTCAGGTTCGGCCACATATGGAATACTATTCCCATCTCTGGGCTGGAGCAACCCAGTAACAGCTCCACCTATTTGACCGCATACAACGAAGAGCGGCTCGAATTGTTGACGATTAGGTGCTCTCTAGTCGGCTCGATTCTTTGGCTTTGCGGAGAGATGTAGGGTCTCTTTGCATTCGCTACCGTATTTATCACGGGGAGTGCTCTGAGTAGCTGGACGTTGCCCGCAGCTGAAATTCTCCACAGAACTACTCGCAATCGACTGTCCTACCATTGTCATCACCTCGATGGTTGGCGCTCACCCACTGTGCGATTTTCGCGAAGCTTCCTACTGCGAAGATCTGTTTTGTGGAACAAGCTCGCTGGGGCGACATTTCCGGACCGTTACAACTTGGGGAGCTTCAAGAAACGAGCGTACTCCCTTCTTAAAGGTCGGCAACGCATCTGTGATTGATTCCTCTGGTGTTGCGGGTGTCCATGGGCGGTGGTGATCACTTACCATCGGATGACCTGCTGGCTCGTTTGCCTCCCACCATATATAAAAGAAAAGAAAAAGAAACTTTTGGATCTGTGCTCATGAGTGGACGTTTTTGCCTTATTTGATATTGGTAGAACTTTGCCACGTAAAGATAATAGGAATTTTTTGTACACATATAACAAAACAAACACAAGTTCCTAATTTCTTATAAACCTTTAATAATAATTTATTCGTTATTACATTTATAATTAACTATAAATATTATTATGATGTTGGCTATTGTAAAAGGTACATGCATGTACTTGTACATACATACATATTAATAATATTATGTTAGTCGTAACATAAATAAGAAACTTAACAAATAAATACTAAATATAAATAATTATTTTAAAATGCAAAAAATTATCCACTCCTACTTTTTCAATATAATTAAGGTAAGTACACTTTTTAATTGCAAGAATTTAGAATGCAAGATTACAACAGCTTATTTTATAATCAAGAGATCGATATAAATTTTATTGCAAGTTATCATACAAAATATCAGTTTATTGCTTTGATGTTAGGCATCAACACCGCTTAGGGACTAAGCCATTGACTCGCATTAAGGCGACGTCAATTAAAAAAATTCCATTAAAATTTTTAATCTTATTGTCAATTCTCGTTCCTAAAATTCGGTTAAGTTAACTTTTAGTTGTCATATTTTTGCTATTGCAATTGTAATCTTTTGTGGTCGTGTTAAAGTTTTATTTAGAGTGGGACAATTTGACAACTAAAAGTTAACTTAACCGAATTTTTGGGTACGAGAATTGACATGCAGATGAACGTCTAATAATTATTTGATTATCTTTAGTCTTATAGAGATATCTATCAATAATAGGTATAATACAATATTTTAAATATAAACATTAGGTGTAATCGAGAGATTAACATCGCATGCCTTTTTCCTTTATTTTGCCATTTCGGCACAAGTTACACTAGCCTTGGTTTTAAGCTAACTAGTCTCATGCTAGTTGCATTAATCTTCGGTTTACAAGTAACATTTATTATCATACAACGCGATACTTTAAAAATTACCTATAAATAAAATATAATATTCCTCACACATTCACACAACATAATCTAGTCCCAAACTAAGCAGAGCTTGTTCTACAGTTTCCCAATGTTCCCAAACACAACGAATAAACATACGTATATCTTTTTATATATTTTCAAGTCTCTAAAAAAAAGAAATTTATAGACGAAAATAGACGCTCTTTGCTATAAAAGTAATAATCAATTTATTTTCTCATGTTATCTATACGCTGCTACGCCGCCATCTTTTTTCCTAAGTACTAGTTTTAAAGGTAAACCTCCTTTGATAGATTGTACAATATTACTCTCAGGATTAACTTTAGGAACTCGTAAAGTAGAAGAATTTGGTTCGACAGAGAATTTATGTAGTACCGCTGCTAAACCTGCCAGTGACTGCATTTCTCCTAGACGAGCACCTGAAAATATTATAAAATATGAATAAAAATGTGTGGTGACCACCCCATCTCATCCCATGGGTGTCGTAAAAACCGACTAAGGGACTATACGTCTATATTACCTCTACGAAATAAAAAGAAGGAAAACTTGAAATTAAACCCTATACCAATCCGTCTGGCATTAGTAGGCCAATAGTACCTCTCCGTCACGGGAGGAGGCCCGTCTCTGCAGTGGGACATTAATGGGCTGTTATAATGAATAAATAATGTTAGAGTAGAAAGAGGTCATGTAGATAATGTGCAAGGTTCAGTCGACATTATTCAATGACATTCCCGCACTATGTAACATAAGCCGCGGTTTAATAGCTCAGTATTGTGTGCATTTGCATATTGCATGTAATTAATGTAATGAAAATAAGTGGGACGCTTTGCGAACGCCAGTTATTTAATAAGTTATAATTGAAATGACACGGAATGTTGAATATTTTAGCCTACGTGAAGTACATTATTAGATTTGTTTTACCTAACTTTAAGTCACAAGACAGTACGTCTTTAAAAATATAATTATCTAAAAATAGCAACACGTGTTTGTCATTTTGAAAATATTTGTTATTATGATTGTGTAAGGCTGCCAAGGTTAACAGCGAAATTACAACACAAGTAATATGTTAGCGAGTAGGTAGAGTGTTTAATAATAATAATTAAGTCTAATAAAGTAGAAATAATATTTTATAGTTAATTACATAATTGATTATAGGTATTTTAAAGCAGATAAAAAAGGAGAGAAATTATCTTTTTATGCAGGTCTTTCATCAGCCGTAAGTCTTGATTATATGTATTTTAATATTTACGATTTTAGTGTCTTTAAACACTTTAAGAAAGAAAGAGTTACAGGGAGTTTAAAAAAAGAAACAGTTACAGGGAGTTTACCAGGGATATGTTTATGCACACAAATGTTGTTTATTGAACACTTTTGAAGCCTCTAAATGAATGTTACATATTTATAATTTATTTATTTATTTAAATTAAATTTCACGGCATGACAGAGCCGAGGTACCAATGCGCCGTGAAACAACATAGTTTAATAATGATTCACTTACCTATACACATCCTAGGTCCTTCCCCGAATGGCAAATAGGTATACTTGTTTCTTTCCTCAGCTTTCTCAGAAAATCTTTCAGGCCTAAATTCAAATGGATCATCAAAATATTTTTCATCAGTCTGTATCGCTTGAATTGGAATAATGATCTTTACACCAGGATCTAGAGTTATACCTAGTTCTGGAATAGTGTATTTTTTAGCACATACTCTGTGTAAATTCCCTAGTGATGGGAACTTCCTCATAGCCTCTTTAAATGCTAAGCTTAAAGTTGACATCTCGGCTATAGAATCGAAACAAAGCTTGTTATCGTATTTAGCTAGGACTTGATCTATATTCTCCTGAATCTTTACCTGTTCTTCTGGATGGAAGGCTAGTTCATGTAATAAATAACTGGTTGCTGATGATGATGTTTCAAAACCTGCTGCGAAAAATATGAACACTTGTGCTACCATACACATGAAATCCATCTCCATTTCTACTTGTAATGGAGTTCCATCTGAAGTTCTTTTCTCGATTGATTCACCTGTTATTTTACCTTTTTCTGATAATTCTATTAAAAGATCAATGAAATCGTGACGTCCAGACGTCTTGTGGTTTCTCTGTGTTAATACTTGTCCTACTATTTCTTCAGCGACGTGTTGTATTGAGAGATCACGGAAAATAGCTTGGAAATAGGTTCCAAAGTCAGGTAACAAGTTGTAGAGGATTGTTAAAACCTTGTTGTTCCAAGATCTATTTACATTAAATATTTGTTTCCCAAATTGTCTAAATAGAGCATTTTCGTTGTTGATGCTGTCTGCCTGCAATCCAAAACCGCAAGCTCCGATGAACTCCGTGGTAAAGCGCGCCATTATGTCACGTATGTCACAGTCACCTCCGTCATTCACGATGTTCTCACCAACTACTTGCAGTTTCTCAGCGCACTCAACTACCAATGGGAACATTTTCTTTAACTTGGCAGTAGTAAACGCTGATGTTAAACGTTGCCTTAGTAGTTTCCAATCATCTCCATCTCCCAAGAATAAATTCCTCATTATTGGCTCTCTTACTGGATCTCTTCCAAGCCCTCGTGGATGGAAATATGCGAAGTCTACATTCAATATTCTTTTTGCAATGTCAAGATCTCTTATTACCAGTTCTGGTTTCGTTCCTCGGTAAAATCCAACCACCTTCTCATTTGGATATTTGACGTACAACTCTGTTGCCAATTCTATAATACTCATTTGTCCTGTCACATTTCGGTACACGTTACCAAATAACGGAACAGGTTTGTCATGTTTCACATTTCGTTTCTGCCAATAATCAAACTTGTGCGTAAGATAAAGATATACTACAAGTAGCACTAGCGCTAACAAGAACAGAAACATGTTGCTTTGATACGCCTCAAAGCGTTACTGACTATTCAATCAACACTGAATCTATTATAAATGTGTATAGAAAGATAGGAGGCGGTGAAGATATTATATTGTGCCGTTCTAGTTTGTAAACATGGACTTTGATCTAAGATTACGTTACTCTCCTCGCTATAGATGTGTGAGTAAAAACTTGTTAATAGTTGGGGTGGACTTTGTACTGAGATTAAATATTGGTCATCGAATATTTTAAACCTTTGAAATGTGATTGTCATAGGTATAACAATCTTGATCTTTGAATGTTGTGAATTTTTAACAAGTAACAATGATCAGCAAAATCATATGATACTGCTGGATTAGCATTTTCTGGTCATCTGGTCTAAGATTAGCATTTTTTTGCAATTATGCGACCTTGTACCTCCCGCAAACATCGGCATCCCGCTGCCCTTACAAGGTCGTCTTTTAACACTCGAGAGATCTAACAGATTCCATAAGTCCCTTTGCTTATGATACGAGTACAGGTTTTTACTTATCTTTTTATAAATCAGAGTAATTATAGAATATTTATTGTTTTATTTTTAAGGTCAACCGGTTTTGCTAGCTGTGTGTACAGACTACTGCCACTACAATTGGTCACTTGGTATTTCAAATGAATCTCCTCATTTCTGAATCTATCATACAAAATAGTTTTCGTTGTTGTCTGTATGACTGTCTTTCTATGAAGGTATTGTGACCGTTCTTTTTGTTTTTTTTGTACAATTCATGGCAAATTTATTTTAGTTTGATTTTTTTTTTGTTGTTTTTTTTATTCTATAGGCACAGTTAATGAAAATAAAATGTAAATCTTTCTGATTGTCGGGAAGGATATTGGTCCAACTCATGCATTTGCTCCTAATCAAATTATTTGACTTACACGCGTCACTGTTGTGGGGAATAGTGTGGGATTTACCCTGGTTTTTAAACCTATGGAATTCCTAATCGGGCTTCGTCTCTCTGAGGGCTGTCTGGATCATAGTTATGTCGAACTCCAAGCGACTAAAACCATCCAGTATTGTTCCAAGTTGTTATGTGCCGTGGGCTACAGGTAATCCCTACGAAGGATAATCCTAGCGAGGGTGGGGTAAGCCGTATTAAAATGCCTATGTACAACAATAAATAAATATTCACGGACATCTCTACACAGCGCCATCTGTTCCCAAAGTAAGTTAGGCTTAACCTGCTTGTGTTATGGGTAACAGAACAACGGATATTAGTACTGAAATACTATTTATTTGTAAATACATACATATTATACGTAGAAGCACTCAGACCAATGCAAATAATCATGTTCATGCGCTAAATATTTGCATTGAGTGGGAATCGAACCCGAGACCTCTGCGTAGCAGTCATGTTGTATAACCATACCTATGTACAATAATAGAAGTTATTAAAGATAACAAAAATCCGTTATTAAAAGATCAATTACGAACGTGAACCAAAGGTTATATTTGGCTGACACTCTATAGATAACAATATAAAAACAATTGAATGTTGTGTTGTACTCCGGTATGCTTAGTTTCATACATCACGCGGTATCTTGATCTGTATAATGAGTACCTAGTTGAAGAAGCTTGTGAAGTGGAGCCTGACATTTCTTTTTACTTCAATAGGTTATTATTATATACTGTTTGTTCTTTATGTGGAATGTAGTGTTACTAACTACTGTTGATCACCAAAAAGAGTAATAGGAACCCAGCAGAGTTTTTGTGGGTGTCTTCTCTGACATGGTCGTGTTCCGAACCCTCAGTAAACTTAGCCATTAAGTTAGACGTGCATAATACACTGGGCCGCAATGAAAACGGGTCGCTTACAAAAACCTTAATAACTTCCAAAATATTAGAGCTAGGTTTATGAAATAAAGACTAAATGGTAGACAATTTAATCACCAATAATGCTGCAAGTAAAATCTTTCAAGTTATTTTTGATTATTGTATTAAATCAATAAATTTAAAATAAAGGCAAAATTTTTAAATTTTAACAACAGTTTCGAAACCATTTTTTCTACTCTTTTTTCAATTATATCATGAAAAAGACGCATTTTATATACAGAAATTTGATATTCTGATCAAATTAGCATAAAAACATGCCTCTGATCCCTGAAGAGTCTACAAGGATTCCAGAAATGCTAGAAAAATGTTATACAGCGAGAATCGTTCGAAAAGTACTCCAGCCTTTAGAAGACACTGTATCCAATGCTAGCAGACCAAGATCATAACCAACAGCTTGTACAAAAACATAAGAGGATCGTTATATGGTGTCGAGAATGTTGAGAAATCGATTTCAAACGGCTGTTGTAGTCAAAAATCACTTGCTACGTGCTCGAGAAAGCAATCCAAGCCCTTGTATAGTGAGGCAGTGTCTAGATGAAGCAAAATTACAGTCCTAGACCTGCAAATATTCGTAAACTTGAAAGACAACATCAAAATTCAAGATAGAGTGATGATAAAAAACCCGTGAATAGCACTAATGGCTGATTAGTTAAGGAAAATGTTTCCGATGAGTCGAGGTTTACGTTATACAAGCACGATGGAAGGCTAAG
This sequence comes from Schrankia costaestrigalis, assembly GCA_905475405.1. Classification (NCBI taxonomy): domain Eukaryota; kingdom Metazoa; phylum Arthropoda; class Insecta; order Lepidoptera; family Erebidae; genus Schrankia; species Schrankia costaestrigalis. The sequence goes on along the minus strand of FR997829.1, from coordinate 17,867,978 downwards.
AGTCTGGAAAAGTACAGGAAACCTGTATAACCAAGCTTACATTGAAGAGAAAGTACCTTATGTCGGAGGCACTGTAAACGTGTGGGCTGGAATTTCTTCTGAAAGCCGCACCGGGCAGTGATGTAAAATGGTACTTTAACTGCAGAAAGGAACTTGAATGAAATCATTAATGAATATGATGGCTCATTTTTGGTAAACATCGGCGAAAAAGGCACCTGTATGGAACTCAACGCTCGTCTTCATACAGATTTAATAGTGTTAAAGTTCCGTAAAGATGTCTCTATCACACGTATGAAGTAGCCAGCACGCAACCCAGACTTGAAACCGATTCAGCATGCTTGGGACGCATTAGATCGATGAGTAGGACATCAATATTTCACTCTTATCACCCTTTGTGAACTCAAAGAAGCAGTGATAGAGAAATGGGTGTATTTTCCTCAGAATTCAATTAAAAACCAAATGGAAAGCATCCAAAACCAGATGACAGCTGTATTAACAGCTTCTGATAATAAAACAGCGTATTAAATGAGTGAAAATTGCATTTTTGATAGCTTTTACCTGTTTTCGACATCTAATGAAAGTGACAATTTTTATTTAACTTACTTTTGTCCAAAATACACTTAACAATCTGTAATTTTTATCACGTCCATTTAAGGACTGTTAAATTATCTTTATTTTAGTGTTTATTTCATAAAGCTAGCTCCAATATTTTGGAAGTTATTAGTAAGTGACCCGTTTTCATTGCGGCCCAGTGTATATGTGATCACTATTAAAACGCAGACTTTCATAAGTGTCACTAACGTGTCTTAAATATGAATAAAAGATTTTTTCATTTTCATTTTCACTAATATAAATTCAATATGTAATTGAATCATCTCATCCCATAGGTGTCGTAAAACCGACTAAAGGAATATCCGTGAATATTATGTTTACAAAATAAAAACAAGGAAAACATGAAATTAAACCCTATACTAATCCGTCTGGTCAGCGAGGTATTAGTATCCCTCCGCCACGGGAAAAGGCCCGTCCTTGCAGTAGGACATTACTGGGCTGTTACGATAATAAATAGACTCATTATACTCGTATCAAATATACAAAATGTAACCTTATGAAATAAAGGCAGTATTTACTCATAACTCTTTAGTATCATTTCACTCCTATATCAACCTCAGATAGCAACTTGGGTGCGTTAAGATCAGGTATTCTGAGTTTATTTGCAGTAAAAAGTCACACTTAACACGATAATCAAAACAGTCACACCTCATGATCAAAATTAAACAAAAACCTAAATTCAAAAAGAATTAAGGAAAATAAAAAACTTCAAATATTATTTTTTTAATGAGGATTTAATTTCAGTAGTATGTACTTGTAGGACGTAGGATAAATTTATTAATTACAACAGGAAGTCAGGAAACCTATCTATATTCTATCTATTTAACGTTTCTCTAAAATTGTACAGGAGTGTGTGTATAATGAATGAACTGTGCCAAACCGACAACATTGACTTTGATGTATTATCCAATCAAAATCCATGTCGCCAGTGAACGGTAAATACGTCGAACAGATTAACAGGTTATATAACAGGAATAGTTTCATCTTGAATTTCAAACAAAAAGCGCCATCTACTGATTTTTGTAATAAACTTAGCCTCGTATATAAATATACGAGGCTAGGTTTGCGTAAATTTACGCATACCAATCAACCTTTCCAGAAGAGAAAAAAATCTACTTTGAAAACCAAGTAATTTTTTTACTAATTCGAACTAAAAATATTTATCTCTATGTTGGAAATAAATGCAGTTTGTATTTATTAGGAAACATTAGAATACTTATCGGACTTTTTTCATAAAAATATATTTTATGCATGTATATTTTTACCATGGTGTAGGCAGAGACAGCTGAGCGCTAATTGCTACGATTCTTCCTCACCCTTAGCGTAATGTGTGTGGCGAACATCATATTGTGTTATTCGAATGTAAGCTAAGTATATTATTGTAAAGTTTCATTAAAATACATTCAGTGGTTTTTACAGGAATACATACAAGCATTGTCTTACTTACAAACTTTCGCGTTTATTATATTAGTTGGATTTTATCAAAAAATATAAGCGAGAGCTCACACATCGTCGAATGTCATGTCAAAGTCCGTTATGAATTTCCATATAGATTAAAACTAAAGTCAGAAAATAGCTGAATGTGTTGTTTATTTATTGTACCCATTGTACTAATTTTCCTAAATTATTAGTCTAGATAGCAGTGTAATTTAATACATTATTAATTGAACAATCAGCCAACGCCGCGCCATCTAGACAAATATAGGCTTAACTAAGCAGAGCTCGTAGTATCGCTAGGTTTGCTCACTTGTTCGTTTTACATAACGACGCGATTCGCAAACTTGGTTTCGCCTACTAGCGCCATTTACCAATGTTAGCAATTTGTCAACTTAGTGTACTATTGCGTTTAATAAAAAATTACGTAGATTTAACTACAAAAGTTAAAATAGGATTACTACTTATTGCGAAATGTAAACAAAGAAGATGTTCCAGGGAGCCAACCACAAGCTCTTGTAGCAATATTATTGTAATCTTACTTAGCCTTTTCGTACCACGAAGTGCTTAAAACAAGCTTATAATAATATTAAAACAATATTGTTTCTGTAGCGGGTTTAGTGTGACGTCAACTCTAATAAAAACAATATTCTTTTTATATTATTATAAGCTTGTTTTAAGCACTTCGTGGTACGAAAAGGCTAAGTAAGATTACAATAATATTGCTATAAGAGCTTGTGGTTGGCTCCCAGCTCTATTCAATTCTACCCCGAAGAATGAAACAGGCACAGAATCGCGGGAGGTGGATAATTTTGAAGGAGGCCAATGTTCAGTAGTGGACGACCATTGACTGATGGAAGGAAAAGTTCAAATTACTTAGAAATATGTCTGTGTCTCGCCTGTCAGCTACTTTTAACAAACTTTTCTACCCCACCGGTTATCAGTTCTTCGTGCTATGTGCCTTCCCCTCCGCCATTTTAATTTGTTCGGTCTTTAACCTGGCTTAACAGCTGTGTAACAACGGGACCAAATTTTTACGTACCCTCTAAAGCACGGAGATCATCCATCCCATCTATGGATTGACCTCGCTGACGTTGCTTAACTAGCCTTAACTCTAACTTATTTCAACTGGCTGTAAGTGCCAATTGCCAATTGAAAACAAAAAGAGTGAGGTACACAAAACTTTATTTAAAATATTTTTTCTTATTAGATTACATTACGTCTGTGTTTCTAAGTTTCAGTTTGAGAGGCAACCCTCCCTTCACAGATTGAACTAAATTACTTTGAGCGTTGATTTCTGGAACTCGTCTTGTGGATGGACTTGGTTCTACTGTAAATTTATGAAGGACCGCTACTAGACCTGCCAATGACTGCATTTCACCAAGACGTGCACCTATAATATTAATAAAAAATATTAATCACAACCTATGTAATTATAACAGTCCATTAATGTCCCACTGCAGGGACGGGCTTCCTTCCGGGACGGAGGGATACTTGGCCTACTCATACCACGCTGGCCAGACGGATTGGTATAAGTAGGGTTTAATTTCAAGTTTTTTCATCTTTTTATTTCGTAAAGATAATATTCACGAATAGTCCCTTAGTTGGTTTTTACGACACCCATGGGATGCGATGGGGTGGTGACATATTGTATTCTTACTCCGTCACCACGCGGATCTTATGCTGTAAGACTTTAGATTTATTATCAGGCTATATTTCCGTTTTATCACTGAAGAAGACGAACTAAGAAATATTAGTGTTCGAAGCAACTGTGAAATTGGTGACATGCTTTAGAAGAGGCATAGAACATTCTTATCATTTATTCATGCTTTAGAACATTCGAATCCATGTATGAAGATAATGTACTGACGTATATGTACAGTTACTGTAGACGAGGCAAAGCGGGTACGTAAGGGGCCAAATAATCTCTTCTAACACCCTTTAAAGTATAAACAGTGAGTTTATGTGCGTATTTACACTGTTTATGATCGATTAGTTTTATGATATCAAAGGTTAATTTAGTATTTTGTGATTATATTTATAATCCAATTCTACTAAACGTATGATAATCCAATTGTAACTTTTGTTTTTATTGCGCATGATAATATCAGCTACAATCACCCTTAGTTGGCATTAGCATAATGGACGTTAAACCTTATTCCAGCTTGTTTTGCCAGCATGAGAGTAGAGTTCGTCCCTGTAGTGGACAAACCGACCGACCCGGTAGAATTAGTGCTACGGCCTTCGACGCCCTACGTCTCAGTTATTCCATAAGAGGGAAGAATACTACGTACAAAAAAAGAGAAAACGTATTTCCATTTCTAAATATTCTACAATTTCTAGGATTTTGTAGTATGTTCATGAGACACTAAAAGACAGGCTTTAAAGTCTTTTCTTTTTTCAATTTTTGTCTATTTATTTGATTAATTGTATGAAGTAATTTGTTTTATAAATGTGTTTTTTGTTTTTGGCTTTTGTGTGTGTGAGCTGGTCTGTGTTAAGTTAAATTGTTTTCTTTCTTTCTTGTCGTTTCTTTCAAATTTTGTAATAGATTTAAACTAATTGGCACTTTAAAATCTTATTTTTTTTTAAATAAAACTTCGTTGACTTCCATCGTTTGTTGTATAAAAATTAAAAAGGTATTAATAAAAAGCGATACCTATATACCTACAGAATAATATTTTAATCTGATTGACACAAAAATCAAAGTAGTTTGTTAAGATTTAGTTAGTGAAAACCGTTTTCGCCCGAAATGGAAATTTTATCAAAAAATTACCTAGTATCATTTTCACTTCTCTCTAACGCACGATGTCCTTGGGCTGGTGAGCGACAGGGATAGAATGTTTTTACCTAAATATCTATTTTGTTACAATCGTATCGCTATACTTCCTTCTTAAGATGGCAGTGAATAATTGTTACACATGTCCATATATATATGCATTATTGTCAGCATTTGTTTCACAGTGCATTGTATTCACAGCTTACAGTAAGTTACAGTGTTGAATCCCATCAAATCAACCAATTATTTACGGGACGTCCCTTTCATAACTGTCCCGTTCATGACCTGTATTTTTTGGTAAGTTTACTGTTGACAGATAACATTATCGGCTTTTCATATACCTATTGAAGGAAACTTCCATTTCGATAAAGAAAATCAAGAAAACCCAGACATAAAATAGCTATCGGCTGAATCTAGATTATTTCGATTACCGTATTAGTATTATTTGTTATCAGGTAGGTACCTATTGTTCATTTTGCGACGGAGTAATAATACTAATGTGATATCACCACTCTACCTATTTTTAGATTAGGGAAATTTTTCAGATATAAACTGCCTCGGTAGCACAGCGGTCGTGTACGGCTCCAATGCAAGATAATTAATGTTTTGAGTATGAGTGCCAAGTTCATGCCTGTAAAAGTCCCCGCGATACAGAGACTTAATCCCTAGAGCGGATATTGTCTTTTTAAAAAATAGAAAATAAACTCCTTCTTAAAAAAAATAGCTACATCATTGTTTGTGAATTCAAACCATATTCAATCTAACGTATATGCTACTGAATGTACGGCAGTCGACTGCCCCGACCATACCCCGACCGAAGAAGTTAAACGAAAACAAATTAAGGATCAATAAGCCGGATGAAAGTCTCGGGGAGAATAGGTTAGTTTCTGTGTGTAAAGCCGAACGTCCACCGCCAGTTGGTTTAGCTCAGCTCGCATAGTTGAGTTTTTCATACATGTAGCATAGTTTGCGGTGGACGCGAATGGGCATTATGCGAGCTAAGCTAAACCAACTTAGTTTAGCTGGCGGTGGACGTTCGGCTTACCGTTGTATTAATTGTTTGCTTGTTAAACGACTCCGTTAAGAGGTAGAGTTTATCAATTTGGTTGTAAATTTTTAGATATCTATCTTGACTTTACTTTAAATCTAGGTAGGTATCTAGAAGATGATTGAGAAAAGTTTATATCGTGAATAATACATACCAATACACATCCTAGGACCTTCGCCAAATGGCAAATAAGTATACTTATTTCTTTCTTCAGCCGAGTTAGAAAACCTCTCTGGTCTAAATTCCAAAGGATCAGCAAAATATTTTTCATCGGTCTGAATTGCCTGAATAGGTATTGTGACTTTCACTCCAGGATCTAGAGTAATACCTAGTTCTGGTATACTGTATGCCTTTGCACACACTCTATTCAAATTTCCCAAGGACGGTAGTTTTCTCATGGCTTCTTTAAACGCCTTACTTAATGCTGACATTTCTGCTATCGAATCAAAGCATAATTTATTGTCATACTTAGCTAAAACATGATCAATGTCTTCCTGAACCTTTCTTTGTTCTTCCGGATTGAAAGCAAGTTCATGTAATAAGTAACTTGTAGCAGAGGATGAAGTTTCAAATCCCGCGACAAAAAATATAAATACTTGGGCTGCCATACACTTGAAGTCCATCTCCATTTCTACTTGACTTGGAGTTCCATCAAGATTTTTCTTGTCCATCGAATCGCCTGTTATTTTACCTTTTTCTGATAGTTCTAATAAGAGATCTATAAAGTCGTGACGACCTAAAGGTTTGTAGTTTCTTTGACGAAGAACTTGCTCCAATATTTCTTCAGTAATATTTTGTACGGAACGATCAAGAAAAAGAGTTTGCAGTAATGGCTCAAAATCTGGTATCAATACGTGAAGTAATACTAATGCTATGTTGTTCCATGACCTATTTCTGTTGAATATAAGTTTGCCATATTCTCGAAAGCGAGCATTTTCATTAGTAATACTGTCTGCTTGTACTCCAAAACCACATGCACCTATAAAGTCTGTGGTGAAGCGAGCCATCAGGTCACGTACGTCACACTCACCACCTTTATTCACGATATTTACTCCGACACTCTGCAGTTTTTCAGCACACTCAACTACTAATGGAAACATTTTTTTCAATTTCGCTGTAGTAAAAGCTGCAGTTAGACGTTGTCTGAGCAGTTTCCAGTGATCTCCGTCAACTTGGAACAGATTCATACATAACGGTTCTCTTTTAGGATCTCTACCGAGACCTCTTGGATGGAAATAGGCAAAGTCTGTGTTTAATACTCTTTTGACAATATCAAGGTCTCGAATGATTAGTTCTGGTACAGTACCTCGGTAAAATCCAACTACCTTTTCATTTGGGTATTTGTAGTATAGCTCCGTTGATATTTCAGCCATGCTCTTCTTACCAGTTACATTTCGATACATGTTTCCGAAAAAGGGTAACGGCTTGTCATATTTCACATTTCGTTTTTCCCAATAATCGTGATTCTTTGTCAGGTAGACGTATATTAGTAATAATATAAACACAAGCAGTAACACTAACATGATGCACGTACGTCTCGCGATTACAGTGACGTAAACTGGCGGGGAATGTTCTGCATTTATAGCCGTTAAAGATAAGTTACTTGTAAAGAGATAGTTTTGACGCTCTAGATTGGATAATACTTTTTCTGATATCTCTCGCTGTTTTGTTTGTACGCATAGCAACATAACAATAAAGGAATTATGTATACGGATGTCTAGGAAGATATCTCAATGTGTGATTGTATTGCTAAGAAATATGTCTGATATTATCCATAGATAAGTTACGATATCCAATCATCATTTGATATCAGCCAAAAGTCTGAAGATATGGACGTCCTCTAATTGTTTTCAAACGTGCATTCATGTGCATCCAATAATCAACAGAAATTATTAGAACATATAACATTTAATTTATCCATGTTGTGACGGAGTAAGAATACAATATGTCACCTCCCCATCTCATCGCACGGGTGTCGTAGAAACCGACTAAGGGACTATCTGTGGATACCTACTCTATACCTTTACATAGAAAGAAGGAAAACTTGAAATTAAACCCTATACCAATCCGTCTGGCCAGCGTGGTATTAGTAGGCAAAGTATCCCTCCGTCACGGGAGGAGGCCCGTCCCTGCAATGGGACATTAATGGGCTGCTATGATAACATTTAATTCAGATCAGTACTTTAATATGTTACGTAATCTTTGTCAAACCATAAAGATGGCCAAATTTTATTTGGAATAATGTTACTAGGAATATTGTAATTGAAAATCATATTTTGCAAAATATTATTATGACTAATGGGTTTTTTTTTTAAGAATAGAGCCATCTGGGTTAGTTTAGGTTAGAACTCTCTCAAAGTTTTAATAAGGAGTCAAAACATAAAAAACAAAATGTATTTATTGATGACTGCCTTGCAGCACGGAAGAGCTCAGATTAAATCTATCAAAAAATTATCTACGCAATAATTGATTCTTAAGATAACATATCGAATAAATGCCCAAAAATAAAAATTTTGGGCATTTATTCGATATGTTATCTTAACTATTATTGTTTCCTTAATTTTAGTTTGAGTGGCAATCCTCCTTTCACAGACTGAACTAATTTATTATCTCTCTTAATGTCTGGTACACGTCGTGATGAAGGACCTGGCTCTACAGAAAACTTATGGAGAACTGCTGCTAAACCTGCCAAAGACTGCATTTCTCCTAGTCGGGAACCTGAAACATATATTTTTATAATAGGTAGAGTTTTTTTAGATTTATTAACCAGCTCAAGAATGCCTTAAAACAAAGACAATCTTTTTGTATGTCTATTTGTTTTAGTAACATTGATCTTTCTATACACTAATACAAATTTAAATATAACTAAACTGTTAGATACGAGTATGTAATGTGTTGGAATACAAATAATAGTAAAAAAATATCAAAACAAAGTCTGCAAAAAATGCTGTAACTATTTTAGAGACATTGTATATATCATTATTATCATCATCAAAGCAAAAGACCTTTAATGTAGGGCATAGAATTCATACAACTGCTTTCATCGCGCGAGAACTAGTACCTCCATTATCTATCGGCCTCAACCTTCATATTTATTTACCTAGACTTAGAGAACAAATTCATGAATAATTGAATTATTAAAATATTTAAACAACATAACCTAATTTATCTGTTGCCCTTACCAATACACATTCTCGGTCCTTCGCCAAACGGTAAAAATGTATACTTGTTTCTATCCGCAAATTCATCAGAAAATCGTTCAGGTTGGAATTCAAATGGATCAGTGAAGTATTTTTCATCAGTCTGTATTGCTTGAACAGGGATTACAATTTTAACTCCAGGATCAAGTGTTATACCCAGCTCAGGGAAGGTATACTCTTTGACGCATACTCTGTTTAATACACCAACTGATGGAAATATTCTCATTGCTTCCTTTAGCCCTTGACTCAAAGCTGTCATCTCAGATATAGAATTGAAGCACAGCTTATTATCATATTTAGCTAGAACTTGATCTATATTTTCTTGTATCTTTTTCTGTTCTTCAGGATAGTAAGCAAGCTTGTGTAATAAATAACTAGTAGCTGAGGACGAAGTTTCAAATCCTGCTGCAAAGAACACAAATACTTGAGCTGCCATACACTTCAGATCCATTTCCATTTCTACCAGCTGTGGCGTTCCGTCTTCAGTTCTTTTATCAATTGATTCACCAGATATTTTACCCTTCTCTGACAATTCTATTAAAAGATCAATGAAGTCATTGCGTCCTGATGGTTTGTAGTTTCTCTGTTTTAGTGCTTGTTCTAATATTTGCATCGTGATATTTAGAACAGCGCCGTCGGTTAATAGTCTTTGATACAGACTATCAAAATCTGGTAACAAATTATGAAGTATTAACATGGCTGAACTGTTCCAAGATCTGCTATTATCGAATATAAGTTTACCAAATTCTCTAAAGAGAGATTTTTTGTTGTTTATACTGTTAGCATCCAATCCGAAACCGCAGGCGCCGATGAAATCAGTTGTGAAGCGCGCCATTAAGTCTTTTACGTCACACTCTCCGCCATTTTTTACGATATTTTCGCCAACTGTCTCTAGTTTTTCAGCGCACTCTATGATCAACGGAAACATTTTCTTCAGTTTGGCTGTTGTGAAGGCTACTGTAAGTCGATGTCGTATTAATTTCCAGTTATCACCTTCAGCTTGAAATAAATTCATAAATAAAGGTTCTCTCTTAGGATCTCTACCAAGGCCTCGCTGATAAAAATATGCAAAATCTGTGTTCAGTATTTTTTTAATAATATCAAGGTCTCTTATAATAAGTTCAGGTACAGTTCCACGGTAGAATCCAACAACTTTTTCATTAGGATATTTGTTGTACAATTCTGTTGTGATTTCTACTAAACTCTTGTTACCTATTACCGTTTGATACATATTTCCGAATAGAGGTACTGGTTGTTCATGTTTAACATTTCTTATCTTCCAATAGCTGTGATTTTTAGTGAGATAGATGTATATTAAAAATATTGTGAACAACACTAGGAGCGCAAACATGTTGTATGGAGGCAACTCTTGACGCAACTGAGTTACAAAATACCAGATAAGTGTTATCAAGACAATAATTAAAATGTTGCACATAACTATGGAATATTTTTTATCTCTTTTGTTTGATTAATTTAATTTTCTTTAATGTATAAAATTTTCATTAATCTATCATAATAAGGTATGATAAATTTAATTTAGTGACATCAAACAATTTTATAATGTTCTTATTAATTACCGGGCCGGACTCGTGGTCACACCAGGTTGTCACACCAGGCAGTGTGACTATCAGGAATACTTGCATCTACCTCCATATTTTGAAACTGTCGTTAAATCAATGCCAACCATATTAAATACAAAAGATTATCCTTAATAGATTTATGCGTTTAGCGGGATTGCAACTAAGAGAAATTCTTTGATGTTTTTTGTCAATTTGAAAAAAAAGTTTTTGCTTATCGTTAAAGAGTAATTAAAACGTTGCACATCTTTTACCATGCCATCTTATTCCATGGGTGTCATAAAATCCGATTAAGGGACTATCCGTGAATATTATCTTTACATAATAAAAAGAAGAAAAACTTGAAATTAAACCCTATACCAATCCAGTCAAAGTCGTATACCAATCCTTCCGTGACGGAGGGATACTTCGCCTACTAATACCACGCTGGCGTCTGGCCAGTAGAAGTGTAGTAGAGTGGAAGGACATCAATGGGCTGTTATGATGATGATGACATCTATTGCATTTAATTTTAATCGCGTTTGCGTTGTCAATTAATTTTCTTGCATTGAATATGTATCATTGTCATTGTTAAGTTTTGTTGAAGCACTAAGTAGTCCCTTAGCCGTAGTTGGCCAACATGTCTGCTTACTCTGTCAGCACACGAAATAGCTACAATCATAGTTTAAACTACCTACTTAATTAACGATTGCATTGTTTAATTAACAGTAAATGTTATATTAATTAAGATAACAGGTATCTAACAAGTGCAAGGCAAAATATAATATTTGTTTGTTATATTTTATATCATTTAGCTAAAATAAATAATGTTATCTATACGTACTTTAGATAAGATCTGTATTATGAAATACAATTTCCTTATTCACTCTCACAATACGGAAAATGAAGGAGTTATGAAAATGATTATACGTTTTGAGTGAAAGTAGTGAAGTGAATTTATTTTAACTAGTAATAATAAGCTAACTACGTGTCGTACCAGCATGTCAATTCTCGTTCCTTAAAATCGTTAAAAATTCGGTTAAGTTAACTTTAGTTGTCAAATTGTCTTACCTATTGTATGAAAATTTGACAACTAAATTTAAATTATTCCAATTTTTAACGATTTTAAGGAACTAGAATTGACATGCAGATGTCAAGTTCTATTCAGCTCTCAACAGTATAATATACTTACATATATATAACAGATACAGCTCTATCTAAAATGAAAATGAAATCAAAAAAAAAATATACATATAAATATTCCTCACACACGTCATCTAGTCAAAGCAAAGCTTGTATTATGGGTACTATACACCGGATAAACATACTTAAATACTTTTTTTTGTAAATACATACATAATATCATACATATACATATCATATATTTACATTGAGCGGGAATCGAACCAGAGGCCTCTGCGTAGCGGTCATGTTATATAAACACTTGTGGAGTGGGCACCGGAACTCGTCAGATGGTGTAGAAGTGGGGTAGTAAATGATACTATGATGACATGTTGAATGCTCTTTTAATTACATCTTACCACGATTTATATACTTAATATCTACGTGTCTTATAGCTATATTACTATCTTAATGTCTTATCTTAGTATCTTATGATAGTTATAGTACAACCGTAATCTATTCCTTGTTATCGGATGATGTATGTGACCAGCTCACACTACATCACCCTTCCAGAGAAAAAAAATAAAATTAAATCTAAGTTAATTTTATTGTTTTGATTATAACTATTATAATTAATTTTAACTATCATAATACAATTTGGTTCTATTTTTATGTACAGTTTCTATTTTATTTTTATACTTTATTTTTACATTTGGTGACTCATCTTTTATTACATAAAATGGTCCATTGTACACATTATCTAACTTACTTGCATTCTCATTTTTCAACAATATTAAATCACCTTCCTTATATGTTAAAGGGTTACTATTTTTATCATAAACAATTTTCCTGGCCAATTTACTAGTTATCAAGTTTTCTCTAGCATCCGCTTGAGCTTTCTGTAAACGAAACTTAAACTCTAAAGGATAATCATCGAAATTATATATAGGTTCAACACTCCCATTATTTAAATTACTTGGTAAGTTGCATAATTTTCCGAACACTAACTCATATGGAGTATATTTAGTTACAGTATTTACTGTTGTGTTGTATGAAAAACACCAATAAGGGATCCAAGAACTCCATGATGACGAGTTGTTATTTGTCTGAATTCTTAAATACGCACCCAAAGTTTTATGAGCATTTTCTAGCGAACCAATACTTTCATGATGATACGACGTTGCTAATATTTTATTTATGCCTAAAATTTTGAATAATTCTACCATGACTTTGGAAATAAACTCACTTCCCCTATCTGTAGCAATGTTTTGCGGTATCCCATATCTCAAAATGAAATTTTCCCCTAACGCTTTTGCTACCTCATTGGTTGATTTGTTTTTTAAAGGATAAGCTTCCACAAATTTTGTTAACTCACACTGTAATGTTAAAATATATATATTTCCATTCGTATCCTTATCGAATGGTCCTACTATATCCAAGTAAATTTTCTCAAAAGCTGTTGACGCAGTCGTCGTAATTGTCATTGGTTCCCTAATATTTTTCTGAAATTTTTGTTTCTGACACTTATCACATTTTTGGACGTATTCTACTACATCTTTTTCGATACCTGGCCAGTAAAAAGATTTCTTTATATTATTAATCATCCTTCGTATCCCTGCATGACCACTAGTTGGTAATATATGAAAATCGTTCATGACTACCTTCTTTTCTTCCCTGTCCTCTATCCTACGTACATCTTTCACTATACATACTTTAAAGTTCTTTTGTAATGAACTATTGTTTTCCTTTAAATACCGTGCCATTCCTTTTATCAAATACTCGTTATCATTATTTTTTAACATAATAATATGTTCCAAGTTTTGTTCAAAACAAAACTTTACTATGTCTTTCAGCAACTCGTCTAGGGAAGAAGCTGATAAAGATTCATAGTTAATATAAACACTTAAGTGTTCTGGCACGTACATCAATTTATTTCGTGACTTAGACATAATTATTTTACAATTTTTGTCACGTATCAATTTTCCCCATTTATTTGCATTTATTCTGCGTAATTCCACATCATTCCCTTGTTTCTTCAGTACTTCTACTATTCTGGGATGCCCTATCCTAGAATCTATTATATTATCCTTCCAAATATCCTGTTCTTTACCCAATTCCTGCAACCGCCTATTCTGCATTCTCGTCATTACTGATATACTATTATTTCCCATATCTTTTAAATCTTTAATGGAGATTTTTATTCTAGATAATGCGTCCGCTAGCACATTGTCCTTCCCTTTCACATATTCGACCTCAAAATCGTATTCCTCTAAATACAGACGAAACTTCATTAACCGACTTGATGGGTCCGTCATATTAAATAAATATATTAATGGCTTATGATCTGTTTTTACGATAAATTTCCTACCATATAGATATGTCCTAAAATGTTTAATTGACCAAACTATAGCCAATAATTCTTTTTCTATAATAGGATAATTTAACTCGCTTTTCCCTAAAATTCTACTCGCGTACGCGATGGGTTTGCCGTTTCCATTACTCAAGACACTTCCTATCGCAAAACCTGAACTGTCTGTTTGCAGTACAAACGTGTTTTTTTCGGAAAAATCGGGAAAATCTAAAATTGGTGGTGATATTAATGCCTCCTTAAGTATTAAAAATGCTTCCTCGAATTCTTCTGACCAATTAAATACAGCATTTTTCTTACACATTTTATTCATTGGTGCAACTATTTTAGCGAACTTAGGGATGAATTTTCTGTAATAATTCGCAAAAGCTATAAACCGTTTTATTTCATCACTATTAGCGGGACGTGGGTAATTTCTTACTACTTCAATTTTTCCCGGATCTGGAGAGATACCGTCATTTGATATAACGTGTCCTAAATAAAGTATTTGCTTCCTTAAAAACTCGCATTTAGATGGATTTAGTTTAAGATTAGTTTTTCTTAATCGTGTAAAAATTGACATTAAATTTCGGTTATGTATTTCTAAATTTTGCCCAAAGATAACCAAATCGTCCTGGTATATTAAACATTTATTATAATTTAATCCGGACATCGCCACAGTCATCATTCTACTAAATGAACTCGGACTAATTTTTAAACCCATTGGTAATCTGTTCATTTGATATTGTCCTTTGTCTGTCGTAAATGCTGTATACTGTTTACTTTTTTCGTCTAATTGACATTGATAATATGATTGCGACAAATCACAGTGACTAAAATACATAGCTCCTGATAATGAATCTAAAATTTCATTAATATTTGGTAAAGGAAACTTATCGTCTTGAATTTTTTCGTTTAATTGCCTATAATCTATTACAAGCCGCCATTTTTTATCCCCGTCCCGGTCTGCTTTTTTAGGGACAATTAACACAGGACTAGACCACTCACTAACCGTCTCTTCAATAATTCCATTTTTTAACATTTCTTGTACTTGCCTATCGACCTCTTTCTTTTGAGCAATTGGTATCCTGTACTGTTTTTTATATCCCGGTGATACATTGTCTTTTAATTTTATAGATTGCTCATATATATTAGTTACAGTCAACTTATCTCCCGGTAAATGAAATATATCTGGATATTTCGCACAGATCTGTTCAATCATTAATCGTTCCTCATTGTTTAAATAGTCTAATTTTAAAATTGAAAATATTTCCTTAATACGTTCAACACTCTTACTTGACTCCGGAAAATAACAATAGCTATAATTCCTTAAGGGTTGAATATCTATATTTTTTTAAATACATTCAATTTCCTCGTCTTTTGTATTCAATATCCTAATAGGTATCATTCCATTTTTCGGTTTAGCTATTACGCTGGCCAAAAAAACCCCTTCCTGTAACTCTTGTTTTGATACCACACAATCTTCGGTTATGCTAACTGGAAAATATTTAATTACCTCGCAACGCGGCGGAATACTTAATACATAATCATAATATCTAAGTGGCATCGAAATAACTTGCCCTCGGTATTCCTTAAGAGTTAGTTTATTTTCTGAGAAATCTATAACGCCTTTATATTTTTGTAAAAAATCTTGACCTATTATGCCGACCGATTTACATGGTAATTCATTAAATACATAAAACTTATGCATAAACGAACACTGTTCGAAATTTAAATTTAAGTACACGTAACCTATCGCTTGTATTTTACCACCTACACCGTTAACTACTACCTTATCCTTAATAATATTGTAACATCCCGGGTAACATTCTAAAATTTCATTTTTTATGGCTGATATTGACGCACCCGTATCAATTAGCCATTCCGAGTGTAGGCCATTAAGAAAAAAATAAACCCAGTTTATACTATTATACGTTAATATATGTTTATCTTTATTCACGAAAAAACTGACTCGGCTCTATTTGTTGTTCCAATGTGTCAAGTTCATTATCGCCTGACGTATGTTCTACTTCTAAACATGCTACAGCTCGCCGACCTTGCTGACTCGGTTGTTCACGATAACCGCTACGTCCGCGAATTCCATTACCATGCCATCTCTTTGTATTATTAAACACGTACCTATCAGCTGTGTTTTGTTTTGCGCGATAATTTTGTTGGAAATTATTATTATTTCCACTACCTCTATTATTCCTGTAGAATCCATTTGTCCTGAACTGTCGTTGAAAAGTTAATACCTGTTCTAAGGAATTACAACTTTCGTCTTCTGCTATCCTAATTGCATCTTTTAATGTTGTTATATTCTGTGCTGAAATGATAGTGCTTATACGTTGATTTCGAAGCCCGTCAGCGAATCTTTTTACTGCGTATTTTTCGTTTAATGGCCGTAACACTTTGTATGCTTCCTTATCGTTTCCTGCCTGCGCAATGGTTAAGTCTATCATATACTTTTCTATTTCTATCCCGAATTCTGTTATCGATTTATTACTTTGAGTAGCCCTAGAGAATTTATTTTGAATAGCTACGTCTGATTTTATTGTCAATAGATGTTTTTTCATGTCATTTACTAACTGTTCAACCGAATCGTACTCTCCTGATAACCGTATTTTAGCCCCTTGGTTTAACCGTGTTTTTAATACAAATTTTATTAATATTTTTTTTTCTTCCTCTTTAATCATTGAACTGTATAACTCAATAGAGTCTATAAGGTCTTGAGTGACATGTTCTTCTCCCGTTACTTTAGGCAATAGCCCCACGGCCGTCCTCAGAGAAAAACTCTCGGTACCCATTTCTGACGGTGTAATCTTATTTTCGAATTTTATAGTCTCTAAATAAAGTTTCTCTATTTTATTAATTAATTCTACAATTTCTGTTGAAAATTTGCAACTTCCCGAAATAATTGTTTTAAATTTATCGTATAAAGTTTGTATTTCGTTAATTTTTCCTTCAAAATTACTTCCTACCCTTCTACTGGGTCCTAGTTTAACAATATTTTCTCTTAAATTTTTTAATTGTACAAAAATTGTAGTTAATTCTACTTCCATAATTTAATAATAACCGATTATGATAAACTTATAGTCTTTAAACACATTCCGTACACAAACATAAAATAACACTGATTTTCACTCACGTTTCCTTCCTTCTTGTTATGCCTGCATCACTCGCTGGACATCCCTCTTATTTATTTCTCCTTGTATCCAGTTCATGTGGCACCTTCGGTAGAGATAACCCACTGCGCTCACAATAATAACCAAAAAACACGCTGCCATGAACCAAACGACTGTACTTATGGCTGACAGTTGTTGTTGTGTTGCTGTTGCGTTGTTGGATCCACCAGAAGCTGTCTGAGCTATGATTACTTCCTCCTTCGAAGTAGAACCACCCATTTTAAAATAAATTTAATATTTGTACCTCTATTTTAGTTTTCCGCGTATCCATAACCTGTTCCGAATCTCATTCTGCTTTTCTAGACTTCTTACGGCAGGGTCGCCATGTGGAGTGGGCACCGGAACTCGTCAGATGGTGTAGAAGTGGGGTAGTAAATGATACTATGATGACATGTTGAATGCTCTTTTAATTACATCTTACCACGATTTATATACTTAATATCTACGTGTCTTATAGCTATATTACTATCTTAATGTCTTATCTTAGTATCTTATGATAGTTATAGTACAACCGTAATCTATTCCTTGTTATCGGATAATGTATGTGACCAGCTCACACTACATATGGTTCATATAATTTTTCTATAAATACATAAAGGTACACCATATAAAACAACTCTCTTTAAGTACACAACTGTCTACTATCGGACTTAATGAGATACACGTAAATTATTACGCCTTTCTTGTGTTGTATCGAATGAGGTAGCAAAAGTGATTGCTATGGTCTTATTTACAGGCGTTATGTTATTCATAACAGCCCATTAATGACCCACTGCAGGGGCGGGCCTCCTCCAGTGACGGAGGGATACTTGGCCTACTAATACCACGCTGGACAAACGGATTGGTATAGGGTTTAATTTCAAGTTTTCCTTCTTTTATTACGTAAAGATAATATTCACGGATAGTTCCTTAGTCAGTTTTTATGACACCCATGGGATGAGGTGGGGTGGTGACACACTGTATTCTTACACCATCACCACACGGAGAGTTATGTTATTATTGAGAACTATTTGTAAGAATAATTTGATATAAAAAAAACTACTACCTGGCCTATGATGTTGCAAGGAATCAGGTATAGTTTACAGCCTTTCTCTACAAATAGACTTTGCTTAAACAAAGTTTTCAGCTGTATAATTTTACTAGTGGTTTTAGTAAGAGCCTGAAAAACTCACTTCTGTTAATTGTATACAAAATGTAGAGAATATATCTATAACGAAAAACAATAGTATTTTAGTTTTGGTTGCAAACCACCTAATAAATAAACTTCAACTTTGTAAGTTTAAGAGTAAAAGAGAAAAAACTTATAATATACAGCGAGAGAGAGATAAATAAAAAAATTAAAGATTAATGAAATTCAGCAGGTAATTTATTTTTTATTACGAAAACATAACATCTATCTAAGTTTACTAAATCTTAATTTTGTTATACAATCGTAAAACAACAGGCACATAAAAAATTAAAAATTAACATTACACACCAAATTTTTCGTATAGTCTTGCGTAATCCTTTCCCAGTCCCATGAATCGTATTTGATACATATAATTTTTTACCTATAAAGATAACTAGAAAAATCCGAAAAGAAGAAAGACAATGGAAAAAATTGATACACAAGGCGGGAATCGAACCCGCGTCTCTGGATTATACGCGTCCAATTAAACAATTTTTTCCATTGTCTTTCTTCTTTGATACATTCACATTCTTTTACTATTGTAATTACTGGCAGGACAGAATAACCTATTAAGCAGCATCTGAATCTTTTTTCCTGAGTGTCAATTTCAAAGGTAAACCTCCTTTGATGGACTGAACAATATTACTGAAGGCATTGACTTCTGGTACTCGTCGCGTCGAAGGTCCTGGTTCTACAGAGAATTTATGTAGTACTGCTGCTAGACCTGCCAATGATTGCATTTCCCCTAGACGTGCACCTGTAATATTTAAATAATTCATTGTACAATCGGTTGGCTGTACTGGAAACTAAGTGGTATTACCAAATTGCTAATGCGACACAATTGCTCAGCGGCTTACTGAAATATGTCTGATCCAAAAACTGACAGTCTGATTTTCGTAAAATGCATTAGTGTAAACGTTTGTAATACTTTTGACATGAATATATCAACAATTTTCTCTATTACAGGAAAAAGAATTGTACACAATTATACTGTTGTTAATGACACAGTTATATCATTCTGCTTATTACCTAAGAATAACCACATAATATAATAAACAAACGAAATAATGGTCGTGGGAATATTACGTCTCGTTTACATCTCATTTTTTATTAATATTATTTACAGTCTTTTGAAGGTAAGCAACAGTAAATAAAGTAATTCAATGAATTAATTATACTAAATTGTCACTGTATTTACTTAATTCTTATTAAGTTAGATCTTTTATACAAATTTCTTAAGTATAATTTTTGTGTATAGACACGTGTAAGGTTTGTTGCTCGGTCTTATAATTATATGTACGGTTTTACAAAGCTGACTTTGAGGTTTCTATTTGAGTAAAACATTCAAAGAGTCAGAAAAAGAAAACACAATACTAATTGGACTTAGACAATGTTTCTGCGTGGTACGTTTGTATGGTCGAAAACTAAATGGCCTTATCACCTCTAGAGTTAATGTTAGTTGCATGTCATAAAACTATTAGGTTCAATATCGCACAACAAAACATCAGCTAAATCATGACGCTACTTTGACATATCATTTCTTTTGTATTAGCAAACAGTCGTTAGATATTTATAAAAACAAATAGTAAAGTCAACGTTATTGACTGTTACTAGAGTATATTTTCGGGAAAACGTTTTATTCTAATGAATTTCTCTCTTTTTTACTTCTATGTCCATCCCTATCATTTCTTGCTTGACGTCATTGGTGCATATTTCAATTTAAAGTTTTCGTAATTTTCTAATATAAAACAAATTAGGGTAAACCACCTAATCGTTAGAAGTCCTACAATTATTGACACTTAAGAGTTAAAAGTGAGTAAAAAGAAAGAAAACACTATAGATTATCCAAGTTCAGTATGATTATTCAAGTTCAAATATTATTTATTTAATATTTTTATCATATTTTATTTATTTCATGTAACAACATAGCAACAATAAATTTATCAGAATCCTTTTATTGGCATTAGTGCCAATAATATTTATTTAATACTAAGTTATTCAATCACATAATAATGATTAAGTATAAGCAAAGATTAAAGTATTTTATCATTTTATGATATTTTATATTTTAGTCTAACACGAAGTCCACTCTTAAGGTGCCAACAATTGGGTGGCTTACCAGCCAATATTTAAATTCTACATTTTCAGTTTTTCTGAAATGACAAGCTTGTAATGTCACAAGTAACAAGTTGACTTTAGTTTTAAATTATTTAATGGTTTTTCATGGTTTTTCACATACAAACTCTACAGTTTAATATAGTGACATTTGTATTGTGTTAGTAGATATTATTCTTTATTGCGTTAAAGTGAAAGTTTAAAATAGATTGCACTTTTAATCTAAGCATAGTTTTGATTACGGTCAACCAATGACGTCAAGATCACGCATAAACATTAAATAACGATCTTAATGAATTTGAATTATGATAGAATTTTTTGTCAAAACTGATAAAGCCATTTCGTTTTCGGGTATACCTAGCAGGTACCTACATAGTAGTCTTGATCAACAATCGACTCGTGAAGTAGGAACCCGATAGTTAGACAGGCAAAATGTAAAACTATGTGGAAACACAATAGAGGAATTCACCATCGAGCACTCTGGACATGTTTTGGGTGATATGATGTATGAAACTAATGTGTCTATGAAACTTGCTTACTAGTAAACAGCTAACTGGTTTGAGAATTAGGTCATTGATGATCTTAATGGTACAGCAGTTTTATTAGCAAAGGTAGTTTAAAAAAGAAAAAAAAAAGATATTACAGATGTTACAAAAGACTAAAAAAAAATTATCCTAGATTTAGTGGTTCTATGCACCATGGAGATTTTACTACATTTCTCACAACAGATAGCAAGAATTTGAGGATATGCGTAAAAATAAAATTTAAAAATGCACTTACCTATACATATTCGAGGTCCTTCACCAAAAGGCAAGTAAGTATACTTATTAATTTCTACGCCTGTTTCTGAAAATCTTTCAGGTTTAAACTCCAATGGATCATCAAAATATTTTTCGTCAGTCTGTATCGCTTGAATTGGTATAATGATTTTCACTCCAGGATCTATAGTTATATCTAAGTCAGGTATAGTATAACGCTTAGCACATACTCGATGTAAATTACCAAGAGATGGGAACTTTCTCATAGCTTCTTTAAATGCCATACTTAAAACCGACATTTCTGCTATCGAATCAAAACACAACTTTTCATTGTATTTTGATAGAACTTGATCAATATTTTCTTGAACCTTTTTCTGTTCTTCAGGGTGGAAGGCTAATTCATGTAGCAAGTAACTTGTGGCAGATGATGAAGTTTCGAAACCTGCCGCAAAAAATATAAATACCTGAGCAGCCATGCACATGAGATCCATCTCCATTTCAACATGCATTGGTGTGCCGTCTAGATTTTTCTTCTCCAACGATTCACCCTTTATTTTACCTTTCTCCGACAATTCAATTAGAAGATCTATAAAATCATGACGGCCAGATGGCTTATAGTTCCTTTGACGGAGTACTTGTTCCACTATTTCTACCGTGATATTTTGTATAGATCGATCGTAAAGAAAACTTTGCCAAAGTGTACCAAAATCTGGCAATAAGTTGTAAAGTAATATTAATAGCATATTACGCCATGTTCTGTTTGAATTAAAAATCATTTTTCCAAATTCTCTGAATAGCGCTTTTTCGTTATTGATACTGTCTGCTTGTAATCCGAATCCACAAGCTCCTATAAAGTCGGTGGTAAAACGAGCCATGAGATCTCGTATATCACACTCATCTCCTTTGTTGACGATGTTTTCACCGGCTACCTGTAGTTTCTCAGCGCACTCAACAACTAGAGGAAACATCTTTTTCAGCTTTGCTGTAGTGAAAGCTGCGGTTAGCCGTTGCCGCAATAACTTCCACGCGTCTCCGTCAACAAGAAACAAATTATTAAAAATAGGTTCCTTTTTAGGGTCTCTGCCAAGTCCTCGTGGATGGAAGTATGCAAAATCTACATTTAATATTCGTTTGGCTATGTCAGGGTCACGTATAACCAGCTCTGGTAAAGTTCCATGATACAGTCCCACCACTTTCTCATTTGGATATTTCTTGTACAACTCTGTTGCGACTTGTGTTATACTCATCTGTCCCGAAACATTTTTGAACAAGTTCCCAAAGAAAGGTAAAGGTTTCTCGTGTTTAACATTTCGCTTTTCCCAATAGTCGTGTTGCTTTGTTAAGTAGAAGTATATTACTAGTAATATTAGCACTAACAGTAGCAGGAACATTTTTATATTTCTGGTGTTTTCGACAGAACTGAGTACTAGAGTGGTTAGGTATTTTTAAATTAAATTAACAGCGTATCTCGTAGAAATGAAATCTTTACGGGCCATTAATATTCATGTTTTAAGCTCGGACTTTGACCAGTCGATATAGACCTAAAAATAATAAAAAATTTAATGTTTCAAAATTTATTAGTTCGTGTTTAGTCTGTCCCATAAAATTCAAATTAATGTAAGGAGTTCGAAATATATTAAGTACTGTCCTACCTTGTTATATATAGTTTTGAGGAAACCAGAGAGTTAGGACAAAAAATATATCACTGATTGTAACTATTATGATTATGTAAAACAACGATATAAATAATCTCTTAGGTGTATTATTATACTAAAAGAGAATGAGAGTAGAGTATTTTACTTCATAGTGAATATACATAGAATAAGGATACAACCAGACAGTCACACGTGTAATGAATAAGTAGATTGTTGTAAAATATAACTGGTTTCTTTATGTTTGTTGATCCAGTTCTCCTTGAACTTGCTGGACGATGAAAACAATGTAACAAATCGAAGGCTTTAGGGTTTTTGGGGTTAATACGCCAATATAGACTTTTAGCGTGTATAATGGATATCCTATACATAAAATAATAAAATAAGATTCTGTTAAGGTATAAAATAAGGTAAGTATATTTAATTAGAGTAAAGATTAAAAAAGATAAATACAAGAAGAAATAACATGCTAACGCTCTTAGATGGCAGGCATTTATTATCGAAAGAGGTCCGTCCGCAATATTGTGTAAGAATAATTTTTACAATAAAATACAAATAACATAAATGCGTAATACTTATATTAATATTTTATTATTATAGAACAAAGTCAAGGTTCTACTTAGTAGAAAAAAGTTTAGTAGAAAACGTGCAAGTTTAATTGCAACCTTAGTAGACATAGAGTCCAAAGTCGAACGGGTTCAATGTCCTATATGTTTACAAGTTAGCTACTATTCGCAATGAAATAAATTGTATATAGATATTTAGTAAAATAGGCCGGTACTTACATACAAAATATTCGATGATTTTCGTTACGAAATCATGTTTTTACTATTTATTTGTATTAATTTATAAACACTCTGTTATCACGGCATGTATTGAGAACTGTTAATACTTCACACCAAACGTTTATACTAATCAAAATTGGTAAAAAATATAATCCGTGGATAAGTATTGCTCAATAAATAGAATTAATAATATACGTGTTTGTGTATGGACTTTGAGCTAGGCTGTAGTAAATACACGCTTTGAATAGTGTTGCCACATAGCACGGTAGAAATTTACCCCGTAGTTGGGTAGGGAAACAAGGAAGGGCTTTGTTTAATGCATTGTTCACTCGGTAGAATTGTAATCGACGCAATTTATAAAAAAAATAGTTTTTGTCAAATGTTAATTTATGTTTGTGTTACATTATAATATATTTGTCATGTATAATAATATTAATATTTCTCACACATACTCAACGCCATATAGTCCCAAACTATTCTATTAATTGTAATAAACTTTTAAGAGACTTTGAGTTATTATGAGAGGCAGGAGGCCACAGCGAGATTGATCCTGGCTGTTATCTCAAAAAAATGATTAAAATGTTAATCCTGTTAATAACTCTTATTTTAACCGATTTTAAGGAAAATTCTGTAACTGGCAACATTTGTATCCGTCTAATTAAACATGTTTTTTTATTTCATCATTAACTTTTTGGAAAATCTACGCATGTGGTTTTGTGTCGTAATGTCAACTAATTTTCATACTTAAAAAAATATATATAAAACAAACTGCAACAGAATAATAGATTATGGTATTCTGTATTTATTGGACAAATGTTATTTTGTTATTGTCATTTGACTGCACAATAGTGGCGAAGTGTCCATATAACTCGATTCCTACCGGCTTACCTTTGCAAAAACCGCTTAGCATTGTCTATTAATCAATTATAAATCAATGACGCAACATCCACTCAATACAAAATAATATAAAACAAAAAAGTATTCTCTTACGTAAATCGCAATAATAATTACAGTAATAATAATTTTCAATATAATTATTTACGTACTCATAACGCCATCTTGTAATTAAAGGTTGTCAACTAACAACTTGTTATGGTTCAGTCAGAGAGTACTTAAAGCGCGCATGCGCGGAGCGCAGTAAGCCGGTCGCGAAATTAGGAATCCAGTACAACAGACTGTACGGAAATCGTACGGTCACGTGACACTTTGTATTCGTCGATCTAAGGTACCATATAAGCCGGTGGCCATCGGCTTATGACAAGGATAAAAGATACAACTACAACATTGCGAGAGCGAGAAAGCACTATTGCAACCAGTGGACCGACCAATTGTAACGAAGTTTCATTTCATTTCACGTTAAGTACTTAATTTGCCATTGACATTCCTTTGTTTTTATCAATTATTTAAATCTGATAGAAATCAGCCTTTCTTCTGAATTTTTAGTTTTTAATTATATTTATTTGTTTTTATATTTTTATACGGCTTGCGTCTTGACTTTGGCAGAATCATCGGTAAACGATAGGACCATTTGAAGAAAAAACAGATATTTGTATTTATTTTCTGCAAATAGGTTATAAAATTCGCTTTCTTGTTTAAAGTAGTAAAATTTGTATGTTTAATTATTTATGATTGTGTATTATGTGTTGTGCATTGGTTGACTTTATTTTTGTCGTAGTGCGTTGGGATCCTATGGAATATTTTTGTAAGTACTTGTTTGTATTGTTTTCAGCAAATTTAATAGTTTGTTGTTATAAGGGACAGGTTAATAGTGTTATATTATATTGACTATCCTATTATGTGATGTGCGATAAAACATCATTCTCGAAATTGAATTATAAATATAAGAAACGCCGGCGCTGTGGATTTACGAAACATTTTAATACAATTATCTCATTTCGATACGTATAAGTAAGTGGCTTACAGACAGTATTCTCAGATTCTAAAAGTAAGTAAGTAGGTATGTAGAATCATTTAGGATATAGCAATATAAACAATTAATCTAATTGATCAAAGAAGTCTTCCAAACAGAGAAACATTTTCGTATTTTAAGTTTATGAGTTCGGGACAACTAGGTAAAATCGAAACATTTTCTCACGAATACCTATGAACTACAGAATAATAGTAATATAAAGTAGAACAAAAGTCCACGGAATCTTCGGCTTCCCTTTTATAAAAATCCACCCTTCGCCACTGCTGCACAAGGTGGCAATAATTGAAGGAGGCCTATGTCCAACAGTGGACGTGGATTGGCTGATATGATGATGATTATAGCATGGTAACTAGTTTTCGATATTTTTATAATAACTTTTAATATTTTGTACATTGAGGTAATATGTACTACGTACGTAGTAGTTAGTTTCATACAAAATGATTTTGTATGAAAATGTGCATGTGTGTGTGTGTGAAGAGAGGATATGTTTACAATATGAGACATTGTTTAATTATCAGTCGATTATTTACGTTTCTCTTTTACATTATATAGTTTATTTTGTATTTTCGTTGTTTGCACTTAGAGACTATCCCGTATTTACAGTGAGTAATACACAAAGACTCCCGAAAATGTAATGTGTGCAAATTGGCACGGCTCACACTATTCGTAATAACATTATCAATGTTTTATTTTCAACAAAGTGCATTTAAAAAAATAAAAATACGAGATTGTCATTTTAAAATACGAAAACAAATAGTTTTAGTGATAGTCAGTGTTGCGTTTATTAGATGTTGATAGAGAAATTAGCATTGGTCTAAAGTATATGAACATTATACAAGGACCACACAAGTTGAAACTATTTGGAGGAGGCCTATGTCTAGCAATGGCCGTCCATTGGCTGATATGATGATGATGAACACATTAAAAAGGTCACTGTGTCGGTCTGAATGATTCGGGTGCTGGAAGAGGCCTATGTTCACAAGTGAACTGCGATGATTAATTGATTATTTAATTGATATTTGTTAGTGTCATCGTCACTATTACCTTACTAAAAGTTTCTCTGCAGAAAGCTCTCTCATCAAGTGATAGAAGGACGGTTTATATGGGACTACATAAAAGTTCTTCAAGAAGAGCACGAGTATAGCAATATTCTGTCATTTAGCATTACTGTATAACACTGTACCAACAGTTTACAGACTAATATTTTTAAAAGACAGCTCCTATAATAAGGTTGAGAGTATCTCAGATATACTATCTCTTGATAAAAAATTCAAACATAACGAAAGACACAAGCTCAAACAAGTTCTTTCCCTTCTGGATTGCTCATCAAACTATACGGTATCGAGTTTAACGAGTGACCACTTAAAGCGACCGCAAAGGCAATAAGGCGATCAAACTTAAAATATAATGTTACTTGCCAGATTAGATTGCAAATACATAAAACCTCTTTGAAGTTAGTAATGGGTCAAGGCACTCAGTTACCAGAGACGGCTTGAGACCAGTTTTCGTGTCGTCATGGTCCTATGGGTCAAAGAGGAAAATCGTGATTTTAAGTCAGTATTTTTCGGGACTCCAACACACGTGCCCGCAGGCAACGTAGGACACGTTAAAATAAATGTCGGTAAACCAAGTTTAAAAATTAGTTTCTTTATAAATTTGATAGAAGTATTAGTATTACCAAATTGTGTACGGATAATTATCGTAGGTCAGGAACGGGTGTAACGTCGTGTTGTCGAAAGACATATCAATATTTTTATTCTCAAATGAACTTGTTGCCAATTCATCAACCTTGCGTAACATAGAATTTTTACGTTAATTTCGATAAAGTTTGTGCCTGTACTACAAGATATAGATGTACTATGAATGCTGATTATTATTTGTAAGTAATCATATATTTATTTTTAGATAAAATGCTTTTAATAATCAAAGGTATACAATTAAACACGATATTTGTTGGGTTAAGCACACTAAGTATATTATAATACGGTTACATGTGTTTCTAAGTAAAAAGAATTAAACAAATATTTTAAGTATAGTACATCATAACAGCCTATTAATGTCCTACTGCAGGGACGGGCTTCCTCCCGTGACTGAGGGATACTTGGCCTACTAATACCACGCTGGCCAGACGGATTGGTATAGGGTTTTATTTCAAGTTTTCCTTCTTTTTATTTTGCAAAGATAATATTTACGGATAGTCCCTTAGTCGGTTTTTACGAGACCCATGGGTTGAGATAGGATGGTGACATATTGTATTCTTACTCCGTCACCACACGGAAAGTATAACTGACTGTGTGATAACGGACCCAGAATGTTCCGTTATCACACAGTCAGTTATACTTAAAATGTAAATGTTGTAAAAGTTACCTAGTTAGATGTCGCTAAGCTTATTATCATTGTAAGTGAATGTTACCTTCTCTTTATCTTTAACAAGACAGATTTCAGTATCAAGGCCATCTGAGCAGCCCATTATGGATATTGAAAATACATTCAAATTTATTTAATGGACATTGTGTTAGAGCATCTTCGTTTCTGCAGTTAGACATAATAAGCTTTCTACCAATACACAAAGCTTCTAATAAACCTAATTGACCACGTAAACTAGAATAAACAGCGTAAAAAACAAAAAAACCTTTCATTCACACCAAAAACAGCAAGATGAGCATTGTAAACAAAATAGCGTCACCGTAGTTCTAAAATAAACTATGGAATGCCGGATATTGCAATCCCGGATCGTCACGGGCTAAGGATCGTGTACAGGTGGCAAGCGAGCTTCAGTACGATCGGACTGTACGAGACGCGCGCACGCACGCTAACACTCCCGAAAATAACACACATATCGATATTTCAGACGATCTGAAAAATACACAACTCATTAAAACTAATAAACTTCTTGAAAATAATAAAAGAAGACGTTTTTGAACTGAAATAAATTAAATAAAAGAGACTTTTCATGAAATTTAACTAAAATTAAATATTAATTTGCAAGTTTCATAAACTTTAGTGGCAAGTGGTTGTAAAAAGTGAAGTGATAAAATTTAAGATAAACAGATTAAGTTTGGTGGTAAAATGAAAGTACTGACGGTAGAAGATAAAGTTGCTAATGTAGGAGAAGGGAACGAGCCTACCGTAGTCATCGGCTCACCGATCCTGACCAAAGAGGAACTTAACAAGTAAATATGGACGATAATAAAAAAAAAAAACAAATTTAAGAAATGTAGGGTGCCACGTATATTTCTTACTCAACTGGTTAAAATATCATCATAACAGCCCATTAATGTCCCACTGCAGGGACAGGCCTCCTCCCGTGATAGAAGGATACTTGGCCTACTAATACCACGCTAGCTAGACGGAATGGTATAGGGTTTATTTTCAAGTTTTTCTTCTTTAAGGTTAAAATATGAACGAAGAAAACAATTTATATTATAATTAATACTTAAAACTTGTTTCATAAAATTATTCGACCGGTTTAGATCGTTAAAAGGTTAAATAACTTTACTTTTCAATGGTCTGGTAGCTCTAAATAGAGCACTTCTAGGTATCTTATTCGTATTTTGCTATTGCTTAAACAATAACTTTTGTGATTTTTTTTCAATGGCTTCGCTTGCTATTGGATTATTTTTATTTACATCAACGATAAATTTAAACTTTGAATTTAGCGTATACCAACTTCAAATTCATTTAAGTATTTATATCCTAAAAATATATAGGATTTAGTATACAAAGCAAATGGTCACTGCTTTTTCAGAACATTTAATTGTAAAAATAAATTGTATGTTAACAATAATTATTTGTCATGAATACGATTTAATTAACCCTTTCCAACAAAAATGTTTTACAGATTTAACTGATAAGTAATCATAAAAATACATTATTATCTAAAGAGCTACTAATAGAACACCAAATTGAAAGGAACTTGAAAAAGTTCATAGAAGTGTAACATAGCATTAGCAAGTTCCCTAGGTCAGATATGTTGGCCGGCTGCCAGAATGACACAACTGCTTGGAATGTGGTGTTTACGTGCTACAGGCCGCACGTTTCGTGATTCGGGTCAAAATTCCACCAATCACACTTTTATTGTTTATATTCTCTGTTTACTGATTGCTAGCTGCCCTGCAGCTTTTAATGTCGGATTAGATATGAGTAATTAATGTTATTTGTATCTCTATGATGAAAGCAAATAGTATACTACCAAAACAATATACCGGCACTCATCTATTATTTCTATCTTAAAAATGTTTCTAATTTATCGTATTTTGTTCTTCAACAGGGGTTGTCCTCTTGGCGTTTCACGCGTCACATCTTCGGTCTACGTATGTGGTGCCCACGCTTTGCCCGGAGCTGTGAAAGCTCTTCATCCAGGCCTCATAGTCAGCGCAGCTCCAGAACTGCCTCCTCCACCAGAAGATTATGTACCCAGACAATTTGTGCCTCTCCTGGATACGCCTAACTCTGACATGCATCCTTATATGGATCATGTAGCAGACTTAATTAATCAGGTAAGCCTGCTAATTTATTGATTTAATTTATTTGATAGCATTCGTGTTCTCAATCTCGAATAGTTTGTTATTCAAGTTCAAGGGTATCATGATCTCTTTTCCGATTTGTAAACATTGTTGTGTTTCTTGTTCGAGTTGGTTTTTTATATTTATGTTACACAAATATTCGTTGAGCAACGTTTTGAAGATGAGCAATGACTTGACCAAATTAATCGTTCGTAATTGACCTCAATTGTTGAAATGTTCCATGCACGACCTTTAAATTTTTAGACATTATGCCATGCTTGTTATCTAGTTTTACTAATCATTTTTCTTATTTTTAGGTTGTCTCCAAGGGTGAAGTGGTGCTAGTACATTGCGTAGCCGGCATATCAAGGTCGGTTACTTTGTGCCTAGCATATCTCGTCAAATGGCAAAAAATTACTTTAAGGGATGCCTATCATCATATGAAACAACGACGGTAAGTTACGCAGTTTAATGCTTGTATACTTCCTTTTGTCCCTTTAATAAGTACAAATTAAATATCTTATGTTCATTGAATATATGTAGTTATAGAGAAAATATAAATAGTTGGTGATTTCACTAACTGTATGAATTGAGCAATCGTACGCTTTAACTGATTCTGGAAATCTATTGTATCAATCGCAGCTATAAAATTTATAGTAATGTCGGTTCATTGAAAGCACTTTATGATTTCCTTTTAACATAAACTCGAATGAAGTAATTACCTTTGTATTTCCGCTTTGTTAATTTACAACAAGGTATTTATAGTATTGTGTTTTGTTGCAGACCCCAAATTAGACCGAATACGGGTTTCTTCAAACAACTGATCAAGTACGAGGAGAGACTTTTTGGAGAACCTACTGTCAAGATGGTTTACTGCGAAGCTATCGATAAAGAAATACCAGACGTTTATGAGGCTGATTATAGTGGGATGACTTGGTTCAGGCAGCGATATGGACCTATTGATAAATGTTGAAGAATGAAAGGGATGGAATTGACTGCTGTGATTTGGATGACGAAGTTGAAAATATGAATGTCAATAAATTAATAATGGAGATAATTTATGAACAAGACTGAGCAAATGAGTGATCTGACCATGAATGAAAGCGTATCAATTATTATCTAACTCATAAGTATTGTGATGATGTTTTGATTAATTATTATGTAGATAGAATGTATTATTTTTATTTCAAGGAGATAAGTTAGCCAGAAAATTATTGTCTATAAAAAGCCTTATAATTTTTTGGGTTTATTATTCTAAGATTTATATATAATTACACGTTGAGTATATAATTTAAGAAATGTGATAATTTACTTATTGTTATAAATTTAACATTATGTAACCTTTTACCATTATTGTATATGGGACCAAAATAAATAAGTGGTTAATTTTTAATGAAGTCTTTTTATTTACTGTAGATAATAATCAATGTGATTATTATAGAAGACCCAATATACTTCTTAGCGATCCTTTTGATGTCCATCTGCAAGAGACTGATTGTTAGAAATCCTGGCTATTTATAGCTTACTCGGGAGACATCTTGTATTGGGGTTGTTTCGAGGTTTCTCACTCATTTAAGGTACTCAGACTAATGTCAAATATCTTTTTAAAGTTAGAACAAAGTGTTACAAAGTAACACTGTTAATTTTCAAAAGAGAAATGACTGCCTTTTTTGGCTAGGTAGGTATGTAGTTATGAGATACAAGACGAATAAATTCAGAGGACTTATTAAATCATAGACAGTATTTTAAACATAAGAATGTATAGTAATGGGTGTCGTAGATGGTACTACGAAACATCTACTTATATAATTTTCCTAGTGACTGATCAGCTCGAAACATACATTATACTAATCCGTCGAGCTAGCGCAGTATTGGGCAAGTTTTTCTTTATTACTTACTAGATGAAAGAAAGGTGGTGACTTTTAGTATCCTTAAAAAGCCCTTATAAAGTAGAACGTGTGGTGACGGAGTAAGAATACAATATGTCAACACCCCATCTCATCCCATGGGTGTCGTTAAAACCGACGAAGGAACTATCCGTGAATATTATCTTTAGGAAATAAAAAGAAAGAAAACCTGAAATTAAACCCTTTACCAATCCGTCTGGCCAGCGTGGTATTACACGGGAGGAGGCCCGTCCCTGCAGTGGGACATTAATAGGGTGTTGTGATGAAAAGTGAGCTATAGAGTGGCGTAGTCAAAGGCTATTCAAAATTTCACTTCATAAAAAATACTTTATTTTCATAAAATTGTCAGTCAAATATTATGATGTTCTAATTGCAAAAGCGGAGTAATGAGTAATTCATTGAGTGTTGTTGGCCCCGTGGCATTGAGCCGGTATAAATACCGCAACGCACGCGCTTCTAATTTGAACTATGCTGTTGAGCTTCCGCGTACTGATGTAATACTTTGTTACATGTATTATCTTATTGCTCGATGCCAAGTTCTTTTGTGAGGTAATGCGTTTTTGAAAATTTGATATTTGATCTGATTGAAGAGTTTTCACTTTTTTCAAATGAGTAAACATCTACGACCCTGAACTCTTAAACAATTCAGCATACTTATTATCATATGCTTCATCATTGAGCAGACTTCCAAGGTAGACAGTGGCCAGGCTTTGCGTCCATGAGCGGCGGTTACCATTTACCACAGCTTGCTCGTCTTCCGCTTTTAGGTAATAAAAAAATACTAATAATACAAAATCTGAAAATGTTTTAATCCAATTGCAATACATAAATACTATCATAGTTTAACGAGATAAAGCGAACAACAGTAAAAAAATAACTTTGTTGATTGTTATCTGTGAAACTAAATTTTAAGAAACAATTGAAATCGGTCTTGGTTATTTATCCACAAATGGCACAAGTTAGAATACTATCATAAACTGCTACTACTTTACTTTGATAAAGTAATGACTTAATTTGCAGAGAATGTGATCAATTCACCATAAAGTATAAAATCAACAACTAGCAAAAATGTTTTGTGGAACAAGCTCGCTGTGGCGATATTTCCGGACCTTTACGACTTGGGGAGCTTCAAGAAACGAGCGTACTCCCTTTTTAAAGGTCGGCAACGCATCTGTGATTCCTCTGGTGTTGCGGGTGTCCATGGGCGCTGGTGATCCCTTACCATCAGGTGACCTGCTGGCTCGTTTGCCTCCCACACAAAAAATACATAAAAAAAAACTAGCATGAATCTGATAGCCCAGGTAGATAAAGGCTAATGGTTACTTAAGCGATCTTTTTTGTAAAAGTATGTAAGATGTAATTCAGTACTAAGGATTTTTCTTGCTGTCATTATTTTGAGGCCTATGTCCAGCAGTAGACGACCATTGGCTAATATGATGATGATGATACCAAGGATTAGGTTAAGTCACACTTGAAATATTAATATTGTATTTGCCAGTATGAGACTTTAAATACAATCCTAATGTTGTTTGTGAAACATTTTTTCAATTCGCTCTTTTGGAAATACTTCAGTTTTGGATGTCTGCCAGAATACATTACGCTGTCATAGGTTTGACGAATACCTGTATGATGTACAATCAAAAAACAATTGTTCTAAAAACTATGGAGGGAAGGTATGAATTCGCGTAAAATATTTTCGTTGGCATGTGATAAACGTTGGGGCACAAAATGGTTTGAGTACGTTCTCAGTGTCAGGTTCCAAGTTCAATGTTACTTGTAATTATCTCACGTGTTTGTAATTAGAATGTTTTTTGGACGATTTTCTTTTGTTTTTTTGCGCCTTTGTTAATGGCTTGTGTAAAAATAGTCGACTAATTTAAGCGATGACGCTCGGCCATTTAGTCTCGTAGTCAGCATCGAAACTTTTATGGTAAACACCTAAGAATAAGATTTTGAGACAAGTACATTGTAAAAAGTTATGGTCACATTTTTATTCTTTAAAAACAGTATGTATTAAAGGAATTGTGTACCCTATGAATATTCACCCAAGATGACCTTTAAGATTTTACAGTCAACGTCCTCTGCAATACCAGAAATCTTGAAGAATGTAATACGTTTCGCTTTTTAACATTAGGTTCCTGGAACCATTTGATTGTTCAACTGATGTTATTATTAAACTTTTATTTACGTTTTGACTATAAGATACATAAAATGACACCGTTCCTATCTAGCGAAGGTTCCGCTAAAACTATTGTTTTTTTACTTTTCAAGACCTACTAAACAGTCATCTGTTTAGAGTTTTACTCTATTTAAATCGTCCCGTAACGTTTGCCTCACTGTAGTTTCTAAGTTAGTTTTGTAACTCATTTACTGTGTTGACGACATCATCGTTGTTGATATCAATCAAAATCAATCAATCAACTAGCCTATTGCAGTCCACTGGTGGACATAGGCTCCCAATACACGCCACAGAACTCGGTCCTGCGCCTTCCGCATCCAGTCCGACCCAGAGACCTTTATGAGGTCGTCGGTCCACCTAGCTGGGGGGTATATATATGATATCATCATCATTATAACAGTCCATTAGTGTCCCACTGCAGGGACGGGCCTCCTCCAGAAACGGAGGGATACTTGGGCTACTAATACCACGCTGGCCAAACGGATTGGTATAGTATAGGGTTTAATTTCAAGTTTTCCTTATTTTTATTACATAAAGATAATAGTCCCTTAGTCGGTTTTTACGACACCCATGGGGTGAGATGGGGTGGTGACACACTATATTCTTACTCCATTACCACACGGAGTTGTTGGTATAAAAAAGTATTATTCTGGTGGATGATTAGTTACACCACCGA
This sequence comes from Schrankia costaestrigalis, assembly GCA_905475405.1. NCBI lineage: Eukaryota > Metazoa > Arthropoda > Insecta > Lepidoptera > Erebidae > Schrankia > Schrankia costaestrigalis. The sequence goes on along the minus strand of FR997829.1, from coordinate 17,833,020 downwards.
GTCAATTTTTCTATATTTTTCTGTCCCAATTCTTTCGATAACTAGTGTATTTCATGTCACTTCGATAAATGACAGAAATAAATAATGGTGACATCTGGTAATAATGTTTATATTTTTGCTACAGCAGGGTTGACCTAGAAATTCGGCAATGATTGTGCTATGAATGTGTTCTTGAAATTGGGTTTAAATATTAAACAATGTCACAAAAATATGTAGTCCAGTATATTTTTATATACATCAATTGTATTAAAAGCCCAGAAGATTCAGATGGTTTGTAGAGTACTGGCAAGTAAGGATCGTAGGGGTAACAATTTTTTTTTAAACCGATGTAGTCTTAATCGGAATTATTGTGGCGCAGAATAAATGACTGAATGTACGGTGGTTACGGTCATCGGCCGATTATTTTAATACTCCGAAATCTGCTGCCTTGACCGATTAAAAGGTTTTTCGCAATAAAAACAGGAGAATAAAATTAGGGTTTGAGGTAGAATTTGCTTTCTTCAAATGAAAGGGAAATTGTTTTGTAATTAACGATTATTTCAAAACTCATATCTGACGTTGTTTACCAGATAACAGGTCACAAACATACAATACAGAGCAGTAACGAAGGGAACCAAATTGCTCTACACATCCTCGCAGGCACTCAGGGTCGAATAACGTTATTTGTAAAGAATTTCCTTTTTTTGCACTGTTTTAGATGGTTTACTTGAAACTTAAAAAGTTGATTTTTAGGCACGATATCTTTTGTATTGTTACCTAATAATGTAAAGTTTAATTTATCACGACATCATAAACTTCAAAAAAAAATATTATTAATTAAAATCAGATGCCACATAAAAAAAAAATATGCGACGATCCTTGACCAATAAATGACACAAAACGCGACACGTGTGTAATAGGCTCAACATTTTACTATTTCCTATCTATTAAACATAAATAACGTTTTGAAATAAACGAATCATATCTAGAGGAACTTTAATAATAATAGTTGACCTTTCTTTCGACCTTCTTGTTCCCCTAACATTCCAGGTAATTTTAAATCACGCAGAGTTATTATAGAAGCAAACGAAATTAAAATATAATATACTTCTCTCCCACTCTTATTTCATACTAGCCGATGCCCGTTGTTCCACCCGCGTTGTATAGATAGCTTAAATGTTATTCTACACCCTAAACTACCTATATTCCAAATTTCATCAAAATCTATTCAGAAGTTTTTGCGTGAAATAGTAACAAACACCTATTCACCCATACATACTCACAAACTTTCGCATTTATAATATTAGTAGGATTAATTTTTTAGTATAGGATTCTTAAAATACAACATTTCATTAGAATTTTCATTTGATTTATTACATTATTTGTTTTTAATGGTCATTGTACTCATATTTTTTATGTATGCAATTTTATTAATGTTTTTACTTTCGCAGTATGATTTATTAAGTTTTAAATATTATATTGGTATATTAGTTTCATAATTATAATATTTTGTTTTTTTTTTAAATATGTATATTTTTATGTTTTCAGTATCTGCTTAAAGCCTATGCAGCCGCTGCGTGGTTTAGGACATCAAGTACTATCAGAAAATGTAGAACTGTAGAAGCACAAAAGTTCTATAATAATGATCACGTACCCGAAGCAGACCTTTTTCACAGTAGATTGAAAATCTGACTACGTGGTAATGATTACATTTGTCATGATTTCTACTTTATTTGACTTTCAGTCCAATGTGATGAAGTAGCATTACTTCAATTAGCAGTCTAGTACCTTTTACCTAAGGCCTAGATTTTTAAAATTAGTACTATTGTAGAATATTATTACGACTGGCTTCTTTCTTTGTATCAAACTATATTATTTCGACTACTGTGCTGTAAATTGCTGTCTAAAAAATGTTTAACGGCCTTGAATTATATTCTGGCTCGGAACAATGGCTGAACTATGACCTCGAATTTACGAGTCACTTATTACATTGACATTCGCGCGTATTAGAACACTGTAATTGTTATAAATTGTTATAGTGATGTGGCATTATGATTGCATCAAACCTAATGTAAAATGGAACACAGTCTGGGGCCGAAAAGTAGTCAAAACGCTGTAGTCATCACCTTATAAACAGCTGTAAAAAATAATCTGTGGTCGCAATGTCAAACAGAAGTTTGCTTCATTTCGTATGTCCTTGTATGAAATTTACTGTGGTAGAACAGGGTTGCATTGGTCGACTGGTGGCGACACAAGCGTTTTTTCATTTGAATTTAAATTGACATTTAAATTATTGAATTTTTCGTGTTATTTGTGCTAATTTTTTACTTAAAAGGTTCAGAGTATTTTTCCCTGCACTGAGTAAGTTTTTTTAACTTTATTTCATAGTGTATTTCGACGCTATGGACGACCCCGACCCGGGGGGGGGAGGTTCTAACCAACCTTCGACTACGACGACACGTAAGAGGAATATTGAGGCGGAATCCTGTGATGATTCATCATCTCCGTCTAAAAAATTAATCTCTTCTCCTTCTTCTTCAATTCAAAATTATTATATACATCCTAACTTCGAACAAAACCCACTCACATATTCGGACACTGATTTAGGTCCATTTATTGTGCATGTATCCAAGGCTTCTGAGGATATTTCAGCAGTTTTAAAGCCAGTAACCTTTGGAAAATTCTTATTTGGTAATAAAGTTAAGGAAATTTGAAAAGATGGTCTAAAACGCGTAGGAAGGAACCGGATATCCATTCAATTTAAAACTGCCAATGCGGCAAACAATTTTTTAGTGCATCCGGCCCTTACTATTCAAAAATTTAAGGCTATTATTCCAAGTTTTTCGAGTTCTCGCATGGGAGTGGTGAGGCATGTCCCTACGGAGTGGTCCCTGGAGGAATTCGTCGAAGCCATCGAGGTTCCTCAGGGGTTTGGTAATGTTATAAAGGCGCGAAGAATTTCACGACGATCTACAAGAGAAGGATCTCCAGTTTATACTCCTACCTCTACAGTAATTCTCACATTTAGTGGCCAAAGGTTGCCTAACAATATTTACTGTTTTTTTAATTCTATGCCAATTGAAAAATATATATTACCTACTATTCAGTGCCTTAAGTGCTGTAGGTTTGGCCATGTCACTGCACAGTGTCGTTCAAGTCCGCGCTGTTACATATGTGCTCAAGCCCATGAGGGAAATACTTGTTCTAAAAGTCCCCCTACCTGTCTCTTATGTTTAGGACCGCACACTTCTAAAGATCCTTCTTGTCCTGAACATTCTAGACAAAAGTCAATCAAAATTGTTATGTCTCAAGACAATATATCATATTTGGAGGCATCGGCTAGGCTTCCTCAAGTAAGGAAGTCTTTTGCTGATGTCACAAGATCGCCAATTCAAACTTCTTCAAACTTTGTAAACTCGTCTTCCCCTCGCTCAAGCCCTATAACTTCTTCTTACAGAAAAACTTCCTTCATTACTCGGTCCCCTCCTTCTCCAGCTTCTACTCATGGGTTTGATAGAATAGCTCATAATAACATCACACAAACTCCTACGTCTTCTTTTAATAATGGGTCATGTTATCCTCCAATAGATCAAAATTCTGATACTAATAATCTTCTTCATAGCTTATTATCTATTTTAACGAAAATTCTTCCTCTTTTAAATGACTCTCAGCTCTCAGACCACTTCAGGTCTCAACTTACTCAGCTTTTGACGCCTTTTAACATTCTCGTTTCCAAGAATAGTTCAATGGAACTGTCGTAGCATTAAACATAAAAAATCGGAACTTATATATTTAGTAAATAAATACATGCCTTCCGTCATCGCAATCCAGGAAACATGGCTTAAGCCTGGTTCTTTATTTAGAGTTCCTGGTTTTGCTTGTTTCCGGGATGATAGGGATGATGGTCATGCAGGAGTCTGTCTCTTGGTTTCAAGGTCTGTCTCCTGTTCTCACATACCTTTGACACATAATTGTAGTGAATTTAATATCATTGCGGTTCAAGTCATGGGTATTTCATTCGTCTCTGTATATATTCCCAAACCTTCTTTGCATATTTTAAATGTTTTATATAATCTTTTTTCCAACATTCAAAGCCCCATCGTAATTTTGGGGGATTTTAATATCCATAACGAAATGTGGGGGTCGCACATATCTGACTCACTTTCGGTACGACTTCTTGAAATAATTGATTCACTTAACCTTTGCGTTTTAAACGACGGCTCTCCCACTCGAAGAGTGCGTCCTACTTGCAATATTGCTAGTGCCGTTGATATTTCTCTGTGTTCGCCTAATTTTTCTTCCCTAATTAGTTGGCAAACTTTGCCGTTCACCTTTGGTAGTGATCATTTTCCTATTTTCATCCACTCTTCTAATTCATTCTGCCATTCTCAACTCACATTCAACCCTAGACTTAAATATAATGTAAATAAAGCAAATTGGCCAATGTATTCAGTCTTTACTGATCAAGAAATCAGTAATCTTCCCATACCTTATCCATCAAATGTAGATAATTCATATACCTCTCTTAAAAATGCTCTTATTTCTTCAGCTGAAAGGAGTATTCCTCGTAAAAAACCCCCAAGGAAGAAATTATATTTTCCTCCATGGTGGGATCAACAGTGTTCTGATGCGTGTATAGAGAGAAAACAGGCTGAAAAGGCATATTCCTCTACTATGTCCCTGGATAATTTTTTAAAATATCAAAAAGTTGCTGCGCAGACAGTACAGTTATTGGCCAAGAAAAAAAAAGATGGATGGCGTAAATTTTGTGAGAATATTAGCCCACGCACTCCAGTGTCCCTTGTTTGGAACAATATTAAAAGATTTCGCAAAGTCATGGCTCCATTACATCCATATCCATCACAAGATGACAATATATGGATTCATGAATTTTCACAAAGGCTTGCCCCTCCCATAGCTCCATCGCTGTATGAGGCAACAGTTTTTACTTCGGATGATCCTTTTTCTTCGGGTCCCTTTAGCGGTCCTTTTACTTCTGATGAGCTCTCGCAAGTTTTAAATTACTTAAAGGACTCTTCCCCTGGCATTGACGGCATCCCTTACTCTTTTATGGTAAAGGCTGGATCAAAAACAAAATCATACTTTTTAAACATTATTAATTTGATTTTCGACTCTGGCACCCCTCCAGAGGACTGGAAATCCCACATAGTAGTCCCTATATTGAAACCCGGTAAACCAAAGTTGAATCCTGCAAGCTACCGTCCCATAGCTTTGTCCTGTACAATGGGCAAAATTATGGAACATTTGATTAAAAATAGACTAGAATATATTTTGGAAAGTCAGGGTTTACTATCAAAATTTCAGTTTGGATTTCGTAAAGGCATGGGTACAATGGATAGTCTTAGTATTATCACGTCTGATATACGCGTAGCAATGTCCAATAATCAGTATTGCGTTGGGGTATTTTTGGATGTCGCAGCAGCTTATGATAATGTATTATTGTCAGTTTTACGTCAGAAATTACTACGACTGAACATCCCAATGAAAATAGCCAACTATATTTTTAATTTATTTTGTGGCAGGTCTATTATTGTCAATTCTTTTAATAATGGTTGTCTCCCAGCTCGACGGGTTTGGAGGGGCCTTCCTCAAGGGTCAGTTCTTAGTCCCCTTTTATATAATTTATATACTTATGATTTAGAATTGTCTGTGAATTCTTTCTGTCAGATTCTACAATTTGCTGATGATCTGAGTCTGTATGTTCTGGCTGATAAATTGTCTGAAGCTGTATCTAGACTAAATTCTGCTCTACATTATCTTCAAGAATGGCTTCTAGGCAATGGCTTAGATCTGTCCATTCCTAAGAGTTCAGTTGTTATTTTTAGCCGTCGACGAACTGTCCCAGCTATCACTATATCTCTTGGGAATCAAACTATTCCTGTTAAAGAAAAAATTAAATTTCTAGGTTTTATTTTAGACTCTAAACTTTCGGGTGTTGATCACATTCAATATGTTGTTCAAAAGTGTGAAAAAAGTATAAATATTTTACGATCTCTTTCTGGTGTTTGGTGGGGTGCTCACCCTTACTGTCAAAAATTGTTATACAACGCTATAGTTAGAAGTCATTTGGACTATGGTAGCTTTTTACTAGAACCTTGTAACAAATCTGGTTTGATGTTGTTAGATAAAATTCAAGCAAAGTGTTTGCGATTAATTATTGGTGCCATGAAATCTTCTCCTATTAATGGTCTTCAAGTAGAGTGTGTTGACCCTCCTTTATCGTTAAGAAGACAGTACTTAGCTGATAGGTTTTTTCTTAAATTAACTTATAATATTAATCACCCGCTCATCGCGAGATTACACTGTCTTGCGGATTGTATCTCTGCAGGTGGATATTGGGTGCGTAAGAACTATCCTCCCTTATTTAATAGTTTTTCTTTTTATTTAAGCCTGCCTTTTGAAAACTTTACATCTAAAATGTTACCTATTTATGAAATTCCTTTTGAAGCCATTTTGTATCAACCAAATATAGTTTTTAATCTAAATCTAAGTGATGATCCCCTTCTCATCAATATCCAACTCCTTAAAATAATTAGTGAAACTTGGAATGATAGTCTCATTTTTTACACTGATGCCTCTAAAATGTCAGATAATGAAAACGTTGGATCTGCGGTGTGGATTCCAAAATATAAGATCATTTTAAACTTTAAAAGTCCTTGTGTTAATTCTATTTTCACGGGCGAAGCAATAGCCATTTTAGAGGCTTTACTTTATATCGAATCGCATAATATCAACAAAGCCGTTGTCTTTACTGACTCGAAAAGCTGCTTATTGTCTGTTCTCTCAAACTTAATTCGTGCAAAAAATGTATCACCTTTAATTTTAAATATTAGGCATATTCTTTGGAGATGTGCTTTAAACAATCAGCAGATTGTTTTAGTATGGATACCTAGTCATAAGGGCATTACTGGTAATGAAATTGCTGATTCCTTTGCAAAAGACGCTGTTGCGTTGGGCTGTCTCAGTCAATATAAGACTTACTCACAAGATCTTGTAAATCTATCAAAATTAAGGTTAACATCTCAATGGAAAGCTGTGTGGGTTAAAACTCAGATACATAAAGGTCGACACTATGCTTCCATCCAGCAGGACATACCAATGAAGCCTTGGTTTTATAAATTTAGAGAAGCTAATAAAACATCTACATCAGTTGTGTGTAGATTGAGGTTAGGTCATGCTTGTACCAACGTTCATCTTGCTAAATTACGGATCAAAGACAGCTCGATGTGTGAGTGTGGTTTGGATGAAGGTTCCCCTGATCATATTTTTTTCCAATGTCCGTTAATGCGCTCTTCATTCTATGATTACATTCCCTCTCGTATACCTCGTCCTGTTAATTTTAATAATATTCTTACGTATTCTAATTCACCGTTTATATATGTTTTATGTAACTATATAGAGATAAACAACATAAAACTGTAATGGTTTGGTCATTTTAATTCTTTGTTCTTGTTTATATTCTTAAATTAATATCTGCCTTTTTAGTACAGCACAGAATAACACGTATTTATGTATAACAACAAATTTTGATTACCTTGCTCGTCTACTAAAAGTACTATTTTAACTGGTCATTGGCGTAATCTTAGAATCGCCATTTAAAAAAAAAAAAAAAAAAAAAAAAAAAATTTACTGTTTATTTATGTGTTAAATACATTTGATTAATTAAATATTGTTGGAAGTGTAATATATTACAATTATCTAGAAAATGTGTGCTTTCTAATGGTCGTGATATTATGTTATAAAAGTTGAGTAACTTTTAAAATTTAATAAAAGAAAAGTCAAAGACTAAAACTTGGCCTTGAGTTTAACAATAATGGCGGTTTAATTACGCTTTCCTCAATAAAAGTTTATTGAAATCGTTTAAAGTTTATTGAAATCGTTTAATTCTAGAAGATAAACTAATAAACAATAATTAAATTTAGAAAACAAACCTACTACGTTCTTATTTTTATGTTCTTATTGTCTAAACAAAAATATGGTATGCACTACAAAACGCCGAGATGGCCGAGTCAGCTAAAAAAGGTATTTATTTCAAAAATAATTTAAAATACTTTAACCTTCAGAATTACTAATATATTTATTTTATTTTAAAAGTAATATAGTTAATTATATTTTAAAAATAAAATCATTAATTTGGGTTGCTAATTTTTATTCACAAATAATATAATTCCCGGAAAATCGCGGAAAATGTCAACAATTTTTCGCAATTTCTCAGGTTTATCAACTATTCATTGTATTTAGATATTCATAAGGTTAATGTATTTTAATTTAAGTTTATTCCCTATACTTTTACGAACACGACGATGTTTTTCATTTTCAAATTGATACAGTAATTTTCTCGTGTTAGCCGTTTTTATCAAGACGGAAAACTCGCAGTTTTTTATAAACACATAAAAAACTGCGAGCGTTGCCACTTGAACGTTGGACTCGCGAAAGCGATTCGCGCAGTTAACGTTCAAGTGGCTATACGTGAAAAATCTGAGACGAAATAAAAAGAAGGAAAACTGGAAATAAACCCTATACCAATCCGTCTGACCAGCGTGGTATTAGCAGGCCAAGTATCCCTCCGTCGCAGGAGGAGATCCGTCCCTGCAGTGGGACATTAATGGGCTGTTATGATGAAAGGAGGAAACATAAAACAGACTTTCTAAATCTTAAATACGTTAAATATGATTTACAAAACAATCTACTAATTCTATTTCCATTATTAGATTCATTCTGAACAAATTAACGTCTCGGTTTTAAGCATGCCTTTGTGAATAGTTCGCCGTTGTACTCATGGATGAAAATAGACGTTTTGAGTTTTTAAACATGGTATTCTTACAATTCCACAAAAGGCAATGGACAGATGTTTACTGGCTGCTTGACGCAAGATCCTGTTTCCTGTTTCATTATAGTTTGTTTTTCAATTGATTGCTAAAGACTACAGCAAATCTATGCAGATAAAAAAATACATGTTTACATTATTACTGATATTTATTGAATACATGTTGACTTCCGGAATTATGGAAAGGTCCTGAACCTTTCCAAATTCTCGGTAGTTTTGTATGAATAAAAAAATATGTCAAAGGGACGTCAAAAAGAAACAGGTTTCCAACTCGGATTCAACTCCAAGGCTGGTTTATTGCTAACTATATTATAATAACAATTTTTTTTAAATGAAAAAATATACATATTTTGTTTAGTTGAATCATGTGACAAAAGTTATTTCAATACTTTTATAAAATAGTTCTAGTCCCTTGAATTATTTTATTACGTTTCAGCTTTTAATAATGGTACGGAGTTCAATGACCGCCAGCTGTTAAATACCCACCGCAAAAATAATTCACTTTGTTTAACAAATACCATTCGTCTTAACGCTGAAACACTAATATTATTGAACACTGTTTGTGCTAATCTGACGTTCATTCATGAAAAAGCCAGTAATTTAAACAAAACACCTACATGTACCTTATTTTAGCAGTATAATTAATCGAGCAGTTAAAGTATTGGAGTATAAACACCAATGTTTCTCCACAGTATTCCGAGAAGTATCGCTGTTAAACAGCAGAGAAACAGCCAGCATTGCCAATAGGGGGGCTTTTCTGTAACATACGACAGCGAGCGACAAGGAACTTTGGGACTCATCATCATCATATCAGCCAATCGACGTACACTGCTGGACATAGGCTTCCTCCAAGTGTTGCCACCTCGTGCGGTCCTGTGCCTCCCTCATCCATCGGCTTCCCGCCGCCCTAACTAGGTCGTCGGTCTACCGTGTGAGGGGTCTCCCCACCCTGCGCTTTCCGGTACGTGGTCGCCATTCCAGAACTTTGGGACTATTGAGATTTAATCTTTTCTTAGTAAGAAACCTCTTACACCGTTTTGTAGTAGTCAATAAGATGCTCATAAGCAAAAGTAGTAATCTTCTTATTTATTTGACCCTTTCCAAAAAATCATATGAAATGATGCTGACTTTTTGAACCAATGGATGTGAGAGCAGCTAAAATGTTTCGAAATGTTTTTTGGGAGACCTAAGTAATTTAAAGGAGACCAAATGTCAGTGGACTTTAAATGTCTGTATGATGATGTTGGCTGCCGCTTTTATCTTCTTATTCACAAATAACTAGTTGCTCTCATATGCGTCGCAAAAACCCGAGACAGTTAACTTTCCCGATGTCGTCGCATACCTTGGCACATTCCTCTCTATTTATATTGTAGCTCCTAACGGTAGCTCAACTGTCGGCTGAACGTTTATAAATATATCTTTGTATATATTTCATACTCAATTATTTTTTATTGGCTTTTGGTTTTAAAATTGTGTGTATTTATCTTCTTGGAGTTATTTTAGTTTCTCGGGAATTTCTTCGGATGCGCCCTGTAATGGAACAATTTTCCGGCTTATGTCTTTCTCTGCTGGCTGTTGTATGACATCGAATACCTCAAAGGTAGTGTGAAGAAGCATTTGATCAGAACGGATGATGGCGACTGAGTGTTTTTTGACTTTTATTTGTGCAACGTATTTGCGCATTCCATATGTTGCATATGTTTTTTTTAAATAAGAGAATTTGAATCTGCATCAAATTAAATTCGCAGATAATTATTATAACTATGATTATCCTTTTGAGTTCATTAGATAAATATCTTAAAAACTTTCTGCGATATAAATCGCACGTGACCATTGATTTACAAAAAACCAAAGATACACACTCCACTTCCCAAAACCGTCCGCAACAAATGGGCGCATTGTGCACTCTTTTCAAATTAGTATCGCGTTGTTCTACCGGCATACGTCAATCATTAAATTTTATTGCTTTATGTGCATTACTTTTTAAATACAACTTTATGTCATGCGTGTAAGATTGAATTTGAAAAAAGAAATATGTTTACGATATTACTATACGTATTTATTGCGTATGTTTAATTTGGTGACACTTTTGGCTGTTAGTTTTGTTTGAAAATGTGCATCTAGGGTTTTTTATAAATCAATGCACGTGACTTTAAATTACAGATAGTTTAAATTTAATTACTATACCCCTTCCAGCGTAAGTTTAGCTTTTTGACAGTTCACGTCCATGAAGTTTCGTAATACTTCTGCTTATTTTTCAAACAAATAATATTGTATTTCATAGACGTATTCATGTTTTTTTCAGTTACCATGGTTACTTAGTGATGGACACTCATAACGATTACCACCATTATGAAACAAATTACAAATAATCGGTAGAAATAAATGCTATGAATAAACCTGAACTCTTCATAATACGTTTATAAAATGTAATATGATTTTTTAGATTAGCTATAACCCGCGAATATGTCACGATAAATTATGTATTTTAAATAATACTTAAGCTAACTATAATTTTATAATATTAAGCTATAGGCTAATTCTCTTAACATAGATAAAGAAAGAAACAGTAATAAAAAGATAATGTAAGTTGATGTAAGGATCCAAATGTGTAAAATAAAGTAATTTGAAAAATCGAAAAATCGCGAAATCGCTTACAATCGCATGGCATTACATTCGAGATACTGCTGAACGTCACTAACGTCAACCTGTCAAATGTCGTTAAATATAGTGGAAAGGGTATAGTGCACGTGTAATGTGGACGTTTACATACAGTTACGTCATAGCAATTAGATTTTAACTATTTGTAGTTTGAGTTCAAGGACCCCGACAGAAATATTTAGAAATCGATAATTGAACTTACTGCTCTCTATCTCTTTCAAAAGAAAATGAAATGTCAATTAACGATAAAATTAAGTAATGATAGAACTATGTGTAGGAGATTTAACTGGACTCATTATATATTTTACAAATTGATTTTTCGAAGATTTTGTGATGCAGAAGAGATGTAGTTTTGTTTTAAAAGTTCGTCGTCAGTAAATTAATATGAATAACTATGTGTGCCATACATTTAAAAAAAACCAAATTAATGCAGACCAAATCAACAACTATGCACAAAAATGTTTGACGCGTGTGGGTATCAGACACGTGACCTCTGTTTAGCAATCAGCATCAGTTTTGGTTTCGATTATAAAGCCTTTGACACTCTAACAATCCACCAAAACAACTTCTCAGACCTTGTGATCAATTAGACATATCACAAATTGAATAACCACGCTGACGTTAATGTGAGCGTCCTTTTTAGCAAAAGGTAATTTATTTGCAAATGCACTTTTCGACATTTTAATCGCCTTTTGCGACAATAACGAATGAAACAGGGAGATGTCGTTATGCACTATTTCTCCGTCAACACAACACAAAATTAATGTCGCATAACTTCTCGAATCTTCTAAAGTTAAACTAAATTGCATCGACAATAGCTTCTCGGAATAATTGACATGATCAGCAGTGCCAAACGACAGTCGTACAAGCTCTAAATTGAGATCAGAGAACAATACGACGCTAACACGAATTTTCCTTCGTGACTTAGGTCAGTTTTCTAGATCAAACGCTTATATAATTAGTTTTATATTCGTCTCATGCGTTTGACATTCATTAATATCTTTAATGTATCTTAGAATTGTTTTAACTCGATTATCTAGAGCTCTGGGTCATCAAGATATTAATAAAGATTCTGTCATCGTTAGTAGAACTGTCTATTGTTGAAGAAAATAAATTGAAAAACTTGTTGATTGCGCGGAATAAATTAGAGTGGATTCAGTCTCATTTCAGATTTTTGTTTTTGGGGTAGAACGTAATTACATTTATATAATATTAGGGAGATTAATTACATTTTCTCATGTAATATATCTCCCTAATAAAGAGCTCATATATGTACTAAGTACTGCCGGAACTTTTTGAACTATTTTTCAACTTTTGTTTGGAGCTACCAGAGAAGCAACGATCATTCAAATTTTAATTTGTGCGAGAATCAAAACTGCGTGTCAGTATGCGAATCAGTATGGCAGTCAAATACCCTAACCCACCGAGTTAACTGCTGTTTTGTCACATCCGTCATGAAATTTATACCTATTTGTTAGAATTACGTACAAAAACACGTGCAACGTAAACAACGTCTTAGATTCCTCAATGTTTGCCAAAACTTACCAAGAAGTATTTAGTAGTCATTAATCGCTCATTAAATTATCTAATTCCTTGTTTTCTGTAGATAAACTGATGATTCAAAATACATAATTGCCGTTATAGCATAGCCCAAAAGAATCCTCAATATACAATATATCACCACCCCATCTCATACTATGGGTGTCGTAAAAACTGACTAAGGGACTATCCGTAAATATTACTTTACGAAATAAAAAGAAAGAAAAATTGAAATTAAACCCTATACCAATCCGTCTGGCCAGCCAAGTATCACTTGCGGAGGGGCGGCCCAAAGGCCAAGTATCCCTCCGCCACGGGAGGAGGCCCAACCCTGCGGTGGGACATTAATGGGCTGTTATGACCATGGATTCGAATTCGTAAAGGAATCAGTTTAACTAATAACAGTTGAACCACAAATGATGGTCTGTAATTATTTGAAGTCCGTAAATTCGTTAGTAAAAGTCCTCGCAAGGATCTTTATCTGTAAAGCGACACTGTCACTTACAAAGAAAATGGTCATTAGTTCTGTTTCAATGCAAACCATATAAAGATCTCCAAATTCATCCAATGCAAGGGTTTGATTCCCACTCAATGCAAATCTTTGTGTGCATAAACATGATTGTGCACACAAAGGGTGTGCATTGGTCTGGGTGCTTTCTATGTATAATATGTATTTATTTACAAATAAAAAGTATGTAAGTATGTTTATCCGTTGTCTAGTACCCATAGTACAAGCTTTGCTTAGTTTGGGACTGGATGGCGTTGTGTGAATGTGTGAGGAATAATTATATTTATTTCATTGATTTACAAAAAACCAAAGATACACACTCCACTTCCCAAAAACGTCCGCAACAAATGGGCGCATTGTGCACTTTTTTTAAATTAGTATCGCGTTGTTCTACCGGCAAACGTCAATCATTAAATTTTATTGCTTTATGTGCATTACTTTTTAAATACAACTTTATGTCATGCGTGTAAGATTGAATTTGAAAAAAGAAATATGTTTACGATATTACTATACGTATTTATTGCGTATGTTTAATTTGGTGACACTTTTGGCTGTTAGTTTTGTTTGAAAATGTGCATCTAGGGTTTTTTATAAATCAATGATTTATTTATAATTAGCGTAAATCTCAATTTGTAATATTATTCTTTGCACTTTAATATACAAGAACGTAACAAATTGGCAAATTGATGATTGTGACCTGAAAAACCTTGAGCCATTTTCACTCGGCCTTAAGTCGCGAGTATTAATTTGATTGATTTATGTTCAAAACAGGTTCAAATAAATATGTTTTTAGACCTTGAGATAGTTACACTCGAGAGCAAAAGTTCCGGGTCACTAGCATTTACTTCAATATCTTGAAAACGAATAAAGCTATCGTATTGAAATAAATTGAACTTTATAGACAATTTAATGTTACTAAAATAAAATGCATTACATTTACTACTGACCATTTATTTCATTATGTTTAAAAGGACAAATTAAAAATGGCGTCATTTTGCTTGTAAAACCAAAACTGAAAATATTGAATTTTTTATATTTACAAGTAGTTTTAACACGGTTTAGTACTTGGTATTACCCCCACGTGCTGTCTGGACTGCTGCAATGCGATTTGGCATGCTGTACACCAAGTTTCTGAAACACTGTTGGGGAATGTTCTCCCATTCCTCTACCAATGCATGTTTCAAGTCACTATACTCAATACTCAATTCGTTTATTGCACACCATAAGTTTTACAAAGATGTAGTACATAGGTAAAAAGCACATTTATGGACCCTGTCGGGTAAGGCAAACGTAGAAGAGAGGAAGCGTGGCCACCAAATTTTACATTATTTACTTACTATATCTAAAACTTACTACTATTTCATTCATCTTTTTCTATTATTTTTTATTTTTTATTATTTTTTATTAATTTTTATTTATTAACTTTTTTATTTTATTTATAAAAATTAAATTAATTAAAAAAGATTGTAAATTATTAGAATTAATATTAATTTTTAATTATTATTATTTTATTCAATTTTTTTTATTTATTTTTTATATACATAAGTACTTATATTTTTCTTAGGGAATTTCGGTTTTTAAGTTTTATCATTAATATATTCTTGTATACTATAATATGCTTTATTTATCAGTATATTTTTTAGTTTATTTGTAAATTTTGTATTATTTTCTTCATTTTTTATGCCTTCTGGAAGCATAATGTATATTTTAATTGACATTGCAAGTGGGCCTGTGGAATGCATACTTAGTTTAGAAGTCAGTGTGTTGAGTCTATTTTTATGACGCAGGTTATATTTAGTTTGTATGTCATCCCTTTTACTGTATAGCTCGGGGTACTTTCGAACAAATTTACAAATTTCCAAAATGTAGATGCAAGGTATGGTTAGTATTTTAAGGCTTTTATAATGGGGTTTACAACTTTCTGTTTCGTCTACGTTAACTAGTATCCTAATTAATTTTTTTTGAGCAGTTAGTAAGGTAGACACATCTGTGCTATTTCCCCAAAGAACAATCCCATAGGTAAACCATGAATAAGCGTAGGCGTAATAGGTTACCAATGCAGTATCCAGGTTAGTCGTTTTTTTTACCTCCTTAAGAGCATACGAGAATCTAGCTATTTTAGTTTTTAATTTGTTTAGATGGGATTTCCAGTTGATGTGGGTGTCTATATTAATGCCTAGTAGAGTAAATTCGTTTACTATTTCTAATTTAATGTTATTATGATCAAAACTAATGGGTAGAGGCTTTTTTTGACGTGGGTGGAAAGTTATTAATTTAGTTTTAGAGTAATTAATTTCTAAGTTATGTTCTTTCATCCAGTTTTCCGTTTTGATAAATATAGAGTTCAAGGTCTGATTTATATTTAACATGTTTTGACATGGAACCAGGATGGAAATATCATCGGCAAACAGGACGGAAGGGCTTTCTATGGATTTTGGAAGGTCGTTTATATATATTAGAAAGAGGAGGCAGCCTATCACGCTTCCCTGGGGAATAGATGCATTTGTTGTTCTAATATTTGATCTAATGTTGTCTATTGTATTCGTTTCGTTATTGAAATATTCTATTTCCACTAATTGTTTCCTGTCTTTTAAATAGGATGCGAGCCAATCATGAGGCTTTCCACGGATTCCGATACTGTATAATTTATTTAACAATATTTTAAATTGTACTTTGTCGTAGGCTTTTGTCATATCTAACAAAATACCTACGGCATAGCTTTTTTCGTTTATTATATTTAGGGCTTCTTGAATATATTTGAATACTGCAAGTGATGTAGAGCGGTTTTTTCGGAAACCGTTTTGAGCATCGTTAAATATATTAAATTTCTCGCAAAAACTGTAGATACGATCGCACATAGCTTTTTCAAAAATCTTTGATGTTGCAGGTAAAAGGCATATTGGGCGGTAATTATTAACATCATTTTTTTTATCCTTTTTGTATATTGGCTTAATTAAGCCTTTTTTTAATTCATCTGGGAAGACTCCTTCATCAAATGACTGGTTTATAAGGTGGCACAAAGGCAGGGTAAGCTCGTCAGCACATTTTCTTATTTATAAGAGTTGGTGGTAGTTGATCTAATCCAAAACTATTTTTATTTTTTATTTTTTTGATTATTCTGTTTATTTCATGAGGGGTTACGGGGTTAAGAAACATTGTGTTTACTATCGTGTTAGTTATTTGAGTACCGTTTGATTGCGAGCATGACATTTTTCGACTTTCTTCACCGATGGATGCAAAGAAGTTATTAAAATGTTCTGCAACTACTTTAGGTTCCATTGTGAGATGATTATTTATATTTAGCTCTATATTACACTTTTCACATTTACTTTTTTTATTTGTTCGTGTCTTTATGATATTCCACATTGTTTTAGTTTTATTATTTGAAGATTTTATTTTATTGATGTATTGTATTTTTTTAGCAGTAATTATAGTTTTTTTTTATATTTTTTCATATTTTTTATAGTGTTTTTTTAATACTGAGTTGTTGCATTTTTGTGTTAGAATTTTTAATAAGCGTTTATTTTTACAGGAAATTTTTATGCCTACAGTTAACCAATTTTTCTTTTGTTTTGTTTTCAATTTTATTCTACGTTTAGGTATGCATAAGTTTAAGATTTTTAATAGTGTTTTGTTAAATGTTGTGTAGTTTTCATTTATATTTTTGTTTGATTTAATAATGTTGCACCAATTTTGATTGTTTAATTGATTTTTAAATAATTGCATGTTGTTATTATTATATAATCTTCTTGTTGTATACCATGTTCGCTGTAGTTTTTGTTGTGGCAAGTCAATGTCTATTATGGTTCCATTATGGTCTGAAAAACCAAGTTCTTCCACAGAAGTATTTATTATAGATTTGTTAAAAAAGTTAGTAAATATTAAGTCTAAACACGTTGACGAGGTCGCGGTTATTCTTGTTGGTTGTTTTATTAATTGTTTAAAATTATATCCCATCATTAAATTCAAGAAAGTATTTGTTTTTAGATTATTTTCTAATATATTAATATTAAAATCTCCTCCTATAACAATATCGCATTTTGAATACTTGTTGCTTATGTATGTTAATATTTGTTGTAATTTCAAGTAAAATACATCTTCCTCTCTTCTATTCCAATACATTGTGATTATTATTAAATTATTTTTTGCTAGTTTAATTGCACATACTTCTAAAACATATTCAATAGACATATCAGTAATATCATTTAGCTGAATACATTCAAAGTGTTTCTGGAGCAAAATGCAGAGGCCGCCACCCGTGTGACTCTGTCTACAAAAGGACGCTACGATTTTAATATCATTGAAATGTATGATCTCTAGTTTTTCTTTTGTAAGCCATGTTTCTGGAATACATATTGCATTATAGAGTGGATTTTGTTCAGTAAAAGCTTCTAATAGGTGTTGTTTATTATACAGACTTTGGAAATTCTGGAATAAAATTCTAAACTGAGTGTTTGGATTTGCGAAAGGAAGGAAAGGAATGATTATTTGTTTCTATACCTTGGTCTTGTATGTTTTTGGCACTTTGTATTGTATAAACTTCTGATAATAATTTTATACGTGTAGAATTAATAGAAGTTCTGTATTGTCTTAAATTTTGATTCACTATTTTTTATGTTTTTATAATGCTTATTCACTATTTTGGTCTCTTGTCCACAATATATTACAATAGTCACTTTGTAATAATTTCACTGCACTTATTATTTGTATTGAATAACACTTCTTAATATTTTTAAATTTACAATAAATACGGAGCTGATGTTTAACGTGGCTCAGTGTCGCCCTCTCTCTCTGCTCAATCACACTAAGCGTAATTAAAGGAGGATCTTGTTGTCTTACCCGTCGTCCGAGCTCGTCCCAGGCGTGCTCGATTGGGTTGAGGTCGGGGCTACGTGCTGGCCACACCATGGGACGAATATTCACCTCATCAAGGTAGTCTTGCACTACACGAGCAGTGTGGGGACGGGCGTTATCCTGCATAAAGATGGCATTCTCACCAAGTCTTGCCATAAATGGACCGACGTGCTCGTTGAGGATTTCATCCACATATCTTACGCCATTAAGAGTACCGTTTTCGATCAGTACAAGCTCTGTTCGGCTTTCCGCAGAAATTCCAGCCCACACGAGTACCGAACCACCACCGTATGACACCTTTTCTTCAATACAGGCTTGCATAAATCTTTCTCCTGGTCTTCTGTACACCTTTGCCCTTCCGTCGTGTGTATACAGCATAAATTTTGATTCGTCCGAGAATATGACATTTGACCATTTTCAATCGTCCAATTCGAGTGTTCGCGTGCATAAATTCGTCTTGCTAAACGATGGTGTCTCTCGAGTTTCGGACAATTTGCGGGTCTAAATGGTTTCAAATTACCTTCAGCAAGTCGCCGTCTTACAGTCCAAGCAGAAGGGCTGCTTCCACCAAGTCCTAAAAAATGATAAGTCAGTGCTGTTCCCGTAAGAAACCGATTTCGTAGCATAGAGTTCACTAAATATCGATCTTCCCGTGCCGTCGTACACCTGGGTCTGCCTGTTGTTGGTCTGCGTAGGTTCAAACCAGTTTCTAGAAACCGCTGGCGAACACGCTGAACTGTAGAGAACGATACACTGACTATTCTTGCTGTTTCTCGCTGACTGCTCCCATTTTCCAGGATCGTGAGGATTCTCGTACATTCCTCAGGTGTGAGTGACATAATTACCACTTTAATAATGACTATTGGATACCTGGATGACTCCTCATAAATACATTTTATGACAGAACAAAAACAAAAGCAAAAACAGTAGTGAAAATTAGAAGTTCTGATTTAAAAAAAATGGATCTTTTTAATGCCATTACTTACCGCCAATCAATAAGTTTTTATATGTTTAATGAAAGATTATTAAATCGTCTATAAAGTTCAATTTATTTCAATACGATAGCTTTATTCGTTTTCAAGATATTGAAGTAAATGCTAGTGACCCGGAACTTTTGCTCTCGAGTGTACACCCAACAGACAAAGTTCTGTTAGCAAACTTTTCGCTATTCTGTACCTTGGTGAAAATATTCAGCAAGTAATTTTCGTTCATCTCCGCATGCTTAGCCTAGTTTCCGCGCTGATGGAAAACAGCCCTGAGTGTTGTTACACACCTGCTGCAATTATATTCAGGAAGTTCGGCCTGTTAAATCCCGTATAATAATTCTATTTACAATACCGACACTACATCGGGTCCATCTTACGGGATATTTGATGTCTGGTACATTTAATTTTTAAAAAGTAATTGGTGTATGCTAGTGCTTTGTCATTAGAATCTAAGTCTTACATCTGAACCATTGTTTATTGTAAAAACTGTATTGAAATTAATTGTGTTATTGTTATATCCATGCCCAATGTTATCTCCAACTAACAAATAGTCAAAAATGCTTAAAATGCCTGCTTTACCCAAGAGAGTACATACCTACGCTAGATTTTAGCAGTATTAAAAATTACATAGAGCCCTTATATCTTTAATACAGTAATTATAAAAATGTGACTAAAATAACCTAGGTGCTATGAAGCTCACAGTTCTGACTTGATATTAATCTAAGATACCTATTTTAAACAGATACATTTTTGACACAATTGACAAGGAAGCATTGCGCAGTAAGGTCATCTGTGTGTACTGACATTGAAAAATAATTTATTTTATGGTTCAGTACAAACAAAAATAGATCAGTTATTTGAATAGGAATGCCAGGAATGATTTTTAAAGAATGCAATGTCAATACAAGGTCATCTAAAGACATTGGTTTCTGAAACATATGACTGACACGACTGACACTTCTCAACTATTGCTAGCAATTTTTGACAGTAAGAGACATTATGTAACAAAGTTATGAATACTACGGATAAACGAGGAACTAATTAATGTTAATAAGAGCCTGTCTAACCCCCGGTTTCTGAAACGCATGTCAAATCTTTGTTTAAATAACACGTAGGTCAATATACCAGCTCTGTCAAATCAAATCGAGTTTCTGGAACGTTTGTCAGAGATAAATTAAGTAATCTATGATCATTTACAGCTGTCATAGATTTTTATTCTGTGTATGGACACATTGTACATAGCGGCTCTCTAATCATTCAATAATTCGTTCTCAAGTGTCAAAAATCCTGTCGTTTAGCAACAAATTGTTGTTTACGTTACATATTAATAATATTAAATTGAATAATTTTAATAAGATATAAGATTATTATAATTGGAGATTATGACTGGAAGCTATGGCGAAAGGTTGAAATGTCATTTATATATTCTACAAATTGATTTTTAGAAGATTTTGTGATGCAGAAGAGATGCGGTTTAGTTTTGCAAGTTCGTCGTCATTAGATACTTAAATATGCTAGTGATTGATGACTGGTGGCGAGGTCACGCTGATTCTGCCTCGTGAAGTTCTTCTGGACGAAAATAAAAAGTGAAGCATCGACTTTTTAATGTTGTTTCTTTATATGTGTAAACTTGCGTATGAACAAAGCTCATGAAGCCATTATATATATTATATGATTCATTGTACTACCACCTTACCCATTGCTCTTGTGTTGTTAAATAAAAAAAAGATTTGTGATTGTATTACTAGTGAAAGATTATGCAAGTGCTCAAAACAATTTATAAGAATATAACTTTACTGAAACAAATGTATAAAATAATTTAAAACTTGACACTGTGTGATGAATATCTGCAGCTAAACTGCTTTTGTGTTATGATAATAAATATATAATAATAAATAAGTCATTTTCTTTCTCTTCACAATAGGTCTTACAATAGTTTAACATCAGATACAACCTATGTGAGAGACTGGTGTCTGATGTAGATTTTCACGGCTAGCAAATCAGCAGTAATTGATCAATCTAGCAAACAATAAGCAAAAAGATATACTTGAGAGAAAAGGATATGATAATTTAAAACAATAATAGTAGTGAGATGCAAAATTGCTGGGAGTAATATGTGTTGTGTACAATCTGTAACGAAACTGCATGACTAAAATATTGATTGAGATTGTGAATAAGAGTAAGTATAGGTATCCAGTAGAATAAAAAAACATTTTTGTAGAACAGGATTTTATTTACTACATACCTAGACATATTTCGTTCGTGTACGCCATGGGTCATATGTCCAAACAAAACGCCCGTTTACCTTTGGTACAATTATTCTCCATACTCCTGGTCAGGTTATTGTATACTTTTCATCACGCTACGATCAATAGGAGCAGAGCAGTGAAGGAAAATGTTGGTAAAACGGGAGAAATTAGCGTTTTTAAGTTTAAGGTAGCTCTTTAGCTAGGACGTCTAACGTAAGTTATTTTGTTAGGTAGGTTAAATAGAAATCAAGAAAGAAAAATCATCGTTTGAAAGCCCTGAAAAAAATTATTGACAAAAAAATGTTTTACCCCTTATGAAATTTATATACCTACATAGAGTTATAAATATTGCAATGAACATTGATATTAAAATTGCATTAGGCGTTTTTGTATTCCGTAGGCGTTAGAAATTTAAAAAATGTAAACGATTTTTTCAGAGCTTTGAAGCGTGTGTTAGGTAAAACGTCTGGTACGTAAATCAACACACGTGTTTGAGAGTATCGACTACTGATTTTTAACGATCTTTATGTTATCTTTTCTATATATACATAATAAATCTGTAGAGAAGTCAATTCTGTACAAGAAATATTTTTTCAAAATAACTATATATATTCGTGTAGTGACGGAGTAAGAATATAATAATATGTCACCACCCCATCTCATCCCATGGGTGTCGTTAAAACCGACTAAGGGACTATTCGTGAATATTACTTTTACGTAATAAAAAGAAGGAAAACTTGAAATTAAACCCTATATCAATCCGTTTGGCCAGAGTGGTATTAGTAGGCCAAGTATCCCTCTGTCACGGGAGGAGGCCCGTCCTTGCAGTGGGACATTAATGGGTTGTTATGATGATACAAGACGACCTCTATTTATTTATTTATTTAAAACAAGTTCCAAGGAATTATTTCGAATAAACCTATACCTACTACTATACATATCCTCTCTTTACCCTATAGTGCCGTTTTACAGCAGAAATTGTCTTATCATAACACTTAATTTGAGGATATACATCGATTTCTTGACAAACGATTTGACATGCGCATAATCAATGATCATCTCGTAATCTGCAAAATGGAGTTTAACCTACGAATGTTACTGATTTGATAGTTGCCCTGGCAACTAACATGCTGATCAAATCAAAGTAGATAATCGAAGTTTCGGCAACTCAAATGATAGTTGACAAGAGTTTTGGCATTTAATTATTTGATTTTTTATTTGACATGCGTTTCAGAAACCGGGGGTAAGTGTAACGAAGACAGTGGCTCCATCCTAAATAGCAGACATAAATTGATAGGATTTTCGAAACTGTTTGGCAGAATGTCTGTGTCAGTAAAAGGTCGAGATCAAAGCGTGGGGAAGTAAAAACATTGTTGCAGATGATTGATAGCAAATATCGTCTCGCAAACCGAAAGTGAATCATTGCCGAGTTTAGACTCCAGTTATTTTTGTTCCTGTTCAATACATTATTCGTATTATTTCGGTTTGTTTACAGCATATTTATGCAAAGTTGTTTTGATGAAACATTTAGGTATTTTTACACCTTTTATTTATGAAAAATACATTTAATTTAAGACTTCTTTGTGATTATTTAAATAATTATAAAAAAAAAGTTAAATAATATTGTATTTCGCATTTCATGTAAGAATTCCAGTACTCCATCTTTAGGCATGATATGAGTTTCTTAACTTTCTTAATCGCCTTTTAGTTGAGACGAAAAGCGTCGCTAAAATTTTCTTATTTTTTGTTCAATATTTAATCATTGCATTTTTTTCTGTAGTCATAGATGATTCATATAGATGCTTGACTTTATCTTCATTTATACCTATTTCTTTGAACACAAAAGGAGCTGTTCTGATTTGACAAGAATACCATCTCCTTCTCAAAGGTATGCTGTCACTTCGTTGTTTAAAACTACACACCTGTTTTCTCGCAGTCAACATCCCGATCGTAGAAGAATGCTCAGTGACGAATTTCAGCAAATGTTAGATCCACGTGGGCGGTGAACTCTAGAGGGAATGTGAGCAAAATAAATATAGCAAGAACAAATTAGTTAAGACGTGACGTCAGAGTTATCAGAGTCACGTTTGTCATGTCTGATTCAAACTACGAAAGTAAACGTAATCGCGTCATCGACACGCCTGTTTGAAACACCAATGGTAAGTTTAATACATTTTTGTTTCTTATTTCTTCACCTTAAATGGCACTCTGCAAGGACGTTCCTGTCATAACGATGAAATGTTATTTTGCTTGAAATTGTCTAGGAAGATTGAAAATTTGTTTCCCTCGATGTTCCTAAAATAATTTATGGATCGGTCAAATAATGCCCTGCTTATCGAGGCTTAGTCCAAGGCAACGGGAATTGTCGATCGCCGCGCCGCGGGACCTATCAGGAATGTAGCGACTATTCAACATTCCTAAAGCACTAGCAAGCAATGTTGCTTACACACAAAGAGATAACTATAGGCCGACCGTTTATCTCAGTCCCCGCCTGCGGTATGAAAGGAACGAGGGGGCGGGGTAGCGGTGTCCGTTATGGTAGCGTACACAAAGCTATATCGAGTTGGTTGCTATGCCAAATAAAATAAGTTTTTACAAAAAAAAACCGACTTCAAAGACAAAACTGCACTAAAAATTAAAAAATAATAAGTTGTATTTTGGTTTTGCAACATTAAATCAGACATTCTTTTTACTTAATTATAATCTAAAGAATAGGTTCTTTTAATTATTGTAAAAAGTATTGTTAAGGATATTTCTTGAAGAGTCTACAAATATATTTATTTGTAGATTCTTTAAAATATAATCAAATTATTACAAATAATGTAATATTATTGTTATTTTTGGAGTCGGTGTCAGCCACGATAATTATATTCTATTTTATATTCCTGACTTAAAATTTAAAGAAATATGGCGTCGTGTTATACACAGACTAAAGACTAAGATGAGAAAGTACTACGAATCAAAGACAATTACTTAAAATTAAAAACCATTTAAAGTGATCAGAATGTGTTATACAAAACTTTATTGCCTTTTCTAACGACTTTGTAGACAACATTTTGCATTATTGATCCAATTTGCGAATTACGATTTTTATCAATTGACGGTGCTGGTTAAACCTATAAAAACGCCCAAAGTTATGGAAAGCTTTAATCAGTTACTTAATAGGTATATTAAAACGTTTGAACGTGACACAGGTGTTTTAAAATATATTAATTTTAAATATGATAAAAATAGTTATTTAATATTTGATTAATTTTTAAACTAATCCATAAACAATCAACAACTTAATGTCATAATGTCGAAGTCATATAATAATATAATCTGTAATTCGTGGCCGCCATTCCATTTGCTTATGTATTATCGTATTTCGTTGGCTGACACCGACTCCAAAAATAACAATAATATTACATAATTATTATTTCATTATTACATAAAAATGAAAAACCATTTCGTTTGAAATAAAATAATTTTAAAAATATGTAATTGCCTGGTTTATTTACAATTTTATTGCATAACACCTTCCTAGTTCAAAATAGTGATAGCTTCAAAACCCTCTAATACGGTATCGGTTACTTTCAAATTTCACTAAAACCTAAAGTTAACTTCTAAGTCCCCTAAAACGAATCTATTTTTGCAAATATCCTAGTTTTTCAAATTGTTTTTATTAAAAAACGATGTTTGTTGGGATTGCTAGATTACAATAATAATATAATGTTAAAAATCGTACAGAATTAAGGTTGTTAAGGTAAAGGTACCTAATTCCGTGGTGTTTTTGACAAAACACGAAAGAACATTAAAAATTAAGTAATTATCGTACCTTTGTATACAATTTTATTTTTTTATCAGAAGCGTTAACTATCTAATTTTTGAAAAATATATGCAGTTTGTCAGTAAAAGGTTATTAAAAATGATGAAATAAATAAAAATATGAAAAAGAACGATGCGCCTAATTCCGATGTAAAAATCGTAATTCCGATGCATTTGGTTCCTAATTCCGAGTATAAAAATAGAAAGGGAACTACAACAGGGAACAATATGTAGGGTTCTCATACATGATGTTCAAAAATAAAAGGAGTTTATTTTTTATGTTACATCAGTTCTTTTTTTAATCATAATCCTTAATCTTATAAAAATCAACGTAAAAATCAACATAAAAATCTACTTGTATCATGAGTTTTTGAAATTGTATGACTCATATATACATTAAAACAGGTATGATTTAAACATATTAATTTGTAGGAATCAATCTTAGAAAATATTTACAGATAATAAGAACAATAATAAGAGCTTTTTTTATTTTTACACATTACCATAACGGACACCTAGTCAGTATGTCAGTATGACACTAGTGCAGTAAGCTAGTTCGTCTTTTAAACAATTTACAAATTTCAAAGATGGTGGCGTCATCTTGCCATTTAAACTTGTACTTTCTTAGAGAAAATATGCAATCTAAATTATTACACAATTTAAAACCTGACCAGAAAAATAAAAAAACCTCTCCAGATATTTCGATGGGTTTAGGGTATAATTTCAATATTTCCTTCTTTTTATTACATAAAAATAAGCTAGCTAAAAATTAGAGCTGTGATGTGATGTAGTTCATGTCACAGTATCTAGATGGCGCCGTTTTGCCAAAAAATCAAGAGATAGCTCTCTCCTTTGTCCTCGCCCCCTGCGCACCCCTTTACCGCAGGCGGGGTCTGAGTTAAACGGTCGGCCTATAGTAGGTAGCGCGCTTTGCATTGCATCTATAGTGTTAAGTTCTTTATAGCATACAATGATAGTTGCCATTTCAAATCATAATTTGGTACAAGATAACTGAATGCACAGTAAAGTCACATAAAATTCCGGATAGCATAGGTGAGTACTGAATACTAAAATTACTCATAAGCCCGTTTAACCTTTTGCGATGTAAAGCTGGCTACACACCTGCAACTCGATTACGAAGTGTTGGTATTCGTCAGTTTGGCATTACGCCAATATGACAGCCCGCTATGGAATGCGCCGCGTCGTCATTCGAACAAATCTTCAAATGAAATGTTAATGGCTCCGCTGAAATTGGATTGTCGTTTATTGTATACAGGTGAAATATTCATTGAACTACATCGTCTTGTTACGTAGATAAAATTGTGGAATATATTTTTGTAATGGTTCTGTCCTGTTTTGTGACCTGCTTGTACTTGATGCACTTTTTGTGGGTCCTTAAGATCTGACACTAGAATTCAGGCAGATCATTCGAAATGTATATTGTTAAATTTTTTAAAGTAAATACCACTAGATATCTTATATTGAAAAAAACTAGATTAATAGTAAAACTCCTTCCCCTGTAGGGATTGAATAGCTTAGGGGTCTTTTTAAAACAACCTTTTTCAAAGGGATACACAAAATGATTCAGGCTCAATCAAATTATCATCACGATATTGAGTTAAATACGTTATTGTGACTAGTGCTTAAAAGTTATTAAGAAAACTACCAAAAAAGAGGATTTGTTTCTTAGGCATTTTAGTCAACGAGTAGAGACCCCGTCAGAAATAAAAGTAACATATAACGATACATTACTAAAAGAAGTGGACAGTAATAAATTTCTTGGGCTCGTTATCGATAAAAAATTAAATTGGAAAAACCACATTGAGAATCTATGTAATAAACTGAGTAGCTCGTCATATGCTCTATTTAAACTGGCCCCAACAGTTAATGTTGATGCACTATTAACTGCCTATCACGGGTCAGTGGCCTCCATAATAAGATATGGAATAATTTTTTGGGGCAATTCAACTCATAAATTATTAATATTTAAACTCCAGAAAAGGTGTATCCGATCTATGTTCGGACTTAAGGTTACAGATAGTTGTCTACCTTATTTTCAGAATCATGGCATATTAACATTGCCCTCTCTATATATTCTAGAAGTATGTTTATTTGTGAAAACTAACACAACATTGTTTCCACTATTATCCGATACTGTACAACGAAACAGACGAGACCAAAATCAGTTACGTCTGCACAGCTCCAGAACTGCTCTTCTGGGTAACAGCATATTCTGTATGGCACCTAAAATCTACAATAAGCTTCCAAAAGAGATTAAGGACTTAAATCTTAATCTTTTCAGAAGAAAACTTAAAGAATTGTTGCAGAAAAAATGTTATTATAATATTAATGATTACTTGACTGATAAATTTTAATTTTGTATTATATTATTATTGCTGACTTTCAAATATTTTATTACTAGTGACATTTACTACTATGTCTATTAATTGTGATTTATTTCCTGCATTATTATAGTGACAAATTTAGTAAGGTGACTCAAGCAATGTTTCTTTATCTTTTCAATAGTAAAATCTGTTAATGTAAAACTATCATAATTTGTAATTTACTATTGTACTTATCTCTATTGTGACATTGTTTATATAAATTGAAATAACATTTGCATGCCAATCATGGTAAAACATGTTGAAACGCACTACTTATGTAAAACTATCTGTAAACTACACATGTTTAAAGCAAATAAATATATCTTATCTTATCTTATCTTATCTTAGGTCTTTTCTCATTTACTTAGATTACGTTTGTTGGATTACGTGTTGTCAAAAGGTGGTTAGTGACATTTTGTATTCTTATTCCATCACCTTACTAAGAATGTTCAAATATTCATAGCTATGTTTATTAAAAAACAACTTGTCTCACTTGTTTTATAGTCCAGTCAATGAATGACTCAAAGGGGGGTATGGAGTGCGTGAGCGGGAACCTAAGTGATTTCTACAGAAACTTATTCAGGATACCTAGAGAGATAACATACTAAAAGTTCCCACCTCTAGGAGGTGAGGTGGAGGGGAGAGGGAGGGTCAAAAGTCACAAATTTGCGTTTTTTGCGTATATCTCTGTAACTACGAAAGCTATCGAAAAATGGTTATGACAAAGTTTGTAGATCGTAAAATTGTCTACAAAAAATATCTCAATACTTTTCTCCTAAAAAGCATCGCTTTCGAGATATCGTGACTTTAGAGGGCAGAAAAGTCGTATTTTCGACTATACGCACACACTAGCTTTTTCCCGCGATTTCGCTCGCGTTTATAAATAAATAATGAAAAATAAGGCTTAATTTAATATATAGTAGCATATGCATGCTTGGTCTCAGCCTAATCGGTTTGAAATTGACAAAGTTACATACAAACTTCCATCCCCTATCTTATCCCTTTAGGGGTAGAATTTATCAAAATTCTTTCTTAGCGGGTGCCTACGTTATATCATCTACCTGCATGCCAAAATTCAGCTAGATCTGTCCAGTGGTTTGGGCTGTGCGTTGATAGATAACTATGTCAGTCAGCTTTGAGTTTTATATAAATAGAAGATTTCCGCACCACCTCTGAGGTAGATAAGGCCAATCTTGCACCAACATTGAATCAAATACAACAGTACATTGAATCAAGCTCAAAAAAAAGCACGGCGGTTTTTTTTATGAGGTTTCTCCAGTAGGAATACTCCTACCACATAGTGATCTATCAACGCACAGCCCAAACCACTGAACAGATCTAGCTGAATTTTGGCATGCAGGTAGATGATATAACGTAGGCACCCGCTAAGAAAGATTTTTGATAAATTCTACCCCTAAAGGGATAAGATAGGGGATGGAAGTTTGTGTGTAACTTTGTCAATTTCAAACCGATTAGGCTGAGACCAAGCATGCATATGCTACTATATATTGAAATAAGCCTTATTTTTCATTATATTTATAAACGCGAGCGAAATCGCGGGAAAAAGCTAGTGTGTGCATATAGTCGAAAATACGACTTTTCTGCCCTCTAAAGTCACGATATCTCGAAAGCGATGCTTTTTAGGAGAAAAGTGTTGGTATATTTTTTGTAGACAATTTTACGATCTACAAACTTTGTCAGAATCATTTTTCGACAGCTCTTGTAGTTTCAGAGATATACGAAAAAAACGCAAAATTGATACCTTTGACCCTCCCTCCCCACTCCACCTCACCTCCTAGAGGTGGGGACTTTTAGTATCTCTCTAAGTACCCTGAATAAGTTTCTGTAGAAATCACTTAGGTTCCCGCTCACGCACTCTATAACTACTTTATTGATTGAACTATTAATAGAACTACGTGGATTACGTATAAAAACTAAAGCTTTTAATTCAGTTACTTTGTAACATTTTTCATATTATTTATGACACCCAAAATAATTCGTAAAGTACCAGCAATATTATTCACCGTTTTATTTTAAGAAAAATCTAGTTCCCAGCGGTTACAGCTATTTTATAATCTAGATAAATATAAATCTTTAGCAGGTTAGACCTATGGGTGTATGGACAGAAATATTTTGGTTTGGCGATTGTTTATCTAAATAATTAATAGGGTGTGAGACCATCTGGCGAGTCATTTTAGTGATTAGTGAGTAAAACTATTTACCTGCAGTGATACAGATTGCAAAAAAAAATTAGGAGTGTACAAGTACGAAGAAGAAGTAGAAGTTTAGAAGTCAATTTACTCCGTGTGGTGACGGAGTAAGAATACAATATGTCACCACCCCATCGCATCCCATGGGTGTCGTAAAAACCGACTAAGG
Source organism: Schrankia costaestrigalis (assembly GCA_905475405.1). NCBI lineage: Eukaryota > Metazoa > Arthropoda > Insecta > Lepidoptera > Erebidae > Schrankia > Schrankia costaestrigalis. Next base: position 17,802,826 of record FR997829.1, on the reverse strand, counting down.
GACTATCCGTGAATATTATCTTTACGAAATAAAAAGAAGGAAAACTTGAAATTAAACCCTATACCAATCCGTCTGGCCAGCGTGGTATTAGAGGGCCAAGTATCCCTCCGTCATGAGAGGAAGCCCGTTCCTGCTGTGGGACATTAATGGGCTGTTGTGATGATGATAAAATAGAAAATTAACCTGAAAATTCTGCGGAACCCTAAAAAAACCTTAGTTGTTTGTTGTAACAACAGCTATCCGGCTGTAAAATCCTTGTGAAAAAACTCAGAATGTTTAAATTTTCAAGAAGAATTGTTCTAAGAAATGCATCGTTGCAATAATCAAAATTTCATTTATATCTCATACAAGTACTTATACAAAACATAAATAAACTAATTCTGGAACGATGACCAAGATTTCCTTCACAATATCCAATTGAAATGCATTAAACGCATTTAAACTTAAATATGGCTCAAGTACGCCATACTCCGTTTATAATTATGACGATGAAAATAAATATAATAGGTACATAATAAGCAATATTTGTAGACCTGGATGACGCGTTTCCTTTAGTGACAAAGGGACTTATGGTTTATCTTTACCACGCTGATTAGGCTGAATTACATTCTGATGTGCTTATGAGAAAATAAAGTTCTTTTCAAGTTTTATTTCACTGGGAGCGGTCTTATGTAGTTAAATTTTCGGCAATCAACTTTTACGATAATCATTGGATTGCGAATGTTGCCTTCAGAAAATTCTTTAGGTTAAAAGGTTTTTTAAAATTCCATAATGAGGAGCAGGCTTTCTATATCAGACGATTAACTTTAAAAGAAATTAATTTAACTGGAGAAGCAGCAGAGGGAAATTTAGCCCATCTAAGACAAAGTGGGTACCTATACATTATTTCAACCAAAGTTCCACATGAAGTAGCATCTTAATCTCTAAACAGTAGAGAGACAGTGTAATTATAACCGTTTTATCCGGCTGCATACCTCACTGCCGGATGCTGTTGACCTACTTACGATGGTGCTCGCGTTCTTCGCATACCTACTGAAACGGTCTGATATCTATGTTCTTCCTACACTGTTCATGAGTTACATAGAAATACTATGTTGTACTCTTACTTCATGATTATCCAGTTTATTAAAAAGGCGACTCCAAATGAGAGCGTTGGAAATATTGGAATGCAATTTAAATATTCACGGACATCTCTACACAGCGCTATCTGTTTCCAAAGTAAGCTAGGCTTAACCTGCTTGTGTTATGGGTAACAGAACAACGGATATTAATACTTATACTTTGTTTTGTAAATACATACATAATATTCTACATAAAAAGACTCAGACCAATGCAAATAATCATGTTCATGCACACAAATATTTACATTGAGCGGGAATCGAACCCGAGACCTCTGGGTAGCAGTCATGTTATATAACCACTACGCCACAGATGCCGCCATTTTATGATTATATTTTATTAAATTAAAGTAGTAGACAAGCTAGCAACCCTTTTTCAATAAAGACATCATAGCTACGTTAGAACTTACCTTGGGACATCAGCTTTTATTGTCATATTGCTGCAATTTTGCTAGCTACTATACATTTGCACACTACTGCGTGGTGGTGGGTTTAGGGGACATAGCCTTAATATCGACTTAGAAGGTCTCTGAAGAGATCTATCATCAGGTAAGTTTGCGTTATCACCTGGTGAATTTTGTTAAATTGAATGATCGGAGTTTGTCACAGTAATTTCGAATTCTTTAAGATTAAAACCTCAAACAAAATTGGACAAGAAAATACAACCGAATTACCATCATTCTCCTTTTCAGATTCCTATTCACTAGCGCCAATAACATCATCATCATCATAACAGCCCATTATGTCCCACTGCAGGGACGGGCCTCCTCCCGTGACGGAGGGGTACTTGGCCTGCTAATACCAAGCTTGCCAGAGGGATTGGTGTAGGGTTTAATTTCAAGTTTTCCTTCATTTTACTTAGTGAAGATAATATTTACGGTTAGTCCCTTGGTCGGTTTTTACGACCCCCATGGGATGAGATGGGGTGGTGACATATTGTATTCTTACTCCGTCATTACACTTACAATCGCATCAATATAAATAAAATAAGATATATATATATCAAACGATGTGACAGTGTATAATCTAAATAGTTAACAGCGACATACCTATGTGCCGGATGCCGGTGACCCACTTAACGAGTCGCATGCTTGGCATTCCAATGATCTGGATGTAAAAGAACTTCAATATGGAATTATCATTTCACTGCATTGGTCAAATTTCCAATGCAGTTTCAGTTGAATTATAAAAATTAGAGGCTTTTTAATTTTAATTAAAGAAATGTAAATTTGGATAATGACACAAGGATTCTGTTAGCTTATATATTAAAGGCGTCTAAAGGGCTTACTCAGAGAACAAAGGATCAAAATCTGTGCCGCGCTTTGTATTTTTGCACTGTTTTTCGATTTATTTCGATAACTATATTTTTTTACTGACACAGGTATTTGTCTACAAGCTGTGAACTTTAGATGAGAAAACGTTAACGTCAATGAAATTACAAATAAGTATTCTTTATTTAAATAAACTAAAGGATGCCAATGAAATTACAAATATTATTTATTTAAATAAACTAAAGTAATCTTTAGGAACGTATAACATTGGGTTTTAGTAAGTTGACAAAAACAAAATATTAAATGACAGAGATAAATAGCAATACCCTACATACTACTGTGAATTCTTTTGTAAACCCTGAAACTATTTTTGACGGATATACTACATCTGGTTTGATATATTTAGCGAATACCTTTTTATTAATATTTCATCCTACCTTTCACTGGTCACTATCATCATAACAGCTGATTAATGTCACACTGGAAGAACGGGCCTCCTCCCGTGACGGAGGGATACTTAGCCTACTAATTCCACGCTGGCCAGACGGATTGGTATGGGTTTAGTTTCAAGTTTTCCTTCTTTTTATTTCGTAAAGATAATATTGACGTGTAGTCCTTTAGTCGGTTTTTATGAAACCCATGGGATGAGATGGGGTGGTGACACACTGTATTCTTACTCCGTCACCACACAAACGTTTATATTGATATTTTTCATCCTACCTTTCACCATCACCATCATACGACCTATTAATAAGCCTCGGCAGTGATACACCTTCTACACTGCCGAAGGGAAACTTTGTGTTTTTATTGGTCAAGTTGTAGTGCTTTAGTGCCTTTTCTTCTTCTTTTGATAGTTAGACAGCCCTTAGTAAATTGCACAGCATATTACAGGTGTCAGTGTACGGGGTACAATGGTTTGCTATCACGATTAAATAGTTAAATAATATTTGACGACCTCTGTGGCGTAGTGGTTGTATAACATGACTGCTACGCAGAGGTCTGGGGTTCGATTCCAAAATCCTTCATTCTAGATTTTTTAGAATCAGTGGACCTAGAGCGATATAGTCAATCAGGTAGCATCATAATAAGTAAAAGTTGTTTTTAATATAAATAAGCTATGACAAATATTCGTTTGTAAACAAGAGCGTCGCATGGAATGCGTCTGTCTCAATATAGCTCATCTTCGACGACAGCGGGCGTACGGTCACGTTGGCGCCACAATCGTAAACAAAACAGTTTGGGAAATAAATCTTTCGATTTGTAAACTAAGTTTGTTTGATTTCTAAACGTTATAAATTCATCAACGAAAGTGTCTGAGATAGCGGACGTAAAACTAATTGCTGTTGAGGCAGAAAGCTTCTGGAACGGCAATTGCGTACCCGAAGACGCAGGGTCGGAAGACCCTTCACGATGCCGTGAACAGATAACCTGATTAAGGGTCATAGCACACATATCAAAACGTAAAGGGACCTTTTTCTCGGTGTCAAACGTCAAAAATCCGATTACGTTACAATTCCCATTAGTGTAAGTTGCAGTAAGGAGTTTCATACAAATAATACTGAACGGCTCGAGTTGATACGGTGCCGATTCCTTTACGTTTTGATATGTGGGCTACGACTCTAACCGGTAGGTAACCAGAAGAGGGCAGAGCATAGGACGTCCTAAAGTAAAAATATTTGGAGGTTGTAATTTCAAACTGTGGCAATTTGCTGATATAAAAAATTCTTGCCTCGCTAAGTGAGGTGCAGTTTCACAACGAATCTGTTTACGTTTTGTACATATTTTTATTGCTTTTCGAGGCATTTATTGCGGCTATAAAAGAGCTCGTATAAAAATTGTGAAGAATACCTCGTACAAATTCAAAGTATTCGACTGAAGTTGTGTTCCATTTTTGCGAAGGGCGAAGTCATAAAATTCGATAAATACGTTTGAACGTTTGCAAGTTTCAATGTATTTAACAAATTTATGAAATGTCTGAACTTGTTTTTTTGTTTTTAAGTTATTCAGCTGATTCGTTTTAAAATGTTGACCAATTGTTATTTAATTTAACTTTTTATCGTATACAAAGGACGTGCAGACTGCAACTCGGCAAACGTAGTGTATGTCGAACTAATATTAAGAAAATGCCCGTCATGATTTGGATGTCACAAAAAGTAAATACATTTTATATACAAACATTTTATTTAACTCTTTAATTCGTACAATTAAAAAAAAATATCCTTTAAATTCTTCGCGTAATGAACTTCCTTTAGCAGAATCAGAAGTGAACTGATGAAAATAGAACCACAAAGATTTCTAAACAATTTCAATCTCTTCTTATATTTATTGGCAAAGGACTGGAACAAAATGGCCAAAGTATAGCCCAATACCATCTAACACCAAAAACGTCAACCATATTCTGCTTCCATCTCTGAATATTCCTCTGCTCAGGTCTATGCTTGCTCTCATAGCTAGTAACACCTCTTATGGTATTATTTAAATGGTAGAAGAATAACCAGCCAGACCAAAAGAATAGTATAACATTCAGATGTACATATATCAAATAGGCTTCATTTCTACTTAAGCCGGTCATAAAGTATGCAACAACTGGATTGAAGATAAAGATGATATTGTAGATAAAGGTATTGTTCTCGTAATAAGCAGCGACTAAGAAGTAGTTGTAGCACGACGAGTAAAACATAGTAATCATAATGTACCCAAGAAATAGGATGTAGTATCGCCTATTGTACAAACCAACACAAGAAGCCAAGAAGCCGCAATGATGGTCACGTTTCACAATACACAGATTACACACTTTACAATGCCAGCTGCTTGAGGGTCTCATTCTTTTACAATACTCACAGTACCATCTTGTATCACTAACTGGTCCTGAACTGTCACCAATTTTAACGTCAGCTAGAAAGCTCATTATCATATTACCACTTATATTAATAAGTAAATATATAGCTGCGGTTGTGTGAATCATTTGTTGTATATATCCAGCTTGTACCAATGGTACTAGTTTTGGAAATAATATGATCATTTGCATTGCGTATATCAATGGAAGCAAACCTAATATGAAATAAAATTGTAAGTGCTCAAACATTAAACGAATTGACATCATTTTCTTTGTATTTCAAATTTGATCTCACATTTGAAGTCACACATAAAACTATTTATTGAATTTGGTTAAATTATAATTAATTTATATTTATCTTTTGATTGATTTTACTTCTTTACTTATATTGCTTCAACACTATGTTATCGATGATTCTGCCAACTTCATATTCTGACAAGATAACACACGAAAAAACAGATAAAACATAACAGAAACAGTTCATAGACTGTTTTGTAGATTCTCCAATTTTTTGGCAAAGTATGTCATTAAATAGTAGCATATATACTAAGATCAACATTAGGAGTAGAATTTGTCTGGATGCCAATGATGTTAATATTACATCATAAGCGTGATAAGAATTTTAGCTATATTTTTTTTGCACGTTGGTCTTCGTAGGTCTTGTAGTACAGGTGAGATTCAGTTTTCTCACGCAAGTCTGACGATGAAAATATGTAGTAAAAATTTCATTTAAATTAGCTTTACGACTGCATTCCGTAGCTATAATCAGACAAGTATTATGTAGACTTTGTGGTTTGTTTTTGGCAGTACTAAGTTTAAGTAAAGTAAAGTAAAAAAACATATAGGTATTTTGGCGTAATTACACACTATATAATATACACAGTTCCCTATTTAAAAATAAAACTAAATAAAAATAAAACATCAATAATATACCTAATAATAAAAAATAAAAAAAATAAATAAAAGAATGCAGGGAATAATTGACATAAATGATATAAACGCCAAAAAAGGTGCTGTGCCGTAGAACTGTAAGGTTTTACGACGCTGATTTTCAACCAACACCTACTACTAGGCAATCTTTGCCTGAAAGTCTTTTACACTGCCAAAATTGGACGCCATAGCATGGATGATGCGTTTGAGTTTGTTTTAATATTTTAGGAAAATAATGTTATAATGAAAAAAACTTCAGATTTTTCCGAACTTTTTTTGTAGTTTGTTGTCATTATAATTTGGTGAATCATAAAAAGTAAAACTAAACCAATCTTTTTTTTTTAGACTTTCTATTTTGTCCCGAACTAGAATGTCTGGAAATTTACAACGTGAATAAATAAAATAAGTCAAATATTAAAAAAGAGGTATTTAAAGAATTTTGTGGCCATTTTAAATCGTTATATCTGTCTGTTGGTCCCATTTTCATCTAATTTTTAACTGTCTTTTTTATTTACAGAAAACATTCTTCAAAACATTTGTTACATATTTAATTAATCACTGCCGAAGTATTTTGATATCGTAGTTAAAGAATTTAGATCTTGATGTTTTACTGGAATTCCCTGTATCTAGGACAACACTGCTTATAAATTTAATAAGAACGTACAAAAATACGAATGAATATATGTATATTTTAAGACTAAAACAGATGCGAATTTTTAAGATTTTTTCTGCATGTTTTTGCGATATTTTTTGTTAGGTATTTGTGTGTATGTTTCTAACTTTTTGTGCTGGGAAACTTCAGTTGCACAAATTTAATGTAAGAATAATTAAGGAAAATGTGATCATTGTTCCTCCACATGGTAAGTGACATGTATTAATACAATACAAATTGACATCTCCTGCACGGAAGACCCTGTGTCACGAGCACTTGTAAAACCGGTAATTTTATGGATACAAATTATATCTATGTCAATCAAGTCATTACCCCATGATGTCGTACCTTTAAAGCCGACTAAAGAAGAGAAAGATGTTTAGGTTGATTACGTCCGCGTAAGAACTTGTTCACATCCGTGTGGTGATGGAGTAAGAATACAATATTCACCATCCCATCTCATCCCATGGGTGTCCTAAAAACCGACTAAGGGACTGTCGGAGAATATTAACTATACGAAATAAAAAGAAGGATAACTTTAAATTAAACCCTGTACCAATCCGTCTTGCCAGCGTGGTATTAGTAGGCTAAGTATCCCTCCGTTACGGAAGGAGGCCCGTCCCTGCAGAGGGACATGAATGGGCTGTTATGAAAGAACTTGTTTAATGACACTTTTTGCTCTCTATAACTACTCCGTCCCGCGAATCATCGTAGTAAAAGAAATTGTGGTTCAGATCTGGTTCTGAAACAAAGCGTTAAATAGGTTCTTTCTATTCAACGTTCTGATTGAGAACCACAAGATAAAATAATGAGAACACAAAATCCAATAGAAAAAATCACGTCATTACTCATTTGTGGTACTAAATCTTTCTTATTTGTAGGATTTAGTAGGTAAACTCATAAAGTATTATTCATTCATAGAAAATGTAGCCGACAATTAATTAAATTTAAATTTATTTGTTCATTTTCATTATTAAGGTCACACAATAATATATTATCTGTGTGATTTCGCTATAGGCCACAATTTTTACTTTTTTTTATTTGGTTAGTGGTCAACCTCGATGGAAAGTTGTTTAAGCAGTCCTAAGACTAAGGCCCAAGGATATTGTTATAACAGCTTAGCCTTACATTGCTACTTCAACCACTTATAGGGAAAAAAGAAGAAAATTTTACTCAATTTGTAAAATAAATTATAAATCACTTTTTATTCTACCTGAGCTGACAGGATGATATGATATGATGATATGAATACAAAATGTACAGTACACGTACACAGAAAATTTTGACCTATAAACAAATAAAATGAAGACATTATTATGATTTACTATAGCTAGTAAGTGGTTAACTATACTAATGTAGTGTGTAGGTAGTATTTAAAACGTGCCAAAATAGTAATGTCCTTACTATAGTTATTGTCGTGACAAACGTTTTTGTCCTCACCGTGTTTACGGTACAGAGTGCCAAAACTGTTTTGCTAAATATAAACTTACGTATATTTGTCTCTTTATTAAGTTTGTATTGAGTACACATGTATTATTATTGTATTGAGTACATTACTGTGCTGTTTTTTTTTGTAAACATTTGTTGAGTAATCGGAAATGAGGGTCACGCACATATATGTTTTTTGCAGGCGTTGGCAGCACTCGATCCATGTATGGTGTCTCAATCTTCACGTATTATTTTATTGTTGTGTCTCCACAGAAGGACCTCAAGAAATAACAATTTATGTCACTCAAGAAATAACAATAGAAACACTGATAATATCTGTAAATATTTGCCTCTACATTACTACCTACTTATAAGAAGTGCAGGTTAGCGCTGCGAAGAAAAGTTAAAATAACAAAAAAAGCTTTGAATTGAAATTAATATAATTTCGGAAAATTAATATTATAAATTATATTTTACGATCTCTTTTTTATTCATGGTTGAATTCATAGATATATTTTTAAGTGCATTTTTAACGACTTTGGCTTGCATTATTGCTATTTGCTAAAAATAATATCAAGGTGGTTGTTTCACCCACCTGTTTCAAAATATTAACGTAAAAATATACTGTGTGATATTAAAAGTAAAAATACTTTTTTTTACGAGAAGATACAATGTTTTACTGAGTTTTAAGATAATAATTTAAAGAATTACGTGTTGGGAAAGGCCTATGTCTAGCCCATGGACTGCGATTGGTTAATTGATTGATTAAGGCTTAACTTTGTCAAGTTATGCACTGCTTATGTTCGCTTGTTGCACCGATGCATCATCTATCGCATGATGTATTCTATCGATGTAGCAAGTCAAAATTATGACTATGAGAAAGACTAAGATGAATTTTGTAATAAACAAACAAACATGAGCTTTTGAATGTAAATACTTACATCTATTACATCATAACAGCCCATTAATGTCCCACTGCAGGGACGGGCCTCCTCCCATGACGAAGGGATAGTTGGCCTACTAATACCACGCTGGCCAGACGGATTGGTATAGGGTTTAATTTAAAGTTTGCCTTCTTTTTATTCTACATCTATTTTACACCTATTTAAAACAACAAAACTATTAGATTCAATATAAACCGTCAGGCATGTTAATATAATAAACGGTTAATAAATTTTACATTAAGAATAATTAACTATTAAATGGAAACAATATTAATAGTAATTTATGTTTACGTCCAAAGACACGAAGTAGGTCTTCAGGTTGACCGCGATTCTCTCTTTGAAGAGTGAAACTTCGTACAAGAATAATTTTCTAGCGGTCAGAAAATCTATTATAAATTATAATAAAATTTACAACTCAACCACTGACATGCAACATAAAGTCGTTTTAAAAACCTAATTTACGATTTTAACTTTTGTCTTTTTCCGTGTTTTTGTGGCTTTCCGTGCTCTTAACTGATTCTAAATTTAAATATTTGGTTTAATTAACCATAAATTTTATTTTAAAAAGCTTTGTGATATTAAAAAAACTTTTTCCAGGTGCTTCCTGGCTTGTAAAGAATATTAGTTGTCATACCGAATCACAAAAGTTTTGTACTCATAATTAATTACTGCCAAATGTTTAGTCTGTATACCAATAACACAGTGGAGGACAGTGCTACTAGCCGCGGCAGAATGCGCGAAATACCTTTGTGTTGTGTGTGTGTGCTGTACCATGCTCATCTCAAACTGAATTTGTTTAGTCACGTCTTCGGGACTCTAGGGATTCCGTCACTCATAGTCAGAGTAAAGAAGGGCTACAACAAGATCGCATGTTTAAACTGACTTAAATGATTTAAAGGACCAGGCCTCATTCTTTTACAGCAAAAGAGATGCGTAAGGAACATGAACGCTCCATCCTCTTCATTGCTAATTAAAAACAGCTAAAATTTTGTTTAATTACATACTTACAAAAACTTACTCCTTTTTCGGGTAGGCACATAGGCAGAGACTACTAAGCACCTAGATCCTTACAAACCGGCACTCCGCAACTGGCTTACTTACATTTTGACAATTAATTCAATTTAATTTGAAAGATGTTTGTGTATAAAAAATAATCTCGTAGGCGGCAGTGATGTTTTACGCCAAAGGTTCGACATCTTTCAAATTAAATTGAATTAATTGTCAAAATGTAACTAGTAAAACACTAATTTGTCAATTAAGATTAAATATTAATACTAATCCATATCCATTGCTCTCAAAGTAAATCTTTTCCTGAACATAATGTTCAAATAAACAAACGTAAATTGATGTGAAGTTCAGTGCGTCTATTCGTGTGATCTGAGTCATGCTGCATCGATGTTGAGTGCTGATGCGTTTCTCAATTTAGAACAAACAAAACGGCAGGAATCGACAACATTTTTACCTGACGATTTTGTGCTAGTGGAAATGAAAAATCCCGCATTTTAAGGTAAAGAGGATTTAGAATCATTATTTATCAACATCATATCAGACAATGGACATCCACTGTTAGACATTGGCTTTTTTTAATTATTTCTACTTTGTACTATCCTGTGTGTTATGCATCGTTTTCGAGCACAGTGTCCAATATTCTATCTTTGAACACCCAGTTTGCGTGTTTGGAGATTAATCTAATGTTGCCCTTTACTATGTCAGGTTTTTCTTGGGTTCGTATATTTTTGTAATTAGTTAAGTTCACGTACCGAAAGGAAACTTATTAACATCACGCCCCGTCCAAAAGGATTAACAAAGGGTTCAAGTCATATTCATATCTTGCGTCCTCGTAGAAATTGATCTGGCTTTTTATTAAGTAAATAAAGTATCGAACAATAATTATTATTTTTGTTAAACTTACCTACCTAAAGTTGACAACCCCTGCATGCAAGATAATTATAAATCTTACCTTATCGCACACAAGAGTTATTGTCGAAAAATATGTTTTTATAAGTCCATCCTGAAATAACAAGGACTTGCATGTGTCATGTCGGAAAATAAGGATGAATTTAGTATCTTTTAAACAGTATTTTGGGAGTGATGAAAGCCAAATGTTTGACTCAACCTTTATTCGGCAATGAAACGTCTTAAACAAGGTTTAATAAAATTCTTTATCGGTTTAATAAACTGTTTCTTAAACGGATTTGTTGAGCTGACTGGCACATTTTAAAAACACATCGGAGAGTCATCATACAGGCTCTTTTGTCGACGGCTTCGATCAACAGTCGACAGGGACGTATGCTTCTTCTTATACAAAATACATACAATATGTGAAGATCATAAAATCATTCATATTAATTAGTCTTTATATCTCCGTGTGGTGACGGAGTAAGAATACAATATGTCACCACCCCATCTCATCCCATGGGTGTCGTAAAAACCGACTAAGGGACTATCCGTGAATATTATCTTTACGAATTAAAAAGAAGGAATACTTAAAATTAAACCCTATACCAATCCGTCTGACCAGCGTGGTATTAGTAGGCCAAGTATCCCTCCGTCAGGGGAGGAGGCCTGTCCCTACAGTAGGACATTAATGGGCTGTTATGAGTCTTCATATCTCTTAGTACCGGAAAAAGGAAACATTTTATTTATTTGCTTTATTTTACTTATTTTGTTAATAATTATAGCATTACCAGAGAGTACCTTGACCTAAAATTTGATGTGAAACATTAGAATCTTAGTAAGTAACATTTAGCAGATTGTATTATTGATAACAGAGGAAATTAACTTCCGTTCTATTTTACTTTTACGTAAAACATATTTTTTGTTCAATATAAAGTTACACAGTATAAATAAACCATCCCTACAGCAAGATAAACGGTAACACATAAGTCTACGTGAGTAAGACGAACTAAGTAAAATAACTTTAAAAAAAACCACCGAATTGAGAACCTCATCCTTTTTTTGAAGTCGGTTAAAAATGCTTTCAATCATAAATGCGTGATCGACGCTGCGCAGATGGAAAAGCCAAAATTACCGATATAGCGCTTAGAATTGCCTGTTTAAAGTGATAACAGATAGGGCACATAAGACCCAAAACCAACAGTCGAGGAGAAAAAGATTATTGAATAGCGACTACGTGCCGGTAGAAGTAAATGAACAGACCCCAGTAATTAAGTTGAGGACCAACTTCCGGCTCACGTATTTCCTCCATCGTATGATATTGGGCCCTTAAAACGCAGTGTGAAGAAGCATTTGGCCAAACCGGCAAGATGATGACGACGGATTTAAGTTATTTTAGACTTCTATCCGTTGGCTTCATTGTGGACGCGCTTTCCATCAGGTTCGATATAGTCATATTGCCGTGTTTTGTATAAAAAAACCCCACTCGCGTTGGATAGGAAAAGTATTCATATAAAATAAATCGGATTAAGAATACATACTCGTACATTTTCTGCATTAACCTAGCACAGGAATGACCAAAGAGTCTTTTGTTAAATGTCATATTATTATGACAGGTCAATACCGTACTATATTCTTAACACAAAAAAGCTACAGTACATATCCATCTAAAAACCTTTTAAGAGATCCATTGTTCCTGTATAATATACAATCCTTTATCCCAGGTAACATGAGCCCACGTAATGCATTAACCAGTAAGTACTGAATGACACGCCGCGTCATGCTCGACGTATGTCTTCGTAAAACAATGCGATAGAAATAGACCGTGCTTGTCACGCATGCTCTGAATGTTTGTGTTCTTGTACTCGTAAGTAGTTAACTGGTTTTATTAGGTTTGTTTGTGATGATGTTTCCTTATCTTTCATTGGAATTGTTGGCATTCATGGCATTTGATCATGCAGCCTATCTGATGATAAGTATGCAATGCCGCTTATAAACGTCTACCCTGCTTTCAAAGCCGCTAACTACCCTAAAAGTAACGCTCTGCAGCAAAGCCAGGCTTAGGGTATATGGGTGTAGGATTTGTCTTAAATTTTCCCTCTCCGATATTTAGGCTCAGGATGGAATTGGATTGCGTGTAGTGACGTGATTAAAATACAAAATGACCCTTCTCATGAGGTGTCGTGAAAAATGCTGACGGAAAATAAGAAAATAAACATAAATACCTAAGAAATAAAATGAACAGAAACAAACACTTTACCAGTTCGTTGAGCCAGCATTACGATGTAATTTAAGTAGGTCAAGTTTTACTTTGCCACAGCAAGTCATTAAAGTGGTATATTAAAGAACTATAAATAAAATCTTCAGGTGAGCTAAATGCACAAAAATATTTAATCAATGCAACCGACATTGAATAAAGTCATTTAAAAATAAATCCCAGGAACTTATAATAGTTCACTGAAAATGTAACTCTAAGCTTAATAATCATAAGGCTAAAAATGCACAATACAATGTTTTTAGCCTGCATAGAAGATTATAAACATAATGTCATATTCATAAACATTGTTTGAATATAACTTAAAACATTTGTTTATTTAATAATGTATAAATAGTAATTTCGTTCGTGTAATTATGAATGTTAAATGATAACGAAACTTTGGAAGTCGGCGCGGATGCTGGTTCGTCACTGCGGGCCCGGAACTACAGGGCATAAGGCGAATTTGGTACAGAACTTTACTGAAGCAGACCGGTACAAGAGGGTGCTATGATAGCGTTTATCGGTATGAGAGGATACGGTGATATCTCTCTAGCCAATTATAGGAATACCAAGTTTACCTATTTCAAGCACTGGGCAACACTTGTCCCAAAGATGAGCCTCAAAAGAGTTCGTAAGAAAGCAACGAATTAATAAAACTTACGGCACAAAAAGAACTACGAGTATTTCAACCTTTATGTTGAGAAGAAGAATGAAACTCAATTTGTAATAACGTTGTTTTTCTTTAATTTTAAACATTTAGTTCTAATTATAACATTACCTAGCAGGTAATTTATCATTAACAAAACACATGTCTTGTGCCAACACTAAGAATTAATCTATCGAGCCAAAGTCTGTACTCTACGTTCGTTAAACGGTGCAAAACCGTACAAAATATAAAAATGTCTTCAGTTAAATAAATTTTCAAAAATAAAAAACATTTTGTTATAACAAAAAATGCCAGGATACATAGTAGGGGTAAACTAATTTGATGACAGATAAATATTAGAGTAGGATATGCTCAATGTATACCAGAATGTAAAATTAAAGAAGTCACTCGGAATTACTTGCGAATTGAAATATTGTTCCTCAATATTTTAGCTACTGTAGTGCAATTTGTGAAGATAGGTAAGGGTGATTTAGAAACATATTTTAATTTGTTTAGCATAGACCGTGTCTAAAAAACTTATTGATGCATTTCTATCTTTAATCATCAACATGTGATTCCTCTCATAATTAATTATGAAAAGCTTACAGTTGCTCTTGCTTGGAACTCGTATCGCCATACGAACATTTATAGTTTTAAGGCAGACCGTAAAAGCTTAAATCTGTCCTTAAAATAAGTACTTAATCGTTACAGTTCTGCAGAATATTTAGGTAGTGTTTTTGGTAAAGTAGAGTACATATTGCTGGCTCGCATATTGTATCCAAAAATAACTTTACGTATCGGAAGTTAAAACTAAATTCGTTTTATCATTAATTAAGTCATGGACTTCCGTAAAGTAATTATCTTTTTTATTTGATTCGTATTTTACTTGCGATCTTAAGATATATCAGGTTAATTATATTGATTTTTGGGATAACAAAATTACTGATATCAATTCATAATTTACCTTTAGACGCTTCACAAGACATTTCACAATCTACACGCAAAAATTTCACAGGCAATTTGCATTTTAAAAATAAATACAACAAATATGCGTAGGTACTTAATAATAAAATAATCTATTTGAGTAAGACAACACACATTCGTCTGGAACTTGGCAGAATAGCGAGGACACAAATTGTTTTATGTAATACTGTTTTGTAATTGTTCAAGTTATCTACTAATTGTTTTTGGCTACTGCGTGAAGAGTGAGTGATATGGCTTGCTTGTTCATCATAACAGCCCATTGCACTGTAGGGACGGGCCTCCTCCCGTGACGGAGGGATACTTGACCTACTAATACCACGCTGGCCAAACGGATTGGTATAGGGTTTCATTTCAAGTTTTCCTTCTTTTTATTACGTAAAGATAATATTCACGGATAGTCCCTTAGTCGGTTTTTACGACACCCATGGGATGAGATGAGATGGGGTAGTGATAGACTGTATTCTTACTCCGTCACCACACGGAGATTGCATGCTACCCTGTTCTAAATTTAAGTAGCATGAGTAGATGTTTGAAGGAGGTCTATGTGCAGCAGTGGACATTGGCTGATATGATTAGAAGCGAAGCAAATTAGGACTTGCAAAATTAGATTACTTCTTATGGTTTCCAGGGTCTTGTAGAAGACAAGTGAGGAAAACAATAATTCAACGGGCTATAATTATAACTTAAAAAAACTTTGCCAACGTTTGGAGTGTCTAAATTACGAGAGCTGGTTGCACTTCTCGATACGTTCATAAGTGTTGAGTATACCTTCTTTGACAAGAACAAAAAAAAACAGAATAAGTCTTTGCTTATACTACAAAGGGCTTATCCTTCGATTAAAAATAAAGAATGGAGCATTGACATTATGATAGTATTTTGTCAAGTTTCCAGAAGCAATAAACCTAAATTATTTATTTTAAAATAGCTGTAATTGTGTCGAAAATTTAGACATAAAAAAACAATCAACTAATAAAAAATGAAATTATGTTTGATTAACGATGTAAAAATATTTATCACACATAATTATTCCTTGCGCACTAATACGATTTGCCACCTAATTGAAAACGTATAAGATTTAAAATACGTACAGTATGAGGACATTGATAATGTGATTGGCTTTTAAAGAAACGTTTCGAAAGACAGATAACAATGAGGAAGCGAGAAAGTAAGATTATAATTTATTGATGATTTTGAAATTGTATATTATGACGTTAACAATAAGTGCTATATTTTGTTGCACTGCAATGAATTTTTATCGAAGTGCAATGTTTCCGTCACCAGTGTGACTTAGTAAGACATGATGAAACATACAATGTCAAATAGAAGTAAGTAGGGATTCAATCTTTTATAATTTCAACCTTATGCTGAACGCCGTAAGATACATTTTAATGTGATAATTTTCAAAACTTATGCTAAAATTATTCAGCTATTTTCGGTAATCGGATGTACTTTTCTTACACATTGATTTGCTGTCTTTCTTTAAAAGCCAATCTCATTATCAATGTCCCCATACCCCCACCCCACCCCATACCGTAGAATACTTTAATAAGCAGGGGGCTACATTGATCACTCCTTTTGCTCTGAATATGCAAAGAGAACGATGACCTATTTATAGTATTTGCCCTTATCAGGATTTTCACATGTATGGTGTGATTCATTTGCACGAAAATAACACTTCTATAATAAAGAAAATTGAGCGATCAATGTTACCCCGCGACATCAAAGTAGCCCCATTTTACCGATACATATTCGTGTTCGTGCACGAAATGATGAGTTTTATTCAGATGTTGAATAGGACCCTGCTTTAGCTGATACTGCTAGGGTAAGACTCTATCATCCTGACCTCTTTATGTTCAAGAAATCAATAAACATTTAAGTTCAAAGTCTAAAGTTGCGAAAACTCGTTGTTTTTCTAGATTCATAATACTAAAAGCATATTAAATTAAGAAGGCTCATTCTGTCAAAACCAACTCAGCTGTCGGCGAAGCCTAAAACATTGTTGTTTCACCAAACGTCGCGTGAGAAAGAGAACAACTCATAGAAAAGCAGTAAGAAACATGCACACGCACACGCGCTCGATTGTTTTTATTACAAATCAAAATGTCGTTCAAAATATAAATATTGTTCTTCTTGATTGTTAGGGTTGACACTAATACTAGCTGTAGGTAGTTACCTAAAAAGTAATAAATCAGGAGTAAATAAAGATAACTAAAATAGGTTTTTTAAAAATATTTTATTGTAAGTTTTGTTGCGGAATACACACCAAGCGAGACATCAATTTTATCTTGTAAGTGGTGTAGGTATGACACCGTAAAACATTATAATTTTTTTTTTTAAGTTAAACTGTTTATACTTGAGGCAGTTTTTTAGACCGTGCATCGTTAATAAGGGTTCCATACAGTACACAATAATATCTTACTTCACATACAGTACATGAAGTTAATTTTAGCTGGATTTAAAAAAAAGAAGAAAAATCATATAATTTTCTAATTAAAAAACCGACTTCAACAGGAGTCGGTTAAAAACCATGCTGATAACAATTTCTAAGATTAGTATTAAATAAATTTCTGCAGTTGTCTTCATCATAAGATCATGTTTGTGTAAAGTTGTGTAAAGTTTTTATCAATACAATTAAAATAAGCCCAAAAACAAGGTAGCTGCTATATGCCGTTGAGGTGTTCCCTCGACTCTCGGTGGTCTTCAGGATCTGACCAGTTCTAACTCTTGATTATTTGGTAGTGACGTCAGAGATGCACATGTATGACAAGATTTTACACAATGCGTCCCTACAATTTTCAAGAGATGCCCTCGATTTCTCTGGGATCCCGTCATTCAGATCCAGATCTGGTAATAATGGGACCAAATGGGAAGCATATCCATACGAACAAAAAAAAAAATTTCAAATCGGTCTAGCCGTTTTCGAGAAATCAGGTAACAAACACAAAAAAAAAAAATACAACCGAATTGAGAACCTCCTTCTTTTTTTGAAGTCGGTTAAAAATAAATAATAATCATAAAATCTGGAAATGATAGTTGACAAGAAATGATACTTGATCAGTCATTCAGATACCGGGGCGGGGGTGAGTCACGTAAATATTAAAAAAAAAAATACAAAATGAATTACAAAAAAAAATACAGTTTGTGCAATGTGACAGCCTTAGCTATGCTCTATTGACTATTGTAATAATAGGTGAATTTTGACAGTTGATTGTAGTCAAGAATGTCACTGATGTAGGTATTTTATTTAACTGGTTATGCATCTGATAATAATTGGATCTCTTTGATAAAAGAAATTACGAAACTTCTTACTGGCAAGCGATACGTAATTGTCATAAATGACATAAATTAAAGTTTATTGAAGTTTAAAAAAAAGTATTCGGTAACATTCGACGACGGTCGGCTCGCTGTCGTACCTCCCCTCCGCCGACCCGAGGGGTGCAGAAAGTGGAGGCGAGATGCAAGATGTCGATGGCGGAAACGAGCACGGTAAAATTTCCTAAAATGGTTTTGGGAAAAAGGTAATTGCGTACAAACTTTCGAATGTATCTAGTCAATATAAAATTATTTGAATTTTCGAATAAATAATCTATTCCTAGTCCCAAAATATATTTACCTTTATAAACGTTTAATCCTATTTTATTACGCTAAAAGTTGTCATAAAATGTGCATAGAATTATGAACTTTGAAGCCTTATAACTTGTAAATGAATATTTTTTTTACTGTTTTATTAATCAATAAGACTAGATAATAACGAGACAAAACGATATCATCTATAGTTTTGAGTATTTATTATCTAATGAAGGAGGAATTAACTTTCTTTGTTTGTATGGAATTGCGATTGAATTGTTTCCCCTTAATAGCGAATTTTATGAAGGCTAATGTCAGTGTAACAAATGTAGTTGTGAAATATGTTTACACTCATAGTTCAGCTATTTCTATGCCAGACAAGATTCAATCTATTCCATTATTTTTAGTCTGGAGAAATTCCTTGAAATCTTATTTCGATTTGAGTAACTATTTTTAAAACGTATATAAACCACACAGAGGGGCTCCTGGCATTTCAACAACGCATTACTAACTATGTATCTTACGTAAAACCATTGATTTATTCTGGCATACATTTAATTGTTAGTACATTCTTAACTTTAGTGGTTTTTAACGTCTTCTCTATATAAACTTTGGAAAAAAATACGAAACAATTCAGATGTATGTTATTTTTATTGCTTAGTTAATCCCGATCTTGTTTGGTTGGCGAATAAATTCATTATTTTATTTATGTATACTAGATATTTTCTACTGAATAGATAAAGCGACAAGAATTAACAATGAAATCAGTCAGTCCATTTATCCTGTCGGTGTCTTTAAAACTGTCTCAAGAAGATGAGAGAGCCAGTACTCGGGCATAAATGTTTGGTAAAAAAAATTGTAATGAATAAATAGTTTGGTTTTAAGAGTAATTTCAAACTCAAATTGTTTATTGCATTCCATAGGTACATGTGTTGAATATAGATACAGAGTACATTAAGTTCCGTATGGACCCTGTCGGGCACAACAATATTGAAAGGCGACATTTCTATTGCGTATTTCTGAAGATTGTCATTTCAGTCTAAAGTATTTCAATAGCATTAATAATAATCTTCATAACAGGCCATGTCATGGCCCCCTGTAGTAACAGATCTTTTCCAGCTTCTGTATTCTTACTTCATTACAACATGAAGAAATATTACTAGCAATGTGTTAATAATTTTTTTTCAATAAAACTAGTTTTAATTGTTAGAGGGTCATTGTGTGCAGTGGAGAGACAAAGATAAAGTGAATAGACGACTTTGTCAAGGCGGTGCGTGGGAAACCGGTGGATGAGGGAGGCACACTACCGCGTAAAGTCGAAATAATTGGAGGAGGCTTATGGTGGATATATACTGGTGGATATAAGCCTTAAAGCTACTTTTCAACAACATCAGATGGTGTTGTTAAAAAGTAGCTTAATGAAATTAAAAACATGCTGACATTAACATTAACTTCTGGTCTATCATGCACTCGAATGATAAAGAAATAATCTACACTAAAACAATAAATTAATTAGTATCCGTTTATCGTAATCGTCAAAGAATTACATCGTAAACTCTACGTTGATCACTCACTTGATATCTTGTTTTCATTACACGACAGGACGTGACGTAAAATATACGTAATTTTAAATATATTGTGGACCTCCCACATCGTTACATGACGGCGCGATATAAGGGGCGTTACACACTTGTAGTTGACACAAGAAATTGGCTGCGTTTCAATAACGTATATACGATTAAGTTTTCAAACAAAATAATGTATGTACGAGGGTTATTAGCGGTGCAATGTTAAGGGCACATGGTATTTATTAGTTCCGCTTTTCTTTGTATACTTGACATTGGTTGGTTTGTTGTGTTAAAAGATGTATTAATTGTGTAAATATACACATTATGTCCGCTTTGATATTAAAAATTTCTGTTGATATTAGAGTATTGTTTTTGGAACTATTTTTCTGGTATAAGTCACTTATTTTAGGTTAATTATTTTTTTATTTTTGTGTGTGGCTTATTCTAATTCGTTTTTGCTTTTATGTTACTCATCTAACTTACAACGTGCATTTGAATTTTTAGTTCGCATCGTTTATGTACTAATCTCGACTATCGTGTTAAGAGTTTGCCAGTCACACCAGTCCGCAGGAGAAAATAATATATGTAAATATGACTCCATTAATCACCGTAACTACTATCTTTACGAAATAAAAAGAAGGAAAACTTGAAATTAAACCCTATACCAATCCGTCTGGCCAGCGTGGTATTAGTAAGACAAGTAACCCTCCGTCACGGGAGGAGGTCCGACCCTGCAGTGCGACATTAATGGGCTGTTATGACGAATCATTTTAAAATATTTTTAATATTTTTCGCGTCCAAAAAGTATCTTCTCGGAATCATCGGATCAAAGTAGTTAAGGTAAATATTTAGGACTTTGACCCACCTGGCTGCCAAGGCTGAAAATAAAAGGTTTTCAATGCAAACATAGTTAAGTTAAATACTTAACCAATACTTCATAACACTCCATTAATGTCCCACTGCAAGGACGGGCCTCCTGCCGTGACGGAGGGATACTTGCCCTACTAATGCCAGACGGATTGGTATAGGGTTTAATTTCAAGATTTCCTTCTTTTTTATTTCGTAAAGATAATATTCACGGTAGTCCCTTAGTCGGTTTTTACGACACCCATGGGGTGGTGACATATTGTATTCTTACTCCGTCACCACAAATTTAATTTAAGTACATTTTAAGCAATACTTGCTGATTAAATATCAAACTTCATCTTAGTGTAGTGTAAATCTCCTCTAACTAATCACGTGGCATAGGTTAGAACGCCATTTGGCAGAATATTTGCGCGTTACGCCCTCGCCGACGCAGACTAACTAAACAGACTATTTTTGTAGCTAGCGTTTTGCTGCGAAAACAGCTGTTTTTGTGAGCCCGTTTTTGTGTTAGTACGTAAAGAGTTTGTTTCCAATGATGAACGGCATTTTTTTGTATAAACAGATAGAGATATTTGGTTGTTGCAGGTTTTGATAAAGGCTTCATTGTCCGTATAGCTGATTAATGTTATTTTTTTGTTTTAAAACATAGATTAAAAAAAAACGATTGATTTGAGAATTTTCTACTCTTTTGGGAGTCAGTTAAAAACATTTTTTAATCGTGAAATATTAAATAAATATTATACTATTAATTTATATATATATATATATAATACTACTTACCTTTTCTTACTTCAGTACAGGTTGCACTGGTCAACCGCTTGCGACATGCCATCTATGCTAAAACGAATGACAATATTGTTTTAATAAGTTATAATTGTGTGTACATACACATAAAATACAGTACATTTACATAAAAAGGCGTGTACCTAAATACAATAATATCGTAATACAATGGAAACAGTATCTAAAACCTCCCATTGATCTCTGACGCCCAGATTTTATTTTGGAAATGGTGCAAACACGCATTTTGATGTTGTATGAATGAAAAAACATTTACATCATTAATGACTAATAGTCGGCCACATCGACGAGAATATAACGTAACAACTGAACGTATCTTTGTTATTTGTTATACTATTTCATGATTTTTTGTTGTTTCTAATTTGTTTTATGCTATACTAGCTGCTGTGCCCGCGACTTCGTTCGCGTGGCGGATGTTACTTACTTCGCAATTCGATTTAATACTGAAAAATCGTTTTTTAAACCTTATAACAAACAGATATACCTACACACGAATTGTAAAATTAACGAACGAATCAAAACCTTTTCAAAAACAGATCTTTACAAAGACAGATCTATGAAGACTGTGTCTAAACTTATACTGAAAGACATGAGCGAACGTCATTCTTTCAAGTAAAATCTTAATACCGCCATCTGTTGTCAAATTTGTAAGTTAAAATAAATGACATCGCTTTTTTCATCATAACAGCCCATTAATGTCCCACTGCAAGGACGCGCCTCCTCCCGTGACGGAGGGATACTTGGCCTACTAATACCACGTTGGCCAGTCGGATTGGTATAGGGTTTAATTTCAAGTTTTCCTTCATTTTTATTTCGTAAAGATAATATTCACCGATAGTCCCTTAGTCGGTTTTACGCCACCCATGGGATGAGATGGGGAGGTGACATATTGTATTCTTGCTCCGTCACCACACGGATAATCGCTAATTAATTATGAATGAATACATTTGCACGCCACGTTATGGTGCGGCAGAATTACCTGCCTCGGTGGCGCGGCGGTCGCATTACATGGCTGGCGTGCATGAGGTCGGGGGTTCGATTCCCATGGAGGACAATTGTGATACACAAACTATTGTCCTTAGTCTGGATGTTCTTTGTGTCCGTTAAATTGATATTTTTAAAGGCTAGTGTGAAGACTTATAATTGATATTACACATACGATTCATGGTTAATTTTATTAACATTTAAAAGGAATAACTTAATAATAGCACTTAATAATAAAATAGTTATATATTATTTAAAACCTCTTTTATTTTATGATTACTACTGGTAACGCCATCTCGTGAACAAAAGAAACGAAATTTAAATTCATTCAACATTGAACCAAATCCATTTTTCATGACCCCTGATTTGTATTGGACTGTTCTAATAAAGAGATCTAGCGATATCTCGAGTATTACTTATCCGATTCCGATTGTTTTATTGTAGTATATAGATAGATACCTACTTTAAACTTAATACCTAAAAACTACGTATCTATGTATTTTAATATCTAAAGCGCGCTTATTCCGAGAAGAGTCAATAAGAACCACGTCCGTTCGCATTAAGAGTCAATGTGAATGAAATTATATAGATGCATCGGTTGGCCGTTTCGGACGTTAAACAAAAATCAACCGTACAGCCGTACTCATACTGGCGCGGCGACATTTGGAAATTTTCTTTCATCTAAATCTTGTGTGTTTATAAACCGATTTCTATAATTTTTTTTTTATGAATAAGGTTTTAAAGTGTACTTTTGAAATATGGGAGTTTGAAAAAGATATGTCTATGCAAATTACAATATATTTATGTATTTAATACACTTTGAAGAAAACCCTAACGATTAAACAGGTTATTGTGGCTAATATATAAAAGATAGATATATACTATTCAAGACTTTTTTGTACATCTTTTGAAGACCATTATTTTTGTAATACATATTTTTGGCGTATGATCAACGTACGCGATGATAAGAGCTCGAACGCGCTTTTTTTCAACCGACTTGCTTCAAATTTATCGTCACTGCTCAGCTCCTATGTGTCTTAGCGTTATGTTATACAGCCTATAACCTGCCCGGGAGTATGGACTACAATTGTACCAAGTTTGGTTAAAATGCCTTCAGTAGTTTTTGACCCATGCGTGCACATACAGACAGACAGACAGACAGACAGACAGACAGACAGACAGACAAAAAATTTATTGATTGCATTTTTGGCATTAGTATCGATCACCATTCATCCTCCAATATTAATTTTTAACATATATTCAATGTACAGAATTGATCTCTCTACAGTTTTATTATAAGTATAGATATAGATATAGATGACGCCATTTTGACAGTTTTGTGTTGTGATTGTGTCCGTGGCTTCATTGTTGTATGACAATTAATTTTAAGGTCTACAATGAACATAAGTTGTAAAAAATAATAGTATGTACTTACATATAAAAAAAATAGTGAAAGTGATTTTGTAAAAGGTATATGGCCAATAAAATGGTTAGATTTTTATCGTTTCGGAGCAAGCTGTATATCTTAGGTAAGACCTAATCTTAGCATTCCATGGATTCTCCGTGCGGGTGCCGGGTCCATCGCGTGATATAGGACGGAACACTTGCATAACGGTGCGGGTGCGGGCAAGCCCCAATAACATTCTGCGTTGTATCGCTAGCAGGCTAGACTGCGTGTATCTAGCACGCTGCTGCAGCCTTTCTGCCTCGGTTGGGTCGGCTGCACGAGTCTAGCGTGATTTTTACGTGTTTTTATGTTTATTGTGTTTGGATTAATGATATATGCTACTAACATAGTTTTAAGTAAAATTGTTACTAACAAAATGAGTCACTTTGTTACTTTTATTTTTTAATAAATGAATTGAATAACAGCGTCTGGGACTTACGACCCAGATGTTGGTATAAAGAGGCCCCCTTACAACGCGTTAGCGGTCACATTCACTGTCTGCTATGTTCCGTCCTCTACTTATCCAAATTGAACCTAACAATGCCGTTTTGAACATTCGTGATAGTAGAGAGCTTAATGAAGTTCTCGGCAGTTCTAGTTCTTTTAATAGATTGTAGTTGAAAAAAAAATCCTTCTCTCTACTTACAAATAATAAATTTTAATAAGTTGAAAGTTTTAGCAATCTTGATAATATAAGGGTTATACCTTATACTTTTACCTTATTCTTTAAAGCCAGAAGCAAAATTGTGACTTTAAAAATTTGGAACTCACTTAAAATTCTTCTCTACACCAAACTAACTTCACTACCGACATAGAACCCAAAGAAAATTAAATACTTGGAAAAGATTTTCTCCTTTTTTGATAAATATAAGGTCAAGCCGTTTAGGCTATACGAGGTCACACAAAAAGAGGGTACTTTTGAATGTTTAATATGTCTTGGAAAGTCTCAAGTTATTAAGACATTAGTAACTACTGAAGAAAGGACAGGGAAGGGTCAGTAAAAAAGTAGAAATGTATTTAATACTAGCTAACCCGTACCCACTTCGTTGGGCGGCGAAAAAAAAAGTCCCATTTTTAAAACATATTTCGTTACTGCTCCACTCCTATTAGTCATAGCGTGATACTATATAACCTATGACACTCCCCGATAAATGAACAATTCAACACAAAAAGAATTTTTAAAATCGGTTCTGTAGATTACCCCCTACAACGTCGCAAACACACAAACTTTACCTCTTTATAATATTAGTATAGAAGTATAGATTAAGAGAACAAAACCACGCAACACTTAATAATCAATTGAAACACTACTGCCTTACGCACTTATCTTCTGAAACTTTGATCGTTCTGCCATCTATACGTTATTCGGTGAACTAATGAAACTTTAGCAACGTAGGAAAGCTCGGAAAAACAGTGACATTACGTGCTGAATACAAGAAAATTATTTTGACAACTTTCGGAAGATGGCGCTAGGTACCAGTTTTACGTTTATAAAATAGTTTTACATTTTTTTAGAGTACTTTTATCTTATCTATTCATTATTATTAATGTAAGAATGTACGTATGCGAACTTAAGCATCAGAATAATACCTGGACTAAAGGTAGTCAGGTAAAATCTAATATGTGATAATATTAGACCATCGTTTTTATAAAGCCCTTAATGATTAAGGCACTAGGTTAAAACAAGAAGAATTTGTCAGTTATGGCTAGTACTTTCCAATATTAGCGTATTGAGACGAACAAGACAGTGCAGGGTGGAAACGTTTGGAGGAGGCTTATGTCCAGTAGTGAGCGTTATAGACTGATGATCATGAGACGAACAATCAATAAACTCGTTAATTTAATTAATTAATTTTATTAGTTATTAGATAAATCTTTAATATCTCTCGTTTAAAGTCAATCATTTAAAGTCTTAAGTGTTTAATTGCATCTTTGCTCTTAAAGAAAGAAAATGAAAAGTTCTTAAATCATTTAAACAGAGTCCAAGTCTCAATAAAGTTAAACTTATGGAAATAAATTAATCTCGAAGGCATTTCTGATCATTATATTGACAATAAACAAATTTTTGTTTTATTGTCGTCCTGTAATAATTTGTTTGACTTAATATTGTATTTCTTAGTGTAAGGATGGTGTAAGAATACAAGGTTTTATAACCACAACTCGTCTAGTGGGTGTCGAAAGAAAGTGACAAAGTAAGCAGTTATTATCACTATGAAAAAAATAAAAGATAGAAACTTGACATAGGTAAAATACAGGATTTTGAGTTTTGAATGATATTTTGTAGGGCAGGTATCCATGTATCTGAAAAAGCTGTGAAGACTGGCCCTCGAAGTGAGATATTGATATATTTTGATATTTACAAATAATAATGAAATGTGAACAATAAAAATCAAAGGTAATTCTTGAAAAAATAAAGTAACTTCTAGAAGCCGACTTAATCTATACGATGTATGGCTATTTTAAATAAATGAGATTTTTAAAAAAGTAGCTTCTAGTATAACAAGTTTCTAGCAAAAAAATAAACTATCATTATTTTCCCTCGATCCAACGTTCATCGTAGAATAGTTTTACCCAGTTTTACCGCAGCATAGCCTTATTACTCCAACTTTTAAACTAGAAATTAACTAAACAATTTATAACAACGCCGCGCCGCAGTTCAACGAGTGCTGGTAAAAAAATCTGCATAATCGCGCATCCCGTAGGAATTCATTATGTTGTCTGAATAAATAAGTATACATTTATATAAGGGACCACACCTAACAATGGACAATTTATTATTTAGATTCCGCCTTTTGCACGCTAAGAATTTTTCATGTAAATTTTTGTGGTCTACATTTTGTCGTTCTGTGATTATGGCTTTGAATCGCTATGATAAATAATTGCTGGTACGGGAAGCGAGGTCGGCGGATTTTTTCTTTTAATCCTCGAGTTTTTGGTTAATGTAATGTATTATTTATATCCGTTAGATCTGGTCATTGAGGAAAAAATGTTTAAAGTGTAAAAAGTTAATTCTTCTACGGATGAAATGAAAGTTAAAATTTTACGTTTAATTTTTTGCACTGTGAAAATTATTTTAAATAAAGACACAGTTAAATTACATATACTTAATTTGTTTTTTACCTATAAAGCTTTGGTATAACTAGACTAATAGTATAACTAGAAAGTCCAAAAAGAAGAAAATCCAGAAACGCGGGTTCGAGTTCCGCCTCGAGTACCAATTTTTTCCATTGTTTTTCTTCTTTTCGGATTTTTATAGACACAGTTTCTTGCTTATATATATTTTTAGAACTGAAGTCAATGGAGGACAGTTTCTAGCTTACATTTATGCTAAAGTTGTTGAACGAACTCCAGGTAAGAATAGGAGTCAAATAGTAACTTTAATTTTTAAATTAGTTAAGTCGATTTAACTACTTGAGGTCAAAAACTAAAATATGAGCCTCCTTCTCGATCACTTGGGCAAATAATAGGAAATCAGCTATTTGAATGCTTGTCCTTTACAGGCTCACCAAGTACTCACACCAAGCTTGACACACAAGTGTGACAAACAGTAATATTTTTCTTGTTTGTCCCTCTACTGATTTTGACACACCATATAATGTATTTATTTCTAAACTATATAATGATGTCCAAGTTACAGTACTAAGTTTGTAATATTGAAATCAACAGTATTACTGCTCTATATTACAGTAAAGGGATGTTACATTATATAACAAAAGTTTAAGTTTACAACATTTACAAAAAGACGTTTAAGTATCGCTGTCGCTTGGCACTGTGCCTAATAAGTAAAAGTGTAAATTGATATCCTGGACCCCTTCTTCCGGTCCTCTACCCGTCTCATTCAGCCATTTATGTATTAAATAATGTATTAATTACATGTCAAAGAACATTATCGAGCTGATTCAAATGTAATTAGTAAGATTTTAATTACGCAAACAAGTACTAGCTATACATAATGCTTTTTTTGTAAAAAGACCCGCCTTTGACTAGACGTGGTTTTAATTAAATGGCGTATTTGCCCAAAAAAAGAGCTTGCTGTGGAACTATTTATCTGTTTTTTGTTAATATTAAATGCTTCTCTTTTAGTTGAAAACTTTAAACTTCAGTTGGTAAATAGATAATCCGTAATCTAGACAAGAGAGGTCTTTCTTGCAATAAGAAACTTCATATACCTAAATAAATAAATACTCCTGACACATTCACATAACGGCGCCGTCTAGTCCCAAACTAAGCAAAGCTTGTACTATGGGTACTAGACAACGGATAAACATACTTTTTTTTGTAATTACATGCATATTATACATAGAAAGCACCCACACCAATGCAAACAATCATGTTCATGCACACAAAGATTTGCATTGAGCGGGAATCGAACCCGAGACCTCTGCGTAGCAGTCATGTTATATAACCACTACCCCACAGAGGTCGTCACCACCTAAGGTAGAAATAGGTGCTAAAGTCAATCTACATAGAAAGAGAGCTCAAGAAATGCTTACATTGCCACCACTTAGGTACTCAATATTTTCGGACTGATCAGAACCAGTGCCTTGTCCAAAAGTAGCAGATCGAACCAAGAAAGATGGTATAGAGATAAGTCTCTATATCACTTTCGATCCTAAAATCTGCATTTTTTGATAACCTGTGACGTTGGCCACTAAAACGTTGATGGTATAGGGAGATAAATGCAAAGATAGATCAAGTATAACAATGTAGCTATATTCTGTATAAAATGAATCTATATAATAATACTTGTTTCTTAATTTAGAATCAATATGAATATGAATTAAGCAAGCCGGCTAATGGTAATCAGAAGGATTAGAGGATTCGAGAGCACGAGGTTCGAAGGCTGCCCTTCAGAAAGGCAGTCACTATTCTCAGACGACCATTACTACTTTACGCGGGCTGTGGTGGGGCGGATGGCCCTCAACCAAAGACATTTAAGTGACGTGCCACAGGGGCACCCCCTTTGGGGTACGAACCTCGGCCTGGACCGTCACTGACTAACAGGACGTGCGGAAGGCACGTTCGCTCCTAGAGGAGCGAACGCGGCGCGTATTCCGGCCTCGACGGCGAGGACGGAACCGCGGACGTTTTGTTGTGGCTTCGCGAGCCGTGTGAGCTCTACGTTGAGCGATCGTGATCCTATCGTCCGGCTCTTCGAGAGCATGCCTAGGTCTATGAATTTTGCTAATCTTGGAGGGGATGTACCCGGACGCCCCGACCACTAGTTGGTTGGGGTGAGTGGCAGCCGAATCAAAGTAGCGGCGGGAACAGAGTTTCATGTGTTGCTGGATAGTAGGCAACTCGAGGTCTATGTGAAGATCCTCGTTACGCATGAACCACGGTGCTCCCGTCGCTTTGCGCATGAACCTATTCTGAACTGTTTGTAACCTATGGATCCTGTGTGGCCTAAGGTGGGCAAAAACTACGCACGCATACGTCATTATTGGTCTGATACAAGTAGTGTATAACCTAACTTTGTTTCGGATCGACATCTTAGACTCCTTCCGGAGGAGCATGTGCAGCCGTCCCAACACAAACGTAGCCCGCTTGCGAACCATGTTTATGTGGGGACGTAAAGAGAGCTTATCGTCGAGCAAAACGCCAAGATATTTGGCCTCCTTAGCCCAAGGGATCGGGGAGCCAAACATCCTGACTCTTTTCGTTTTAGGAAGGTCTCCTGCACCAGTAGAATGTCTAGCTGGTGGTCCCTCAGGAAAATGCCGATTTCCTGTTTCTGTGTGCCTAATCCGTTGGCATTGAAGTAACCTACAGTGAGTGATCGTGGTTTGAGACGGCTTGGTGTAGTGCGTATATCCATTATGGATTCCTAAAGCGCAACGCCGCGAGCCTATCCTTAATCTCTAGAACCCTAAGGGTGAGACTCCAGAGGGCATCCCCGTCCCCCTGTGAGGCCCTTGCGAGACGTTCGAGATCCCTAAGTTCCCTAAATTCAGCTTCGTTCGCGGTGACGTACGAAAGGAAACTATCGACGGGGGCCTGGGGTATAAATAATTGTAAATAAACTATTTATGCATTTTGTCTGGTACCGATAGTTTTATATTATTATTTTAGATTAGTTTAATATTCGGGCGATATATTTGACGGAAAATTCGATCGAATCTTTCACTCACTCGCGGGGGGAAAGCTCCTCCGCAAAGCATGTCCTCTCTCTCTTACCGCACCAAGCACCGCTGCCGAACAACTCGAGAGTCATGTCACAACGTGAACCACTCACGTCGTGACACATGAGTCGTGCAGACGGGCTCGCGCCCGTGAGGCTGCGGCCGGCGCACAAAGTTGTAGCGGCGCCGGCGCGGTGCGGCGGTGGTCGACGATCGATGCAAAATACTATTTTTCAGCAAATAAAACATAAAAATATTTATTAAACTAATTTTAAATAAATCCGATTTTATGAAATTTTCCCTGATTTTTTCCGGTATTATTCCGTATTAATCAGAAGTTTTGCAACTATAGTCACCACCCTATCTCATCCCATGGGTGTCGTAAAAACCGACTAAGGGGCTATCCGTGAATATTATCTTTACGTAATAAAAAGAATGAAAACTCGAAATGAAACCCTATACCAAACAGTTGGGCCATCGTGGTATTAGTAGGCCAAGTATTTCTCCGTCACGGGAGGAGGCCCATCCCTGCAGTGGGACATTAGTGGGTTGTTATGATGATGATGATAGAAGTAGTTCGAACTTGGGGAGGCCTATGTCCAGCAGTGGGCCAATCATGCCTGGGATAGATAGATAGAAAAAGGTCTTAGTCTAGCCTTGGACGTCTTTCGGTTGATCTGAGATGATTTCTTTAAAAAAGAAGTTTATGATTTGTCTATTATTTACAGTACAAGCTCAAGTTTAAAAAACGTCAGAAACTTCTTTCCGCGCTACAGCAAAATGACTTCTATTTATAGTTTGTGAAGGTTCACTCTAAGATGTAGGATCAGCTACATATTATGTTATTTTTTTGTTAGTAGTTCATTTGTGCGTTTATTTGTTCTTTGGCGACAGCGGTTCCCATAGTGAATTAGTTGTATTGCATTTCTACTTGATTTTTCTTCCGTGAGAATAACCTACAAAGGATTTTTCAGAGTGATGATAATTGAGTACATTCAAAATTAAACAAAAACCCTTAAACAATAATAGACGTAGAATAATAGACGTAACGATAATAGATGTGGGTGTATAAAGTAAATACATCAATTCCAACCTCCTTGTATAAATTAACACCGCGAAGCTAAGTACAAACTCAGCTACCAAAACAGTATCATTAAAACCCGCTGACGTTTTCCTATGGACACGTGACGTCACATCAGCAGTATAAGGGTATGTTTACATCGGACTCAGGTGTGCGATACATAGGCAACACTTATACTAATCTACGTCGAGACAAATAGCGCCCTACACGAGGAAGATGTTGCGTAGAGTTAGTTTGTGGATAGACTGTATAGATAAAAAATTGGGTATTTATGATTATTTCGTATAAAGGTTTCGGTATGAAATAAACATTGAAAAGGTAAAGTTTGTGAGTCTGTATGTTCCAGGTTATCTCCAGAAGTAATGATCCGATTTGGATAATGTTTTAGCTAAAGGCAAGCTTGATTCTTCCCAAGTGTTAAAGGCTATTTATATTATTATTATTTTTAAAAATTGAGATCGATACAACAACTTAAAAAAAATTAAAACTAATCTCATTAAAACCCGCTGACGTTTTTCTAGGGACGTAGGTTAGCTTGGCGTAGAGTTAGTTTGTGGATGGACTGTATCTAGATAAAATTGGTTGTAAAGTCCTGGGGAAAAAAAACAATGAATATTTTTAAAGTCTTCTCTATGAGATTACTAAGTCTACACAGCATCACCGGACGAACCCTTCAGTTAACGAGTTGCTCGCGCCTTACAACGCACACGTGTTGGCCCACACCTGCACCTACTTTCTTACACGATATATTTGCCAAATACAGCCAATCTTTTAAGCGTTTTAGTATATTTGTACACGTAAACGATTTTCAACCCTAAAGTTGTGTAAAAAAACTGCCTTGTTAAAATTTTCTTGTTTTGTTATCTTTTTTTTCTTTAATTGAAAACTGCGTTTAGTAGTATCGTAGTAAGTAGTAGGACTTTAGTCGCCTGTAACGACACTGTTATAAGGCGATAGGTTAGTGAGCCCTAAAAAAATAAATAAAAGTGCATATAAAAATCGTACTCACATTTTGTTACCTAGGATAGTTGACGGAGGGATACTTGGCCTACTAATACCACGCTGGCCAGATGGATTGGTATAGGGTTTAATTTCAAGTTTTCCTTCTTTTTATTTTGAAAAATCATATTCACGGGTAGTCCCTTAGTCGGTTTTTACGACACCTATGGGATGAGATGGGGTGGTGACATATTGTATTCTTACTCCGTCATCACACGGAGAGCAGACACTTGTTCTATATTTCACAAAAATGTAAAGCTTTAAGTAATCGTACATAAAGAGAAATGATTTGAATGAAGTTAAGTACGATTTTAAAATACCGTTTGAAATATTTACAAGCTAGAAATGTACTTCAGAAACTTTTCAAGTCAATATTTAACAAAGTTAAGAAGTATCACAATTTCATAGTCTTTGTGAAATGTTACTTGAAGATAATAAATCATTTGATCTGTTCAAATTTGTTTCAAAACTCTCTATAAAATAATACTTGTAAAGTTTCTAAGCTGTGTTTAATGTTTAATGCTCAAGTCCAGAATTTAGAAATTAATATAACAATAAGAAATTAATATTATTGTTATTTAGATGACAATTAATTTTCTTCGTGAAAATAAATTTAAGAAGGATTAACAGTAAATTCAGAGTTTCTACTGAAACGGCTCAGATCTTCAGCCCTTAGAGGTTTGTGACGTCATGCTTCTCGCCTCTCGCCTCACGGCAGCGGCGCGAGCGCGCCGTGGTGGGGGCTACCCAGCGGCCGCTATATAAAGAAGACGCGGGCCGCACGCGCCGCCGCCTCCGTCACCCCCAGTGATAGTGAAAGTGACTATGAGAGTGCAAGTGTGCCCACCTCCGGCGACGAGTACCGCATCATACAGCGGTACCTCGCCGGGCTGGAAGAACCCGAGAAGGTGGAGTGGTTTAGTTACTCCCTTCCCGACGAACAAGCCTTCAAGGTGGCCATTAGAGGGCTGCCAGTGAATACCCCACCTGCTGATATCGCCGACGCCCTTAGAGAGCGCGGCATAGAAGCGGACTTCGTGCGCCCTATCCGCGCCCGCTCCGGACGACCTGGGTGCATTTACTTCGCCCAACTGCAACGAACGCCGACCCTGCTGCCGGGCGTGTACAGTATTACGGACCTGCTGTGCATGCCCGGCATCACCATCGAAGCCTGGCGGGGCAAGCGCGGTCCCGCGCAATGCCACCGATGCCAACAGTTCCGGCACTCGTCGCACCAATGCCGCCGCAAGCTTGCGTGCGTGAGGTGCGGCGAGGAACACCGTGCCGCGGACTGCCCTCGACCCCTAGAGGACCCACCGACCTGCGTGAACTGCGGGGGGGGGGGGCATCCCTCTAACCACACCAGCTGCTCCGTGTTCCGCAGGGAGGTGCGGAACAAGAAGGCCAGTACGGTGGCGCGCACGTACACCGCGCGCCCCGCCAAGAAGACACCCGCTCCCTCAAGCGAAATAGAAGTAAATGCACCCGGCTCGCTCATGGCGGACGCTAACGCGCCCGGGGCGAGCAAGCGCCGGAGAAGACGCCGGAAGAAGAAGCCGCAGCCAACAGAGGCCGCCACCACCACCACCGCTGCCCCGTCAGCCCCAGCCCAAGCGGGGGGAGAGTGACCTAGCTGCCACCACAACAACACTCCGCGTCGTTAAACGTTGCCTGGAGACCCTCAACGAGGTGCTCCAAGCGATGGATAGCGGCGCGGACGTCGTCGAGACCGTGCGGCGAGGGATCGCTAACATCTGCACCCTCGCCGCTGACCTACAAGGACACGACCCGGCCGCCAGCTCGACGGAGGCCCGCAAGGGCTGACCTCGCTGGCTGGGCCTCCCCCAACGGGGTCCCACTCGGCAGGCTGACTCGCCGGCGGCCAAGAAACACAACGAAGACACCACATGCATTTATTTATGCAAACCCAGCGACCGTAGCCTCTCTCTGGGGCTACGCGAAAAGGAAACCACAAGCAGGGGGCCCAAGCCCCGATCTTGACCCCCACGCCCCCTGGGCCCTAGTCCCCACAAAGGGACCCAGCGCGGGACGGTGTGAAGACCCGGGAGTGGGTCAGCCCTGTCAGACGCGCTCGAGCAGCCGTCGCATCCGCACGCGCTTTCCGCTGTGCGCCCCTCTCCGCTCAACCGACCGTACGGTCCGTCGCATCGAAAGTCTACGCTACGAGTTCGCCGTTAAGAAGAGCTGCAAGTGCTGCGCGCCGCCAGTCAACGAGTGTTCGTCGAGATCGACGGACGTTTCCGCGACGCTCCGTGCGTGGCGCCAAGCCTCTCTACTTGGCGTCGAAAAAGTCGCTCAGTCTATTGGTTAATCGAAAAGTCTGTGAAGTCGTGACTTCAGTTCGTCCTTCTCAGGACGCGTCACAACCTCACGTGAACAGGTAGCTACGGGTGGTTCGTCAGAATAGCCCAGGTCGCCATTTTGTTCACACCTATTTCTATAGTCGCGTCTACGTTTTGCAACCCCTTCAGGGAAAAACCAGGTTACACCAACTGGTCCCCGGTTGATACCTAGCGGTGTTAACGAAGCCGGGTGAGGTGAGGACCCGATTCACCTGCCGAGCCCCTTCAGGGCAAAGCTACCCATCGGACGGGGCTAGATCACTTGGCCTTGGGGGATCTCCTAGTCAAGCCTAGCCATCGCCCCCCTCCCACCCCTCCTTTCCTTATAATCCATCCCCGTGTGTTAGATTGGAATTGCCGGCCTGCAAGGGCCCATACATTCCCGGCACTCGGGCTGATAGGGACCCGTCGAGATCCAGAACCCACGTGGGGGTTTACAGAACCTACTCCTACGGTGGACCTAACAGGTTTAGGTAGCGGGTTAGGTTGGCCGGTAAGCGGCTTTTGCCAAGCGTTTGGCTTAGTCGATTCCTTGACGGACTGCTGCGTACGTGAGACGCCCAGAGCAGGGAACGCGGCCTCAGAGTTCAACGACGGGACGGGACCCGCTGCTGGCTTCTTAGCCGACTGTGAAGACGCTGGATTGCGCGGTCTGGTAGGTTGGCGTGGAGCACGAGTGCATCCGCGATAGTTGGCGGGATGACCACTTTCCCCGCAAAGGACACACGCCGGTGGCTCTGTGCAAAGCGACCTATCCTTAGGCCTCTCGCACTCGGCTGTGGCTTGACTTGACGCACCTAGGACGGGCAAAGCAGTTGCGTTGTGAATGCCCGTACAACTGGCATCGGTGGCATTGAGCGATGCCTCCTCTGTTATGAGGTAGCTCTACCCGGATACCGGATAGGCCGCAGAGGGTGCTGATCTTAAAGATCTTCTTGCCTGCTTCGCTCAGATCTAACACCACGAGTACCATATCGTACACGATATTACTACGCCCGCGAACCATGCGGTGCACTTCGTGTACTGGAAGATCCTGACTAATAAGAGATCCCTTGATCTCCTCTACAGGGAACTCCTTTGGGACGTTTTTGACGACGACCCGGAGTAGACGGTCCTCCCTCAGGGTATAAGTGTGGAACGACACGTTGCGTTCACGGAGGATCCGTGTCAGCGAACGGTGATCGGCGGAAGAGGCCACCGTTACACGTATACCCTGAGGTGTAGAGCGTGCGTTGGTATAACGAATGTGGTGCTCATTGCACCAAGTGGACACCATGTTCCATTTGGATTTCTCCTGCAGGAACAGTGGTGGGGGAGGGGGCTCTTTGCGAGCGGGCTTTGGCTGCGGTGAGGCAGCGCTGGCGGATGTGGAGGGCAGGGGTGAGGACCGTCCCTGCCGTGAAGCGGCGGCGCTGGACTGCGCGGACTCTGGTGCACCGGAGATGGCGGTGCTTAGGGTGACCTTGGCCTTGGGCTCGTCCTTTGAAGAAGCCTTTCGGCTGCGTTTCCTGCTCTGCGATTCCACCAGAGTGAAATCCTTGTCAGAGTCCGTCTCGGAGGACGACTGAGAGGAAATGTATTCTAATTCGACATCTTCGACTTCGGAGCGGCTGGCGCGCTCCTCTAAGTCTCGACGACGAGACACCACGTCTACATCCATCACGCTTGATGGCCTATGAGCCTCCGGCGAGGCGGTCCTAACCTCCTCCGTTGAGGCGGTCCTATCTGCCTCCGCTGAGGCGTTCCTAACTGCCTTCGGCGAGGCAGTCCTGCTCCTATCGGCCCCCGTGGCGGGAGTGGAACCTGCTTTCGATTTAGACGCGCCGTATTTTACGCGGTACGCGTCAATTGACTTTTTAGAGAAATCTGCATTTGTCCTATGTAAAACGCGGTCACCGTAACGTTTACGGGCCAGGAGGTAGAGTTCCTTATCGCTAAGGAAATCTTCTAAGTCTAATGGCGGAGGCGCCATCCTGAAAACTATAATATCCTAACAATCCTAGAACCCTAGTCTCCGGACGGGATAGCCCGGAGGTGCGTTCACTCTGTATCCCTCCCAACCGGGATAGGTTGGGAGGATGAACTTAAATAATGTGCCCTAAGCTTGTAATCCCGGATGGTAATCTTATTGTCCACCGGGTCCCTATCAGCCCGAGTGCCGGGAATGTATGGGCCCTTGCAGGCCGGCAATTCCAATCTAACACACGGGGATGGATTATAAGGAAAGGAGGGGTGGGAGGGGGGCGATGGCTAGGCTTGACTAGGAGATCCCCCAAGGCCAAGTGATCTAGCCCCGTCCGATGGGTAGCTTTGCCCTGAAGGGGCTCGGCAGGTGAATCGGGTCCTCACCTCACCCGGCTTCGTTAACACCGCTAGGTATCAACCGGGGACCAGTTGGTGTAACCTGGTTTTTCCCTGAAGGGGTTGCAAAACGTAGACGCGACTATAGAAATAGGTGTGAACAAAATGGCGACCTGGGCTATTCTGACGAACCACCCGTAGCTACCTGTTCACGTGAGGTTGTGACGCGTCCTGAGAAGGACGAACTGAAGTCACGACTTCACAGACTTTTCGATTAACCAATAGACTGAGCGACTTTTTCGACGCCAAGTAGAGAGGCTTGGCGCCACGCACGGAGCGTCGCGGAAACGTCCGTCGATCTCGACGAACACTCGTTGACTGGCGGCGCGCAGCACTTGCAGCTCTTCTTAACGGCGAACTCGTAGCGTAGACTTTCGATGCGACGGACCGTACGGTCGGTTGAGCGGAGAGGGGCGCACAGCGGAAAGCGCGTGCGGATGCGACGGCTGCTCGAGCGCGTCTGACAGGGCTGACCCACTCCCGGGTCTTCACACCGTCCCGCGCTGGGTCCCTTTGTGGGGACTAGGGCCCAGGGGGCGTGGGGGTCAAGATCGGGGCTTGGGCCCCCTGCTTGTGGTTTCCTTTTCGCGTAGCCCCAGAGAGAGGCTACGGTCGCTGGGTTTGCATAAATAAATGCATGTGGTGTCTTCGTTGTGTTTCTTGGCCGCCGGCGAGTCAGCCTGCCGAGTGGGACCCCGTTGGGGGAGGCCCAGCCAGCGAGGTCAGCCCTTGCGGGCCTCCGTCGAGCTGGCGGCCGGGTCGTGTCCTTGTAGGTCAGCGGCGAGGGTGCAGATGTTAGCGATCCCTCGCCGCACGGTCTCGACGACGTCCGCGCCGCTATCCATCGCTTGGAGCACCTCGTTGAGGGTCTCCAGGCAACGTTTAACGACGCGGAGTGTTGTTGTGGTGGCAGCTAGGTCACTCTCCCCCCGCTTGGGCTGGGGCTGACGGGGCAGCGGTGGTGGTGGTGGCGGCCTCTGTTGGCTGCGGCTTCTTCTTCCGGCGTCTTCTCCGGCGCTTGCTCGCCCCGGGCGCGTTAGCGTCCGCCATGA
Source organism: Schrankia costaestrigalis (assembly GCA_905475405.1). Taxonomy (NCBI): domain Eukaryota; kingdom Metazoa; phylum Arthropoda; class Insecta; order Lepidoptera; family Erebidae; genus Schrankia; species Schrankia costaestrigalis. The sequence goes on along the minus strand of FR997829.1, from coordinate 17,764,652 downwards.
GCGAGCCGGGTGCATTTACTTCTATTTCGCTTGAGGGAGCGGGTGTCTTCTTGGCGGGGCGCGCGGTGTACGTGCGCGCCACCGTACTGGCCTTCTTGTTCCGCACCTCCCTGCGGAACACGGAGCAGCTGGTGTGGTTAGAGGGATGCCCCCCCCCCCGCAGTTCACGCAGGTCGGTGGGTCCTCTAGGGGTCGAGGGCAGTCCGCGGCACGGTGTTCCTCGCCGCACCTCACGCACGCAAGCTTGCGGCGGCATTGGTGCGACGAGTGCCGGAACTGTTGGCATCGGTGGCATTGCGCGGGACCGCGCTTGCCCCGCCAGGCTTCGATGGTGATGCCGGGCATGCACAGCAGGTCCGTAATACTGTACACGCCCGGCAGCAGGGTCGGCGTTCGTTGCAGTTGGGCGAAGTAAATGCACCCAGGTCGTCCGGAGCGGGCGCGGATAGGGCGCACGAAGTCCGCTTCTATGCCGCGCTCTCTAAGGGCGTCGGCGATATCAGCAGGTGGGGTATTCACTGGCAGCCCTCTAATGGCCACCTTGAAGGCTTGTTCGTCGGGAAGGGAGTAACTAAACCACTCCACCTTCTCGGGTTCTTCCAGCCCGGCGAGGTACCGCTGTATGATGCGGTACTCGTCGCCGGAGGTGGGCACACTTGCACTCTCATAGTCACTTTCACTATCACTGGGGGTGACGGAGGCGGCGGCGCGTGCGGCCCGCGTCTTCTTTATATAGCGGCCGCTGGGTAGCCCCCACCACGGCGCGCTCGCGCCGCTGCCGTGAGGCGAGAGGCGAGAAGCATGACGTCACAAACCTCTAAGGGCTGAAGATCTGAGCCGTTTCAGTAGAAACTCTGAATTTACTGTTAATCCTTCTTAAATTTATTTTCACGAAGAAAATTAATTGTCATCTAAATAACAATAATATTAATTTCTTATTGTTATATTAATTTCTAAATTCTGGACTTGAGCATTAAACATTAAACACAGCTTAGAAACTTTACAAGTATTATTTTATAGAGAGTTTTGAAACAAATTTGAACAGATCAAATGATTTATTATCTTCAAGTAACATTTCACAAAGACTATGAAATTGTGATACTTCTTAACTTTGTTAAATATTGACTTGAAAAGTTTCTGAAGTACATTTCTAGCTTGTAAATATTTCAAACGGTATTTTAAAATCGTACTTAACTTCATTCAAATCATTTCTCTTTATGTACGATTACTTAAAGCTTTACATTTTTGTGAAATATAGAACAAGTGTCTGCTCTCCGTGTGATGACGGAGTAAGAATACAATATGTCACCACCCCATCTCATCCCATAGGTGTCGTAAAAACCGACTAAGGGACTACCCGTGAATATGATTTTTCAAAATAAAAAGAAGGAAAACTTGAAATTAAACCCTATACCAATCCATCTGGCCAGCGTGGTATTAGTAGGCCAAGTATCCCTCCGTCAACTATCCTAGGTAACAAAATGTGAGTACGATTTTTATATGCACTTTTATTTATTTTTTTAGGGCTCACTAACCTATCGCCTTATAACAGTGTCGTTACAGGCGACTAAAGTCCTACTACTTACTACGATACTACTAAACGCAGTTTTCAATTAAAGAAAAAAAAGATAACAAAACAAGAAAATTTTAACAAGGCAGTTTTTTTACACAACTTTAGGGTTGAAAATCGTTTACGTGTACAAATATACTAAAACGCTTAAAAGATTGGCTGTATTTGGCAAATATATCGTGTAAGAAAGTAGGTGCAGGTGTGGGCCAACACGTGTGCGTTGTAAGGCGCGAGCAACTCGTTAACTGAAGGGTTCGTCCGGTGATGCTGTGTAGACTTAGTAATCTCATAGAGAAGACTTTAAAAATATTCATTGTTTTTTTTCCCCAGGACTTTACAACCAATTTTATCTAGATACAGTCCATCCACAAACTAACTCTACGCCAAGCTAACCTACGTCCCTAGAAAAACGTCAGCGGGTTTTAATGAGATTAGTTTTAATTTTTTTTAAGTTGTTGTATCGATCTCAATTTTTAAAAATAATAATAATATAAATAGCCTTTAACACTTGGGAAGAATCAAGCTTGCCTTTAGCTAAAACATTATCCAAATCGGATCATTACTTCTGGAGATAACCTGGAACATACAGACTCACAAACTTTACCTTTTCAATGTTTATTTCATACCGAAACCTTTATACGAAATAATCATAAATACCCAATTTTTTATCTATACAGTCTATCCACAAACTAACTCTACGCAACATCTTCCTCGTGTAGGGCGCTATTTGTCTCGACGTAGATTAGTATAAGTGTTGCCTATGTATCGCACACCTGAGTCCGATGTAAACATACCCTTATACTGCTGATGTGACGTCACGTGTCCATAGGAAAACGTCAGCGGGTTTTAATGATACTGTTTTGGTAGCTGAGTTTGTACTTAGCTTCGCGGTGTTAATTTATACAAGGAGGTTGGAATTGATGTATTTACTTTATACACCCACATCTATTATCGTTACGTCTATTATTCTACGTCTATTATTGTTTAAGGGTTTTTGTTTAATTTTGAATGTACTCAATTATCATCACTCTGAAAAATCCTTTGTAGGTTATTCTCACGGAAGAAAAATCAAGTAGAAATGCAATACAACTAATTCACTATGGGAACCGCTGTCGCCAAAGAACAAATAAACGCACAAATGAACTACTAACAAAAAAATAACATAATATGTAGCTGATCCTACATCTTAGAGTGAACCTTCACAAACTATAAATAGAAGTCATTTTGCTGTAGCGCGGAAAGAAGTTTCTGACGTTTTTTAAACTTGAGCTTGTACTGTAAATAATAGACAAATCATAAACTTCTTTTTTAAAGAAATCATCTCAGATCAACCGAAAGACGTCCAAGGCTAGACTAAGACCTTTTTCTATCTATCTATCCCAGGCATGATTGGCCCACTGCTGGACATAGGCCTCCCCAAGTTCGAACTACTTCTATCATCATCATCATAACAACCCACTAATGTCCCACTGCAGGGATGGGCCTCCTCCCGTGACGGAGAAATACTTGGCCTACTAATACCACGATGGCCCAACTGTTTGGTATAGGGTTTCATTTCGAGTTTTCATTCTTTTTATTACGTAAAGATAATATTCACGGATAGCCCCTTAGTCGGTTTTTACGACACCCATGGGATGAGATAGGGTGGTGACTATAGTTGCAAAACTTCTGATTAATACGGAATAATACCGGAAAAAATCAGGGAAAATTTCATAAAATCGGATTTATTTAAAATTAGTTTAATAAATATTTTTATGTTTTATTTGCTGAAAAATAGTATTTTGCATCGATCGTCGACCACCGCCGCACCGCGCCGGCGCCGCTACAACTTTGTGCGCCGGCCGCAGCCTCACGGGCGCGAGCCCGTCTGCACGACTCATGTGTCACGACGTGAGTGGTTCACGTTGTGACATGACTCTCGAGTTGTTCGGCAGCGGTGCTTGGTGCGGTAAGAGAGAGAGGACATGCTTTGCGGAGGAGCTTTCCCCCCGCGAGTGAGTGAAAGATTCGATCGAATTTTCCGTCAAATATATCGCCCGAATATTAAACTAATCTAAAATAATAATATAAAACTATCGGTACCAGACAAAATGCATAAATAGTTTATTTACAATTATTTATACTTACCCATAAATTATAATTATACACATAATAAATAAAAACATAATAATATAAATTTTATAGCACATAAATAATGTAATAAATATAATAAAATAAATAAATCACGTGACAGTGCGATCAATTGAAAAAATCCCAAAGTTCCGGTTTATTTCGGTATTATTCCGATTTAATCAACTTGAATTATTCGGATTTTTTCCCGCTAGCATCTATAGTGGTGACACACTGTATTCTTACTCCGTCACCACACGGAGCCACTCCTATACTATATATTCATTAAGAAATAAACCAAAGCCATAAAAGAAAATACCTACATTTTCATTATCACACTTAGTTAGTTCTCAGTAACAATTCAAGCGCTTTCCATATATCATTGGAACAGGCGTTTCAATCGCGGGTTCCCATTAGCCGAGTTTCGTCACTCGTTTCAATGGGAAAACTGGAACAGTTAGGATTTATTGCTCTAACTTCAGTTAGCGCCTTCGAATTCCTTACTGTACGAACGCTACTAGGATGTAGAAATATATAATGGAGGTAATTTAAAGCATTAAAATAAAATAAAGGACGAATATATTAATAATACTATTTATAAGGGTCTTACTCGCGGTATATACTAATTAGCCTAGATACTAGTATGATAAATACCTAGGTTTTTCTCCGACGTGTCGTCATTAGTGTAGTGTGTCGAAATACTTTTACAATGGAGAATACTCAAAATGTCAACAAAGTGAGGGTAGATTCCATTCCCCGCATTTCACAAGGACGACGCTCCGCTGACACCAGTCCCTCCGCGACCACGGCCCTTGCAAGTCGGCCGAAACGTGCGTCGGAGAAAAACCTAGGTATTTATCTTACTAGTATCTTGGTTAATTAGTATATACCGCGAGTAAGACCCGTATAAAATAGTATTATGTATACAAATCGCGATAGTTTAAAATCTATGAATATATTAATGTTTCGCTGGTATAGCGGTCGGTCTGCTGTGTACGAGGACGTTGCTTCGAACCTCACGCAGAATGATTGTTTGTGCGATCCGTAATTAGTGAAAAATTGCAAAATGCTGATGCAAACCAACGGACAAATTTGTATACCGAGCCCAGCGGACTTAGATTTAGGGGATTAGCTTAATTCATAACTATTTCTATCACGTTGGCTAAACGGTACAGGGCTTATGACTGTTAAATATGGCTTCTTAACGACATATTCTTGTTGTTTTAGCATACAGTTGGTGTAGTTATAGAATAACAGCAGGAGAGACAGATAGCAGATCTCTTCTCTACACAAGAGTAGAGTTAAAGTAGGTACTATAATATGTATAATTATACCACATCCATATTGCGGTTATACATACTTCACGGTCCCACGCAAGTGTGCTCAGGACAACTGGCTGTAACTTGCTAATTACTTGATCAACAATCTCACAAAGACTGCGGTCCCTTTGTCATTCCTGTGGGCATGCCGTGGGTAGATCTAAACGGTATGTAATTACTTACCCTAGTTATATTATGGAATGTTTTCAGTTTATGTTACGTGTACTTTGTTTGTTGGCTAATTGTTTTGTTGGTTAATGTATGAAATATAATTTGGTTCATAATTATAGTGAAACTAGCGGCCTGTCCCGGCTTAGCACGGGCATTATTTTTCCGCTTTTCTGTTGAAAATTTTCCTGAATTTTCTTTGCTATAAACCTCACGGAGCCCGAGACCTTTCCAACGAATGCGTTTCCAGCGTCAGGAAGGAAAACCCGCCTTTTTTTATATAGTAGATTATTAAAAACGTTTAACATTCAAGTTTTATTGCAGCATTGCATTCAGGTTTGGCAGCGGCTTTATTTGAACAACAGTAGCGACTTACCTTTAGGTAAGCTGTTTGCTCATATGCCATCGTAGATCACAAGCGAAGCACACACAGTATAATTTGCCCCTTGCTACTTCAGAGAAGAAATTCTATGAGCTACATATGTCTCGTATTTAATCGCAAACCCAACATAGTCCAACTGTCTAACGCAGTGATTGTGCTCACATAGGTAATTTGAGCCCTTTTATAAAGCCAATATTGCTCGATCACGTTAAGGCTTAGAACAATAATTTTGTACTATTCAACCCTGCGACCTCATATCAGCCGTTTTATCGCAACCGACTTCCCACCAAGGCGATTAAAACTATCAACAGGATATAATTTGAACAGCAAAGATCGCGTGAAGTGAAAGCAAGCGTAACGTAGAGATAACTTGACGTATACCTGCGTCACTTCTGTAGACAAAGTTAACTACGTAATTACATAGTGTTCATAGTACGCGTTAGTTACAGGCTTATTAGCGTGTGAAGCGATTACACTGAGGAGTTATCGGGATGTGATATTAAATGTCGGTATTTTATTGATTAAGGCTTGGAATTAAGTGAATAGTATCTATTTACAATTGCGACATGATTTTTTACTCAAATCGAAGTATACTCGTAAATTATTCACAAAATTCTAGACAATCTTTTCTTGTATGTTTTTTTTTAATTGATTGCCATATCAACCTAGACGTCCTAGACATAGACTTCCTCTAAATATTTTCACCCTGTGCGGTTCTGTTCCTCCTTCATCTATCGGCTTTATCTTTTCTTTGCTTATTCGGCACAAAAGTTAATTAAGTCTGTTCGTAAAAATATCCCTACAAATTTCATGAAAACCCATGTAATCCTAAAACGGGCAGTATTAGGAATACGAGAACCACAATAAACAAAAGCTCGTGGTCAACGTCAACGTGCTGTAAAAGGATATTAGATATTACAATCGTATTAACTTGTAAAACGTTTATTCTAAATAGTAAATTACTTGACTAGTTAAGGATGAAACTTGTCTTAAAGTCGCATTTCTCTAGGATTATCATTACGAAAGCTTACCAGAAGAACGCTTTTAGTAGGTTCAAGTCCGATATGTCCCAAAAAAGGGAACACAAATTGGTTCTCTTTGGAATTAATAAATTTCCCAAACACTGTTGAATAAATAGTAGGTAAGCTAAACTGAATAAATGAATTAGAATCACTATGCGAATTAATTAATTTATTCATTACCAATGTATTACGGTTTTGGTTTTAGATTAGTTATGTAAAAGTTGTTAAATATCAAACATTTATTGAAAATTTTCGTGAACGCTACATTACTTTTACTGTTTTTTTTGACATCATACTATGCCTCACCGAGGAACGAGCCTCTTCTAGTAACTTTAGGAAGGAAAACTTAAGTTATTAATATCACATTGTTTATACAAAGTGTCAATGTGAATACGCAAAATAGATATTTATAAATAATAATTATAATTATTTAAACTGTCATGGTCACATTCACTATTATTAAACAAACTATCGGGATATTTACCTAGAGTTGTTGAGTTTCCGATATTTTGACGCTGTTACAAGCACCAGTTCCTCCGTGATCATGGCGCTTGTAACAGCGTCGAAATATCGGAAACTCAACAACTCTATACATGGTAAAAATCCCGATAGTTCGTTTAATAATAGTTTTTTGTCAAAAAATGACAAGTTTCCCTTTCGACTTTTAGAACTCCCATGGGATGTGATGGGGTAGTGTGTATTGTTACTATGTCATCACACACAATTTCCTATTGTTACCTTTACTTTAATATTTCTTGAAAACATTTCCATTTATGATTTTAGAAAATACCTATATATCCTATATTTCCTTTTTGACTAATTATAGTAATTAGTGTATGAAGTAGTTTAGTAGTAATTACTGGTGTTAAATACAGTTATTATCTCTTTAACGCAATTATCTCATTAAAAACAAACTAACGAAAAACGTTTTAGATCGTAGATAGTGAAGAGAGAACTTTAACTTATTAATTTATTTTTGGACACAAGTGTTCAGATAGGTATTCCTTGTAGCCGTCAAAATTATATTTTTGATTTTGTGTTACTACATAATCAACATTTGCGAAAAACCAAATGCCTATCTTCAACAAGCTCCTAACTTATTTTTAACAGTTACCGACTATTCAACTAACAATACCCTCATATATAAGTCTTACATTGTGTGCTACTACAATGTCTCCCAAACTATTCTAACCTCCCAAAATTATTTCTACAGAGATTGGAATCCGACCTTTAGTTCAACATTCCTAAATCCCATTACGTACACAATAACCACATTAAAGAAAATACCATTGCAGTGTAGTACTGTCCAAGAATGCTTGAACGCATCGTACAAAGGCTTTACGCAATAAACGGGTACCTGGCGGCGACACTAGCGCTATAAATCGGAGCCACTCGCAACTGTCGTCGAACGTCCAATATACGAGAGTTATAGGCCAGGAAATTAATTCTGTCGACAAGTAGGGTTACGCGAGTATTGTGGCCATGTTGAAATGATAGTTGGGATAGCTTTGAAGATCTATACTACATTTGTTTAGGTTTTTAACTAAAGGTAAACAGTAGCTAGGAACTTGGACTAAATTGAAAAGTAAGCTTGCATGATAGCGCAGCAACAATTTTGATAGTTATTTCATTCGGTCAGATTTCCACAGCCGCCATCCGTGACTTGTTATTTTTTTGTTTAGCTTTAGTTAAATACATAAATCAAATGGAATATAGATGTGTAATTGAATTGAAGTTTTGTATTTTTTGCTAACTTAAATTATAATTAAGTCCTGTATAGTGTGTAATATCCTATTTATAATTAAAATTATAGTCGCCCTACTGGTCACACAGAACGAAATTGATTTTTCGCCATAAGCCGCTTAGATAGCAGAGCTTGGCAAAATAATAACCATGTTTTGATGGGCTTCTGTGACATAATGTTTCTCTTTGACTGTTTCATTTCAAGGAGGTTTTATTAATGCTATTATAAACCTTTGTTACGTATAACGTAAGCAACTTATAAGAGGACTTTCCTTTTATTATAATAGGTAGTAAAAGAATGAGGGAGAAAGAAAATCATTTCTGGTGAAAACGTTTGATAGAGTCCAATTTTTAGCAGTTTGGCTGTTGATCTCTAAGTAATTTCACGTTTATATACAGTATTTCGTAAAACCTACTAAATAACCAGAGATTGTAGCTCTTTTTAATTTCGATGTAAAAGGTCTTTGGATTGTATAGCACGAATAAAATTACAATTTGTTGAGATTTTGAACGGGGAATAAAAAGCTTTCTATAATGCCATTTTGCTAAATAAATCAGATGACGGCACATAAGAGTATTGCTAACTGCTTAAGATGTAGTGGCATAAAATTATATTAATAGCCATAAAAAGTAAGCCCATACACAAAAAAGATGTAAGCCTCACATGTATTAACAAACTTAAAAAACATAGACACAATTTTTTAAACTACGAGTACATTAATGTTATGATATTATCATAACAACCCTAAACGCTTAAGACAGTATGAGTATAAACCATACTACTAAACGCAAAATTATCTTGGCTACATACCAAACTACCTACATAAACCAGAAACTATACTACACACCCAACTAACAACAAACAAATACCGACTATGATACTTTAACACAGACTCTTTAAAATGTCTTACAAGTCTTCTTTACGATGTCTCCTTGTCTAAAAGATATCCTTGCAACATCCTTGCAAGGATAAAAAAGCGCTCAAGTGTGAGGCGGACTCAACCATAAAGAGTTCCGTAGCATTATATTAAAAAAAACTAATCATTAGCCACCTTACTCATAAACACCTCTTAAATTTTAGTCAATTGATTAGCTTAAATTCTTACGGTTTTGTTTGGTATAAGGTTGGTTTTACTAATGAGAATCTCGCTAAACAATGATTAAATTTAAGATGCGTTTATAAGTAAGGGTGAAAATGTGGTTCATTTGTTTTCGGTGGATGTTTGCATGGTAATGTACATCATAGAAGTGTCTCTCTCGACCAAACTTTTCAGTTATGAAAATATCTCAATATCATTTTTGTAGACCCATCTAGAAAAAAAATTGAGTTTCAGTTCTAAGAATGGGGAGCTCTAAAATTATATTCCTTTTTTACTATTTTTGTGTTAAAATCATAATGCGGTTTACCAAATACATCTACTTACTAACCAAGCTTCAACAGTAAAGTTTTCATAGTTTCAAAAAATGTGACTGTCACATACGGACGGACAGACATGACGAATCCATAAAGTTCCGTTTTATCTATTTGGATACGGAACCTTAAAAGGCATGACTAGTGTAAGGCTGCGGTCATTAGTGCCACACTTCAAGGAGCCGTCTAGTGCGTACCATAGCGCTAGTGTAATGTGGCCTTAGACAAACTGCAGTTTTAAAATGCTTTTATGTATAAAGTGCTGTAGAATAGATTGCTTAAGTTTAAGAACGTAGCGGCGGTATTGCGGTAGTCTATTCAGTGTAATTATTAACTACTTATGTTTTAGTTAAAGTATGGTAATGAGTTGAAACTTTTTGTTAAGTTCTTACATCAAAATATTTAGTATAATTTTACGAAACGAAAGCCCGTAAGTCTAGTGACATTTTCAGTAAATTAGTATCTTTTATCTACAGATTAAAAATTAGCAATTCCAAATTGAAACGGATGAAATATTGAATTGCATTTGACGTTCCGATAAGAATGAATAGTTGCGGAACATTCGATAACCTGCTTATGACAGAAATTCAAAGTTACAAAGACCAAACAGACACTGAAAACTCAATTGAAACTGAACTTTATTACAGGTAGATTAAATTCAAATTTGTATTGTTGAAATTAGAATAGAGATAGCACCATCGCTAGGTAAGTGAGTCGCGAATCAGAGTAATGCATCATTAGGCAGTAGTGATTTTGGCATTCAAGGTCCTCCCTCGGAGGGAACAATTTGAAGCGATTGATATTTCCCTCCGATGGCACTCCCTGTTTGTCAGTCTGTGAGACGTAATGTCAGTTACAGGGCCTTGGGAATTCTTTAGAATAATATATCGTATAAAATATGTATAGGTTAGTTTGTAAAGGCACAAAATTTTAAGTAAGTGCTTAGGGTGTGAAGATTGAAGTACGGGTTCCGATTTTGGAGTTCTTTACTTTAAAAAAGGTATTCTCGAGGGATTTGTTTGTTGTCTGTCTGTCTACCTGTCAAAATCACTTTTCTATAAACTAAGGGGCGATATTTAAATGAGTATTAAATAATTACGAAATAATATAATATCGCAAATTAATTGTGACTAAAATATTGTTTGATATACCATTATTATATTCCCTATGTTTTTTTACGCTGACGTGACGTGGATTCTTGGAAAATTGAGATTTTCTTACTATTAGCTCTCTGTCAGAGTAAATATATGTTATATCGGACGGGTAATGACTTTAATGTATAAATCAAAGTTCTTCAATGTTTTTGTGATTTAAAATCTTAATACAGTTTACCAAATACATCTAGGTACTTGGGTGTATTTTAAGAAAGTGGTTTTATACATAAAAGCCATAATAACCACACTATTTAGATTCTTGCTAGAAATCTCTTTAACTTTACATATAATATGTTTCCTTACAGAAAATTGTGTATTTTTATATCCAATACATGCCTTAACGAAACAAAAAAAAATCGCAAAAAAAAACATACAATACAATTTCATCTATATAATATATGAAAATGAAAAAATATTTTATTTCATATAAGTCACGTCAATGACACTTATGAACGTCGGAGTTTTTAATAGCACGTCTAACTTAACGGCTAAGTTTACTATAACATACATAAGCGAATTAAATTTAATACCTTTCAGCTACCATGCTATGTTCCTGTAAGCAGTTGAATAGTGAGGTGGGAAATTTGAACGACAATATATCGCAGTTAAACCGTTCAGGGTCCGCCCTAGTCGTGTCGCAGGTATCGGTATCGATATTGCGAGCTGAACTCGGCTCGTATACATAAATTTAAAAGGACTATGTCGCACAGTGGTTATACTTGTACTTTTAATGGGACAAATAAAACTTCAATTAAAAAAAACATAATTGTAATGGTTATCCAATCCCCGTGGTGACGGAGTAAGAATACAATATGTCACCACCCCTTCTCATCCCATGGGTGTCGTACAAACCGGCTAAGGGACTAACCGTGAATATTATCTTTACGAAATAAAAAGAAGGAAAACTTGAAGTGCAATTAGTGTAATTAAGTATCCCTCCGTCATGGAAGGAGGCCCGTCCCTGCAGTGGGAGATTAATGAGCTGTTATGATAATGATGATGTAATGATTATAGTGTAAACGCAGTAACACCTCTCGTTCAGTAGTATTGTAAATATGATGAAATAAAAGCTTTAGTCTACAATACATCTCAATTACTTGGTTAATTAAAAATGTGTATCATATTATTATTGAAATGGTGATTATTAGCGACTAAGTTAGACTAACATAATTATCAAAGATACAACTTTTGTGGCGATCCGTGCCTTTACATTAGATAAATAATAAAACTGATAATTTTAATTCAATGTAAGTTTTTCTGGATAAGAAAAAGTAAGATGTGAGCTTTATCTTATGGTTTACAACATTATAAATATTATATACTAGCTGACCCGTGCCCACTTCGTTAGGCGGCGAAAAAAACGCGTCACTTTTTTAAACATATTTTATTACTGCTTCACTCCTATTAGTAATAGCGTGATACTATATAGCCTATGACACTCCCCGATAAATGGACTGTTTAACACAGAAATAAATATTAAAATTGGTTCAGGAGATCCAGAGATTACCCCCTACAGCGTCACAAACACACAATCACACAAACTTTACCTCTTTGTAATATTAGTATAGAATATGTAGTATAGTTAAGCAACAAAAAATACTACAAAGAGAATGTTCTCTTTCTCTAGACCACTGTGTGAATGACGCACGTAATAGAATAATATTACAGGCTAAGCTATACGTTACGTAATCTGAATAAAATGTACAGCTTGATTTTATTAAAGAATATACATTTACGAATACAATTGATTTCTTTCTTAATCTTAAGAACTTAAGTGGCAAACAACAGCCACGTTCGCGTGGATGCTGCACCAATTTTTGTACATTTTTAATTTTATTTTTACTTTATTTTTTATTTAATTTTGATATTGTCTATATTGTTTTGCGTTCATTTGTGGAAGCTTGTAATTGGCATGTAGTTGTTTACAACTAAATTCACTGTAATGTAGCTGTAAGCTCCCCAAAAACGATAAAATAAAATAAAATTATAAATTGTGTACACCAACGATGTGTTAATATAAACACTTATTAGTTTTATCGTATGGAAGGCGCTGACATTTGTGATAAGTGTTAGTTTCACTTGTACAAATGTCAACGTTGCAACTATTTAGACTTTTTTGGATGTTTTCTAAGTGTAACTGTATTTATGTTTATACACACAGCAACTAATCAAGCTAGACACTCATGTACCTTAATACCTTAAAATAAGACACAATTTCCAATGAAAATGTTTAACTTGATGTGTTGCTGTGTGTACCTCAAATTAATGACAATAAAGAATTTATTATCAAAAAAAAATCCTATACTGGACAGTAGTGGCGAAGTGTCCATATAACTCGATTCCTACCGGCTTACCTTTGCAAAAACCGCTTAGCATTGTCTATTAATCAATTATAAATCAATGACGCAACATCCACTCAATACAAAATAATATAAAACAAAAAAGTATTCTCTTACGTAAATCGCAATAATAATTACAGTAATAATAATTTTCAATATAATTATTTACGTACTCATAACGCCATCTTGTAATTAAAGGTTGTTAACTAACAACTTGTTATGGTTCAGTCAGAGAGTACTTAAAGCGCGCATGCGCGGAGCGCAGTAAGCCGGTCGCGAAATTAGGAATCCAGTACAACAGACTGTACGGAAATCGTATTGTCACGTGACACTTTGTATTCGTCGATCTAAGGTACCATATAAGCCGGTGGCCATCGGCTTATGACAAGGATAAAAGATACAACTACAACATTGCGAGAGCGAGAAAGCACTATTGCAACCAGTGGACCGACCAATTGTAACGAAGTTTCATTTCATTTCACGTTAAGTACTTAATTTGCCATTGACATTCCTTTGTTTTTATCAATTATTTAAATCTGATAGAAATCAGCCTTTCTTCTGAATTTTTAGTTTTTAATTATATTTATTTGTTTTTATATTTTTATACGGCTTGCGTCTTGACTTTGGCAGAATCATCGGTAAACGATAGGACCATTTGAAGAAAAAACAGATATTTGTATTTATTTTCTGCAAATAGGTTATAAAATTCGCTTTCTTGTTTAAAGTAGTAAAATTTGTATGTTTAATTATTTATGATTGTGTATTATGTGTTGTGCATTGGTTGACTTTATTTTTGTCGTAGTGCGTTGGGATCCTATGGAATATTTTTGTAAGTACTTGTTTGTATTGTTTTCAGCAAATTTAATAGTTTGTTGTTATAAGGGACAGGTTAATAGTGTTATATTATATTGACTATCCTATTATGTGATGTGCGATAAAACATCATTCTCGAAATTGAATTATAAATATAAGAAACGCCGGCGCTGTGGATTTACGAAACATTTTAATACAATTATCTCATTTCGATACGTATAAGTAAGTGGCTTACAGACAGTATTCTCAGATTCTAAAAGTAAGTAAGTAGGTATGTAGAATCATTTAGGATATAGCAATATAAACAATTAATCTAATTGATCAAAGAAAAGTCTTCCAAACAGAGAAACATTTTCGTATTTTAAGTTTATGAGTTCGGGACAACTAGGTAAAATCGAAACATTTTCTCACGAATACCTATGAACTACAGAATAATAGTAATATAAAGTAGAACAAAAGTCCACGGAATCTTCGGCTTCCCTTTTATAAAAATCCACCCTTCGCCACTGCTGGACAGTAGTATTTATCTTAATATAATGTACTTAGTAATGATACACAAATTAATAAGTGTCTGATTAACGGCAAATTTTATGAACTTGTATTGTAAAAGCTCTCTCAAAAGCCTGATTTACACATCGACAAGTACAGTAGCGAGTTAAGTAGTAAGTTGTTGATTAAGTTGATTTGAATAGCCTATATAACTTATTTTTTGGCGAGTTAAGTACGAAGTAGCCTCCTCTCTCGCGTCTCGCCAACTTAAATCGCCAAAAAATAGGATGGAGATCTATTTAAATCAACCTAATCAACAACCTACTACTTAACTCGCTACTGTACTTGTCGATGTGTAAATCGGGCTAAAGTGACCATGTACCCTAAGATGTTAAGTAGTATATCCCTCACGCGCTGCGTAAAAGGCAGGAGGCTGTGTCGGAGTGAACTCAGAATTAAAGTTAACTCAGAATTAAAGTTAACTCAGAATTAAAGCTAAGTAAGCTATAATTGTTTTTCGTCCCGTAGGTGTCCTAAAAAGCGATTAAGGGACACTAAGTTAACAATAACTCGAGAAAAATCTATTATATAAATATAACTATCTCTATTAACCTGCTTCACAGTCCTAGCAGTAGATCAACCTTTCCCCAAATACAGGAGGAGACCTGGCTCTACATTCGTCATTGTATAATAGTTGTGCAACAGTGCCATTAGATATCTTAAAGGAAATGTCTAGGCATTGTATAGGTGTTATGAATTATGTGCTTTACAGAATATGTGGTAACAGAACACAATACAAGATAATACATTAAACTACTGCCTGGTTATTGTACTGCTTGAATTACTGTTACATAACTGGTTATAATATAACATAGGTGAACCAACGACCTAGTTGGTATAGCAATAAACAATTTGAGTTAGAGAAACCAATGGATGAGGGAGGCACAGGACTGCGCAAGGTGGATATATTTGGAGAAGTCCTATGTCCAGGAATGGCCGTATAATAATTTGGCACCTTGGCCCCTAGCCTGCCTTTTTAAACACTACAACGCAATCATCAACGCAAGACCCTTCCTGACGTGCAATGCGACAACCACCGCGAAGCCCGACCTTTCGACCATAACGCATAATTTCAAACTGCGATTAAAAAAAGAATGAAATAAGGATTCTATTCTAAAAATATAATTAACTGTAAGTCACAAGAAAAATAACTAGAGTAAGTAAGAGTTTTCCAAGTACGAAACTATTTATGTGTTTGAATAGTTAGTTTCAAAAGAAACAGCAATGTTAACTTCAAAGTAATTTTCTACACTTATACTGTACTTATTACTTCTCGCTCAGTTTTAGTTTTAAGTGGGTACAGTATATCGCAGTTTTATAAGTTGAACAAATAGTAGAACTAGCGTGATCTCCTGATAGATGTAAAAAGGTTGGCATAATAAAGCAATTTCGTATGTGCAATTGCAGATTATAATATTTATTTCCTTACACATTGTTAGAAAATCAAAATTACAATGTAACATGGATGTAGCCTAACTAACAATTAATTGTGAGAGGACTGGTGTCTGATTGTTTTATAAAAGTTTTATTGAAATAGGTATAAACAATTATTTATACGAAAACTTACGTCTTGTTCCCTTGTCAATAGAGACCACTGACTTCTTGTAAGACCAATGCAATGCAGAGACAAAATATTGAGTTTCGACGTAAAAAAAATTAGACAACGTTCATAAAGACTAAACGATTAAATAAATGCTTAAATGACAACAAATAATACGTATTACATACAGGATCAGTATAATAAGTAAAACACGTTAATACTCAAAACTGGTTTGTTTAAGCAATGAACACAAATAGTCTAAAAAAAACCACCAGAACAAACATTCATTCACATTTCCACAAAATGGGCATACCCACATGAAAGAATGGTAAAAATGTAAAACATTTCCCCTGTACCTCCATGGTATTCCGATAGAGAAAGACAAACATCGTCAAAGGGCTGGCAGGGACAATTTGTCGTTGCTTGATTGGGCCGGGAGCGCACCTGCCGCCTAAGTGCGGACCCTAAACAAAGGGTAGATACGGCTTAAGAAATAGGAGTACAGCGAATGATGGATCTGTCGTAGATAAATAAATACTTTCTATTTACGTAGATAAGAGTCTAACATAATTATGTATAAATATATTATTTTATGTGTGCCACCATCCCATCCTATTACAGGGATGTAGAAAAAAACGACTTATAAATAAATACTTATTAAAACTTCGTACGAATACGTGTAGTCAGCTTGGTATTAGTTGGATAAGTTTCTCTCCTTTACTAAGGGAAACCAACTGCAATGAATAAAGGTTTATTGGTGCCTCAAACTTAGGGCCAGATTCAGAGACCGTACTTTGACTTTACTTTAGCAAAGTCTAGTTATTATCTCTGAATTTGAACAACATTAAAGTAATCTTTTCGCATGAAAAGTTTACTTTGTAGTAATAAATAATGAAAGTAAACTTTTTCATGCGAAAAATTACTTTAATGTTGTTCAAATTCAGAGATAATAACTAGACTTTGCTAAAGTAAAGTCAAAGTGCGGTCTCTGAATCTGGCCCTTATTCATACTCTACATTATTTATCTAGTGTTCGTAATACAAGTCTAGCTATCCCAAACGGGATAAAAGGGCGTCTTCTATATGTGACTCGAAAATAAAATATGTATATTAAAATTGTTAAGGTGTATAAATACAACATATTAATTTATTAAATTTTTTAATACGTTATTATAAATCCTAATGGAAAAAAATCATGTAGAAAACGAATTACTAAGCAAAGAGATATTGAATCATTATTTCGAAATGACATTAGGACCCCTTGAATTATAAGGAATTGTAATAGAATTTTGCCATTTCGTTGATTAACATAATTATCCTCCGAGACAGTATTCTTTTTTTTTTTTCAATTATATTCACAACACTTATAATTCAATAGAACTTTTAATTTATTTGTTCAAAGTAATAGAAAATGAATGAGGGGCTTGTAAACAATTAAATTGTTTTAAATTTCTCCGTCTGGTGACGGAGTAAGAATACAGTAGGTATGTCACCACCCCATCTCATTCCATGGGTGTCGTAAAAACCGACTAAGGGACTATTGGTGAATATTGTCTTAACGAAATAAAAAGAAGGAAAACTTGAAATTAAACCCTATACTAACTCATCTAGCCAGCGTGGTATTAGTAGGCCAAGTATCCCTCCGTCACAGGAGGAGGCCCGTCCCTGCAGTGGGACATTAATGGGCTGTTATGATAAATGTCGAAATGGCTTGAGTTCTTATAACTTAGACCGTTATAAGATCAGCAGGTGTGTAGTATTGTCGTCTGTACCACTTGAATACTTGATGCAGGGCTGAGTTTTGAGCTTTTAGTTGCAAGTGTTTAGCTAATCGACCCACAATGTATTGCAACTATAAAACGCATTTAGTGGTTGTGTACATTATAAAATAGGGTTTACTCTCAGTGACCGTTTCACTCTTTTGTCACTCTGTCTTTGGTGAATCGCATTAGTACTTCCGAAGATTAGTACCTAAAAACTTAAAAAAATATTTTTGTATAACAATTAGTAGATATAATAATAACTATTTCCACAAGTTTTCTTATTTTTTGGCGAGTTAAGTACAAAGTAGCCCCCTCTCTCGCCTCTTTTCGACAAAAAATAGGATGGAGATCTATTTAAATCAACTTAATCAACAACTTACTACTTAACTGACTACTGTACTTGTCGATGTGTAAATCGGGCTTTACGGCTGCTTTTTAGGCGCTGACTCCACGAGCGATAGAATCGCGACGAGTCTGAACAAAAATCGCCGCGATAACATCGCCGTGTGGAGACACCTTCATACAGAGTATATAGAAATACATGGCACGACGATTATATCGCCGCGATTTTATCGCTCGTGGAGTCAGCGCCTTAGTGTCTAAAATATTTTTTTTTATTCTAGACATAACACAGCCCCCCCTTGTAAGCCCATAAAAGCAATTCAGTATCTCATTTTAAATCTAAACATAAAATTGGTTTGGTATTAGTCCAACAAGGTGAGATGAGCTCTAAAGAAGCTTTTCTTAATCGACGAACGGGAAAATTATCTTGATCGGATAACTGGCCTTAGCTTAATTAAACAATGTATTTTTGAAGAGAGTATCGGTGCAAGAATGTTCTTGTATTTTTTAATCGGATTTGGTTTAATTGTAGCTATGTATTCAGTAGTAGGTTTTTTTAACAGGCAGTAGTGTGAAAATGTTTAGGTTGGGTAAGTTAGGGAACAGTTAAAGAAGGCTTGGCGATTAAACATTTTCTGTTAAGAAGTCAGTCAGTCAGACTTGGCTTCGAATTACATAGTATTACATTTATTCTTTAACTAAGATATTTCATCATATTATCAAGTGTGAATGGCGAACAAATATAATCTGTTCGCCATTTAATAATATGATGAAATTACAATAGGTACCTACATGAGTTCAGTTAGAAGCTTAGTACAATCTGACCATACAGATTGGATTTTTCTAGTAATAAAGTCCTTAGCTTGAAAGGTTGAATAAATTGTTTTCTTTCAATCCTAAATCAAGAAGAATTTATATGAAGAGAAGATCGTATTTTATGCAACGCACGTATTCAAAACATAATATTACAATCAATCTGCATATTCTACGTATCAATTTACTAACAAAAAAAATCACAAAATGACAGAGAGAGAGAGATAAAAACAGTTTGGTACAAAACAAGGATGTTTTTGATCAATAATACAACCTATTTTCATACGATATATAAACCGACACTGTATATTATGCTTCTATGTTCGATAGACGCATAAATCAATGTGTGTCGAACGTTAAATCTGTCGGCACTTAGTCGGTGCCAGAGCGGGCTCCCTTGGAAAACAGTGGAAGTCACTTGCAATGATGTGCGTCTCCATTGTATTATTACAATGTATTCATAACTTGTTTTCACGTATTTAATTTTAGCGTTCGTTTGTCAAAATTAACATTAAAGTAATTATAAAACAAGACCTAATCTTAGCATTCCATGGATTCTACGTGCGGGTGTCGGGTCCATCGTGTGATAGAGGACAAGGAATTATTCGTATTTGAGCTTTTTTCAAGGTGAGGTTTTCTAATTGCTTGCCAATACGCCGCCAATTTCTCAAACGTCTTTGTATTGTAGTGTTTCTTAAAAGTCGTAAGTCACTTTGGATATTCGCGTAAATGAAAAGATTACTGATGTCAAATGAGTAGTGATCTTGTGACTTTTTAATTTTTTATATCTTCTCACTTGCACGGCATAAAAAGTTAATAGCTATTTCTCTCATTAACCAAGTCAATGTTAGTCGCGCAAACGTATTTGTTTGTCCTTAACGCAGTTTTCATGAAAAAATAAGTGATAGTCGTAATTTTATCTATAAGTCCTCTTCTACAAAAGAAATAACAATGCCAAGAAGTGTGAATGGAAACAGTTCTCAAACGCGATAATATAGGTACTTTCAGCAAATACTTTGACGTGTATGAGACAAACCTCATACAAACTTGAAGGGGCGTCGGGACTTGAGACTTGTTGCGGCCACCCTTTGTTACTTGTACTTAAACCCAACAACATAAGCTTTACAACCCATTCTAAAATCCACCTTAAAATGTAAGTAACAGGTTGGTATTTCAATGGAAATGGCTTTAGCAATAATCGTGAAATATGATAATCGTCGAGCCTTGATGATGGTATTCATAGTTGGAGGGTAACGAAAGAAGGAAGCCTTAGGAGGGAGTATTAGTGCGCTTTTCATATGAGCGCTTGTTGTGCGCAAATGTGCATACATTGTTTACTGAACACCTGGGTAGAAACTTAAGCACTTATAAAAATATAGAACCAATTTGTCTGCTGTGTTGACAAATAAGTTTTATGCAAAATTGTGTCGAATAAAAATATGTATATTGTTTGCCATTATAATCTACGTGTGGTGATGGAGTAAGAATACAGTGTGTCACCACCCCATCTTATCCTATAGGTGTCGTAAAAACCGACTAAAGTAAAAACTTATCCGTGAATATTATCTTTACGTAATAAAAAGAAGGAAAACTTGAAATTAAATTCTATACCAATCCGTTTGGCCAGCGTGGTATTAGTAGGCTAAGTATCCCTCCGCCACGGGAAGAGGTCCGTCCCTGCTGTGGGACATTACTG
Organism: Schrankia costaestrigalis; assembly: GCA_905475405.1. Classification (NCBI taxonomy): domain Eukaryota; kingdom Metazoa; phylum Arthropoda; class Insecta; order Lepidoptera; family Erebidae; genus Schrankia; species Schrankia costaestrigalis. The sequence continues at coordinate 17,743,920 of FR997829.1, read as the reverse complement.
GGCTGTTATGATGATATAAATAAGTTATACATTTCATATTAAATAGAAGAGATGTTACCCAAAAGGACCCATGAGCTTTAAAATATTTAATTTCAACAAAACGAGGTGAAAAATACTCCGTACTTATTTTAATACAGCTTTTATAAACGCGTTGAAATTTATGTAATCGCTTAACGTATTATGTATGAGCGGACCTTTTGTTTGTTATATCCAGCTTTTAATAAGCCTAAAGGATTTTATTTCACACGCATATATCTCTCAACTTTTTGTTGAAAGTGTATTAAGTTTTGAATCTATTGCAATACAAGAAAAAAATCATGAATTCGGGCTATGGAAGACCATAGCAAAATCATACGGATTATTAAATTAAAAAAAAAACTTTTGAGCTTCTCGTAGCAGAGACGCTTTTGCGAAGCAAATCCATCCATACCGACAGGCTCTTGTCTTGGAAGAGTTATTTATCTACAGGGTGGTAACTTAGCTTAAAGAAGCTACACAGGCCAGACTGGTTAATAAAGGATTATAGAGCAACTTTTTCTTATTTGCTGTATACATAGCTATATACCAATCCGTCTGCTCAGCATGGTATTAGTAGGCCAAGTATCCCTCCGTCACGGGAGGAGGCCTGTCCCAGCAGTGGGACATTAATGGGCATTATGATGATAGCTATACAACTATGCTAGCTTTATTGTATTTGATAAATTTTGTACCTTTTGGAGAGATAATAAAGAATATATATTATTATTATATATATCTCTGCGTTCCTTCACCACATAGACAACGTCTAATACTTAAAAATAAATGCCCTGAAAATATCGAATAATATTTGTACATAAGAGAACATAAAAATGTAACTTATAAACTAGTAATATGAGTTGGTGTTAAGCAAGCACTCCTGTATGAAATCCTTAGGAATTGACTTCCAAAGACGGCCATTGCCGATATTACTTTATATGGAATATATGAAGCTATGGAGTTGTCTTTTATTTTTATTTTGTTTTACCCAAATGATCCAAAATGAAGGTTATGTTTTCCGTGTGGTTTCATGTGTGTAAGAGTATAAGTGCATTGTGAACTCCTGTTGTCTGACGATTTTGAAGTGAGATTCCTAATATTATTCGTAGCGTTATAAGTTTTATCATCATAACAGCCCATTAATGTCCCACTGCAGGGACGGCCCTACTCCCATGACGGAGGGATAGTTGGCCTTCTAATACCACGCTGGCCAGACGGATTGGTATAGGGTTTAATTTCAAGTTTTTCTTCTTTTTATTTTGTAAAAATAATATTTACGGATAGTCCCTTAGTCGGTTTTACGACACCCGTGGGATGAGACGGGGTTGTGGCAGATTGTATTTTTTTGTCACCACACGAAGAATAAGTTTTAAAAAGTCAGGAAATAAAAATATATGTCGAATAAGAAGCTGGTTCGTTTTGGAAAATGGTGGAGGCAAAATGTTAACAACAGTATAGTAAGCTATGATCTCCGGTAGTTTTAAGGGTTTAACTATTTTGTATGTATTACTTGCAAAAGCTTACCCGAGTTTTCTTTTAAACTGCAAATCGCATCATTTAGCCAAGTCCTTTGATATTTTAAATCAATTTTATGCACAATAATAATATCAAGATCGTTTACTCGTTTCGTTTCCTTGTCCCCTAGTTGGTGTAAGCCAAGTAATTCAATTACCGCTCCTTATAGCAGGCCAGGACCGCGCGAACAAAATAATACAAAAACTCAGCTAAAAGGCTTCATAACTTATTGAGGCTTTACGAAACGGCTCTAGTTTGTGGCGTATCGGTTGTTTTCGTGGACTTTGGCTTAAACTTTGTGTTGTAAAGAGTTGACTTTAGTAAAGAAATCTGTGACATGTATAAGCAGATATATTGAATAGAACTAGAAATTAAAAAATATTTGTGAGAGAAGAAGAAAAAATCTCGTAAAAATTTCAACATTGGCGCCATAAGAACAAAATACAAAGCTTTAAAAAGTTTTAAACTTCGAATGCAAAAACAATTTAATACAGGACAAAATTGTGTCTAGACAGACAGGGATTTTGTCTCTCTCTCAATAATACAACAAGGAATATAAATACAAGCTACATACACTCACGCATTATTCTGTCCGGGGTAGGCAGAGATAACAGAACGCCACTTATCACGATCCTAGCAAACAAATATACAAACTAATTTCAATTAGCCCTGAGGTTTTCGTTGGTAGCTCACTCAAGTCAAGCAAACGCAGCTTCAGGACAAATGAATTAGTGTATCCATCCACCTTCATTCCTAATTTTTAAATGACAATACACACTACTTATTTATGCAAGATTATTCAAAGTTCTCAAGCTTGACATGATCTTGTCATTTGTGTAAGAAAATCTCCTGTAAATTGTACGTGAAGAACGATGTAACTTCTAAACTCGATAGTGTTTCGTATCAAAGGCGTCGACATTTATATTTATTTATGCAAAATTCATAAAACGCTCCGCTGGGATCGGCCCGAGCGAAAATTATGCAAATATAGCCTTTAAGCTATGTGCAATTAGAAACGATTATTGAGTGGAATTCAATTCTGGAGTTGCAAATTTTATTTCGTTCCCACCAGGGTATTATTAACGATGCATTCAAAAGGTTATTTTGTTTCAATATGTTATTATTTAAATATTGTAGGTCATACTATCCGTCAATATTATCTTTACAAAATAAAAAGAAGGAAAACTTAAAATTAAACCCAATACCAATCCGTCTAGCCAGTGTGGTATTAGTAGGCCAAGTATCCCTCCGTCACGGGAGGAGGCCCGTCCCTGCAGTGGGACATTAATGGGCTGTTATGATGATACATTACTAGGTTATCAGTCATTATTAGAGGAAGAAAAATCTCAATCATTTCTTGACGTCTACTCATGCCTGCTTCGGGCGTTAAAAAGTATTGTTTCTCGTTTAAGTTTTCCCAATTCGGCTTGAACATCATCTATAGGATAAGGTTTGTTACACTATATTATTATATTCTTACTCCCACATTACATGGACAGCGATATCTATGTGTAAAAAAATTCGACGACTTCTGTGGCATAGTGGTTATATAACATGAAAGTTTGTTTCGCCGCTTCTTCTCTACTAGCGCTTTGGAGGCGGTGGTAAAGTTCTCTAAACTATAAAATGTATTTAAACTTAGATTAAGTTGTTTAAAGGACGTAAAGAAACATATAATGAGAATTGTATTTATCTTGATTAAAGCGATTTTGACTTTGACTGCTACGCAGAGGTCTCGTCTTAATTCCCGGTGAATGCAAATCTTTGTGTGGTGGTGAACATGATTGTTTGCATTGGTCTGGGTATTTTCTATGTATATTATGTATGTATTTACAAAAAAAAGTATTTATGTATTTATATCCGTTGTCTAGTACACATAGTACAAGCTCTGCTTAGTTTGGGACTAGATGGCGTTGTGTGAATGTGTGTGGATTATTTAATTTTTATTTATTATTTCGTCTAAAACATATTTCTAGTTTAACATACGTGCTAGTTTTCACTGGACTAGCAAAACATGTCGGTGTCTCGGCAGTCACGCCATATCATAGTTCATAGGGATTTATTATTTTATAGTTTTATTGTAGTTCGTTTCAAGCTATTGTGTCGCACAGCAGGGCACCGCGATATACGGTGCCTTATTTCGTGTATTGTTGAAATAAACTGTGTATATTTGGGTCATAAACGTTGTTGTGTTATTTTTAAATAAAAAGTTTTTTAGTATAACTATTACTACATAAAAAAGCAGCCTTAAAATAGAAGGACTTAGGCCAAACAACACGCAGAAGAATTCTGATAAGACAACTGCAGACTATAAAACTAGAGAACATAAACAGGTATATAAATATATGCTACTAGCTGACCCGTGCCCACTTCGTTGGACGGCGAAAAAAAACGCGTCACTTTTTTAAACATATTACATTACTGCTCCACTCCTATTAGTCATAGCGTGATAGTATATAGCCTATGACACTCCCCGATAAATGGACTATTTAACTCAGAAAGAATTTTTAAAATCGGTTTAGTAGATTCAGAGATTACCCCATACAACGTCACAAACACATCACACGAACACATAAACTTTACCTCTTTATAATATTAGTATAGATTATGTTATGCATACCCGGTTTAAAAAGAAGCCTAAAAACTAAAGTCAGTTATATTTATAGACTTGTAGAGGTATCGTGAGTATCATAGGCGTAAAATTACATCGTGACATCACCCCAAACTCCATAATTATATCCTTTGAGATCACCCCTCGGAACAAATTTGTATATTAGGAACGAATGAAAAGAAAAATGTATGATAAATTCTTTAACATCTGTGTCTGAATAGAATTTTGAATCTTGAAAAGGGACACGTGTTTTTTGGTTGAGAAATTAATTTAATCAGAAAAGCTCATTAATGAACTACTGCGGCCACATCATCATCATAAAAGCCCATTAATGTCCCACTGCAGGGACGGGCCTCCTCCAAAACCACGCTGGCCAGACGGATTTGTATAGGGTTTCATTTCAAGTTTTCCTTCTTTTTATTTTGTAAAGATAATATTCATGGATAGTCCCTGAGTTGGTTTTTACGACACCCATGGGCCATGGGTGTCGACATATTGTATTCTTACTTTGTCAGTAGATATAATGATACTCTTATATTTTATAAAATATAATATGTTTAGTATTATCTCTGTAAAAAAATATAATAACTAGATATTCTATTTTATATATTGAAAACATATACTACTTTTTATCACAGGGATTGTATAGTTTATAATCTTTAAAAGATCCAAAGTCTACAGAAAATAAACATTGCGTAACAATTTACATGAATTGAAGGAATTATTTGGACCGTAAATGCACTAAGCGAAGGGTCTCTAGCCTCATTAAAGGTAATTAAATTGTTCTACTAGGGAACTGTGCCATCATGAAGTAACCGAAGCCAATTACCCCATTTTATTTGGTTCATTAGTACGCTAGCGATGTTTACATCTTTATGGGTCTGTCGTTAAACTGAAGGTTTTCTTCTTTGTAAGGTAAAAATAAAAGATGATTTAATTTATTAGTTCAGTATTTGGTTGGTTAGTCTTTGTTTTCAAATTGTGACAAGCTATGGCCAAGTCGAAGTGTATACCTTACAAGGTATTCCACTTCACCTTGAAATCTCAGTCAAAAAATTTAAACAAAATGCTAATGACACGATAAAAATTACCTACTACTAATTTATAAGATCGTAATGGACAATTAACAGTCAAAGATATAATGTTTGTACCTATTAGTAAAGAAAAAGTATGCAGTTTGCACGAAGTTGTGGTTTCAAGCCCCACGCACGATAATTATTATACTACTTTTCTGAACATGCATGCCGGATGTTCAAAATACCTATATTCATCCAACGATATAGCTTAAAAGGTATGTACACGGTTTGTAAAGATCGAAGTGCATGCCATTTCGTAGTTACTACCTAACCCCATGGGAACAAAGTGTCAGCTTATGTATGTAGGTATGTAAGACAAACAACTTGACACGGTAACCTTTTCTACAGTTGACCTATGAGTAACATAGGTGTGGCTTGTTATAATTATACATTGCTTTACTAAAAACACAAATACGTTATTAGTGTTGGGTAATTTAGTTCACATAATTTTTAATTAATTGTAAGGATGGGAGTTGTGGGGAGAGACAAGTGATAGACACGAGTGCAGTTATAAGACTCTTTTATTAATAACAGCCCAAGTAACACATCAAAGCATTATAAGGGCCGAATAAGAGTATTCTTGTATCCTTTTAGCATTTTGAGTTAGTTTTATAGTCGCATTGTAAACGTTTATATGGCTACTGTAATGCTTATTTGGGCACAAATTATACAGCTTTATGCCGTATATAGGTTCACAGTAGCTGGTTAATAGCATTACTGGCGCATTATATTAGCATTATTATGGTCAAGAAAGATGTCAATCGGATTAAAGAAGCATCATTTTGGTCAATAATATTGCCAATCGCATTAAGAAAGCATTAAAATGGTCAATGAGATAGCCTATTGCATTACAGAAGCATTATAATAGCAAAATTATTGATAGTGAAGATGCCAACGGCATTACAAAAGCATTAGACTAGCATTTAAATGTGCTAAAAGAATTATTGGAGCAATTTAAGTGTTCACACTTAGGAAACTTTATATTATTGCGTGTAAATTATTACAATCAAAAAAAGAATAAGTAAAGACGGTCAAAATAAAACAGTGAGTGACGCCATATTATAATTTGCATCAAAACAAATTTATCGGATAAGTTTTTGACTCGTTTGTTATTTCTTGCCTTCAAATATTACTGCGCAGTGTAGTTTACTGTACTTGTTTATATAAGTTTCATTGAAAATTTTCACGCGCCTTCGATATTTTGTGGTTTTCATACAAAATGTTTTATAAAAATGATGTGTGTAAAACCAAAACAAATGTGTATTCCTAGTACAGAATAAGTTTTGAATAAATACAATCATAGTTTTGCTTGTACTGTATTAAATTAAGTTATATAAATATTTTAAATGACAATTCCTTTTATAAATAGATCCGAAAGAAAATATTTTTTGGTTATAAAATATTTACAAAATGGTGGTCAGCCTTAAGCAGCCCGGTGAGCCCAATTAATGCCACCAGCATTACAACTACTCACGTGTGATTGTTTAAAGAGCTATTAGCTATACAACAGCACTCAGTTCTTCCTTTAAAATGCAAGCATTATATTGATTCACATTTATGCTGTTCAGCAGCATTAAGCTTTTACTTACCCCTTACAAGTGCTTTTACACAGCAAAAGGCACAAAAAACAGCTTAAAGCTGGATATCGGATTTACATGGCATTATAGTGGTTCACGTTTGTGCTGTAAAACAGCTTCAAGCACTTATTAACTACTTTAAAATGTCTTTGTAGAACCAAAAGCACTAAAAATAGCTAAAGGCTTTACAAAAGCATTCTGATATGCCATTATCCAACTGTTATACAGCGTAAAGCATTACAATGATTTTCAAATGCCATTGTTCAGCTTCAAGACGCTCGGTGAACTTATATAAGAGTTTGTACGGGTCTTAAGCTCTATATAAGTTCACTTGTTGCTTGTTAAAATGCTTTCTGTGTTACTTGGGAGTGCATGTACTTATATTGTACATGCACACATACACCACTACACCTCCGGGGGTGCACGAAAAAAAAACAAATTACATTATGTTTTTTTTTTAAATAACATAGGTTACAATTAAAATTTTATATACTTAATTGATACAAAAAAATAATATATTATAATTCTAATCACAATAAAAAAAAGTTCTAGAAAAAAATGTCATAGTTAAAATCCGTGACATCACACTCTAACACCAATTTAATGTATTGGGAAGAGGTGGAATTCATTACATAAAAAGTTAGTAAGTACCTCAAAGTACTTATTACACAATTTTCAATTTATTGTCACAAATATTTATTACTTTTATTAATTTTTATTTATTAATCATTCATTTATTTTTATCATAGTCAAAATTCTAGTAACTCTTTCACAAATTCGGCTCGCGAGATTTGCGATGAAGAAGATACATAAATATTTAACATCAATCTATTCATTTCATTTAAGTAGTGGCCGGTCCACTTATTTTTATCTACTACTTTTTGGTTAACCATTTCATTGGTTTTCTCATTACATTTTAATATTCATTTTACATTTCAAAATGCACAAGTTCACTCAAATATTCGGCTCGCGATATATTCGATCGTAAAACATGGCATGTAATTCTCTTAAATTACTTTTATTTTTACATTATTTAATTCTTATCTTTTGTCTAACACAACAAGTCTCTTAATTATAGCTAGATAACGATTTCCACTGGCAGCGGGTGATCAGTCCGATTGTCCTAGGAAATGGTTATTTAACTTACAGTTACATTTCACACTTTTTCTCAATAGGTACGTAATAAATCTCATTTCATTGGAATCGAACCAACGCACTTCTTTTGGCATCCTATCCTTTAACTACTAAACCAAACATCAGTAACATCTCAATAATATTCATTATTACAATATTTTGTTTATAAATTCTCCATATTATTATTAAAAAACGCAACAACGCACAAAACTCATAATTATTTTATGTCAATATTTTACTTTTTCTCAATAAGTACATTGAGAACAAAATTTTAAAATTATCTCAATCTTTAAATTATTAAGTTCACAATAAAGTCACATAACAACTCTACATTTATCTTGTATACAAATTCCGAACCTTATATGGTTGGCAAATCTAAACAATATCATCACCAGTTCAAAGGTATGTATTGTTGCTAAGTACCTACTCATATATGGAATGGAATGTTATCACATTTCAATTACACAAAAATATCATCCAAGTCATAATATAAGTTTATTATCTATGGCATGATTAATCCATACAATAATATGTAAAAATCATAAATAATTAAAACTTTTAAAAAATATTTTTATTAATTATGTCACCTCTTAGATAAAAAATAATGTAATAATATTCATGTTCTAATACATGGTAAACAGTAACAGTAACAAAAATTATTATCTATAACGAATGCAATATATTGATTATTAAATACAATTTTTAATTATTTTTATAAAATTAAAAAAACTTAAACATTATGATGATATAAAAAATATGTACTTTATTATTGTAAACTAAGCTACTAACTAGCTTAAAAATAACACTATTTATCTACGCACTTTCACTTATAAGTATGACGAATGTTTTTTTTTTAACACTACGCACGACGACAAACTTTGCGATGGCACGCACCCGACAAAGGGGCGCCATGCCTACTCTAATTGCCCATCTCGATCATGTCGATCCCATGACCGATTTCTCGTCCTGAACCTGCATATACACGAAGCAATACCAAAACACCACTCCACCATTCATAGTGGTGACACTTTCTGCGACAACATTTATTTGTTACACATAGGTACGTCATTTCTGCGATTTGGTTCATTATATTTAAACACATTTTAAAACACTGTTTGTTTTTGTATAAAAAGTCACAAGGTTATTATATTTAAAAAAAAAAAACAACAATATTATAAATATAACATGCTAAATTTGCACTTGCTATCCGATGCCTCGCGGATCCATTTCTGGCACGGTCGCCATGTAAGGATGGGATTAGGGGAGAGACAAGTGATAGACGCGAGTGCAGTTATAAGACTCTTTTATTAATAACAGTGCATGTACTTATATTGTACATGCACACATACACCACTACAAGTGTATCAAAATATACTTACGATTGTGTTATATCAAAATATGAAGTAGGAATAAATAGCGTGTCTTGAAGAACTGCTAAACTTAAAACCAACTGAAGAGATGTAAGTAGGTAAAGAAAAACAATTTGATTTTATCTTTGTTATTTTATATTTAGTGACATTTAATGACATTGCACATAACCTAATTATTGACGGGTGCTTCTCGTAATATTAATGCATCGCATGAAAGTGACAATATCTCCTACAACTACTACAGTGACAAATCTGTTTAAATACACAAGTCAAACAAATAAGTAAATACGAGTATAACACGCACACAAAGTAACCTCATATTTATGTGGTAACTACATAATAATATTATTAACTTGTATAAATGAAATAATAAAGAACATTATTACTCATTTTCCTTTACAAAAAAAAGTAGCACAAAAGAATATTGATGAAGTTAAATTTAAAATTCACTTCACTTTGCCTAAGACTAAAAAATCCTTCAACATTACATTACGTCTTACCGCAAATTTCCATGTATATTAATGAGAATGCAAACAAAAGGCGTTTCCCAAGGGTTTAGGAACAGGCGACATCGGCGAATTCTCCTAGTATTTGCGAATGGAGGAATTACTGCCTGCCCTCCGCCCTGCTATCTGCCGACAAATATTGACATTTCGCTGTTTTAATGCCGACGTCAAACAATCGACGATTTAGGGAGCATTCTTGTTGATGTCAATGCATTATATCTTTTTATGACAATTTTGTATGTGACTCATAAAATAAGAAAACCTTATTTATAAGTCTAGAAGGTGAGGTAAGGAAAAAGACTAAGTGTGTATCACGGCGAATTTGGAAGGGCAGCCAATGGTGCTTATGTAGAAACACAATTTTGTATTTTAATTATTTTTCATGTAAGAGTTTTATTTAAAAAACAGCAAGGAATTTTATCGAATGCTGGCGATTCAAATTATAGGTGTAGGGTATCAATAACAAAATCAATTTATTAAAAAAATATAGATCATATTTTCTTAATATGTATTATAAATTTTATAGACACAGGAAACTTCTTAGCTACTTCGTCTGTTACAAATCATAAAATAAAAATAATAGAGACGATTGCATGCCCGCATTTTATCAATATACACATATTGATGTGTTAAACGTCTACAATAAAAAAAAAATATTTTACCAATTTCGAGTAAGGTACTTGCGGTAAATAAGGGCCACCTTAATCTAAACCTAAATAATTTCTATAAATAAAGGAATATAATAAAATATTTAATATCATGCTAATGTTTATTTCAATATCTGCATCAGAAAGTACTATTACAAGTATTTTCATCTCAATTAGGCATACTAATCATGAATTTAAAAAACCCTCTCTTTGGCCCTTAATAAACGTCTGTAGTTTTATAAGGGCCAAATTTTAATTCAAATATTAAAAGAGTAATCAATTAGTATTGTTTTCGGTTTCATTTGACTTTAATTATCATTTGGCATTAAATCACGCTTTTTACATTACTTAATCAAAGAAAAATCTAGCAATGGCTCTTAATAAACTAACATAGCAAAAACATGTCATAAAAACCTTTATCTATAACATATCGTCAAAATAATCACAGACGTAAACAATGAGTTTGTAACTTTTTAAATATTATCTATGGAAATTACAAAACTAAAACATTTTTTTTTATAACTAAGTAGAACGGTATAAGACAGGCCACGTACGTGGCCCTTCTTATCCTTACTATAAAATCTATTGTTATCAAGATCAACAGCTTGGACACTTTTAAGTTAATTAAAGATATTAGGGATGATTTATGATACAAAAATAATAACAAATACATGCTTAATAATAATAACTATGGTAGGTATTAAAATAACGAAGTCTATTGAAATTTGTTAAAATTAATTTACATTCTATATGTATAATAAGCCTATGTACCCGCCTCGAGCGTGGCCCGTATTAGCCCCTGATAATAGCATAATTGAAAACGGTAAAAAGTATTGTATTTACTAACAAAAATTTATAACTTATCTCAACTAGCCCACACTATTTGTATAACATTCACAATTAATTAACAAGATTTGAACAAACGGCTGTATTTTAGGTAAAAAAAAATAGTTTTGGCAAGATAAAATTATAGTGGAGCTGAGTTGTCTATCACTCTCAACTGACTCGTGGTTACTGGTAAGATTAATGACCGTGCGACGACGCGAACTCGGATCTTAGCTTTCCTATTGGTCATTTTTAAGCATGTGTAAATGTAGGGTGCTGTGATCATTAAAAGTGTCATTTTCAAGCAACGCTCTTGATATCCACCGGCTCTTATTACCCGCAGGTACCTTATTTTCTTAAACATAAAAAGTAAAAACAATCAAAAATTACTATATCAATTTTAAGTATTTCCTTTAACATCAAACGCATTGACATCAATACGAGTGCTAACTCTCGATGAAACGATAGCGCACACCGCAAATAAGAGAGCGCTCTTTGTTCGACCCCCACAGACGCGATACAGCCTTTTTTATACTTTTACTTTCATTTATATAGCATCTTAATTCCTCACAGTACGTGCTAATACCTCTGTTGTGTTTGTCGCACAGAACGTGAGAGGAATCCTTCATCCCAATGCTTATTAAAGATATTGTTACGATGTTCTCTTACTTGTCTATGTAATGTCAGGTTATATGATAGTTTTTTTATTTTTATATAAAATCACGTTTTGGTCCCATAGAGATAAATAGAGACTGTAGAATTACGTGCACTTTCATTCTTACAATCCTGCTTTCCATAGTCTAGGTATGGACATCTCTTTATAAACACGCGCCTGTTAAAGGCTATAAATGACATCTTGTCCTTCTAGCGCCTTCTCTACCGATCAATCTAACCATTTCAGCTGCAAATTTACTAACTATGTGGTAAAAGATTACTCAAATTTGATTAGACTTTTCTGACTTATATGTGGTGAAACTTACGTAGTACTTAAATAAATTTCACCAACTCGAAACTCACTTACACTTAGCTAAAATACCTTTGAAAAAAATATTTGTAATCACTTAAGAGTTAATTCAATTTTAAGATAACATATTTTTTCAGTTAAAAACAAAACGTATTTTAAATATCTCAAATACAATTTTAATAAAGTCACTTTATGTTCAACTCAAAGATGTCTAACAAAGACTTGAACCAAATTGTTTTCCATTTGTTCCCATACATATTTATATGAAGACTTCTGCCAAGACAGTACAGTATGCAAGTAAACGTTCGCTTCATGAAACCTTTGACAATGTAAGCGTGTAATTGTTTCTATAAAATATAAAGCAAAACAGTTGAATATAAGTATCACAATATACTGTTTGCTTTGAATTTTATTTTATTGCAACTCTATTTTATTTGGATGTTCGTTTTCGTACCTAGTTAAATGTTTAGGCATATTAATCATATTCATGTATGGTGATAAGAATAATAGGTCGCTCGCTTAAAATCATGTTACAATATTGTTCATAAATAAGATGCAAAAATCCTGTATGTTTTACAAGTTATAAAAATCAGAATGTATGCACTGCGGTCCATCATCCTCATCGATCATAAGTTTAAAAATCTTTTTTTTGTTTTTCATTTGTTCCCATCTCTCCGTGTGGTGACGGAGTAAGAATACAACATGTCACTACCCCATCTCATACCATGGGTGTCGTAAAAACTGACTAAGGGACTAATCCGTGAATCTCCGAAAATCTTTACGAAATATAAGAAGGAAAACTGGAAATTAAAACCTATACCAATCCGTCTGGCCAGCGTGGTATTAGTAGGCCAAGTATCCCTCCCTCACGGGAGGCCCGTCCCTGCAGTGGGACATTAATGGGATGTTATGATGATATTTATATGAAGTCTTCTGCCAAGATAGTGTGAGAAAAAAATTGATATTATTGAATTTAGTTGCTTTCCAATTCCCTGTTTTACAACGATAAATTATCAATTAACTGGTTAGATACCAAGTTTAAGTTCCGACAGTCAGACGATGTCAAGTATTCAAGTGGAACAAAACTGATATATTACACACACACTACATTGAACCGAGAAGCGACGCGTGATAATATTATGACGTGTTGCTATGGTAGGGGTAACTTAAGTGCTTTGTAATGGTAAACTATACTTAAGTTTTTTAACTAATGGTTGAATAACTTAAGTATTAAATTAATGATCGTAAATAATGTGAAGTCAAAGTGGTTCCTTTAATCTGTGTAACTTTTTAAAACGATAAGAAATTACTTAAATTACTTAAGTTATTATTTTTATTTATTCGTGTGGTGAGGATGTAAAATACATTGTGACACCATCCCATCTTATTATATTGGTGTCGTGAAAGTCGAATATGGGAAAGTTTTTATGTATTTTCACTCACTTAAAACAATCTAAGTATGTAAAACTTGATACAAAGCCCACTACCGACTCGTCAAGTATTCATAACATGCATTATAAGAGAGAATTTAATGGTAGCCTTCGTCTTTAGATCAGTCCCAATGGGCGCTTAATTGGCAACATTAGGACAACAATAATCTGTAAAGAACATGACCTACTGGATACAAAAGACCATCATCATCTGTTTTTTTCTGACTTTGGTATAGAAAATAGCCACGCAATGTCACACAACATACATAAGTCACTTCTCACTTAGAAGCTTTGTATAGATTAGGACTAGATGGCGTAGTAGGAATCTATACTATAATAAAACTGTAGAGGTCGAAATGTCTGTTCTTTTCGAAAATTCAGATAAAAATTATCTACAAAATCTAGAAAAAAGTCAAAAAGCACGAAACCACAATTTTTTGAATTAATGTCTGTCTGTCTGTCTGTTTGTTACCGCACATCTTTAAAACGAATGAATATAATCTAAAGACCAATACATTGTATTGTAGCCTTTTTTATTGTGCTTAAACTGGGGTACGTTTTATCAAAATAGGATAAGTATTACTCGAGATGTCGCTTGATCTCTTTATTAGAACAGTTCAATATAAATCAGGGGTCATGAAAAATGGTTTTTGTTCAATGCTGAATGAATTTAAATTTCGTTTCTTATGATCACGAGATGGCGTTACCGTAATCATACTCATAAATGAGTTTGTAAATAATCTATAACTATTTTATTATTAAGTGCTATTAATTATAAAATATTCTTTTTTAATTTTAATAAAATTAACCATGTTATCTATACTTACCATGTTATCTGTATCTTTACGTAATAAAAAGAAGGAAAACTTGAAATTAAACCCTATACCTATCCGTTTGGCCAGCGTGGTATTAGTAGGCCAAGTATCCTTCCGTTACTGGAGGAGGCCCGTCCCTACAGTGGGACACTAATGGGCTGTTATGATGATGTTATCTATACTATAATAAAACTGTAAAGGTCGAAATGTCTGTTCTTTTCGAAAATTCAGATAAAAATTATCTACAAAATCTAGAAAAAAGTCAAAAAGCACGAAACCATAATTTTTAGAATTAATGTCTGTCTGTTTGTTACCGCACATCTTTAAAACGAATTAATATAATCTTAAGACCAATACATTGTATTGTAGCCTTTTTTATTGGGCCTAAACTGAGGTATGTTTCATCAAAATCGGATAAGTATTACTCGAGATATCGCTTGATCTCTTTATTAGAACAGTCCAATACAAATCATGAAAAATGGTTTAGTTTCAATGTTTAATGAATTAAAATTTCGTAGATGATTTTTATAGACAACGATTGAGCGTAACTTGAAGTTACATTTAGTTTTTGTTTCATTGCAATCGGTTCCGTCTATTAAAAGATATTTGAATTTAATTAATTAATATTAAACAGCGCCATCTTTCGAACTTAGACTGGACTACATCAAGAGTTAAACTGCGTGCTGTATTTTTAAATATATTACCCCAGCAGAATCTTGTCGAAATTTGTATTTTTTTTTTATCAGATTTTTAGATTTCTAGCTCCTGTAAATGTCTGTGTAGTTTTTGGAATTAGTTCAGTCCTAATTTTAAAGATATTTGACAAAAACAGATTCTGCTGCGGTAACGTTACCGCAGCAGAATCTTTTTTGAAATAATGGGATTATTGAAAAAATCTTTAGGTAGGGTCGACTGTCTCACAATGAACCATGCAG
Organism: Schrankia costaestrigalis; assembly: GCA_905475405.1. Classification (NCBI taxonomy): domain Eukaryota; kingdom Metazoa; phylum Arthropoda; class Insecta; order Lepidoptera; family Erebidae; genus Schrankia; species Schrankia costaestrigalis. The sequence goes on along the minus strand of FR997829.1, from coordinate 17,728,500 downwards.
CTACACTTAACCACCGCTATATTTCCAAAATTCGACGTGGCCAGATCGTGTTAATTTGTGCAAAAGATAGGTACAGACGTGTCTCTTCCGCTCAGAAGTTAGCGAGCAGATCGCGCGAGAGGTGTATGTATGCGAACCTTTTTTTAAAAAACTGTCACAAAAGTAAGTTTTAAATAAATTTTACTATCTTTTTTAGCATTTTTCCTTTAAGAAATATCGACTATTTTATTTCTACACCGAATTATATAGTTATTTAGCTTATCTATGCACTGTAATTTATTTCATAATTATATTTCTTTCAGTTTAAATTTTTAAGGTTAGTTATAAAAAGGTGCTATGTCTCACATTGAACCATGTTGAGGTGGTACTCAATGAATCACGGATTGTGTACCCCAAGAATTGCCTTGGCGTACACATTAAACAAAACGTTGTTCATTTTGCTAGTGTTGTTAGATAATGTATTGAAACTTTCAAACTACATGATATTCTTTTACCTAGCTGTTCATATTATCATTATTAATATTACTTTATTTACTTCCTTTGGTCAATATTTCTATCTGTTACAGAATGGCACGGAATAAAGTAAGTCAGAATAGGGAAGTCAGGGTGGGGAGACCCCTTACACGATGGACCGACGACCTGGTTAGGACGGCGGGAAGCCGATGGAAGAGGGAGGCATAAGACCGCGCAGGGTGGAAACGTTTGGAGGAGGCCTATGTCCAGCAGAATAATAGTCTATAGGCTGATATTTATGATGATGATGAAATTAAGTCAAAGAAAAAAGGGGGCCACACTGCTTCCAATATGTTAAGAGCTTTCAAATTAAATAGAGAAGGTGTTATCATCAGAAAAGCTGCATTATATCCTACTTTGCGCCGCTATGTAGCACAGTATTTACACACACGTAAAGATGATCTTGCTAACAAGAAGTATATACTAAATTATGATTTAAAGACTACTCTATTACAAGTAAAGACTAACTACATAAGAAATGGACGTTTTACTTTTACCTTAATTAATTATTGATAACATTTCTTTTTCATAATTAAGTGGTTCAATGTTAAAATTAACCCGGTTCAATGTGCACACCCTAGAGTACACATTGATCCAAATATTTATTTTTATATTTATGTTTTTATTTTTAAAAGTATAAATAATATTGAAAATTTGTCAATGCTCTTTTAAAGCTAGATAAATTACCTATCTTTGTACAAAATTTGAATCATTTCGAAGCTTAAACGAAAGAGTTATGCGCCTTCAAATTTTACATGGTTCATTGTTGGACAACTTACCCTACATTTTTAGATCGCTGGACGAAGTAAATGTTTCGATGTAATTTGAATTTTTACGCTACATGGTTTCGGAGATATTCAAGATGCTGCTGGCGTAACGTTTGCGTGTTTGCTGGATCTCCGAAACGGTACAGCGTAATTTCCTAATTTTTTATACAGAGCTTCGTCTTAATTAGTCTGAATTAGTTCACGAATAAAAAAGTAATTATAATGCACCGTTTGCAAGTTATTTTAAATTATATAAATACCCCTTTTTGGGCCCTTACTCCTAAGATATGTACTCTGGAGACTTGTTTAAAACGTCATTTTATAGTTTATAGTTAGTTACAGGTCTGTGTGAAGTTTCATTAGTGTACAGTAAGTAATTAAAAAGTTATCACACAATTTAGTTCATTTTGTCCAGCGATGTGCAATGGGTTAATTTAACTGCCTATTAATTGAGTTTCGTATCGATTTACTTGCTGAATTCTGTATAAACAATTAGACTTTTGTGTCAACTTTATACCATGAAATTTTGAGCGTAATCCACTCAATAATTACAGAGATAAGCGAAAAAAAGTCATTACGTATGAATGACTGTGGTAACCCGACCATGTATAGATGGTCACAAAAAAACGTCAGTGTAGTACATAACTCTGACCTACTAACATGTAAAGGATAATAAAATTTATATTTGCTTTTCGGTACAGTTTTGTAAACAAGTGGTAAAATAAAACAGAAGTTTATTTGAAAACTTTTATGCACAGGATAGAAATATTAAAACGATCAAAATACCTTGTTGTAAAATCACAGTTTAATAACAATTGCTTAGCAATTACACTATTTAAATGGCAATTAATATTTAACATACGTATTGATTGTCATTGAATAACTGTCTTTTAAAAATAAAGCTATTGTCTAAAACTCTTAAAATAAGTAAAATTAAGTAGGTATATAAAAATTTACTTTTTTAACTTAATTTATAAAATCACAGTAATTCTTCATTTATAACTAAAAAACCCATTACGCTAAAGATTGTATTTATAATTTAAAAATCACATTAATTATTCATTTATAACTAAATAACCATTACGCTAAAGATTGTTTAATTTAAAAATCACAGATAAATAAAACAAAACCTCAACATTTAATTACGATAACATTTAAATTTTTGTCATAATATAAAATGATTGACAATAGAATATAATTTTATCAGTCAACATTGTTTACAATTTAAAAAAAAAAAACAAATGAAAAATCAATTATCGCACAGAGTTATTTTATAATATTTACTGTCTTACACTTTGGCCTAAAAAAAACACAGTAAATTCAATAAGCACATAAAATAGTTCTGTAAGTAAAATAAATGTTTTACACTGCGCGGCCAATTAAAAAACAAAAATAAATCACAAATAGGATCACTAATGGAAAATGTTCTTAACTAAATCTTTATAAATCAAATATAATCAAATTAAGGTAATACTTATTTAAAAAATAATTAAATAATAAATACTTATTTAAATTATGTATAAAACTAAAAAAAGTAATACTTATTTAGTACCACATGGACTAATTTATACATTTTTTAAAATTAGTGCATGTGGTACTAAATACGTATTACTTTTTTGAATTTTACGATTCAGGTCATCGTAACATTGGTATTTTCCGTTTAGGGATCTAAAGCAATGAGCTTTATAATGCCCTATCCCTTCTGAGCTAAGGGGGGGTTGAAATTCTATGATAGCCAAGATATCATATTTTTTGTAAAGGATTTCTATGTTAAGAGAATTTTTTTATGAGTAAGGGGGTATGTATTTACTTTGTGTATAACATGCATTACGGCAATCGTTCAAAAGCGTTTACGAGGCACAATGGCGCTGCCAATTGAAAAAAAATCAACTCAGTATTTACACAAGGTAATAAAGTAAGTACTTATTTGTGTAACGCACTGTCAGCACTTTGGATGCTTTTAAATTAGCTAAATATTGCATTTAAAACAAAAAAGGCAGTTTTAATTTTAAATGCAAATTTAATAACATTTAAAGTGTTGACAACAATAAAATTATATTTGTATAACACACTATCAACACTTATGATGCTTTTAAATTAGCGAAGTAATGCATTTAAAACAAAAACGGCTTTTTTATTTTAAACGAATTTAATTTAGTTTCAAGAGCGTTAACGCAGCTCACTAGCGCCATTAAAATTAATTGTGTACGCGTCTGTACCGACATTATTGCATGCATAACGTAATGACTCTTTTTCGCTTATCTCTGTAATTATTGAGTGGATTACGCTCAAAATTTCATGGTATAAAGTTGACACAAAAGTGTAATTGTTTATACAGAATTCAGCAAGTAAATCGATACGAAACTCAATTAATAGGCAGTTAAATTAACCCGTTGCACATCGCTGGCCAAAATGAACTAAATTGTGTGATAACTTTTTAATTACTTACTGTACACTAATGAAACTTCACACAGACCTGTAACTAACTATAAACTATAAAATGACGTTTTAAACAAGTCTCCAGAGTACATATCTTAGGAGTAAGGGCCCAAAAAGGGGTATTTATATAATTTAAAATAACTTGCAAACGGTGCATTATAATTACTTTTTTATTCGTGAACTAATTTAGACTAATTAAGACAAAGCTCTGTATAAAAAATTAGGAAATTACGCTGTACCGTTTCGGAGATCCAGCAAACACGCAAACGTTACGCCAGCAGCATCTTGAATATCTCCAAAACCATGTAGCGTAAAAATTCAAATTACATCGAAACATTTACTTCGTCCAGCGATCTAAAAATGTACCTAAAGATTTTTTCAATAATCCCATTATTTCAAAAAGATTCTGCTGCGGTAACGTTACCGCAGCAGAATCTGTTTTTGTCAAATATCTTTAAAATTAGGACTAAACTAATTCCAAAAACTACACAGACATTTACAGGAGCTAGAAATCTAAAAATCTGATAAAAAAAAATACAAATTTCGACAAGATTCTGCTGGGGTAATTCAATATAATAAATAAATACAAATACTAATAACCTTTATTTGTTAATCACAGGTACAAAACATGTTACAAAAATAAATAGTCTTTCCCTGTTTTGCCAATACTGGCGTACAAACATCAATTTTTAAAGTTAAACTATATACCTACTTAATCATATAAATTGAACTAGATGTTGCCCGCGGCATCGCTCGCGTTCAGAAGTATTATTATTAATTAGGCTTATTTTTTGTTTAGCGTGTGTAGAAATAAGGGGCCTACAAAACTTCTTTGTACACATATTCTTAATAATTAATCTGTCATTAGGCGCTAAAACTATTACGCTATTGAGAGAAATTACTCGTGAGCAAGCAACATAAAACATGCAGTCCATGAGAGAAGCTAAGTTTCATACTAACTTTAATCCCCTATTTTTTACCCTTGGGGGTAGAATTTATCAAAGTCCTTTCTAAGGGGGTACCAACGTCATAGTAACTATATGCATGCAAAGTCTCAGCTCGATCGGATTGAAACTGACAAAGTTTAATACAAACTTTCATCACCTATTATATCCCTTTGGGGATAGAATTTATCAAAGTCCTTTCTAAGGGGGTGCCAACGTCATAGTAGCTATATGCATGCGAAGTCTCAGCCCGATCGTATTGAAACTGACAAAGTTTCGTACTAACTTTCATCCCCTATTTTATCCCCTTGGGGGTAGAATTTATCAAAGTTCTTCCTAAGGAGGTGTCAACGTCATAGTAGCTTTAGGATGCAAAGTCTCAGCTCGATCGGATTGAAACTGAAAAAGTTTCATACAAACTTTCATCACCTATTTTTTCCCCTTGGGGGTAGAATTTATCAAAGTCCTTCCTAAGGGGGTGTCAACGTCATAGTAGCTATATGCATGCAAAGTATCAGGCCTATCGGTTTGATATTGACAAAGTTTCATACAAACTTTCATATCCCTATTTTATCCCCTTGGGGGTAGAATTCATCATTTTCCTTTCTTAGCGGATGCCTACGTCATAATATCTACCTGCATGCCAAATTTCAGCCAGATCCCACCAGTGGCTTGGGCTGTGCGTTGATAGATCACTATGTCAGTCACCTTTGAGTTTTATAAATATAGATTTAAATAACATTCCTTTTCTCACAATCTTATTATAACTGCAATTGAGGCCACCAGAACCAGAGTGGCCCAGACCCAAAATACAAATATGTGGATATCTGCCAAAAGAGTTTATGCGAAATTTTAAGTTAATGTAACTCAAAAAAAATATATGGACAGTATGTTTAATATTTGTAAAAATATGATGTAGTTATTGATAACATTTAGATAAACTATTAAAACAATCGGTATTTTACTTATTTACCATTTTATTTGGACATGGGCCACTATGGCATTTAGCATTGACAATAAATTTAAAAATAGTGTAGTGGGTTGGGCCACTAGGTATGAAATTTATAACCTTTTCTTTTGATTTAAATGCAAGTTGGCCTTTTTAAACTTAAATAGGATAAATTAAAATTAAAACTAACTTATTTACTGTGTAATTTTGATTAAATTAATGTTTTATCTTAATTTTTTTTTCTTAGTTTAATTTTGACTTTAGACTATATTAATTTTAGCTTATTTATAAACACTTAGCGCGTCTTAGGACAATCTGGTAGGGTTATTTATTTAATAAATAGGTTTAGTTTAGCCTTTTAAAATAAAAAATAACATTTCATTTACGTGGGCAAACCATACATTGAATAACACGTAAACACTGCACTTAGACAACTAGTTTCGAATCGTTTCCAATCCTATTAATAAATATATTAGACTATTTTTGAATGTCAGAACATTGTAATAAACTAAATAAATAAGGCTTCTAATGATAACATCGTACTTTTGGTGATTTTTAGGCTTACATGCAAAATAATGGATAAAAAGTGCCAATAAGCGAATGCAAATATTAAAGATTTTATTAGCCAAACTATTGGAGTAAGTAATATAAGTTTTTCTTTTTTATGACTTAAACGCTTGATTTTTTTTGAAAAATTGGCTCAATATCGAATAATTAGACTGACGTAGTAAATGTTCCGAAGGATACATAACATAATATAAGACTGGCGTCTCAAGATCCGATACAACACAGATTAAGATAAATAAACGATTTCTGTGACGAGGTATAGTTAATGGCTGCTAAGCAGACGTCTCACTTTATTAATTTCATTAACTTATTGATTTAAATTTTATTCTACTTAGTCTAAGTTTACACAGTTAAAAATTACTAAACTTTGCCACCGCTGTCTAGGTAGTAAAGAAGAAGGAATATTTACTACAAACTCTATTACTGCATTTTTCAGACGTCAGTTTCCATTTTACATTTCAATTTACAAATGTTTACATTCGTCTCGTATTAAATAAATCAATTGTGAATAATAAAAAAACATTTAAAACTCTGGTTTGATTCCCTCTTAAACTAAGTTTGCAAGCTGCTGGCGCTGGCCAGACGGATTAGTATAGGGTTTAATTTCAAGTTTTCATTCTTTTTATTTCGTAAAGACAATATTGACGGAAAGTCTCTTAGTCGCTTTTTACGACACGCATGGGATGAGATGGGGTGGTAACATATTGTATTCTTAATCTGTCACCACTCGATTTTTTTTTATTATAAATTTCCAATTAAAAAACTTACTTAAGCTAGAGATTAATTATTGGTATAATGTAATGGTGTTCTTGGTATTACATAGTAATAAATTACTAAACCTATTCTAATAAAATTGCCATGAGACTAATCTGAATGAAAACTCTTTCTCTTTCTTTCTATCTTATCAGTTTATAATTGACTGAGTTATGAGGTTCCAAACATGAAAAAAATATTCAAGTCGGATAAAAAGAAAAGCTTAGTTACAGGAATTTGATGAGGGAAAACTACAAAGTAATTATTACAAGTATGTAATAATTACTTTGTTGTGATAAGTATATTATATCTTTGTAGTCTGTGATGGCCTAATATATACTTAATTTATAATCATAAGATCATATATTATAGTTAGCTTCTTACCCGTCTGTAACGCCCCTACATTTAAAAACGATTTTTCAAATTTACTATTCAAGACCCGCGAAAAACTTCATACCTACTTACATTGTTTTACTACGGAACTCTAGAAAGATAAACTTGCCATTTAAGTCAACTTCAATGTAGTAAGTAGATTTATTCTTAATTACACTCATTGTAGCTCCAGCTAGATCTATCCTAAACAAAAATACTTTAAATTATGGTAATTTATAAGTTTGAATTAGTTGCCGCCAAAAAACAAAAAAATATTGACTAAGTAATAAATTTATATTCTTCCCTTTAAACTTATTGCACTACTGCAAACTTCTTGAACGCTTACGTAAAATAATGACAAATTTATACACGCTTATTTCTAAAAAACACTATTCAGTTAATAATAAGTACAAAAATAATAATCTCTACTCGTAAAAACATAAGTTTCAAAACCAGAGTAACTCATGCCACATGAGCCAAAATGGCGCCGAAAACCATAGTGACCCAAGTGATCTGGGTCACTGTGCTCTATCGCTATTACTTTAAAATTCGAAATGGCAAAACTCTTTTTTATAACGCCATCTATGATTTTATTTTAAAATTAACTTAAAATCATTTTGATTATAAACTTAGGGGTTTTAAGGGGGCATTGCCGTGCCTAACTAAAAAAATCACAAATTGTGGTCTGGGCCGCTCTGGTTCTGGTGGCCTGAATTATAACACACTTATATAATTATTTAATAAATAATATATAGGTATATAACAGACAACATAATAAGTAACACGTTTTTTTTCTTTATAAAATCATTTTACACATTATTGCTATTTGTCAACATTGAAAAAATACAAAACTGACAATAAAATATAGAAATACAATCACAAAACATTAAATAATTGTTCAATGTGTTTGTGTTTATTTTATTAAGTAATTCAAAAATACTGCACGCAGTTTATCTATAGATAATAATATAATCCAGTCTAAGTTTAATCAAATATTTTTTGTTATAATATGGTACATAAGGGGGCCTTTAAAAATGTCAATTTAACGGACACAAAGAACATCCAGACTAAGGACAATAGTTTGTGGATCACAATTGTCCTCCATGGGAATCGAACGTAAGAATACAATATGTCACCTCCCCATCTCATCCCATGGGTGGCGTAAAACCGACTAAGGGACTATCGGTGAATATTATCTTTACGAAATAAAAATGAAGGAAAACTTGAAATTAAACCCTATACCCATCCGACTGGCCAGCGTGGTATTAGTAGGCTAAGTATCCCTCCGTCACGGGAGGAGGCCCGTCCTTGCTGTGGGACATTAATGGGTTGTTATGATGAAATAAGCGATGTCATTTATTTTAACTTACAAATTTTACAACAGATGGCATTGTGCCTGTGACGTCATTTTCAGTATCGCGGTGTTAAGATTTTCCTTGAAAGAATAAGGTTTGCTCATGTCTGTCAGTATGAGTTCTGACGCAGTCTTTATAGATCTGTCTTTGTAAAGGTCTGTTTTTAAAAAGTTTTTGATTCGTTCGTTATAAGGTTTAAAAAACGATTTTTCAGTATTAAATCGAATTGCGAAGTAAGTAACATCCACCACGCGAACGAAGTCGCGGGCACAGCTAGTAATAAATAAATAAGTATGAAATATAAATATTCCTCAAACATTCACACAACGCCATCTAGTCCTAAACTAAGCAAAACTTGCACTATCGGTACTAGACAACGGATTACTTCTTACGGACTTAAATCCTTTTTTTGTAAATACTTTACATATTATACATAGAAACACTCAGACCAATGCAAACAAGAATCGTATCGTATCGTCGTCGTATCGTATCTTCGTATCGTATCAGCCCTTATCTTCCCACTGCTGGGCAAAGGCCTCTCCCTTTGATTTCCACAACTGTCGGTCATTGGCCAATGAAGGCCAGTGTTTTTGTGCCCTATCTAGCTCATCCCGCCACCTCTTACGTGGTCTGCCGCGACGCCGATTTGATGAATCTGGGCACCACTTAATGGTAATTCTAGCCCATAGATGGTCAGGCATGCGGCAAATTGGCCAGCCCAGTCCCACTTCAGTTTGGCCACTTTGTATGCAACATCAGTGATCTGTGTCCTGGAGCGCAGTGTAGTGTTTCGGACTCTGTCCGTTAATTTGACACCTAATATACTACGTTCCATGGCTCGTTGGCAAACCCCGAGTTTGGACTTTTGGATGTTAGTCAAAGACCAAGTTTGAGCTCCGTACGTCAAGTTTTCGCTTTAGTGATAGCGGGAGTTCTCCTTTCATTTGTTCCTTTAGGCTCCAGAAACCCTTCCAGGCGTTACCGGTTCGTCTTTCGACTTTGTAAGAAATATTAATAGATATAAAGCTATTGTCAATGAATAGCCAATTTATGCCCCAATGCAAGTACACACGATATAGCGGCTTAGCCACATATGTATTCTATCACCACACACACTTCACAATGAAATCAATAGAATTACCAAACAACAATCTGAATACTGAACTCCAAACACAAAATGATTTAATACATCTCCACCTTTGACAGGTCCACGATATATCAACCACGAACAAAGGAGGTCCTGGTGTTGAAGTGTGAGTAACAGGTCACATAGGTCCACCTCCCTGGGTATAAATAGCTCGGGTCCCGGGAAATTTGCGGGAAATTGATAGCGGTCCAAACCTATTTGCATGTACTTTTTTTTTTCTATTTACATGTGTACCTTTTGTTGAGGTAAAACGTCGTTCGTTTGGGTGTGTTTATGTTTAAAATATTCGGGTGATTTTTTTTTTCTTTTTCCGATGTTTTCTTTTTTTAGGTTTGATGACGATTTTGTATTTGTTTGTGGTGTGTTTTGTACAATACTTCTTTTGGTTTAGTTACTTTTTGTTTTGTTTGTTTTTCTTTGATCACGTAACTATGTTGAAGATATTTTTTTAAGTTACAATAGCGATGAAGGTCTTAATTTTATGGACAATTTGCCGAATTATTGCTCGTCTTCTAAGAATTGCTAGTCGTTGGATTGGAATCATGTATTGTGTCACGTTTTGCTCAAGATTATCAATTTGGTTGTATTTTATGTTTGTTACTTTCAAAACAAACTAAGCAGATACATAAAATAAAAAATCGTCGAAATATACCGATTCGTTTAGGAGAAAAAAAAAATTACAATTTTCACTTTTTTGTAAAAGAGTAGTTAAACATTATTATTAATGATATATTATTACGAAATATATTATTATATCATTAGAGTGATGTATTTATTATTTTACGGTTTCTTTATTTGTTACTAAAATAAAGCTAAAAAAACTTGCCAAAAAACAGACGCTTTTTTATTTTTAACGTATTTCTTGACAGAAATGTAAATAAACAAATAAACAGCTGTACTTCACAGTAGAAACGAAATTACGTTAAGAAAGTGTTAATGTTTTCTTTGCACTCGTAGCAGCTGCTACGGAAACGCTACGCCGTAGCTCCATATTATTTTGTAACGATATTCATGCAAACAATGTAAGTACTTTACGTATAAACTTGCTAGTATTAAAAGCTGTTGAAATGTTTCTTGTTTTCTGAAATAAGCAGTTTTTTGTTAAAAGATTACATGTAAGGCATAGTAATTGTATTATTTCTTCTTGAAGTTGATGGTGTTAATACATCTTCATTATCTCGCGGGTGTCCGTAATAACTGTCAAATCAGAATCAACAAAAATATAACAAAAAGACCCTATTTAACACTAGCTGACCGTTTGTGTGTTTGTGACGGTGTAGGGGCTAATCTCAGGATCTACTGAACCGATTGTAAAAATTGTTTCTGTGTTGAATAGTCCATTAATCAGAGAGTGTCATAGGCTATGTAGTATCACGCTATGACTAATGGGAGTAAAGCAGTAATTAAATATGTTTAATAAACGGACGCGTTTTTTTAGCCGCCTAACGAAGTGGGCACGGGTCAGCTAGTATATAATAAATATTACTAATAATAAACCTTTAAATAAAACAAACAAAGAAAATATTTAATTAAAGCGGCGCTATAATTTCTAGTAACATTTCATACATCAAATATTCCTTTACATTTCACGTTAATAGTTGTCTTTGCGTACAATCAATGGCAGGAATAACTGTGAAAGGAAAGGACACTTCAAAGCTGTATTTAATGCTGTAGTACTTACTACTGTAGTGACTTTTATAACTTACGATTTTTAATTTTTATGAATCATCTCAGCCTCAGTTTTCGCGTGGTGACGGAGTAAGAAAACAATATTAATATCTCATCCCATAAAAAGTAGGAAAACTTGAAATTAAACCCTATACGAATCCGTCTGGTCAGCGTGGTATAGGCCAAGTATCCTTCCGTTAGGATTTTTTAGTGGGATATTGCAGAAACCAGATAATGATTCATGTGCTCAACAAATATTTTTTTCTATTATTAAACGAATTATCGGGATATTTACCATATTTAGAGTTGTTGAGATTCCGATATTTCGACGATAATAAATATATTTTTGCGAGAATGTTCTTTGTATCCGTTGATCTAATGTCTATAAAAGTGCCCACGACACAGGGTTCAATCCCTAATTACCTCGCAGAAAGTTATCTTTAAAAAACAAGCAGAAAAATCGTGTCGTATAATATTAATCAACATACCGTACCTTACTGATCGGTATTTACAAACAGGCATTGTAATAACGGTGTTCTGTGACGAGTAGATAGTCTGTTTCATTCCTTATTATTTCTCTCTCTAATTCTTATGAAAATATCTGTCAACATTTTGTTGCGGGTTTGATTACCACGCAAGATGATTACAATTATGTGTCATTGCCTAATGATTTTCTTGACTCTGGATATTCTTAATGTTGAATATTTTATGTCTGCTAAACTCCCCGCTTCACTGAGTTCAATCCCTACTTGACTAGCAAATATTAAAAAAAAAATCGACAAAAATCGTGTCGTATATAGTAAACAGACTCAACATACCGTACCATACTGATCGGTATTTACAAACAGGCATTGTAATAACAGTATTCTGTGACGAGTAGATAGTCCGTTTGATACCTTATTATTTCTCTCTCTAATTCTCTGTACTCTGTATTAACTGGGCGGAATATTTTGTTAAACAAATTGTATTGATAATAGTCGGGATATTCCTGTGGGAATTCCGGTATGGGAATTTTACTCGTCATAGTTCCCATGTGTAAGTTTCCCACGGTTGGATAAGGGATTAAAATTGTGTTATTATTTTTTGTAAAAACAATAATTCTCTTTTGCCTTTGCTGAATAGTTGCCGTTGTCATAGTGGCCTAGGAATGTTCCACAGCAAGGACTGGCCTGCTGCTCTTTCTCATCAACAGAGTAAAAATTGGCTTACAGATACCACAATGCCTAGAACGACTGGTATCGACTTTGTGTGAAGTGTCCTTAGCTATATACATTGATATATTCTTAGAAGTTGTGCTTTAGTTCATCTAGCAACACCTACCACCTAAGTTGAGGTCAATAATAATTGTTAGTCAATTTAAACCATTCTCCGTGTGGTGACGGAGTAAGAATACAGTGTGTCACCACCCCATCTCATCCCATGGGTGTCGTAAAAACCGACCAAGGGACTTTCCGTGAATATTATCTTTACGTAATAAAAAGAAGGAAAACTTGAAATTAAACCCTATACCAATCCGTTTGGCCAGCGTTATCAGTAGGCCAAGTATCCTTTCGTCAAGGCTTCGTCACTGGAGGAGGCCCAGCAATTTAATATGATGCCATAACTTTATAAATACACAAATAAGTGGTCAACTATAAAAACGGAAAGAAAAAAACAACAAAATATTCTAAGAAGGTTTATTAGCAGGTATTATTTAAAAAAAAGAAAGAAGCGTCAAAGTGTCGTGACGGGCTCCGGGTGCAAGCGTTCCCTCATTATTTATTTAAAGCCCGATCCGATTGTCGTATGTATACTCGCTAAGTGTGGTACAACTTGCAAGAATAAAGCGGGAATAATACATAGTTCTATGGCGTTCATTGGAAAAAATACCTAATTTTAGATACGCCGAACAAAAATAACGTTAAAAGTGCAAACTTTGACCTTATTTTGGTTTGTTCGTAGGCAATTTTTGTGGTTTTTTGTTCTGCTTCTACTCATGTGTTAACGACACTTCATAAGCTAACTGATTTTAAGCACCATTTTATAATGTACGCACATTTCTATAGTAACTAAAAAAACATTAAATACATTTAGCAAAGATACCGTTCCCAAAAACCACTATCTATGTAGATACACACGAAAATTGTCTTTCGTAGGCACCAAAATTGCGACTGCATAGGGCAGTCGCCAATCACGAACCCAGGCACTTAAATTAACTGTAATCATCTTTACCAATCAGTATAGAGAACACGATAAGGTTCCTTCATCAATGGACAAGATTGGATCCGTGTTCTTCTGAATATAATATTTCCGCGTATCTCCTAACACTTAGTCCATAGTGTCTGCTAGACGAAGTGCTTTTAAAACTTAACCCTTATTTTCTCACTTTGAGCACTTTAAGGGATTACGAGAGCTGCGTCCTTCGATCTTTCGGCCTGCGTTGCGTTTAATTCTGCATCAGAGGGTTAACTTACCTATTGGTTTAGAGTTGAATTGAGTTTATAGTAATAATAAAAATATTTTTTACAGATAACTTATCGCATTTTTTAGTATTATATTTAAGTATTATTATCTGCATTATATATTATTAAAAGTTTGACTATGGTTATAAATATTGTAATAACATAAATATCAAATTTTTAAAAACTTAAAATAAAGTTTTTCGTCCTTAACTTAACGATAAGGGCGCCTTCAAATTTGCCGCAAAGTGTCGCGCGGAGGCAGCGCGACTGCAGCGCTGCGGTCGCGCTGCCGTCGCTAGGTTTGAGAATGGTAGTGTTGTGTTTTAGTTTTACGATGGACTCAGACGAAAATACACTGCTCTTAGTGTTACTATTAAAAAGAAAAAGTATTCTAAACAACACTAGTCGATCGATGAACGAATGCGGGGACGCAGCGCGGGCGTAGCGCTGCAGTCGCGCGTTTTTTATCTCTATGAATTTACAAAACAGCGCGACCGCAGCGCTGCAGTCGCGCTGCCTCCGCGCGACACTTAGCGGCAAATTTGAAGGCGCCCTAAGTCATTTTAATTTCAGCACACATCCTCGACAACCAAACTTATGTATAACATTAACTTAAATTAACGACTTTAACGAACTCTGTGGCGTAGTGGTTATATAACATGACTGCTACGCAGAGGTTTCGGGTTCGATTCCAGCTCAATGCAAATCTTTGTGTGCATGAACATGATTGTTTGCATTGATCTAGGTGTTTATAATAATATGTATAATATGTATGTATTTACAAAAGTATATAAGTATGTTTATTCGTTCTCTAATACCCATAGTACAAGCTTCAGCTTAATTTGGGACTAGATGGCGTTGTGTGAATGTGTGAGGATTATTTATTTATTTTTATTTAGAAAAAATAGGATCAGATTGCGGAAAATCGATGAATGAGGGAGGCACAGGACCGCACGATGTGGAAATATTTGGAGGAGGCCTATGTCCAGCAATGGTCGTCAATTAGCTGGTATGATATTTTTATCTATAGGTACCTATAAAATCCGTGTGTACAATATGTCACCACCCCATCTCATCCCATGGGTGTCGTAAAAACCGACTAAGGGACTAACCGTAAATATTATCTTTACGAAGTAAAAAGAAGGAAAACTTGAATTTAAACCCCATACCAATCCGTTTGGGCAGCGTGAAATTAGTAGGCCAAGTATCCCTCCGTCACGGGTGGAGGCCCGTCCCTGCAGTGGGACATTAATGGGCTGTTATGATGATGATACCTATAAAAAGTAGATTAGATACACTATTATTGAAAGTAAAACATCATCGTAAAAGAGGTAACGGTTAATAACACTGCGCTTGCCATACGGATAGGTTATGGTTTATTGCCAAGTTTTCCGTCTTATACGATACTTGTGGTTTAAGATGGGGCAAGGCGCTATCGTTTTATACTCCATCAATTCACGAACGTACAGATTTGTATATTAAAATTGGCTCTATTTCCTATAAAATTGGCTCCTCTCAAATCTGACTGTCTCGATAGCGTAGAGATTGTCGGCTGCCACGGCTTCGAATTCTTAGAAAGACTATTGTTTGTGTGATCCACAAATGATATTCTTGATTCTGGATGTGCTCAGCAATGCTGTTAATAGTTACCGAGACACAGGGCACAATTTCTAGTGGGAATGTTAAGTTTAAAAAAAATTAAAGAAAATAAAATGACACATCAAATTGTCAATAAATTATGTTATTTCAAGTTGATAGTCACAACATATTATGAAGTAAATAATATTTATTTCTTGAGGAAGATAATAATAACATAATGTACTTCATTATCCTTTCACAAAATAGGTAATAACTATAATAAATTATATAATAAGTTCGTTAGGGAGTCATTCAAATATTTCTTAAGAATATTTGTTTACTCTTGTTTACGTTTATTGCTCTTAATTCCGATGTTAGTACACACAGCAACACATCAAGTTAAACATTTTCATTTGAAATTGTGTCTTATTTCAAGGTATTAAGGTACATGAGTGTCTAGCTTGATTAGTTTCTGTGTGTATGTAATATACTTAATGTGGTTAACTATTTATTTTATACAAACACTTATGTACAGATAAAACAGGAAGGTACATAATAGTTTTAATTATTTAATATGCTGTTACCTCTCGATTTCACCATGAACGGTTTATTTAAGTATTTTGTAAAGTAGCCTAAAGTAGCCATAAGCAGCAATCTACCATTAATATTGGTCCAGCCTTTTACCAGAGATTACCCGAACAAACAAACAAGCACACAAAATTTAAAACGTGATACTTGGTATTGGACCAAAGCTTCTTCAAATTCTTCCAGTCATTTGACCAAAAATAAGTAGGTGACAAAATGATATCAGACCAAAGTTTTTGGAAATTGTTTCAGCCATTAAGGCCCGAATAAGGTAGGTAACTAAAACACGGACCCGCAAAACTTTTGTCTTTTAAAACAATAGTAGAATAATCTACTCATAAATAAAAAATATAAATTTTCCCACAGCATTAATCCTACCAACATTATACAGCTTATAATAGTTAAATCTGCTAGATATTCAACGTGGCTAAAGTTAATCCTTCCGACCGCAGGCTGGCGTATACAGTACATCTGTAAACTTTTTGTTTTTCACATTTTGTTTTTGTAAAGTAGCCATAAGTTACGCACCCTTAAGCAGCAATCTACCATCCATATTGGTCCAGCCATTTCGGAGATTACCCAAAACAAAAACACACACAACTTAAAAATGTAATAGTAGGTATTGGAACAAAATTTTTGAAATTGTTTCAGTTATTTAAATAAGTAAAAGTAGGTAACTTGCTTGTAACAATAGTCATAAATAAAATAAGCTCCCAAAAATATTCATTTTCCTACAGCATTAATCCCAGCATTATACAGCTTATAATAGTGAAATCTGTGAGATATTCAACGTGGCTAAAGTTAAGCCTTCCGACCGCAGGCTGGCGTATACAGTACGTTCTGTAAAAGCATTCCATATACACCGCAGAGGGAAAGTTGTCCTGTTGCGACCATTGTTTAGGTGGACGACGAAACGCGACCTCAAGATGTATAGTTTTCATGGAAGAGACATTGTTAATTGTTGAATTATTTGGAAGAGATGCTTATTGCGACAAAACAGAAAACTTGTTTGTAACTTCATATTATTGAAAAATCTTCAAAACTTGTTTAAAAACCGTGACTTCGAGATAGTCAAAGAACCAACTGGAAAATTATTTTTAATGCTTATTTTTAATATCTGCTGAAGTTTAGGAATAGGTCAAATACTTTTTAAAAACATCAATTTATGGGACACAAAGAACATCCAGAATCAGTATGATCATTCGTGGGTCGTAGAAACAACCTTCATACCGCGACCGCCGACAGTCCGAATTTTGGATAAACATTACTTTTTCAACCGACTTCAAAAAGGAGGAGGTTCTCAATTCAATTGTATTTTTTTTATATATCTCTCAAAAATAATTCCCAAATTAAAAGAAAAATATTTTCACCATTTACCCATGTATTTCAAACTTCAACGTTTAGATAAAACCCAAAATATTTAAATTCCCAATGGACCACATCTAGTGGCTGTCACCATATCTTTGCAACCGTGTTTCGGGCATGTGAGGTGGACGATAAATTCTATGCTTTGTGCTAGCAGTTCGCTTAGCGTTTTTTACGCGGCATTTTGTGTGCAATATGGCCGCCTCCACTTCTGTGGCTTCAAATTATGTAATAGCACTGAAAAATGTACCTACTGTTTATTTGTTTTGGACGTTTATATTATTCAGAGTGATAATAAAAAGGCTTATGATTGTGAAAGGTGTTTTATGGAACACTCGTGGTTATTATTCTTTTTATTTTTGTGTTTTAAAGTATTACACAGGCTTGTATTGTATATGATAGTATTAGATTCTTTTAGAAAATAGTCATATTGTAAAAGTGGACTAACTAAAACATCTGGTACAAAAAAAGTATTTTGAAAACTATCGTTAACTTTCAAAATAATAAATTGACACATAAAAATCCTAATCTTTAGCGTTGCTATAATTAAAAGAGACGATCCGTGTGGTGACGAAGGAAGAATACAATATGTTACCACCCCATGTCAACCCATGGGTGTCGTAAAAACCGACTTAGGGCTATCCGTATATTATCTTTACGAAATGAAAAGAAGGAAAACTTGAAATTAAACCCTATACCAATCCGTCTGGCCACCGAGGTATTAGTAGGCCAAGTATCCCTCCGTCACGGGAGGAGGCCTGTTCCTGGAGTGGGACATTATTGGGCTGTTATGATGAATCTAAAAAATAGGGAATTACTATCTAATATTGACAACGCCATTGCATTCCAATAATTTGTACAGCACTGATTTTTATACTAGGTTTTACATTACAAAATTGCTAAACTAAAGCTATCTAATATTGTAGATTAATATGCGTATAGAAACCAGCACCAGGCTATATTAGAGTAGTGCATCGTCTAGTGCACAGCTGCTTCGACACGGAAGCTAGGTAGTACGAATATCGAGTTCCAATTTCTGCTACAAATTCTTAGAAATTGC
Organism: Schrankia costaestrigalis; assembly: GCA_905475405.1. NCBI lineage: Eukaryota > Metazoa > Arthropoda > Insecta > Lepidoptera > Erebidae > Schrankia > Schrankia costaestrigalis. Next base: position 17,709,997 of record FR997829.1, on the reverse strand, counting down.
CTAGAAAAAGAAAGTGTTTGCTTTGAAACAAGAAATAATTATTTTAGAGTCCTGCTTTGTTAAAAGTGTAGTTTACAACATTATCAGTGTTGAACATGTATGTGGATGGATATAGGGTAAGAGGACGACCAAAGAAACGATGGATGGATTGTGTGAAAGACGATATGGCTGCGAAGAGTGTTACTTGTGAGATGACGTCCCATAGGAAAGTATGGAAGAAGAAAACATGCTGTGTCGACCCCAAATAAAATTTGGATAAGGGCAGGTAAATGATATGGTATATGACAACATTTTCAGTGTGATATGGAAATTAAAATACATGGTATTACAACATCATTGTATATTTTAGGGCAAGGAAGTGTTATCTCCAGAGAAAAAAACAAGAAAATCTTGATATAGAACTCAGTACCAATCCGTGTCCCTAGCCACCGAGGGAGAAATACAATACCGCCTGTAAAGTGTGAGGTGGGTCAATAATGGGCTGTTATGGTATAGGTATAGGCTTAAAAAAGGCTATCTTTGAATGTATCAATATATTGAAAGGAGTCTTGAAAACCGCAGACGGAAGCTCTACGGCGACTGATGTTTGAGTAAATACGAGTAATAGTAATTTCTCTCCGTGTGGTGACGGAGTAAGAATACAATATGTCACCACCCCATCGCATCCCATGGGTGTCGTAAAAACCGACTAAGGGACTATCCGTGAATATTATCTTTACGAAATAAAAAGAAGGAAAACTTGAATCTAAACCCTATACCAATCCGTCTGGCCAGCATGGTATTAGTAGGCCAAGTATCCCTCCGTCATGAGAGGAGGCCAACTATCCCTCCGTCATGAGAGGAGGCCAACTATCCCTCCGTCATGAGAGGAGGCCAATTATCCCTCCGTCATGAGAGGAGGCCCGTCCCTGCAGTGGGACATTAATGAGCTGTTATGATGAATAGTAATTTCATAAAGGTAAACAACCGGCATTGTAAGACTTGTATTCGAAACAGCATTCATCAGAAAAATGCTAGGTATAGGTTTTCAGTTCTTTTCATAAGAAAATAGGAAAAAAGGTATATAGCTAGTTGAATTAGATATTAATTTGAAGAACACCTTAAAAGGAAGCTTAGATAAAAACTTTCGTTTAAATTTACCTATAACAGAGACAATAATAAAATATATCTGACGGAAAGCAATCATTAGATTCTATGAGTGGTGACAAACTTGCCAGTTGCAATTAAAAACTAAATTTGTATATCATAAAACACGTATTCTGTCTTCTTCTCTCGTGTCAATGGTCGTGAACTCAAACAGTTTTTGAATAGTGAGTGGCCACTTCAATGGCATTTGGAGTGGCCGCGTAAAGATCAGCCATCGTACACCGCTCAGGGCACATAGGGCACACCAGTAGATGCGACATCGATTGCACTGGATTGCCGCAGTCACATTGGGGCAGACAGGCGTCTCTGAATCTCCACTTACACATATTTGCTCTACAGCGGCCAACGTATTCTGTAACGTATATTTAACTAGTTTTTGCCCGCGGCTTCGCTCGCGTTAATTTCGGGGTAGCCAAAGGTTGCCTATGTTACTCTCCATCCCTTCAACTATCTCCACTTAAAAAATCACGTCAATTCGTTTTAAAGAAAGACAAACAGACACACTTTCTCATTTATAATATTAGTATGGATTATGTAGTTAAGTAACGAGTCCTGTAAGTTTAACATAAATACCAAAATAATGTGACATTAAAGTGTATTCAACCTAAACAAAATATCAAGTGCTAGCATCAATCTTAGCCATCACAAAGCGGGACTCCCCGAGGCTTCGATTCACAACGAGACACGGTAGCTATAATAAAGCAATATCGTCTACCCCCTGATAGATGTCGCTCTCCATAAATAAGTATACACTATTGAAAGGGGATTAGAATTTGTAAAGATTTGGTGGTGTAATGCTAATAGAGCAATTTTATTATTTGGATAGCTTGATTAATAGGTAAGGTAATGTTTATTTTATATTTTTCGTTAATGGCGAAATAAAATTTCATTATGAAACAGTTGAGGGACAAATTTTCTGGCAATTTTATTTTGCTAGATGATGACTGGATTAGAATACGATGTGTCGTCACTAATGCATGAGTGGTGTAAAAAACGACAAGGAGAAAGTTCGCAGATTATTACGAGGATAATCCGTCTGGCTAGAGAGCTAGTAGTAGAATAATCCCCAAAGGCCAAATAAAATAAATTAGCTGCAACAAATAATTGTTTCGAAAATAGAGAGTAACAAAGATTATTTAAATGCACGGAGAACATTAAATACGCGCAGGAAAATTAATTTAAGAATGCCGTAACAATTTGTGGAGAGTAAAACTCAAACTAGTAAAAACATGTCTCTATTCTCTGCTCAACATTAGCAGAGGCTTACATCTGAGGGCTAATACGTTATTGTTTATAAGTGTAATGGAGTACAATTTCACAAGAATTGTTTTTACCGTCCACTTTAAAAAAAGTGCGGTTATTAATATTAAACAATACAATGAAAAATAATAAATCAAGTTAAACGAGGCAGATATATTTTTGTTTAAATAAAATATTTTAATGTGAACAATAAATCCGTTTTCCACAGCGAGTTGGTACATCGTGTCAATAAAGGACGGCTCGCAACGACAACGCGAAAGCTTTAATGAAAACAAATGGAAAAGCGCAGCTTGGGGACAATTCTTTAGTGGAGATTATACATTGCACGTTTTGTTAGAATACCAATTTTGTATGGTAGTCAGCTTGTCATCATCATCATTATAACAGTCCATTAATGTCCCACTGCAGGGACGGGCCTCCTCCCGTGACGGAGGGATATTTGGCCTACTAATACCACGCTGGTCAAAGGATTGGTATATTGGGTTTAATTTCAAGCTTTCCTTCTTTTTATTTCGTAAAGATAATATTTACGGATAGTCCCTTACTTGGTTTTTACGACACCCATGAGATGAGATGGGGTGGTGACATATTGTATTCTTACTTCGTCACCACACGGAGATATAAGATACTCAAATGTCGCTTAATTTCAAATAAAAATAAGTCCAAAAAATATTGTTGTTTTCTTTTGATGTATGACTTGTCCTGTGATCTATTTTTTTTTGCCATATTCTGAAACATTTTTGTATACCAGCAATTTGCTATCAAAGCAATAATGTAGGCTTTCTTGTTATTAAGTTTAGTACATTTTAATTTCTTTTTACTAAGAAACAATTTTGTGTAATTTATTATGAAATTGTCACATTTTATTTCAATGTAATAACGCTGTGATTATGTAATTATGCCATTGTAGTATTTTAAGCAATTTTAATCTCTTAGAACACTAAATACTGCCTTGGAGGCTTCTTATTTTCCAATTTCTCACAACATCATATCTTCCATCTAGTCTGTTTTTTCTTTTCAAGACTCACTCTCATTTATACCACTTAATTTGTACATAAAATAAACTCTTGTTTAAAGTAAAATTAGTTTACAAACAATATGTAAGCACCTTTACATCACTGCGACAAGGCAACACCTCCCCGCCGCGGAGTTTTGACTCTGGACAAATTAAATCAATTAAAGGCCAGCCTACGTTTTTTGTACCAAAAAGTCCACCATTTGTTCGTATTAAGCTTGTTTTTTGTAACCTTAAGGCCTTTGTGAATGGCGTACTTTTGTTAGAAAATTATGTGATTAAATACTGTAAGGAGGTTTGAAGTTAAGAGTCGTTAGGTAAAGAACTGTTTTCGGCTCTCTCTTCAATGAGCGTTTATGGACGAACAATTTAATTTTATTTTTCGTAATGGCTCCTGTTGGATAAAAAATGTGATATTTCTCAATAAAAATGTGCGTGTCTTGTTTCTTTGTGAGTTTCTTCGTCCCTGAAAAAATCTACTAATATTTGTGGTAGTGTGATACCTAAGAATACAAGGTGTTATAATACTACACGTTCAAAGAAACAGTATAACATTTTTAGGAGTATAAAGATTTACGTAGGCGAATAAGACAATTCGATCCAATCCTCTAAGCAACATCTCAATCCATCATATTACGGATAATAATTGTTATCAAAACTCCGGTTTTGAGGTTCGTTTTTAATTACAAAATTATATGACTCTTTTCCTGATGCTATACAATTTTAAGTTAATACATGGTATTTTGTATATCAAAGAAACAATTGTTTATTGAAACAAAGTGAAAACAAAGCGACTTTTTTGTTTAAAGCTGATTCTTACCACTCAAAGAAAAGTCAATACAAAGCATTTATACATCAACAGAAAAACGATTTCCTAAATAAATACTTTTTTATTGTGACTTGTTATAGGATTTGCGTATTTGAAACAAACTTCCCGCACAAGCTATCATCTTCATCGTCGCCTGTACTTTGATAATTAATGTACAGGCTTAAGATTGTAGTTTGTAAATCATCATCATCATAACAGCCCATTAACGTCCCACTGCAGGGACGGGCCTCCTCCCGTGACCGGGTTACTTGACCTACTAATATCACGCTGGCCAGACGGATTGGTATAGGGTTTAATTTCAAGTTTTCCTTCTTTTTATTTTGTAAAGATAGTAGTTACGGTTATTCCCTTAGTCGGTTTTTACGACACCCATAGGATGAGATGGGGTGGTGACATATTGTATTCATACTCCGTCACCACACGAATAGGTACAAGAAATTTGTTTTGCGTGAAATTCAAATCCACAAACTCGTACATAGCATACGGCCACACGCCACCAAGACAGTTAGAGTAAATGATCGATGAAAACAAGACACACTAATATAAATCTTAATCGTGTCAAACACCAAACAAGTCCAATGGGGAAAAACGCTTACACATTGACATACTTTCATTAATCTTAGCACGAAAACGTTTTCAATGAGATACGGAAAGAAAAACGATATATATAAAGGTCATTGATCTTTTTTACTCCTAAGTATCTTGCTGTAATTTGTAGATAAAGATTTGTCAAACTATCCCGTGTTTTTGTTACGCTTAAATAATTCGTAGATAGGAAGAAAAATATATTTCACTCTATATAATATAGGTAAGAAATTAAGTGTGCTTTCATCATAACAGCCCTTTAATGTCCCACTGCAGGTATGGGCCTCCTCCCGTGACGCAAGGATACTTGGCCTTCTAAACCACGCTGGCCAGACGGATTGGTATAGGGTTTAATTTTAAGTTTTCCTTCTTTTTACTTCGTAAAGATAATATTGAGGGATAGTCCCTTAGTCGGTTTTTACGACACCTGTGGGATAAGATGGGGTGGTGACATATTGTATTCTTACTCCGTCACCACACAGATAATACATATAGGTAAGAAATTAAGTGTGTTTTAAAGGTCCTTTAATATGGGGCCACCTTCACTTTGTATAGGGGGGCAATTAATATATTTTAAACCAAAATACTGTGATTTTGCACACAGAAGCAAAATAAGGAAATGCTTGAGAGATATTTTCTTATCAACAACTTTTTAAAAGAGGCCTCATTCGTTTCCTAATAAAACTTTGATCCTAATTCATCAAGCCGTCACATCCTGATTATTACCTGTCGAATATAAAAAGGTCCTTTTTTCTATCAAAGTTGATTAAGGAGGATCCCGGTTCAAATTATCCGGACTGTAAGGCCAAGTAATGTACCTTATTGGATTATCTGGAGCTTTGATGTCCGCCCTGAGTTCCCGGCTCGTTCACAGCGCGTTAAAGGTAATAAAAAGCGAGTAATTCTTTAAAGGGAGTCTTATTAGGGAAAAGAAATTGTGTAAGTTAAGTAGGTAAGTGAAGTGTATTGGGAAGTGAATGCTGCCAGATACCGTTGCAAAGGCCTTATCTTGTTCACGGCGGACAATTTGCGAAATAGGATTTTTCTCGAACATGTTTTATCTTGTTTTACTTACTGATGAAACAAAGGAGATGCAACTGGCAGAAATAAAGCTGATGTATTTATAAAAAAATGTAAGATTTAGTTTGAACAGGAACGTTTATTGACGTCATTGGAGGAATAGCGTTCTGTATTGTTTGTACGAAATCTTGGTAAAGATTTTTTTTGTTAATTTGTAATTCAATAAAGACTCTATAATATATGACAGAAGCATTACTTAGCAATCGAAATGCGGCTACCAAGGCCTCTGGTTCGAAACCAGCGTAATGAAATTGTTTGTAGGATCCGTAAAATAGACGATTGTAAATGTCGCAGACCACACTACAGACTCTAGAACGACTTTTTATATTTTACGAGTATGTTCTTGAAAATTAACAAGTCCAATTATAGCATTCTATTATTATCCTATGCAGGTACTACGTAACCAAAGGCTTACTATTCCTCTATACATTACAAAGTCCATCCCTTCAACAGGACTTTTATAGCTGCAATAAAACATTACCCAGATAAAGATCACCACAATACTCAATAGTGAAGTACAGTAGCTATGAAATCTTGATTGTAATTAGCAATACAGATTTGCATTTAGATTACCGAACGTATTAGCATGGGGAAGCCATAACTCAGAGCTTGCGCTTGCGTCGTTGTACAAGCTTAGCTAGATGAGCTGATTAGCAAAAAGCATGGGTTGTGTACTAGTTCATTCTGTTTTAACTGAGATTCTCAACGTTTGATACTGTGACGTTGCTCCAAGGGTCTCTGTACGCGTTAATGAGCAATCTGAGGCCCTGCAGTGGGAGATTAATGGGCTGTTATGATGATCCTTTGGATCAGAAAGGTGCACCCGCAGACTGAAAGACGTCAGCTTGGCTAATGCTGCGGAAAATTAATAGAAAAAGGAGATTCAGGGTCGTAAGAAGTGGTAATATTTTAAGAAAAGCTATACCTAGTTGTGGTCATTCAATGGCTAATAATACTATAAAAAGCTGGGCAAAAGTTTTGTTTAGGTTTTAATAGCCTATAACCTGGTGCTCTCTTATTTGCTTGATGGAATTCGTAGTTTTATAACGTAAAAAACTGTATTAACCTTGTTGTGAATAAAGTTTGACAATCACAGTAACGCATACGTTCGGTACAAATAGTGTTCGCATGTTTGTTGCGTGTTCAGATTAGTACAGTGCAGTACCTCTGTTACTACTGCAAACTAATCTCGTACTACCAGATGTTACGTAGTCTGTACGTGTATTGGGCTCAGGATTTATTATTGGGGTTGGTTGGATGATAATGACAGATTTCATTATTGATTGTAATGAACTAAACGTATAAAATAGTCCTCTATCGACTCTACTTATGTACAAAAAATTACAATGCACTTTTTAAGTACTTATGACAAAAAGTGCATTGTAATTTTTTTGACCTACAAGTGTAGGTCTAAATTTATATTAGTTAGGTACTTAGTGTTTTTTTTTGTTTTTTGTATTTGCAATGTTGGGTTAATTACACCATTATCAATGCATGTTTAAGTTAAATATAAAAATGAAAACTAAATCAAATGCAACCATTTATTCATTTGGGATACACATTAGCACTGATGAAAGTCGATAGGTGTATCTGTAACTATCTCTTAATCTTGCAGTAGAAAAAGATTCGCAGATTCTGATTGAGCCATGAGTAGAATCTCGAAGAAACTTATAGCAAAAAGATTTGATATGTAATTAAACGGGAAGTCAGGTCTCCACGACACAGGGAATCCTAGTGTGGAGTCCAGCGATACTGTTGAATTTGTATAGATATAATTTAATTATTACGTTAATTTTGTTGTTGTATAGATATAATTTAATTATTACGTTATTAATTTAATTATTACGTGTAAATTGCTAACAGTAACATAGAATTGTACCTTGTTTTTTAGAACACAATAAACTATTTCATTTCATTTTATTTCAAAGATTACAGTAATTAATTGTTCTCCATTATCAGTTTTTTAATCACGAGCAGTTAATACGCTCAGATTTTTATCCAAACCTGATTCACTCCTTCAGTATGCAGCTGTTATCGTATGATGTTGATTCGTTTTGCAATTTGTCCATTGAGAGTAATAGGTATAGTAAATATTAGATCAAAATCACGAGTGTGGACGTTGAGTATCAGTAGTTGTTATGGTGATAGAACGTGGATTTACACAATTAGGTATTTATGTATACTTATTGAAAGCATTATCGTGTGTCATGAACGCTTTAACGCGCGAAATTTAAACATTGTTTCATAACGATTTACGTCGCAATATGGTGCATAGTCATGAACATTCTTATTAGAAACGAGTAGTAGTAATTAAATAAATAATAAATAAATATTCCTCACACATTCAGACAACGCCATTTAGTCTCAAACTAAGCAGAGCTTGTACTATGGGTACTAGACAACGGATAAACATACTTAAATACTTTTGTTTTGTAAATACATACATATTATACAGGGTTACAGGAAAAGCCGTGCTAGATCCGTTAAGGGCGTGGAGTACCCATCATTTCTGACTTATTTTACTATGAAACACCCTACCCTAAACCTTTTCGAGATATTCGACTTTTAATTTTTTTATGAAAAATTGCCGATTCTTAGGCTACTAATTTATCTTTTCTCTATCTATAATATTCTATATTCCCTATCTATATATTATCTATTTTTTTGTGTATCTTAACATTAATATTATTGCATTTTTATATGGGTAATAAGATGCTTTAGGACGTCAATAATTAAAATAGTGCATAAGTTAATTGAATGGACCGTAGTAGACAAGTAAAGGTTAAGAAAAACAAGAAAATATTGGAAAGGTTATTTTTCTCTAAGCCATAACTAAAAAAAAACATTATGGGAATTGTTCGGCAGATGTTTTTCTAAATGTCTACGTTTCATCAGCTATCTAACGAGGTATAACAGTCTAAGGTTTGTATAACATTTCGTGGAAATAAAGTCGTTTAGACGCTCCAGGTAGCAGGTCTAACGGTCCCGCGTTTATTGTCCTTCAAGTTGAAACCAGACAAGTAAAGATTTATGTAGGTGCGAATGAAAGAAAAAATATGGGAATACAACAGGGGGTATTGTTTTGGTTGTCAGTCTGCTTTTGTGCTTCGTACATAGTAGATGTGATATCGTTTTGCTCTTTTTCTCGACTTGGCTGTGATTCTGGATAATTCTTAATAATTTTCTTTCTTCTTCTCTGTCGCCTATAAAACTAACTTTTTTTCTATCTATTACCCATGTAAAAATGCAATAATAATAATATTAATATACACAAAAAAATAATTAGGTAGCCTAAGAATCGGCAATATTTCATAAAAAAATTAAAAGCCGAATATCTCGAAAAGGGTTAAGTTTAGGGTAGGGTGTTTCATAGTAAAATAAGTCAGAAATGATGGGTTCTCCATGCCCTTAACGGATCTAGCACGACTTTTCCTGTAACCCTGTATATAGAAAATACCTAGAAATATAGGCACATACATTATCACCGTGTCACTTGGTCTTCTCCTTCTTGGACTTCGACCTTCACACATCGAAACAAAACCATTGGAGGGTGTGTGTATTGTCTACACAGACTTACTTTCTCAAATAATAGAAACCTTATTGTCGTTTAAGATTCAGTTAAGAAAGAAAAAGGTTCAAATGAGATAAAATAAATTGACGAAACAACAATTTGTCTTTTTTAGTTTAACCAATTACTTAACAAAATCAAGAAAATAATATTTTTATTTTCATATTGATTATCTCTGAATAATAGATACAGAGGTTTTAGTTTAAACAAATAGTACTAAACATAATTTAGAATACTTACTCATTATTTCTACTACAAAACCTTACAAAATAAGGACGTTAATCGCAACATCAAAACGACTTTAAATAGATACTAGAAATACGTTAAATATTCATTTCACATTGTAATACATGATACGAACTCTTCAGTTTGCTAATATTGAACATTTGTATGCACAGAAAGCAGTACAGTTACGTGTGGAATAATTAATGTTTGTTACTTGCATTGGCTAGCGAAACATATATTATTTAATTACGAATTTTGTTAAAGCAGGCCATAAAATACCTTCCCGAGGACGGCGGGAAGCCGATGGATGAGGGAGGCACAATACCGCACAGAGTGGAAACTTTTGGAGGAGGCCTAAGTCCAGCATTGGACGTCCATAGGCTGATATGGATGGATGGAGGCCATAAAAGAACCTCTGCAAGGACTTATATTCTGTTTACTCTCGGGAAGACAATTTGGTCCCTGTCGTTAGGCAGATTGGAAATTTCATGGCTTTCCTTCTTTGATAGGGATATTTCAAGGTCGGCAACGCATCTGTGATTCCTCTGTTGTCTATGGGCGGCGGTGATCACTTACCATCAGGTGAACTGCTGGCTCGTTTGCCTCCCATTACATAATAAAAAAATATGGACTGTTTATGACTTGTATCTTAGCCGCCTTTTACCCTATTTCAGTTTATAATTTTAATTTCTAGATCAACTGGGAGTGAAGAGCACTTCACGTGAAACAAAAAAGCTTACAATAAATAACAACAATTTCTGTTTTGTAACTACTTACAGAGAAATCCGTGTGGTGACGGAGTAAGAATACAATATGTCACCACCCCATCTCATCCCAAGGGTGTCGTAAAAACCGACTAAGGGACTATCCGTGAATACTATCTTCACGAAATAAAAAGAAGGAAAACTTGAAATTTAACCCTATACCAATCCGTCTGGCCAGCGTGGTATTAGTAGGCCAAGTATCCCTCCTTCACGGGAGGAGGCCCGTCCCTGCAGTGGGACATTAATGGGCTGTTATGGACAGAGAAATCACCCAGACCAATGAAAACTAAAAAATACAGAAAAAATTGCATTCACTGCGATTAAGAATTAAACCCGAGACTGCATAGCAAACATGTACTGCTCCAATTAAACCACAGAGGTTGTCATTGTAATACTTAGTATGGATATCTATTACAATCTTTTACAAAACAGTTTCCAAAACAAACGTAAAAGTTTTACAATCTTACTCTTACAGAAAAGTGCCATAACAACTTTATTACCTTTTATTTTTCTTTTAGTGCAAGTACAAGCAAGCGCTTTACTTCTTGAAATATATTATTACAAAGAAGTGACGTTCTCTTGCCGAAGAAAAATTCAACTTTTCCAGAAACTTAATCTTTATGAAATGTTACTCAAATATTTAGCTGAACTTTTGTGCTTATATTTTAGTAGTAAAACTATTTCTTTGTTAGCGCTTGCTTTATTAAAACTAGCTTTTTTTTAATACATACTTTTGTGTATCATAACAGCCCATTAATGTCCCACTGCAGGGACGGGCCTCTTCCCGTGACGGAGGGTTACTTGGCCTTCTAATACCACGCTAGCCAGACGGAATGGTATAGGGTTTATTTTAAAGTTTTCCTTCTTTTTATTTCGTAAAGATAGCAGTTACAGTTTTTTCTTTAGTCGGTTTTTACGACACCCTTGGGATGAGATGGGGTGGTGACATATTGTATTCTTACTCCGTCACCACACGGATAATACTATTTTGTATAAGAATGATTATTTTAACACATGAAGGTGCTTCGTTTAGATAGGCTTTAGTAATTAAGCTAAATTTTATTACGAAGATTGTACAACTCTCCTTTTATTTCGAGACTATTTCAGATTAACCTTTTATTAGAATCTACAGTTATGGAAAACTAGGTAGGATTATCTCAAAACAATAAACAAAAAAGACTGTCAATGTCGAACGCGATTGATGTTATTTAACAGTAAGTATTCAACCAATTTGAATACTACGAAACAACTTGAATCGAGTTCTAATGTCTCAACGGTCTCAACTGCCTATCGAATTATAAATAAATAAAACTTTCACACATTCACACAACGCCATCTGATCCTAAACTAAGCAGATCTTATAATCTGGATATTAGGTAGTTAACAGTTAAAGATAGGTAATTGTTATAAATAGTAAAAAGAAATAATAAGAAGAATCATTCTTCTTGGTATTTGGCCTATATTATGTACCTATCATATCTTTTATCCTAACCTGTCTCACCGGAGTTAAGCATCAATCAATCAACTAGTCTATTGCAGTTAACTGCTGTACATAGCCTCTCCCAACACGCGTCACAGAACTCGGTCTTGCGCCTTCCGCTTCCAGAGAAGGAAAACTCGAAAGCAAACCCTGTACCAACCCGTCTTGCCAGCGTGGTCCAGTAAGGCAAACCCCTCCTAATTGAGTTAAGCATATTTTGTAATAATTATAAACATTTGTGATATAAATCGTATAGCTATAAAGAGCAAAAGTATAAAATTTGGGGTCCGAGTTACAGCGTTTGTGTAAATTCAATAACAAGTCAAAGAATTTTAACATTGCTCTTTGATCTACGAACGATTTTAGGATCCTAAAATCAAAGTCAAAACTTTAGACATAGTTTTGACTTAAAAGGAAGTTTGTGACGAGTTCATCATAACCCTTTTTTGTTATACGAAATTTGATGTTTTTATGATTATTGTTGATAGAATTATGATTGATAGAACTTAAGAAACATAGTAGCATATGTCCTGAAGTATAGGTATACTTTTTTCAATAAAAAAATAAAAATATTCTTCTGTAAGGTGTCGGGGGTCATTTTATCCCTTATGTGCGATAAAAGTTATATAAGGAAAAGTTCTAATAAGAGAAAGATGTTTTCTCTACGAAATACTCTACAAAATTAACAGAAAAATAAGTATTGTATTAATAGGCCATGTTTTCCTGTATCTCCGACCGAAGACTGCCCATCTTTACACTGCAAGAAAATATAAGAAAGTGAACTGTACAAGTACAAGGTAAAGTATCTCTGTGAGAGAAGGGAAAATAGCCCTAAAACCAAGTCAACATGGTGTGATAGCCTATTCTCTTACAAACTTAATTTCTGATACGATGCAATGGCTACTTAGGTAGATGGACAGTTTATAAAGATCCTAACTACTTCTTAATAACTAAATTAAAGTCCAATTATCGCTTACAAAAGCCCCCTACATCTACTGGCTGCACCTCGCACGTAAATTTCTGTAATTTTCGAGCCCATTGGCCGGGAAAATATGAATCTGTCCGCGATAGTTCAAAGCGCTTAGGAATTAACTTGATGAAATACTTGTGGCGTATATTACAGTAATTACAAGAGTTGTAAGTAGAACAGGCGGGGTTAAATTTAGATGTGTGTTTATGTATGCTTTAGGTACTGATTTGTTATGTTGAGTTTGTCTTTGTAGTGAGAGTCAAAAATGCTAGCTTTAAGTCATCATAAGTAATTACGATGATTATTTAAAATCACCTTTACATAGTAAACCCCTAAATAGTCAGTACGATAAATAAAAATTAACATATTTGTTCTTTCGATATATCAAATTTTTGGGCGCGTAAAAATAATAAGTTTTTGGTAAATTCTCATAATAACAATTAATAAAAACAAACACCATATCGTTGAAATAAATTCTATACATTACTAGTCAATGAAACAAAACAGGAATATAAAAATCCTTTCACACAATGGGATCAGGTTAAAACAATCGGCTAGCGACATGCGGGCACGTAACTATCATACTCACTCAGTAACAAATGAATGAACGAGTGCACACAGAATCATACAATACTGACATCGCATCATTCACTGTAGGGGCTGTGGATTTTAGGATTTTATTATTAACTGTTGGTATTTTGCTTTCTCCGTGTGGTGACGGAGTAAAAATACAGTATGTCACTACCCCATCTTATCCCACGGGTGTATATAACCGACTAAGAGACTATAATATATCCGTGAATATTATCTTTCAAAATAAAAATAAGTAAAACTTGAAATTAAACCCTATTACAATCCGTCTGGCCAGCGTGGTATTAGTAGGCCAAGTATCCCTCCGTCATTGGAGGAGGGCCGTCCCTGCAGTGGGACAGTAATGGGCTGTTATGATGATGATTTTGTTTTATTAAGGTGAATTTGTAAAGGTAGATTTGTTTAGGTAAGGGAAAGAACGTTGCTGTGTTAATAACAGCAACGTTCTTTTTTCAGGCGACAACTAGACAAATCCTAATCTAGAGACTGTCATGGTTGCTTAATATTTCATTTTAAGTAAGAGTAAATAAGTTGCGTAATTTATGTTGCAGAAAAAACTAATTTGTGATAAAGAGGATATGGACTTAAAGGATAAAATATTTTTTTAAATGTTAATAAGAATGTTACATTAACCAACGCTTAAGTACCGTTGGAAACTGATTCCTAATTCACCAACAAAGTACTTTTTAATACAACCCTTATGATATCGTAACGTACCTAAATAACAGCTACACCATAAATTCAAAGCTTGTAAATTATAATTAACACTTAAAACATAATTACGCATCTTTCAATATAAAATGAACCCCATTTTTCTTTACGCCACACTTGGCAATTGAGTAAAACGCAGAGAGCACTAAATACCCCTCTAAGCTCATAATCTTTGACGTACTTCTTGTAACAATTTTGTTTTTGAAGCCTTTGACACATGAACATTGAAACATCATAAGGGCTCGTTACAGACGCGTGCACAAAACGTGCAACAAACGTGCAATCCGCGTGCACAGCGTGATTATGCGTGCAAAGCCATTGCTTCCCTAATTGAACATAATTGCGTCCCCTTGTACAATTGCTCTCTAATTGGAGACTAGTTTTTTCGCAAATTATTCTTGTGCGTGTTCGTGAATTGAATTTTGATAAAGAACTTATTATTTTGCCAATTTATTTTGAAGTATGTATTGTGTTTTATGCCCGCGTGTGATTATTGTTTGAGCTGCAATTAAAGTGTCCTGCTGATTTATAAGTGAGGCTATTCATGAAATTTAAAAAAATCAAGTTAGTATCCTCCGTGTGGTGACGGAGTAAGAATACAGTGTGTCACCACCCCATCTCATCCCATGGGTGTCGTAAAACCCGACTAAAGGACTATCCGTGAATATTATCTTCACGTAATAAAAAGAAGGAAAACTTGAAATTAAACCCTATACCAGTCCGTTTGGCCAGCGTGGTATTAGTAGGCCAAGTCATCCCTCCGTCACGTGAGGAGGCCCGTCCTAGCAGTGGAACATTAATGGGCTGTTATGATGATGAAGATAATGAAGTAAGTATCTAGATTTTTAAATTATATTTTTTTTTATTTAAGGCCCTTATTGCCCAACTTCTTCTTCTTTACAGTGTCGAGAGATGCTCCAGCCGCTCTTAGGCTTCTGACGTGGCTTAGCGACTGTGTCACTACACCGACAGCTGGGGTAGAGTTTTTATGTAGCTCCCAAAGCAAGCAGATGGGTAGTTGAAATACCTGCCACTGATCCGGTCACCCATCTTTAGAATAACCTCACCGACATGGCTTAACCTGGCCTTCATCTAGCTGTAAGCGCCTCTACAGCTCAACTACAAACGATGTTTTTAGCATGAATCTCAAAGTGTATTACGTAATCTCTTATTACGATACAACCCCAAACAAGATACCACCCATTTGAATATACCCCTGATAGTTCCAGTACTTAAAAAACAATTATTTCAAACTACCCTCTGATAATAAAATGCCCTGTATCGACCCTAACATTTTACGCATCGGAAAAATAACCTATTTGGCAACTTTCATCACTAATTTAAGTTGGTTATATTCTATAGGACACATCAAAGTACTTTGTAGGTAGTGTATTATCTATATACATTATTTATGACTGTCCGTTCATGTTAAGCCTGTTTTCGAATGTTGCAGACCATAGCGGTTCTTCTTAAATAGGATCCTCGAGCGGGCCACAAATCTGTACGGCCATCTGTGCCCAAATCTTAGGTGGGACACACTGATTGGAAGATTGTCGCGTATGTTAATTTGCTATTTCTGCTTGCAAATACAGTTTATGTAATATTGTATTGCATCATAAACTAATAAATTACATTAATCGTTCTCATATAAACAAAATAAGTTTATTTTGTTAAATTTTCTTTATTTGTCTAATCGTTCTCATAAATATGAACAAAAAAGTTTATTTTGTTAAATTTTCTTTGTTTTTTTACTTTTCAAATATTCTCATTTGAATAGTATAGTAGTAAATGAAAAACAGAAATAAAAGAGTTTTGATTGTAAATTAATTGGACACTAGACAAATGAATACCAGAATAAGCAACTGTATTGTACACCTTCTAACCGAATAAAGCAAGATCTTGTAGACTAAATTTAAAAAAATAATTAAATTGGTTGAAAAAACTGGAACAATAAGTTGAAAAAATGTTCAGTTAAAATAGAAACAGTTTCGTTAAAATTAAATTATCTATTCTAATTTTTTATGTGAGACTTTGCTGACCCTTCGTAGGAGCCGTGTGTCACGAATATTATAGGTCGTTAAAATTCAATTGTAGCTCACCACCCGTCGTCCACGGTCCTCGGCCCCTCCTCATGTAATAAGTCCATTGAGACTGCATAATTGCAAATCATTTGTGGGTTTTTGTCGCAAGTTCCTATCCTCTATTAGAGAGTGCGGTGAAACGCAAATTTTGACGCAAATCGATATCTCATTTATAAAATACTTTGTGCTGACGTATTTATTTTTTTATGTTTCGTAATTCTATGAGCTTTGATGTTGTTCAATTTGATCAAGTCCTATCTTTGTTTGGAAGCTGAATAAGTTATTTCTTTCTTAGTAATGTTTTTGTTCCTACTATTTCATTTGTTACTGGCTGTTGTTCTAGGAATTATTTGTAAAGTAGGTTGACTAATATCTAGCAATACTAAATAATAAAGATACAACCACTAGTTGGGAAACAATAATAATAATAGTACCTACGAATTTTCTTTACTAAAACAAAAAAAGATTGAGTTACATTTATTTCTAATTATAACAATATCTGTATTAAGGTACTTATTATTATGACTTTACTTAAGATGACCTCTGTGGCGCAGTATATTACATGGCTGCTACGCAGAGCTCTCCGGTTCGATTCCCGCTCACTGTAAATCATTGTGTGCGTGAACATGATTGTTTGCATTGGTCTGAGTGTTTTCTATGTATAATATGTATGTATTTACAAAAAAAAGTATTTAAGTGTGTTTATCAAAAAACAGATACCCTTAGTACAAGCTTAGCTTAGTTTAGAACTAGGTGGCAATGTGATAATCTTTTCATTAATGCTTTGATTTTAAAGTCGGATTTAATTTAAAAAAATTATACTTCGTCTCTATCTCAAAATACGACACAAAATCCATATTCGTAACAATTTTCTCTTGACGGACTATCTGTCTATCTGACATCCAGATTTTCTGCTGTTTTTTATTTTTAATCAATACAGCTACATACAGCGTACACTAACAGAAATATGCACATGCATTTAATCAGGAGTCGCCAGACGGCGTTATCAGTGCGGCATCGGGCCCAATTACTGCCGCCCTCGCCAGGCGAGGGATGAAGATACCATCACAGATAACGCAGAGGGAGTGATGGATTTATTTAGTTTTGTTAACTGTGTTGTATTGGAGTATGTAATACACTAGTTTATATAGTCAACTAGTTTCCGCCCGCGGCTTCGCCCGCGTGATATTTTGATAAAAAATAACTATTCCCTTTTGCAGATTTCAGACTATCCATATACAATTTTGTAACAAATTGTTGCCTACTGAATAAGATCCGTTTGTGACAGTTTTAATTTTTAGTCCCTTTTTCATTACTTTACTGTCGTAAAAGGCGACTTAAAGATTAAAAGTCTTTATTATTTGTAGCCTATATGTTATTCTGATGTTTAAGCTATATTACTGTAAAGTTTCGTCAAAATCCGTTCAGTAGTTTTTGCGTGAAACAGTAACAAAAATCTATCTATCCATCCATTCATCCATCCTCACAAACTTTCGCCTTTATAATATTAGTAGAATGACGGACTTAGACCTTAATGGTAAATTTCTCACCGAAAATAAACACGAAATCTTTAGCATAAAGCCAAGCCAGGGTTTTGTACTAAGTTTTCCTCTTTTGACAATTTTTATTTCAGGAACGGATAGGACAAGATAAATTAGAAGAAATAGAGAAAAAATTTAGTGTTTCATGTATTACGCAGAGGCAATTTTTTCATAAATATTATTTTGTAGTGTTAATAGTGAAAAAGCATGTCATATTATGTAGAAGTAATCAACACATTGAATTCTTTAATGTATCACACACATACTTGTTCGTGTAACAAAAAAAAACAACAAATTTTCACCAATTACCTAACAGAGGCTTAAACGTGATTATCATTAATCCCAACACCGATGTACTAACACCGGTATAAGTCTTAAATAAGCCAGACAAATGAGGTTAAGCACGTAAGGAATTAGCAAGCCCTCGGATAATTGCCCTTCGCTGTCAAACTACCCTTGGTATTTGACGCATGCATTGAAGGGTGCGAAATGCATCCTTTTTGGTACCATTTTATTTTAGTTTTTAATACAAGTGTTTTATTGTGTAGCAATCTATCCGTGTGGTGACGGAGTTAGAATACAATATGTCACCACCCCGTCACATCCCATGGGTGTCGTAAAAACCGACTAAGGGAATAGCCGTAACTACTATCTAAAGAAGAAAAACTTGAAATTAAAGCCTATACCAATCCGTCTGGCCAGCATAGTATTATTAGGCCAAGTAGCCCTCCGTCACGGGAGGAGGCCCGTCCCTGCAGTGGGACATTAATGGGCTGTTATGATGATGATTGTGTAGCAACTAAAACTAAACATTTATTATCTGTCCCATGATATTTTATTTCTTGTTTAGTACAACTTATATTTGATGCTTATTACGCCTTGTAGCTAATTATAGTCTAATTCCAATTCTGTTGATCCTTTATCCTGTAGGGATTTGCAACTTGCTAATATTTTTTTATGTTAGAATAAAGATACTTACAATTGTGAAGATGCTTTGAGCAAAAGCAATCTTATAAAAACAAAGCCATGACTGTTTGTCAATCTATTTCAATGAACATATTCACAGAATTTTCTAAAACGATCGCTGTTCTCTTAATACGACCGATATTCGGATAATAGAGCCATAGAACGTTATCTTACTAGCTCGTCCCTATTCTCAAATAGTGACGCGTCCACCCCATTAGATATTCTTTCTCAGAAAACCGAATTAACAAAAAAGAGTGTCTTTTTACAAAAAGACATTCGAAAATAACCTTTAATGCGATAAAAATAAGAGCTTAGTATTAAATTTGTAAGGTTTAATATAAGTTGGTTATGTTTCCTTGTCTTGAATGACATTGACCGGAGTCAGGGGTTGTATGAGTCACCTTCATAAGGGCAAGCTCTCTGAAATATCTATAGCAATGTTATTAGACAGTAGGTACTTTTATTGTTAGAGACTGTCATGTCTTCCTGGTCGAGTCTATTGTAGTTTGCCTTAAAAGAAATTGCGTCAGAATATTGGCGACAAGAATACACGTGTCAATGGCAAACAAAGAAGATAATGGATAATAATTATTAATCTTGAAGTTGTTAATGTTTGCTTTTGACGTAAACTGGTTTGTTTTCCCTTTTTTTATAAAAGAATAGGAATTCTTTTTGTAACGTTTTCTTGTATTTGCGCAACTATTGTTATTGAAATATAACATTTTGAATACCATCATTTTCGAGTTATATTTTTAGCTTGACCGCTTAAACAAAATTAGATCTTCTCCAATATGTATCAATCCTATTTAATTGATTCAAAGAATCATTCCTAGCATAAAGACCCGTCACTTCATTCTGTTCAGATTATTGGTGTTCTATAAAGATAAAGTAGACGAATCTCCAGTCAATCAGATTCAAATCAGTATATTCCTATTGCTACATGTCTGAGCAGTAAATTTTAAGCGATTTAAGTCTATCAGATCAGAACTATTTGTAAAAACTTAAGTATTAGATAAGCAAGAATACTAACTCCAGCACAAAAACAAGCACTTTTTTAAAAAGGTTTTCCATTTCATTTAACATTACAAACCATTTATTTTAGTTATTTTGCAGTCTCTGGCACTGACAGTCCATACATTTGGACACTGCAAAAAACCTTTCGGGTGTGTGTTCTCTTTAGCACTAATGCATGTCAATTATGTCCTTTTAAAAGGACGTACTCATTAATTACTAATTCAGCCGTTGTAAAGCCTTTTAATCAAAACCCTTTACAGCATTTGTGCTTACCTCTAATGACGTCACGATGACATAGTGTTCAGGATAGGGTTGGTAGTCTGTAATTACCCAGAATCAGGGTAATTCGGCCCGCTGAGTATGCTGAGCTTTTTGCTCGTTAGCTGTGAGGCGTGGCTTTTGTGTTAGCGGATAAAAAAATTAAATAAATTATTAAAATATGTGTATTTTTGTCTTGTTATGGATTGCAAGCCAAATATTGCAAAATGCTTCTAACGAGTGTTTTTAATGTTGCCCTGCAGATTCACGTGTAAAGAGAAAGTTATATTTTTTTTTAATCTCACTCTGGCTATGTGCATAGCTTAATATTATTTTATAAAATAGAAAATGTAGTATCTCTATTTTATTAGGGCATGTCAAATTAGGGCATAATTTTTTTTAAAAAATCACTTTCATTACATTGCCTGTCCAAAATTTACAAATTGATTTATACCAAGTTTTTGATATTCTAACTATAAAATAACAACTTTTGTACCGGATTAGCCAAATAAACATCTCGAGATAATGATCGAATTCAAAAGTAATTAAACAAAAATAGAATTTACCTGCAAAGAACCAACCCGCTATAACTAGCACCCAACCCAAACCATGTTACATAGAGCGTATAAGAGCCGCGTCATCGCCGCTCAGATTGACGTTGAAACGACTGCGACGCTGACGATACATGGCTATTTATGACACCGTTTCCACCGAAGAGAATAAAAGCTTAAGAAAATTAAGATTTTAACAGAATATTAATTTAAAAGATCTCTACTAATCCAGGTTTATTTTTCTGCCGTTGGAGATTTTAGAGCCAAGAAATAATGGACACAAAAAACAATCCGGCTCAGAATTTGCGGTATGAAGCTCCCGTGCATGATGCCACAGGTTCAAACACCACGGGGGTCAATTTATGTTAGAAGGACATGTCATAGCATTAATGAAATATTGGGATGTTACTCTAAATTTAAGATATTTCTTCTTTAAACGAGGTGTAAAATAAGCGTTACTTCTAGGATATACTTGGCTATAGGCTAGCTTTGCTAACATCTTCGAAGGTGGGAATTAACAGCATGCTCGTCTCCCAATTAACTTATACCCCACAATAAGATTTACCTATTTTATAAATTAACTCCATAAAAGTCCCACTTTATCCACTAAAAAGTTAAAAGCAAATATCTCTTTTTGTAAATTTACTCTCCAGTCGTAGGTATAATTGAATAAGGTAAACGTTTTGTAAGTACGATAAGCGAGAGAGCTCGGCCCTATCTCTCCGCAGGTTTCCGAACAATAAGACAATTAGACAATAACGTCCGACCGTGAATAGCTTAATATAGAAGTAAACGCGGTTAACGGTCCCCCCTTCTTAGTTTATGAAAGATGTATAGACGGGCGTTTTTTAAACGTTGCTGAAAAATATATGTTTTTTTTAAATCTCATTTATTTAAAAGCCATACATCATATAGATTAACCCCCAGTTTCCGAATGACTGATCAAGTAAAAATCAAATAATCAAGTGTCAAAATTATCATTTTTAGGAACTAAAATGACCGTTTTGACACTTGATTAGTTGATGTCATGAGTCATTCGGAAATTGGGGGTTAATCTGGGGGTAAGTCGGCTATATAATTAAAATTTTGTTTAGCATTGTTTTTTGATCCTTAAAAAACTGCTTCTAGTTTCATACTTCTACATTTTTTTTTGTGAATGCTTGCGTATTATACATAGGAAAACGCAGAAAAAATTTAACCGTGAGATTGATACACACAAATGTTTAACTTTAATATTTAAATACAAATCGCGAATCCAGATTAGTATGCAGATACACTTAGTACTATGCCATCTACTAAGAAAAGCTTAGGGTACTAATAGATTTAAGTATGTAATGCAACTACAACTTTACCAACTTAATTTGGTTGTATTGTTTTCAATGTTTGTTACCTAACAACTCGTTGAAAAAACTTTGGCTTTCTTCCCACGTTGCTCCCCTTTCATTCCTTACAAATTTTATATATAATACTGGGCAAGTAATTTAGGTAGTTTTAGTTAAAAAAAACTTACAAGTAAACAGTAGTTACTTGGTTATTTAATTATAAAATAATATTAAATTTAACTAACTAACATGCTTAACCACTTAACTGTCAGTCATATATGAACATTTGCATTGTTTTACTATTGTGTCTAGTGACGGAACAGTGAAATTATTAAGTAATGCTTACCTACAAGAAAAATCGCAGTTAAAACCTCCCGTCTGTACTTACCGGCGTTCTTTGTTACCAGAGCAATGGCACGGGCGACCTGCTTTTCAAGGAAATCTTTGTTACCGTCATTTGCACTTTCTTATGGTAAAAACACCGTCGTCCTCGGATGAAAAATGAAATATCAGATCCACTCTCGCAGCTTTAAGCTGGTTCTTAGTAGATAATACGTTTTCTTGGTAAACAATGCTTAGTATTTTGGTGATGCGAGTTCTTAAAATACGTTGTTAGTTTTTGGAAATTGTTAAATTCATGTGCATTGTTTATTTAATTCTAAGATTGTTTTCGACTTAGCAAAGGGCCTTATTTTTACAATAAATCTATTAATGTCCTCTCTTTTTATGATTGCTTTAATCTAGACTTATTAAGATGGACTTCCCAGACGAATTCGTTAATAATAATTTGTCAACTTTTCATGTCATTGAGACATTTTTGTTTAAGGTAGTAATCATTCACTTGTTCCCCGTATAGTAAACAGTATAAAGACAGACAAGAAATCATTTTACACCTATGAACTCGTTACTCTCTGTCTATTTGGGAATAAGGCGTGAGTTTATGTACGTATTTATATATTTACAAATTCTTACAAAGCATAACTGGCACAAAACATTTATATCATGTTCCAAAAATAAGAATAAGAACCTTTTTATTCACCGTTCAATCAGCCATTTCCTTAGAATGACAGCCTTTTAGCGCGCATCACTGACATCTGTCAAATTGTCTTCAAATACCGACACTATTTACGGTGTCCTTGGATAACACGTGTGTTTAGAATTTTCGGTTGTTATTGTTTGTTTGTTGTGACATTGATTTATTTGTGACTTGTTTTGTTTTGTGAACGTTCTTGTGCCGTACATTACCAGGTTCGTACTTTTACAACTTTTTTATACCCACGATGGACCGTAACAAACCCCCGGACCCACCGGATATTCATAAAACCCCGCCTTCCACTCCTATCTTCTCTTCGCCCCCTAATTTTTTCATGGACAGCAGTAATTCCGACTCGCTGTCACAGTTTGCTGAAGTCGTTTGCAATTTGTCAGAACCTGCCCCGTTATCCCGTAAACGCCCTGCCATCCCTGAATCCACATCTGTAGACCAAAAACAGCCAAAAACCCAAATAGCTAGGGGCAAGTACAATGCCTCGGATAAAGGTCCGTTTATTGTACACGTAAGTAAGATTGAAGGGTCCTCCATTGGTGCTACCCTACACCCTGTAACCTTTGGCCTGTTTTTGATGAATCAAAACATCTGTAATATTAATAAAGATGGCATCAAAAGGGTAGGAAGAAATAAAATTTGTGTACAGTTTGTATCCCCGCAACACGCCAATGCCTTCATGTCAAACCCCGTTCTAGTAACCCATAAATACTTGGCTACTATTCCTTCATTCAGCGTCACCCGAATGGGTGTAGTTTCTGGCATACCCATAGACATGACGGAGGAGGAAGCCTTAACTTGCATTGAGACTCCCTCCAGCTGTGGTAAGGCCCTTAAGATCAGAAGAATGAATAGGAAGGTCTGGAAGGATGGAGTACTAGAGTGGAAGCCTACAGAGACTTGTGTTATCACTTTTGATGGCCAAGTCCTACCTAAAAGAGTCTTCTGTTGCTACACATCTTTACCTGTGGAGCAGTATGTCTTTCCCACCATCCAGTGTCGCAAGTGCTGTAGATTTGGCCATGTCGAATCTATTTGTCGGTCAAAACCTCGCTGCATTAAATGCGGACATGACCATCCAGGGGATGGTTGTGAAATTTTAGAAGAGCAAGCTTTTTGTGTCCTGTGCTCCGGCAATCACTTTGCTAACAGCAAGGTTTGTCCGGAGTATAGCAGGCAAAAGACCATAAAGACGGTAATGGCTGACAAATCAGTATCCTATATGGAAGCCAGTAAAACTGTCCCCACTACCACTCAAAACTATGCCATGGTCGCCAAGACACCTAAGACTTCCTATAAGGAAACAATCATTCTCAAGCCCAAAACCCACAAACCTCTTTCCCCCTCTTACGACAAAATAGCCCATAACCTCTTAACTAATACTCCCAAATCATCACTTAACAATGGTTGTAACCTTTCAAACCCTTACTCTCCTCAACCTACTAACACCTCTCAATCTACTAATAATTTATCGTCAATCCTTGACCTACTCATACAACTTCTTACCTCCTTACATACCAATAATTCCTCTAACTTCCCAGTACCGTCCAACGTTGCCAATAACCTTATTGCACTTCTCTCAAACCTTAATTATGGCCCCACAGCTATTCCTTCAGTGGAACATTAGAAGCATGTTTCATAAGAAACATGATCTTCTACACCTTATTAATAAATATTCCCCCATTGCCTGTTGTATAGCAGAGACTTGGCTTACCCCAAGTCTCAATTTTAATGTTCCCCATTATTATACCCTCCGTTGTGATCGTTTCGATGGTTATGGCGGGACTGCAATCCTTATCAACAATCGAGTTCCTTTTACCCTTCCTTCATCTATCCCCATAAATAATGACATTATGGACATAGCTGCTTGTAAAATAGATAAGGTTACAATTATATCCATTTATATTTCCCATCCTCAACTAAATTTATTAAACGACATCAAGAACCTTATAGAATCCATTAATGGCCCTGTCTTAGTCATGGGAGACTTTAACTGCCACCACTTTAGATGGGGCTCAGAGCGATGCGATGCCTTTGGTGAGGGTCTAGTAGACATTTTAGATGACCTTAATTTATGTGTTTTAAATGATGGATGCCCCACCCGCAGAGGCCTTTCTGGCCAACAAAAAAGCTGTGTGGACCTTACCATCTGTTCCCAAAGCTTAGCGGCTTCTTTTCAATGGCACTGCACCAACATCTCTCATGGTAGTGACCACTTCCCCATTATAGCTACTCTAATAGGCAGAACATACCAAGAGAAAAGTAGTCCCCCTCTCTTAAAATACAATCTAACAAACCCAGATTGGTCTAAGTTTTCAACAGCTTTAGATAATAAAGTATGTCTTCTACCCAGCCTAAATCACCAAGAGACTAATAATGTTGATTTCCACCAAGCCAGTATATGCTATAGAGACTTTATACAAGCCATTATAGCATGTGCAGATCTAGCTTTCCCTCTAAAGAATGCTAGTAGGGGCAAAATACCATCCCCCCCTTGGTGGGATCAGGAATGCACAGCCGGAATTAAAGAGAGAAAGATGGCAGAACGTATTTATAACCTAAATATGTCTATTGAAAACCTATTAAAATACAAACAAGTGGCAGCAAAAACTAGACGTTTATTAAGAAAGAAAAAACGTTCCGGTTGGGTAAATTTTTGTTCCTCTTTGTCCCCTTCAACACCTATCTCTTCAGTCTGGAAATCAATAAACAGATTTAAATCTGGTTGTTCTCCATCTTCCCCCTCTGCTATGACCCGTGAGACTGCTGAATTATTCTTCAACAAAATAGCCCCTCCCTATGCTCCTTCTCTAGAGGAATGTTTCCAAAGGTCTATTCCTGGCTCTTGCGGTACCTATGAAGAACCGTTCACTGTAGGTGAACTGGACATGGTCCTCAAGCATGTTAAGGATTCAGCTCCTGGTATTGACGGCCTTACTTACTCCTTCCTTGCCAATGCTGGCCCAAATGCAAAAAAATATTTATTAAATATTTATAATTTCTCTTTCTGCAATAGTTGGGTATTTGATGATTGGAAGGTACAAATCGTAATACCCCTTCTAAAACCCAATAAAAACAACAATGATCCAAACTCTTACAGGCCAATTGCACTTTCATCCGTCATGCTAAAAATTCTGGAACATTTAGTTAAAAACCGTTTGGAATGGCTAGTTGAATCTAGGGGTATGCTTCCAAGCTCACAATTCGGTTTCAGAAAAGGTCTTAGCACTATGGACAGCGTAGGAGTCTTAACAACAGATATAAGGTCTTCCCTTTCCCAAAATAAATCCGTCATTGCTGCTTTTCTAGACATCTCTTCTGCATATGACAATGTCCTTCTTCCCAATCTCAGGCACAAGTTGCATCAGCTGAGAATTCCGGCAAGAATCACACAACTCATATGTGCAATGCTCATGTCACGCTCCCTTTCCCTAAGAGTTCTGGGCGAAGAGTTTGAACTTCGAAAAACCTGGAAAGGTTTACCCCAGGGCTCCGTCCTAAGCCCACTTCTATATAACCTATATACAGCAGACATTGGCTCTTGTCTAAACATTAACTGCCAGTTGCTTCAATATGCTGATGACTTGGCGCTTTATGTATCTGACAATTCCATCAGTAATGCAGGTTCTTCTCTTTCTGTCTCACTTAACTCACTGAATGATTGGCTTGCTCATCATGGACTATCTCTTTCGGCTCCGAAAAGCTCTATTGTAATCTTCTCCCGTAAAAGAACAATTCCTGCAATAGAAGTGGATATTGAAGGCCAATACATACCAATAACTGAAAAAGTGAAATTTCTAGGAGTTTTCTTGGACTCAAAGTTAACTGGTAACTCCCATCTTGATTACCTAGTACAAAGGTGTGAACGAACCTTATCTATACTAAAGGCCCTAGCAGGTGTGTGGTGGGGTTCCCATCCATTCACCATGAAATTAATTTATAATGCCCTGGTTCGTAGCATTCTGGATTATGGATCATTTGCTATTACTCCATGTAATAAGGGCTCACTAGCGAGGCTGGACAAAGTTCAGTTCAAGTGCCTCAGAATTATCACGGGATGTATGAAGTCATCTCCTACCAATGCATTGCAGGTTGAATGTTCGGATCCTCCCTTACATCTAAGACGTTCTTATCTAGCAGACCGGTTTATTTTAAGAGTTATGAGTAAGTCTACTCACCCGCTTTTGTCAAAGTTACATGAGCTAGAATTAGCAAGTAGTGGGTCTAGATACTGGAATAATAGGGAGTGTCCAGATATCCTAAAATCATACCATAAATTCAAAAATCTAGATCATCCAATAGTTAGTTTTAGTACAGTGACTCTTTTTAATTATGAATATGAGGTCTTATGTTTCATTCCAGAAATTATTGATATAGGCATTACTAAAGACTCTACTTCAGCTAGTTCTGATTTCAATATGTTGGTTCACAATCAATGGAATAATTTTGACAGATTCTATACCGATGCGTCAAAACTATCTTGTGATAGTTTTACAGGCATTGCTGTATACTATCAGAATTGCAAGATTTTCCTTACCTTCAAAAGTCCAAAAGAGTCTTCAGTATTTACAGGAGAGTGTATAGGTATATTAGAGGCCTGTCTATACATCCAATCCCATAACATTGAGTTTGGCGTTATATTCAGTGATTCATTAAGCTGCTTACAAGCTCTCAAACAGAATCCATTTAAGAGTAAAATACAAAGCAGCATTATCTTTGAAATTAAAAAAACTATTCTTGCTTGTAATAAAATTAATAAAACAATACAGCTAGCCTGGGTCCCAAGCCACTGTGGGATTAGAGGTAATGAGATAGCAGATACACTGGCAAAGAGTGTTGTAACCTCCTCTTCATTTGACCCTAAACACCTCAATTATCATGGCTATGACCTGCTTACTCTCCCACAAAGAAATTTACAATCATCCTGGCAGATAGAATGGGATAAATCTGGTAAAATAAAAGGAAAACACTACTATGCTATTCAACCAGTCATCAGACCTAAACCATGGTTCTTTAAATTTAAAAAAATAGCAAAGACTCCTATTTCTGTTATGTCTCGTCTCCGATTAGGTCACTGCTGCTCTCCAGTATTTCTACATAAAATTCACGTTAGGGACTCTTCTATCTGTGAGTGTGGTTTGGATGAAGGATCCCTGGATCATATATTTTTCAGCTGCTCACTATCCGATCCAACTTTCAATCTCTATGAACAACTACAACTGTTAAAGGTCCCTACTCCTATTAACTTCTCCTCCTTACTAACCCTCCTTTCTCAGGATATCCTAGAGTTGTTGATAAGGTTTATTCGGCATAATAACATTAGATTGTAAATCAATTATTTCCCAAAGTAACCTCATTCTTGCTGTCAAAACTTTTTTTTTTTTTTTTTTTTTTTTTTTTTTTCTGTGTTGTAAATCGTTTAATGTTTTGTGTTGTATTGTTTCAGTCAGTGTGCTAACCCAATCACAAATATAAATCTCACACCCTTTTTCATTTTTAACATGACAATTTTCTTTTCTAACTCCGTCTTTTTATATAAAAGTTTTACTTATCACACGCATCTTCAAGACCACTGACATTGGCAGAATTATTGTCGACACCGGCATTATCTGTTGCCATAATAAGAAAAGAAGAAGACACTATTTACATGTAACTGTACTTTGAGCATTACTTTGGCAGTGAAGTGGTGAGAACGATTTTGTAAATTGAAGATATTGTTCTTGACAGGTAGGTATTACTTTTTGTGATACACGAGATATCTTAAGATTCTTGTAAGACGCAGAAAAGACCTTTCTTATGTTATTCATAACAGACTTTTAATTTCCTCAAATCTGTGAATATTACCTTTACATGGAAAGAAGGAAAACTTAAAATTAAAACCTATACCAATCCGTCTGGCCAGCGTGGTATTAGTAGGCCAAGTATACATCCGTCACGGGAGGAGGCCCGTCCCTGCAGTGGGACATTAATGGACTGTTATGATATGATAAATTTCCTCAAAAGAAAGGCCTGCTACAATTACAAAGGAAAAGTTGCCAACGCGATTAGAATTAGATGTTATCTTCAAAAATAATTTGACAAACAAAACCAATTAACCGCTAAAATAGAAGTTTGAAGAAAAGACCTAAGCTAGCGCCTAGCCCAAGTGGACCAAAATAGGCTCTAAGCTTATATTTATTTATGTAAAGAAATAATAATCTTAAAAAGACCCTAAAAGAAAAATGTGCATGTTAACAATTTTTTTGGGATGTTCACAAAATCTTAAGCACGTTTTTAAAAGGTAAACTCAACCGATTTGCGGAAATGACATTGTTTATAAAACATCAATACATCTAAGAGCCGGGAAGTATCATTAAGTATTGAATGAAAGATAGGGGTGATATAGAAAGCGTAGTCATGTCCGACTAGGGATGCGCCTGTCTCGGTTCACTCGATAACTTTAGTAAAAGTTTTACGAAAAGATATAATAACTTTGATATCAAGGGACACTTTTGCTATGGATTGTGTCTGATTGAAATGTTTGAACGGTAAGTATATCTTTTGTTTGTAACTACTCTTTATTATTTCTCAAAGGGATTTACGTCACAATAGATGTTTAGGTATGTTATTGTATGTATAGTATACCCCTGCCGTAGGACATTAATGGGCTGTTATGATGATGATGACTTCTGACAAGGATATTTTTATACATACAGTCTTGGGTTTTAAGGTAGATGCTAAATAATAATAAATATGCTAATCCGTGTGGGACTAGAAATATAATATAACCTCAGAAGAAAAGGAAACTCGAATCAACTCTAAATGGATTTAAACTGGACAGTTTTAGTAATGCAACCATAGCATAATTCTTAATTAACAAATGCTATTTACAATACAAGAATTCCTAGAGGATAAAGTAGATTAGACAAATAATATGTAACTGTAAAGATACTGTTTTATATATTTATTCTGTTTTATACTGTACTGTTTTATAATAAAAATGTAAGTAATATAATATATTATGTTAATATGTGGTTTAGTACTCCACCATAATTAGTATTAAGTTTTAAAATGTCAACTTTTTAAATAATGTTGTGCCCGACAGGGTATAAAATGTCGCCTTTCAATATTGTTGTGCCCGACAGGGTCCATACGGAACTTAATGTACTCTGTACCTATAATCAACACATGTACCTACCTATAGAATGCAATAAACAATTTGAGTTTGAATAGAATCCCTGTCCCTACATTGGTACAAAAAAAACTTGTAATAAAGAAAGAAAAATGTCTTGAGTTTTTAAAAGTTAGTATTTAGTCAAAATGAAACTAGCAAAGAACTTAAACCTACTTTACAATATCTACATAAGTAATTTTCAATCTGCGCTGTTATTTCCTACTCCAGTATACTCTGTGCGCTAGAATATAAATCGTGGTATCGTAGAGTTGTGTTATTTATGCTCCGTGGTGTATGCGCGATCTCAGACGCATAAATACGATTCAGGGACTTGGCTGCCTCGTGGTCAAGTTGAGACTCTACTATTTGTTACTTACAAGTGAATATAAAGTGAGATTGAAATGTCATTATTTTTGTAATAGTTCGTTCTTTCATCTGTGTGTGAATTTACAATGAGAGAGGGAAACTGAGTCAACTAACATCTCGGTGGTCAGACGGATTTGTAAATGATTGTACATTATTTCATTTCGTTTTTATAGACAGAAAATTTGCCCAATTTTTTTATTCGTTTACTTTAGTTTAGTTTTTCAAACTAGTCAAATATGTAGCGCGTCAAGTAAGCAGCATTCAGGAAGCTAAAACGATCCATCTCGTTTACATTACCACAGTGACTGAAGACAAAGGTCTTCGAGCAGCGTATGTTGTCCTTGACTATGGGCCTTTTCAGAAGACTAACTGTCCCGATAAGGCCAATAGAGAAAGCTGCGTTAGGAATTTCCATGCGTTAGTACAGTAGTAGTGGTATTCACGATCCACTACCCCTCTGAATTATAAGACGGTGATAAATCCAGCTATTGAATTTATGAGTTATCGTAAATTTTGACGAGATATAACTACCGCTCTATTTAATTACTAACGTTTTAATTGTTATTTTATTACCTAATGTTGAAACACTCATTTACTGTATCAATTAACAAATAATAAATATTTTTCCGTTTGACGGATGACCTATGAGCATCGTAAAGAGTACCTAAGCAAAATTGGATGGCATGGTTCCTACTGATGGTAAAGCTAAAACTATCCGTCTGGTGAGCGCAGTTCTTCTATCCCATATAATTATGTTATGTTTAACACGATAAAATGTTAAATATTTAACTAAATTGTTATAGTATTTGAAAAATTATAGTTTTAGGAACATTTTGTAAGTAAAATTATGACAATACGGATTATTTTTACCTGTAAGTATACGTACAGATAGCGCGCGAGTTGAATGCAGTCGGGGTCTGAGGTAAAGGGCGGGAGCATCTCCCCCCGCTATCCGCACGCCCCACCTCACGCGCCTGCAGTGTAGTGCTGTGCCATCCTTGTCAACTATCGTACGTTTGCCGTGTTATTGTGTTAATAGTAATACTGAAGTTCCCGTGTTATTTTTTTATTCCGTTTTGTGAAATGATTATTAAAACATGTGATAATTATGATATTGTTTTTTTTTTCACCATGTTAACCTAGTGTACTAAATAAAATTAAACTTAGAACATTGTTTAAATTTATCGATATGAATGTCAATCAATAATTTATAATTAGGTCACAGCACTACCGCATTCCTAAGCTCTGCATTCAACTCGCGCGCTATCTGTAGGTATACTTACATTAAAACCCCACATTGGTACCCCTCAAGGTGGAATAATCTCTCCTCTTCTTTTCCTAACATATATCAACGATCTACCTGATGTTATTGACAGTGAATGTATATTATTTGCAGATGACACAACCTTAATTGTAAAAAATAAGAATACGGATAGCTTAAAGGTCAATATTTGCGAGGCTCTAGATGCTACCGTCAAATGGCTAGACAAAAACAATTTGCAAATAAATATGGTAAAAACTAAAATAGTCCAATTTCAAACACCTAAAACGCATACACCTAAACTTGACATTTGCCATAGAAACCACCACCTTACAGATTCAGACGACTGTGTATTTTTGGGTATAACATTAGACAAATACTGCAGCTGGAAACCTCACATTACCAAGTTACTAAACAAAATAGACCGTTATATTTATGTATTGCATAGAATTAGGCAAACAGTAAATCTAGAGACCGCTAAGGTCACCTACCATGCCTATGTATCTTCCGTGCTGAGATACGGCCTAATAATGTGGGGCAACTCAGTGGAAGTTGATAGTGTGTTCAAAGCCCAAAAAAAGTGTATTCGAGCGATGTGTGGTGCTCATTTTTTAGATAGCTGCAAACCACTATTTAAAGAACACAAGATATTACCACTTCCCTGTCTGTACATTTACGAATTGTGTAGTTTTGTCAAGAAATATTTAAAGGTATTTTTCGAAAAATTGGGGGATTATGATAACAGTAGAACTAGGCATAAAGATAAGTTACGTATACCACTTTTAAAACTTGAAATTCTAAAAAGAAACGCCTATGGTATGTCAATCAAAATATTTAATCATCTACCTAACTATATCACACAACTACCATTGACATTATTTAAAAAAGAACTATTTAAATTATTAAATTTTAAAAATTATTATAGCATTAAGGAATATCTTGACGACAAAGAATTGTATATACCGTAATTTAAATTAATTGAATTGAATTGTATTGTATTATAAATTATGTGTCGGTTTTATTGTTATGAATTATTTGAATGTAATTTATAAACTAGTTTTTAATGATATTTAACATTTGCACGCCATATATGGCAGAATATGCAGGAAAAAAAATCTATTTGTAACACCTTTGTAATGCACCATATTTATGCAAATAAATAATTCTTATTCTTATTCTTATTCTTAAAAATAAACCAATAATACATTTTCATATAGGTCAAAAACAGGTCCATCCTGATTACACTTTACCTTTATGGTAAAGTGTAGTCAGGATGGACCTGTTTACGATAAACAAACCATTAAATATATTCCAAAATATCCCATAGTAATCTTAGAGCGGAAAACAGCAGTTTTGCAAAGTTTCACCACAAAAAGTCTTTCTATAGGCCGTTATCTGGAACACGACTAGGGCGACGAAAGGTGATCGATATTAATGGTAGCCGGTGTGTGGACAGCCTTATCTCGTTCTGCTCTATATAAATCTGTACCTTTTATTAACTGGGTCGTCGGATCTTGGTGGGTTAGGTTGACCGCAAAAGAGTGGCTTATGGGTATTGCCGTGAAGCCGGCTTTTAATTCACTGTACAAGGTATTATTGTTTGATACTGTTAGTTCTTGTTTATTAAAAAAACAAAATATAAGACCATTCCCGCTACTTTATGAACATCCAAAAACTATCCAGACTTAGAACAATAATTTGTTGATCGCACAAACACAAGACAAATTATCTTGCGTGGGACTTGAACCCGCGACCTCCTACACGGCTGACTCTACCACTACAGCTAAGTCACCGGGCAGTCAAAATATGGCTGTAGAATGATCATAGCAGCTCATCAATGTCCCACTGCAGGGACGGGCCTCCTCCCGTGATGGAGGGATATTTGGCCTACTAATACCACGCTGGCCAGACGGATTGGTATATGGTTTAATTTCAAGTTTTACTTCTTTTTATTTCGTTAAGATGATAGTCCCTTAGTCGGTTTTTACGACACCCATGGCGTGAGATATTGTATTCTTACACCACACAGAGAGGCTTTAGAATGATCAATGCTATTTATAGTAAATGGTATGAAAACAGCCTTATTTAGTTCTGCCCTTTAAATATCAGAAACTTTAAAAAACTAGGTCGGATGGAAAATAGTTGAAAGTTTTAAGGACGGCGGAACGACGAAAGTGAAGCTTTTAAGTATTGGCGCAAATGCGCTTTTCTAGTTACAGAATAGCAGTAGTTAGGAATAATATTATTTTAACAAAAACTTTACGTTGATTTCTTTTTTTTCTCTGTTGTATAATGTATGGTAGGTATAGCACATGATGCACGGAAGATAAAGAAAGTGGAAGTGCTAAGTAGGCGTCGTACGTGTGTCACTAATATGCGATGGTACGCATAACTCGTCGCTAATGTCATAGGTAAAACATAACGCGAATATCACTCTTACTCGTATGAACAACATGTTAAAGTATATAATTGCCAGAATTACGAAAAACGCCATGTTGTTTTGAATCATTTATAGTGGGAGACGAACAAACGGGTTTCTAATAGTATGTGCTAACTCTCACTCATGTAGGTACGTCGCCAAGCAATGAGACTACCTATTATATCGAGATATTAAAAGCTGTGGTCTGTGGTAACAAAATATAAAAAATAAATAAGTATGTACAACGGAACTGAGAAACTGGTCTTCATTCTGAAGTCGGTTAAAAACAATGACGACCTCTGTGGCGTAGTGGTTTTACAAGATGACTGCTACGCAGAGGTCTCGGGTTAGATTCCTGCTCAATGCAAATCTTTGTGTTCATACATGATTGTTTGCATGAGTCTGGGTATTTTCTAATTATGTATGTATTTACAAAAAAAAGTATTTAAGTATGTTTATCCGTTGTCTAGTACCCACAGTACAAGCTCTGCTTAGTTTGGGATTAAATGGCGTAGTGTGAAAGTATGAGGAATATATTTATTTATAATACACAAATACACAAAAATAACTATCTTCCTTTTAAATAATTGTAAAACGTTACAAGTGTTTTTTTGTTTTCAAAATTAAAAACAAACTATTTCAAAACATTATTATTCAATATCAAAGTCTCGCAACATTTACCTATTCTCATTCATCATACAAAGTTATAGCACCAACTTCCTTCAGTACATATACGCAGAGTATTTCTTAGGGTTTCTCTGAGCAATATATTAGAGCAATGCACCGCGGACGACGTTTCCTATATAACACTATATATTATACGCAAAACGAGACGTTACTCACTAACTTAGGGATAGTACACAACTGTTTAATATTTTAAATAAAACTAATAATAATTCTTACAAATTGAAACAATGCCATGCAGTCCTAAAAAAGAAAAAATAACTTTAGAATTAAGGACTACCTGAATTTTGAAAAATGTCAAAAGCTAAATAATTTACTTCAAAACAAATAGTCTATACTAATATTCGAAAGAGGTAAAGTTTGTGTGTTTGTTTGTTTGTGACGTTGTAGGGGGTAATCTCTGGATCTAATGAACCGATTTTAAAAACTATTTCTGTGTTGGATAGTCCATTTATCGGGGAGTGTCATAAGCTATATAATATCACGCTATTGCTAATAGAAGTGGAGCAGTATTGAAATATGTTTACAAAAGGGTGTATTCTAAACTATATAATTCAATATCAAAGTCTCGCAACATTTACCTATTCTCATTCATCATACAAAGTTATAGCACCAACTTCCTTCAGTACATATACGCAGAGTATTTCTTAGGGTTTCTCTGAGCAATATATTAGAGCAATGCATCGCGGACGACGTTTCCTATATAACACTATATATTATACGCAAAACGAGACGTTACTCACTAACTTAGGGATAGTACACAACTATATGTCATTTTTATTATTTATCTCGGTGTAGTGACGGAGTAAAAATACAATATGACACCACCCTATCTTGTCCCATGGGTTTCGTTAAAACCGACTAAGGGACTATCCGAATATTATCTTTACAAAATAAAAAGAAGGAAAACTTGAAATTAAACCCTATACTAATCCGTTTGGCCAGCGTGGAATTATGTCACGGGAGGAGGCCCGTCCCTGCAGTGGGACATGAAAGGGCTGTTATGATATGACATTTAAAACAAAAAAATATTCCTTGCACATTTACACAACGCCACCCCTAGTCGCCTAAATAAGAACAAATGACACTTGAATTAACGATCACCCCCATTTTAAAATCTGTTCCAACTGAATTATTCTCTTCAAAACAAGTAGTTTATAAAAAAAAACTATTTAAAAACCTTTCTATATAAAAAGCGGGGACTTTTACAAACATCAATTTAACTGACACATCCAGACTCAGGAAAATAATTTATGGATAACACAGATAATTATCCTGCGAAAGTATCGAACCCGCAAGCTCGTGCAGTGTACTATTATTAACCAAAATTCTTCAATCATAATGGTGTAAACACCGTAGTTTTTATGGGAATAACTTAGGACTTAGGATAATCTATACTAATATTATAAGAGGTAAAGTTTGTGTGTTTGTGACGTTGTAGGGGGTAATCTCTGGATCTACTGAACCGATTTTAAAAATTATTTCTGTGTTGAATAGTCCATTTATCGGCGAGTATCATAGGCTACATAGTATCACGCTATGACTAATAGGAGTGGAGCAGTAATGATATATATGTTTAAAAAAGTGACGCGTTTTTTCTCCGCACTATGAAGCGGGCACGGGTCAGCTAATCTCTAATAATTTTAATTTTTTATGAGGGTAAGTAAACATCCATAAACAAAATTCTCCCCTCCTTTTAGAGTCTTTTACAAAAAATACTACCAACAAATTCAGCACATTCAAAATCACTCGTGTATACTCCTCTTTACGTAGCACGTTGCTACGATACAACCTCTACGAAGCTACGGCTCTACGCAGCTACGTTACCTATTATTTCGATTTTATTTTAATGACTATTTTGTACAAGTGGCACGAGAACCTTTGTATAGTTAAATTAATGAGAAATAGAATACATTTTGTTAATTAACGTTTTAGGTAAACGGTTGGTAATATTTTAATGATATTTTATGTTAATGTTATAAATATTATAATGATTATTTTATTGTTATTTCTGTTTTTATTGTAATATTGCATTAACCTCCGTGTTGTGACGGAGTAATGGCTAACGCAGACCTGGACGGCATGGCAAAGTATTTTAATTTTTACTAATAGAAATTCAACCGTACTGTTACAGAAATACGACATAAATTGCTATGCTTTAAAATGATGCCGCGGCATTGAAAGGGATTTTTCGATGCCGCGGCATCATATTTAGGAGAATAGATTAGTAGGCCAAGTATTCCTCCGTCACTGGAGGAGGCCCGTCCTTGCAGTGAGACATTAATAGGCTGTTATGATACTGTATATACTTATTTTGAGATTTAATTACTGTAATCGACGCTCGATCCATGTGATTGTAGGGAAATAAGTAAAATTATCAATAATCTTGATTCAAATACTAGTAGTGGCATAGATAAAATAAGTACAAAAATTATTAAAAGTTTAAGAAGTTTAATTTCAGATAGTCTAGCTAAATGTATTAATAAATTAATAATCGATGGAGAGTTCCCTGACACTCTCAAGGTCGCAAAAGTAACTCCAATTTACAAATCAGGATCCAATACCGACCCTGGAAACTACCGTCCCATTTCAGTTTTACCAACACTATCAAAAATTTTGGAAAAAATCTTACATAGTCGTCTTTTAAAATACCTAGACTCTTTTGATCTCATATCAGAACGTCAGTATGGATTTAGAGCTAAAAACAACACCACTGCAGCCACAATAGACTTAACAACGAAAATAAAAGAAAACATAGATAAAAAACATATAGTATTGGGTATTTTTATCGACTTGAAAAAAAGCATTTGATACCGTTAGTCACAAGCTACTACTGGAAAAGTTACAACATATTGGTATTAAAGATAATGCACTTAAAATGTTTAAATCCTACCTAACAAATAGATAACAAATAGTAAAAATTCATAATTCCGAAAGTAGTTCTTTACCCATTACGTACGGAGTTCCCCAAGGGTCCATTTTGGGACCATTGTTATTTTTAATTTATATTAACAGCATATCAGACCTAAATTTACACGGTTATTTAACATTATACGCGGACGATACGTGCTTGTTTTATTTTGGGACAAGCATGGATGACATTATCTCAAAAGCCCAAGACGATCTTAATATTCTATCACAATGGTTTAAATATAATTTGCTAACAGTAAATGTATCTAAAACCTGTTACGTAATCTTTAGAGCTAAGAACAAACAAATTCCAATACATGACCCACTAACTATTGATAACTTCCAACTAGAACAGAAATCCTGCGAAAAATATCTTGGTCTCAGAATGGATAGTCACTTGACGTGGACCAATCAAATTGATCACGTTAAAAGTAAACTGTCAGCGCTATCAGGTTCTCCTCGTGGTATAAGTCGATGCATACCGAAAAACATACGCTACACAATTTACAACTCCCTCGTTAAGTCACATCTTCTATATCTTATTGAAATTTGGGGGAGCGCTGGAAAAACTAAATTACAAGAATTACAAAGAATACATAATAAAATCATAAAGGTACTATTTTGCTACCCACACTTGACTCCAACAAATAAAATATTTCACGAAACAAAACTAATGAATATCAGACAACTTTACATATTTAACACTTGCATTCTTATTAGGAAAATTTTAGACAAAACCATCCACACTAACATAATATTTATAAAAAAATCACAAATCTCTAAACGAAGTCTTCGCAAACCAAGCCTACTTGTTTTGCCATAAATACGCACTAATTATGCTAAAAAGACTATCAGCTATGAAGGAGCACAGCTGTTTAATAATTTACCTACATATATAAAAGATGCCAGTTCACTGGATAGTTTCAAATCTCTGCTATACAAGCATATAACTGAAAGCAATCCTTTTTAATGTTTGAAGTTTGATACTTTTATATAATAAGGTATACTTACTTATGTACTTTGGTGACGGTTACTTATAGGTTTACTAAATGTTATATACAATGTTCTTATGTAAGTGGCTTCTGTCTTTTATAAGAATAAATGATTTAAACACAATGTGTATTAGCTTATACATTAGTCAATCAATAAAAATTAGTTAATTAATAGAAGTAGACCTTTAATGCACAAGTGTAACCACAGGGCAGAACTAGTACAGTAGAAAAAGACCAAGAGTCGTTAAAATCTTTTAAATCTTATTTCTTTTATTCTTAGTAAAAAAGAACTCTTAATAAATGTAGTGCACAGTTATCGCAGAGTTTCCTACGTGAATCGTGTAGAAATAGTTTCAATTCATAGCTTTGCTCATTTATTTTTAGAAACGTTCAATTATACAAAGAATTACTTTGATAGGATAAGAAATAAAAAGTATTTAAGTATGTGTATCCGTTGTCTAGTACCCATAGTACAAGCTCTGCCTAGTTTAGGATTAGATGGCGTTGTGTGAATGTGTGAGGATTATTTATTTATTTATATTAAAATAGACTGTCTCAGATTCAAACAATATACTTTAAATAATTATTATTCGCGTGTGGACAGACGTAAAATACAAAACGTTATTACCCCATCGTGCCCCATGGATATGACTGCTACGCAGAGGTCTCGCGTTCGATTCCCGCTCAATGCAAATCTTTGTGTACATGAACATGATTGTTTACAGTGGTCTGGGTGTTTTCTATGTATGTATTTACAAAAAAAAAGTATTTAAGTATGTTTATCCGTTGTCTAGTACCCATAGTACAAGCTCCGCTTAGTTTGGGACTAGATAGCGTTGTGTGAATGTGTGAGGAATATTAGGAATATATAATCATTAATAGAAGCAAATTCTAGACCAATAGGCGACGTGGTGTAATATGGTAAAATAAATTAAAAGAATATGGAGAAGTTAAACAATTATTGGGTTTTGAATAATTATGTTGTAAAAAGCAATAGTGAGAATTGTTATAAGTATCAATATAAGCATTGATTTTACCTTTCCAAACTGACTTTAGCTTTCCAATAGTTTAAAATTTTGACCTATCCATTCTTCTAGAAATCTAAGAAATACACACCAAAAAGAGCTCGTCGAATCGGCGCCAGAATTCCTTTGACCTCTAAGTCAGGCTATTCACACTCAAAAAGCAATAGTGAGAATTGTTATAAGTATCAATATAAGCATTGATTTTACCTTTCCAAACTGACTTTAGCTTTCCAATAGTTTAAAATTTTGACCTATCCATTCTTCTAGAAATCTAAGAAATACACACCAAAAAGAGCTCGTCGAATCGGCGCCAGAATTCCTTTGACCTCTAAGTCAGGCTATTCACACTCGTTCCATGTTCGAGAGCCCACAAATCTTGCTAAACAAACAACTAATGGGGCCGAACAGTGAATAGGATAGCTTTATAGCAATATACACGCCCTGATTATATTCTAGTAATTGTATTGTGTAATTTGTTATTTAGAGATTAATGAGGATCTTCCTTAGCAGTGTATTTTTGGCAACGTTTTAATGACCTTAGGAGGGTAGTCTTTCTTCCGATGATGAAGGGAAACTTGGTCTAATGCTAGCAAGTTGGATTGGGATAGGATTTCTTGAAAGAAAGAAAGAAAATACATTTATTCCTGCATAAAAATACATTTCGAGAAAAATACAGGTAGGTACTAAAACATACAATAAATTAAAATATCTAAAAAGCCACATCTATGCAGGAATCGGGTAACCCCACTTAGCATAATACTGTGGTATACTGAACAATGCAGCTCAGTCGCTCACAGCCCTGATTTTCACTGAGGCCCATTCTTGATTATCTGATTCTTTCTGGCAGTGAAATGATTATGTTGAATTTTTAAGACAGCCAAGAAGGCGACTTGTATTCTTAGTCTAAGTCAGAAACCCTGGTCAGACGAGTTAAGTGACTTTCACGTTTAGGATTTCTATATTGACATTTACTTAATTAATTAGGTCGACAGAAGGACTACACTTTTATTGATTTTTAGAACACCATAGAGATAAGATCACCTCCATGTGGTGACGGAGTAAGAATACAATATGTATCGCCACCCCATCTCATCCTATGGGTGTCATAAAAACTGACTAAGGGACTATCATCTTAACGAAATAAAAAGAAGGAAAACTTGAAATTAAATCAATCCGTCTGGTCATCGCGGTATTAGTAGGCCAAATATCCCTCCCTCACGGGAGGAGACCCGTCCCTGCAGTGGAACATTGATGGGCTGTTATGATAGAGATGATTAAGTAGTGACACCTTATATTTTTATTCAACCATCATACAAATAAGTTTGTGTACTCTTAAGTGAAAACAGGCATAAAAACACTGGCTTTCATTGGCAAAGGACCGACAGTTGTGGAAATCAAAGGGAGAGGCTTTTGCCCAGCAGTGAGATGATAAGGGCTGATACGATACGACGAAGTGAAAACACAAAACAAGCCAAAAGATCCCAAATAGTTGAGTACAATTAATTACGCAGTATCACTCGCCCAGTCAGCATCTAAAGCAATTAATCAATGCCCTAACTCAAAATTAAACGTCACCAAACTAACAAAAAGTTGACTTAATCCCAAAACGGTCCGAAACCATTCAACCTTCACAATTGCAAACTCGTCATAACCTTAAAGATAAGAAATAGGGCTGTACCTCTAATACCTCTGCAGTTAGTGTTGTACCTACTGGCGAATTAATTGGGTACAAAAAGGGAGACACGGGGTGATCCTACGCAATTAGCACGAAGCTGATCTAATGGCTCGGAAGTTTTGTACCGACCACTAATTACTGACCAAAGTGGGATTGGTTTAAGAAGGAAAATACAGCGGATTGGTTAAAAATAGTGCCTTATTTATACTACGAATAAAAGAAAAACATTGACATGTTTACCAATTCGTTTTGCCTCACATTAGGCCAAACTACCTAATAATTAAAATTAATACGTAGGAGGCTGTTTCTGAGCTGAAACGTTATGGAATTATTAATAACTAGCTGTAGCCTGCGACTTCATTCACGCAAAAGAAAATTTCGTAGTACAAACGTTCAATTTTTTTTGGAGAACCCTATAAAAAGCCTACGACGTAGCTTAACTACTTTGTCGCAGCAACGATAGCCGGGATCAACGCATCCAAAGCACGGAGATGCTTAGATGAAATACACTGAGTGGTCACCCATATATAGACTGACCTCGCCAACATTGCTTAACCACCGTTATTGTTTTTGAATCATTGATTGCAACTGGCTAAGGGGGGCTGCCAGTGAAAATTCATTAAAATAAAAAAACCGGTCAAGTGCGAGTCTGACTCGCGCACCAAGGGTTTTGTACAAACGTATTTATTTTCCCGCCAAATTGTGATAACGTCAGGATTCAGCTGTTTAAATACTATTTTTCCCG
The DNA here is from genome assembly GCA_905475405.1 of Schrankia costaestrigalis. Taxonomy (NCBI): domain Eukaryota; kingdom Metazoa; phylum Arthropoda; class Insecta; order Lepidoptera; family Erebidae; genus Schrankia; species Schrankia costaestrigalis. Next base: position 17,667,765 of record FR997829.1, on the reverse strand, counting down.
CCAAAATTCAATGACGTCACGACTTAGCTGTTAAAATATATTTTCTTGCCAAAATTCTGTGACGTCACGACTCATCTACACAAAGGCGGTTAACTACACAAAGGCGGCATAACTAATGATTTAGAAAGTCACAACACCGTTTAATGAAGAAGTGTTGTCAGAGACTCATGTCAAGCTCTAGAAGTTAATTGGCTGATACGATTAACATTATTTAAAAATAGATTGCAGAGATAATAAGTTCTTGTTCTTTCTTTTTTATCTATAGTAAAAAAAAAACAATAACGAAGCTTCTAAGACATAAATACGAAAATAATTACTTCAAATAATATAAAAAATCATTGAATTATAAATTAACTGTTCACGGATCATTAAACACAAATTGATCGCTGTCCGCTCATAATTTAAGCCGCGTTATTAAAATTTCCACGTCAATGAAAATATATAGACCTTAAACTTTGCTTCTCGTTTAAATTACCTGACAGAAAAAAGTAAAAGAAAAAAAATATTAAGACATTTTTTCTTTAAGAATCTTAGCGTGATCTCTAGTTATAATTATACGGCCATACTCTATGAATCATCAACATCATAACAGCCCATTAATGTCCCACTGCAGGGACGGGCCTCCTCCAGTCGGAGGGATACTTGGCCTACTAATACCACGCTGGTCAAACGGATTGGTATAAGGTTTAATTTCAAGTTTCTCTTCTGTTTACTTCGTAAAGACACTATTTCTTGAAAGTCCCTTAGTCGGTTTTTACGACACCCATGGCATGAGATGGGGTGATGACATATTGTATTCTTACTCCGTCACCTAACGAAGACACTCTAAGAATGGTTTTTCCTAACTGATAGAAGAAGTTAGTTGTATGTTTATTTATTAGTAACATGAAATCTATTTTATTTTCTTTACAGACCTTATCTAAAGACATAAATTAACGGAAACAAAGAACATCGCTCAAATTAATATTATATCACCGAGGCAGTTGAATAAATTATTATTTTATGAATATTTATTTAATAAGATAAATTATTATTATGAATGAATTTTTCTAATTAATATAATCTTAAGTATAGTTAATAATTTAAAAGTACAAATATGCTTCTTTTATGAGCTTAATTTAGTCATGGAAACATGGTAATATAATACCGAATCTATAAGAAAAATACTATATATTTATTCAACCGTTTCCTCCAAAAATATATTTTAAAAAAATTCATCAGACTTTTCTAAAAACGAAAGCTCAGTGGTGTGTTAAAAACTCAGATAATCCTTGTACGCATCAGACTGGCCGGGATATTTCAATTATATTCAACATTATCTTGCTACCAACATCTTGGTCCGGAGGGGACCGGGTGGTGAGTCTGCGATATTTCGACAAGATAACAGACCTACGTACTACTGCACGTAAGGGTAATATAACACGCTTGTGGTATTTATCTTGTCATTTAAATCTGATGTAACTTTAATTCGGTTGTAGGAATGTTCTTTGTAATTTGGTTTAAGATACATACATAAACGCCTGTCTTATTTCCATGGGGTTAGGCAAAGACAATTATGAGCTAAGAAAATACGATCCTTATAAAAATGAAAAAATATTTATTTCATAATAAGATATTTATACACGTTAGTGACACTTATGAAAGTCTGCGTTTTTATAGTGATCACATAATATGCACGTCAACGGCTAAGTTTACTAATGGTTCGGAACACTACCATGTCAGAGAAGATACCCACAACAAACTCTGCTGGGTACACCATACCTATAAAATCCCTAATTCTCTTGAACCAATAGCACAAAGCCTATTTAACTTGGGGATAAGCTGAACCTAACTATGGGTACAATATTTTTCCTTAACAACGGTATGCGAAGAACACTTTTACTTTTTAATAAGAGACGTAAGCAAGAATCATCATATCATCATCATCATATCAGCCAATCGACGTCCACTGCTGGACATAGACATCCTCCAAGTATTGCCACCCTGTGCGGTCCTGTGCCTCCTGTAAGCAAGAATATATCGTGTAAAATGTGGTACAATATATAAAACAGAACGACATAATTCAGCTTTGACAAATTGAAAAAATGTTACACAAAGCCTCACTGGAGTAAGTAATTTCTCCTTTGATACATAACTTTTGCACGATACATGCGTATGACCGAGTTTTTAATGTAGGTGTATTTTTATGTAAAAAAGTATACTAAAAAAGGATACTTTATGCTTTGCGGTCAACGTTTAAGGGGGAAGTGTTCACAAGATTGCGAATTAGGATCCCACTTACGACAATTTTTTGCGCATTCTCAAATGATTTGAACATGAGTTTAAAAATTTAAGACAAGTAACTTGAACAATTTTTATTCATATGCAAGCGCCCACTGCGCTTGCACGCCTTTAGCTTTATGCACAAATTCCACGAGATAGTTAATTAATTGTTTATTTCAAATTCAAATATTTACAGCCTTACATACAACTTACAATCAATATTTTAATTACAATATAATTATACAGGATGCTAATACACACATCAAAAAAGTCTAAGCAACATGCATGATATTACAAATTTACCATTTATATTAATTAATTTCTAAGTATTTACTCACTCAAAGTGTATAGGTAAGTAAACTTTTTTGTTATTGATGACATACTGGCTGGTTGTAAAAAAATAATTTCGATTATGTTTTGTTTTTTTTCATAAAATTCAAATGACTGCGAATTTGTTTGAATTTGAGTGCATGTTAATTGCTACGTTTTAGTCTTGATTTTATAATTTTACCAACCATTTAAAGACAGTTGGCGACAAAATTGAATTGTTAGATATTCTTTACGTCATGGAGCGACGTCATTTGACGGCAGATGAAATGCAAAGAGCTGTAGGGATGTTGCAAGCGGGAAGTAATCAATCTCAGGTATCTCGACATTTTGGTATTCATAGAAGTGTTATTTGTCGTCTTTGGCAGCGCTACAATAATACAGGGGAACCCGCTGAACAGCATCCAGGCCGTAAAAGGAGTACAACCACTCGGCAAGACCGGTACATACAACTGACTGCAAGACGCCAGCCGATGTTAACCGCTCGAGAGATAAGTTTGAGGCTACAAAATTCAAGTGGTGTTGATGTAAGTCCCCAAACTGTGCGAAATCGACTGCATGAGTACGGCCTACGAGCTCGACGCCCTATCAGGTGCCCACCGATACGTCACGGGAATCGCGCTCGTCGAAATGAATGGTGTAGAGAACGCATAACATGGACCCAGGAACAATGGGATAAAATTATGTTTTCCGATGAGTCGCGATTCGGGTTTAGGCCTGATACAAGAAGGGTGCGAGTGTACCGTCGACCCGGAAATACTGAAAGACTCAGGTGCGTTCAGGAAGTTCATCCATACAGCGGCTCAACAGTTATGGTATGGGCGGGTATTATGAAGAACAGGCGAACTGAGCTCGTTTTTGTAAATGGAAACATGAACGCTGAAAATTACGTTGAGGATATTCTCAGACCTTATGTCCATCCATTTGCACAAACCTTTGGCTCCGATTTTACGTTAATGCATGACAATGCGCGTTCACATACAGCTCGGCGAACCAGTGAATACTTGGCAACGGAGAACATCCAGGTATTGCCCTGGCCTGCACAATCGCCAGACCTCAACCCCATCGAGCACGCATGGGACATGCTCCAGAGACGTGTTTTGAAGGACTTGGACGGAGTGACAACAACCCAACAGCTGAAGGATTTGCTACAATTCCATTGGGAGCGAATACCGCAAGATGACATAAACAGTCTCATTAATTCAATGAATAATCGTTGCCGACAAGTTCTGAATAGCAGAGGAGGCCATACTTTGTATTAAATTGTCCTATTCTTTCACAATAAATTCATTTTCTTAAGAAATTTCAATTTGTAAAAAAAAAGTTTAGTTTCTTATGTACCTGTATATTCTAATATTGTTAATTTCTGTTATTAAAAGAACTTATAAAGAAAACAGCTGTTATTTTTACATCATAGAACCCTAAAAATATTATTTTAAAAATAAAATACAACGTTATAATTAAAATAAATGGTAAAATAAATTAATATAAATGGTAAATTTGTAATATCATGCATGTTGCTTAGACTTTTTTGATGTGTGTATTTTTGGTTTTATATTCTGTCAAGTGTAACAGAACTTTTCAAAAATTGCCCTAGTATTATACACTAGTACCTATATACAAGATTGACTCTTCTTTGCCTTATGGTAAGTAATCAGTAGAGTTCATGAATGGTTTAAGCTGCCATATCGCTTATGAATTACTTCTTGTTACTGGCCGTAAGTGGGAAGAAGAGCTTCTTCCTTCTTTTGTTCAAAATCTGCTTACTTTCTTGCAATCTGATTTTGTAACGCCCGTGGAATGCGATTGGATTGTGACTATTTATTATTTGGTCGAGATTTACATCAGAAACTATAACACAATTACATAAAATAAAGTGTAATTAATTACAACAAAACCGTACACAATGACGTACGCATGTAATCATAACAACAAACATGCGTTCCTACATCAAAACTCGAACAATCATTTCATACAACGCATAGTTAGCTACTTAATTAAAACGAGGCATTCCTTAGTACAAATAGTGGCGTGTCGGACCCTACCGAGGCACTCTTGCAACTTGCTAATTACTTCGCCAAATATTTACTTTGCCGAGATTCTCCTTTCTAGAGATTTAAGGAGCTGGCTTGTATACCGCGATAGCGGCTTGTGTGCCCAAGCGAGAATAAAAATGGTAAAAGTATTTAGTTTTCTTCTCATTTTCATAAGTTCAGTTTCTTGTTTTTCTTGTTGTCAAGAGACGAATGAATTGCTCGCCTCGCTAGCTTTACGCTATCTCTGTATAATTATGAAACTTTACGGAGCTTTTTTATAATATAACAGCCTATATAAGTTGCAAGTTCTCTTTTAGTGAAATAGGTCTAGGTAATTTGTGTTGTATATCTTTTGACTACTCATCACGATAGCTAAACCAGTTGGTATAGAGTTTAATTCTACTTTCTACGATACTTATGGAAAGAGATGTGGTGTTAATCCATCGCCAACACAAAATAATAATAAAATGTTATGGAATGGCTTCCGAGTACCGAAAGATGGAGGGAAGGTTAAGTTTCCCTTAACGAGAAACGTGGCTAAAGGAGACACAGAACCCTGTTAACTTTAAAATAATTAATTATATTCCTCACACTTTCACACAACGCCATCTAGTCCGAAACTAAGCAGAGCTTGTACTATGGGTACCAGACAACGGATAAACATACTTAAATACGTTTTTTGTAAATACATACATATTATACATAGAATATACCTATAAGAGTCCAGGTGGTGATGGAACAACTGCAGAGGTAATCAAACTCGAGTGCATAACACCTATTCTGCACGATCTTTTGTGGAAATGTTGGGAGGGAGGGTATATTCCACAGGATATGCGTGATGCAAACATCATAACCCTGTACAAGGGCAAGGGCGACCGTGGCGAGTGCAACAACTATCGCGGCATATCTCTCCTCAGCATTGTTGGCAAGTTATTTGGACGTCTGGTTCTAGCCAGAATTCAAAAGCTTGCTGACCGAGTGTATCCTGAATCGCAGTGTGGTTTTCGCGCCCAGCGTTCCACATTGGATATGGTTTTTACACTTCGGCAATTGCAGGAGAAGTGTAGAGAGCAGAAGACCCCTCTTTTTATTGCGTTCGTCGACCTCAACAAAGCCTTCGACTCGGTCAGCAGGGAGGGTCTTTATACTGCACTCGAGTGTATCGGATGTCCACCACTTCTGTTGACGCTGGTAAAGCACTTCCACGAAGATATGAAGGGCAGCGTTGCGTTCAATGGCAGCACATCTGAGCCGTTTGACGTGCGCAGAGGTGTGCGGCAGGGATGTGTGTTAGCACCTACCTTGTTTGGGATATTTTTTGCCTTACTTCTGAAAGTCGCTTTCGGTAACGACCAACAAGGTATTCATCTTCACACGAGGGCGGACGGGAAGCTTTTTAACCTCATATCACTTCTCAAGTCGGAACGCCTTCGCGAAGACTTATACACAGATAGTCTTCTTTTCGCCGACGACGCAGCCTTCGTAGCGACATCTGCGCATGATCTTCAGGCTATCTTGGACAGGTTTTCTCGAGCTTGTGATCTGTTCTCCATGAGCATAAATACAAAAAAGACAGTGGTATTAGCGCAAGGATGCGCCGAGTCACCGAATATTATGTTGAACGGTTCTCCGCTGGACGTAGTTGAGAATTTCTGTTACCTGGGGTCGACCTTGTCGAAGAGTCTCTCACTGGATGCGGAGATCGACATTCGTATCGGCAGAGCGGCTACCATGTTCGGACGCTTGAATACGAGAGTATGGCGCAATAAACATCTAACGGCAAATACTAAGATGATCGTGTATCAGTCTTGCATTTTGTCCATACTTTTATACGGAGCCGAAGCGTGGACCACGTATGCAAAACAGGAGCGCCGCCTCAACACGTTCCACATGCGCTGTCTCCGGAACATACTGGAGATCTCATGGAAGGACAGAGTCACAAACGAGAGGGTTCTTGAAATCGCGCAGCTGCCCAGTCTCACAGCTCTAATAAAACAGAGACGTTTGCGATGGCTGGGGCATGTGCACCGAATGGAACCGGCTCGCCTACCGCGACGTGTCTTGCTTGGCGCCATAGCTCACGGGAAGAGAGACGTTGGGAGGCCAGTGCTCCGTTTTAAGGACTGCGCAAAGAGAGACATGTGCTCTTTTGGTATAAACCACGTCGGATGGGAAAAGCTGGCCGAAGATCGAAATGAGTGGAGAGAGCGTGTGCTCGATGGGCGTAAAATACATGACACCACCTGGTTCGAAACGTTAAAGACTAGGAGAGCGAAACGTCACCATACTGACAACACTCCCGCAGCGCTCGGAAATTTTGTCTGCAGAGTATGCGACAGAATCTGCCTCTCTAGAATTGGCTTGCACAGCCATGAGAAAAAATGCATGGCATCCACGAGGCAGTAAATTAATCGTCTGAAATAGACGCAAGGGCCCATGATGATACCTATACCAATGCAAACAATCATGTTCATGCACACAAAGATTTTCATTGAGCGGGAATCAAACCCGAGACCTCTGCGTAGCAGTCATGTTAAATAACCACTACGCCACAGAGGTCCTCTGTGGCGTAGTGGTTATATGACAATGATTAAAGTAATTGTTGGTAAAGGCAATATTCAATTGCCTTTAATTTTAAAAAAACTGTAATAAATAAACGCTTCTTAGCTCACTATACATACACCGTAATACTGGCTTGAAGCGTCCTTGCTACTTTACAGTTACGAGTTAGAACATTCTTGTCAGTCACTGCACAGATTAAAACAAGATAACATGAATGTCATTACTTTAGTTCACAACTTACATTACGTACGAGCCCCTCGACAAGACACTGGCAAAATATGTGACGTTTCACATGTGGCCATTCACGAAGAAGTCAAGTCAACTTACATTTATTACTAACTACTACGAGAGTACTACTAGTTATTGTATTGTGAAGTTTGATATAGATAGAGAAGTTTGCTTTTTATTATTATTATTGGTGAAGAAGCCATTAATTAGTAAATAATTACGACATATTAACGCTTCTTTATTTACTATACAATCACCTTAACACTCGCGTGAAGCGTCCTTGCTACTTTACAGTTGCGAGTTAGTACACTCTTCACTCTTCTTGTCAGTCACTGAACAGAATAAAACAAGATAACAATGTCGTAACTTTAGTTCTCAACTTACATTTTATTACTAACTACTGTGATACTACTACTAATTGTTATAAGTATTGTAAAGTAAGTTTATAAAGCAAGAAAAATATAGGTTTTTTATCCATACCCAAATTCCATCTGGTCTCAAGCTTGGCAGAGTTTTTATTACGGGGATTAAATAATCGACAAATTTACTTTTCTTTTCATCTAAGTAAATTGTACATAGAATACACCCAAACCTATGAGAACATTAATGTTAATGCATACAAAGATTTCGAACCCAAGAACGCCATATACCAACTTTAACCACTATACCAATAGTTTCTGATCGGCATTACAAGTATACTTGAAAAATACCCTTATCGACTGATACATAATTTGTTCCATACACGTCATAGTTCCAAAATCCCCAAACAGCCATACTTCAAATCCCCATAGAGCAGTCCCTGTGGCCGCAATGCATCATATTTAGCGTAACACAGCACCAATCAATCAGGGCTGGCCGTCGTATCACCATTACTCAATTATGAACGCGTGATGGATTGGAGGACAGTAGATACTGTGTGCTTATTGTAATATGAACTTACTTTTAGTTCAGCATATTGGAATACTTACTTTATGTATGTAATTATGTTTATTTTAATATTCGTCGACCTCTGTGGCGCAGTTGGTATATTACATGGCTGCTACGCAGAGATCTCATGTTCGATTCCCGCTCAATGCAAATCTTTGCGCAAATCTCTTGTCTGAGTGTTTCTATGAATAAATATTAATATGTATTTACAAAAAAAGTATATAAGTATTAACATCCGTTGTTCTGTTACCCATAACACAAGCAGGTTAAGCCTAGCTTACTTTGGGAACAGATGGCGCTGTGTAGAGATATTCGTAAATATTTATTATTATTTTAGCTAACCAAAAACGCATCGAGTGTAAGAAATCCTATTACATCTTCGTACAAATACAAAGTTACATACACGAATAACAGAATTCCATAACGTAAAACGTAAGTCAAGTAGGTATTTTGTTATGTATGTATAATAATTTATGTAAGTAAGTGACCGAACACGCCTTATTCCGTACATTTAAAATACTAATGAACTACCTACCTAATTATGTAAACGATCAAATAGGAAAGGGTTGGATAATTACAGCCTAATTATATGAATACATATAAAAATACTTGTTATTGGTTGTAAAACCATTATTATTTGATTCACCAAAGGAATTAATAACTAGTTATTGTTACAGTACTTATGAAGTAAAGTCAGGGATGTGATTTTGTGTTACAAAATAAAGATGATTCTAAACAAAAATAGTTTTTGAAAATCTTGTCACATTTCGGAAGAGAGGTAACCCATAATAAAGTAATACTTTACTTACTAATACCACATTTGCCAGATAATTGGTATAGGATCATAAGTCAAGATTTTCTGCTTTTTTGTTCGAGAATGCGCGCTCCCTTTTTTAGTTCATCCAGGTTTTAGATTCAGATCTGTGAGTCTTATCATCTAACAAATAGTTATGGGTAGATTTGAAATTTCCGTGTTGTGACAGAGTAAGAATACACTGTGTCACCACCCCAGCTCATCCCATGGGTGTCGTAAAAACCGACTAAGGGACTATCCGTGAATATAACCTTTACGTAATAAAAAGAAGGAAAACTTGAAATTAAACCCAATACCAATCCGCTTGGCCAGCGTGGTATTAGTAGGTCAAGTATCCCTCCGTCACTGGAGGAGGCCCGTTCCTGCAGTGGGACATTAACGGGTTGTTATGAGATTTGATTTGAATCTACAAACTACAACAGCAGCTGCATTTTTCAACTATCGTGCCACCGTGCTCACAGAATGTTAACTGTTAAAAAATGCCTTTGGCATTAAGTTTTACTTTGTCCATCATTCTACAAGAAGTTACAAATAAATAAATAAAATGTCTCTTGTGCATAAATCTGATTACGACAGTTTCTTAAGAAGTTTACAATAGAACTTCACACACGAAGAATACAATTCAAATTAAAAAGTTATATCGATATTAAGTTGTTCTGTAGATAACTGAAGCTGCAAACATTTGATCAAACCCTTGCGTTGCGAAGGTGTGTAGATTGGCTCAATTTGTTATAGTCACGACTTCAGTTCGGTGCCCGGCAGACATATTGTTGTCATTATTATGTTATTAGGGGAAACGTTTTTGTTACGTTCACTCTTCTATACTAAATCGGGTTTATGTTTTATCGCTGTGTTTTCGATGTCTATTATTTGAAAATGTCAAATAGGTTATGTTCTTTAAAACTTATTGATGTCATACTGTAGGGATGGGTATATAGGAACTCCACTGACTAAGGGAATTTGGGTAACTGTAATAACTACTAAGAAAAATACTTAGTTGTGGTTGTAGTGGTAAAAATAATTGAGTGCTTCGCAAGGTAGCCTAATTTAAATTTCGCAGTAAAAATGTCTGTGTGCATGAAAATTAATCAATAAATAAATATTATTCACACACTGCTATCATTTTATACCATCTAGCGGGTATCGTTAATGGTGGCAAAAGGACATGAAGTACAAACAAAATATTTGAAATAGCAAGAAGGCGAAATCTTGAACCAAACACTTTGCTAATCCACCTGAACAGTGCGGTATTAGTCACCAAGTTTCCTCTATAAAGGAAGCTTTTGTTCCCGAAGTAAGCTAGGCTTAACCTGCTTGTGTTATGGTAACGGAACAACAGATATCAGTACTTATATACTTTTTTTTTGTAAATACATACATATTATACATAGAAGCACTCAGACCAATGCAAATAATCATGTTCATGCACACAAATATTCGCATTGAGCGGGAATCAAACCCGAGACCTCTGCGTAGCAACCATGTATTATACCGACTGCGCCACAGAGGTCGTTTACAGTCCTACTTATTATGTAACTAGATGACGCTACATGAAAGTATTTAGAATATAATTCCACCATAAAGGATCAAGTGCAAATATTGTTGAAGTTAAATAGTATAAGTATGTCTACAAAATAAAAAGCAGACCCCAGACACACTTTACTCAGACACTTTTATTGTTGTACCGATCATAAACGTGGAATGATCTATTATTGTCAAGCATTTCCCGACTTCGCAGTAACAGTTCATACAAAAATCACTGTCATAGTAACAAAAGTTTTTAATGTCGCTTAAAATTCAATAAAATTTTCATTGCCGTATTAACGAGTTTTCAAAAATATTGTAATGTCTATTTTATCGATGTTTCCAACTTGTTGTCAATGGTCGAATATAAAAGTACTACTAAAAGCCTGTCTCATGTCACCTCATAAAGTTTTTATAGTGTGACCACAGGAGCTGTGCACCTCCTGAGGTATGCGCGCGGCGAGAGGGGGGTGTACATTTAGAGTACATGATAAATACTGGTATAGAATAAACAGTCTATGATGTAGCTACTAGCGACATCTGACGCAATATACTTAAGTTATTTGGCTGGTACTGGTCGCTGCACGAGCGGCTGTAGTAGTTTTCTATTAAAAGACAGTTTTTTTAAAAACTCCAAGAAAGAATTTACATTGTTGTATAGTTTTAAGCGAAAATAGGAACATTATTTGTGTTTTTACAATGTAACTTTGAGAAAAATGACATCTAGCGGAATGTATTAAATACTCTAAGAACATGAAATTCTTAAAGAAAAATATAATGTTCGAATTGTTATGACACTGCCGTCAAAACTCGTGACAGCAGGTAGGTGTCCGTTATGGTAGCATACACAAGAGCTATACCGAGTTGGTTACTATGCCAAAAAACTCTGCATAAATAAAAATAAAAAAAAATCCAATTGTTAAGATTAATGATGAGGAATTAGAAATCGTTAACACTACAGTATCCCTAGGAATTACTTTATACAGACTACCCCCTTACTCATAAACGCCTCTTAAATTTAAGTTAATTGATTACCTTAAATTCTTATGGTTTTGCTTAGTATAAGTTTGATTTTACAAATAATAATCTCGCTAAGCAGTGATTAAATTTAAGAGGCGTTTATGAGTAAGGGGTGAGTTCTTATTTATCACCTGCATATTTTTAATAAAATATGAGTCTATTTGGGTTACATTGTGATCAACTAAGTAAGTGTAATATATTACAGATAATGTCTATAAAGTCGTCAAATTTGTGATTTTTATTAGTTCATTAATCTACAATAAACTAATACTGACTTACGAAGAACAATATAAAGAATGAGTAGAGTAAATCAAAGTGGCACGCGGGAAGTGATTTTTAAAGTTATAAGGCGATGTTTAGCGGAGCACGATTCTGGTCAACTTTTATGCGATTTGGATGATGTTTATGGGCGAACTGCAACTTTGATGGGTATGTAATCGTGTTACTGTTTTTCGTAATCTGTCTCAAGTAATAAATTCACTCCATTTGAGATCTAGAGACCAAAAAGAGGCATTGTGTACATAGCACATTTTTAGGTTAGATATTCATTGTAAGTAAAAAAAATCGTAGTACGACCATTTCTGTTGATACATTATCAGTTGCAATAGTATAATTCAGTGAAGATTCAATTTAAATTTGAATTAATTGCTTTATGTCTATATTACGGTTGATATTGACAACTAAACTATGTCACTTTCGCATCGACTGTCTGTCTACAAAAAATAATTAATTGCAATATTTTATTAAATTTTATATCATTTAGCTCTTAGTGAATCCATGTTAAATGATATCTTGTTGGTTAATATTTAACACTGAATAAATTTTAGTTAGGTATTGTAGTTATTCTTTCCATTCCATTAGAATTATTAAATTTAAAAATAACAGATTTAAAAATAATGAAACGCTTGAAACTCCTGGTAAACACAGGCAAGGCCGGCCAAAGAAAGAAATGTATGTTTCTATATTTCTGCTCTTCCCCACAAAATACAATTATGTTCTACAGTAAAAAAGAGGTATATAACATTTTTCTTCTTTTACCTGTATTTTGTTTCTATTTATGCCTAAATTTATTGTAGGTATAATCAAATGTTCAATTTACATAACTTTTGTAAAATTTCGAGTTCCAACCCTCAGAAAATTGCAGATGATAGAACTGAGATGGGTTTTAATTGTAGTCTTGAAGTTCTACGCAAAACTTTAAATGCAATAGGCTTACCTACAAGAAATGCTCTAGTATTATAAGTGCTCTAATAGTGTAGTGTTATTTGAACATAATTGTTTTGAAAACTATTTTGTCAGACTAAATAGGGTTGCTACGTGTAGCACAGTGGCGCCCTAATTTTTTGTCAGGACTTTATAGACAGACTGTACCTACATTAAAAAAAAAATAGTTGTTGTAGTTTTAATATTATAGCGTAATGAAATAACTCCAGCCCGGCCTGTAAGAACCGTTAATATCTCCGATAATATTGAATTTTGTATTGAAATAAAGTGTTACGCAGGCGTTATTTCAGGGTTACATTTCTACTGTATTAACAGTATTACTGTACCTATGTAGGTTTTGTAGTTCTCGAGATATTCAAATCACTTGTGAGCATATTATCTGTACCAGTACTATGAACATAAATTAACATAGATTTTTGACATATTCCACTGTGAATTCGCATAAAGCATTTACCCACAATAATTCAGTCAGAATTTCACGCATTATTTTTACATAAAGAATTTTTCAAAAGAAAAGTCCCCTTTCTATCAGAACTATCACGTGTACGCTACCATAACGGACACCTATTTTTTCTTCGTCCCCCACCTCGCCGCGCATACCTCAGGGGGTGCACAGCTCCTGTGGTCACACTATAGTTTAGTGTGTATATAAGTGACAGTAGCAAGTGCTTGCATATTATCTATAAAATGATGGATATAATATGCAGTTTCGTTTTTTAATCAAAATATTTTTTATAAAAACGTTGTCAACGAACAAAATATTGTCAAAACTCCTTTAAATAAATAACCATTTGAATAAAAACAATATTTAACAAAAAAATATGTTGTCCATTTTTGGAGGCGGTTGAAAAAGGCCAAGAGACGACGGCTCTTGTGAAAAGGAAGAATTAATAAAAAAAAAAAAGATTCTTTTTCAATTACAGTTCTTTTTTAGTTGTAGATACGTAATACTACAGTTATTGAGTCACTATATTTCGGTTTCAAAAATACACAGTATACGTCATTGTTTTTCCAATAACTTCATCTGATAATAATAAACTAAATATAGAAAAACCTTTACAGCCCAATAAAAATACCAACCATGTTTTAATTTTCGTGTTAAATCTGATAATTCAATTACGCTTTTATTTCAAGACCATAGCGTAACACGCAAACAGTTGTTAAAAGGACGAAAAAAGTTAAACGTGGTTACTGTTCACGCTATGTTAAACAAAGAGTTTATGACATGGCTTAGCTACAGATTAAAGAGACAAAAACAAAAGATTTAACTACAATGTTTTTGAAGTGTTTTTATAGTTTTTTAACGATTGTAGGGATGCAACTATTGCTTTGTCGTCTTTTCCGTTTGGTGACTGAATAGAATAGAATTATGGTGTTACTAACCCATATGTCATCAGATGATTGTTGTAAAAACCTACTAAGAGAAAATTCGCAAATTGTATGTACAAAAAAGGAAAACTAGTTATTTAACCATATATATATAATGCCTGGCCAGCTGGTATAAGAAGGGCAACTCCTTTTTAGACTCCTCCCTGTAGAGAGACATTTGTAAGTTTTTGTGGCGAATCCTGGCCTGTTTTCGCACAGTCACGGGATAGCTCCCTCTGCCTTACCACTTCAAAAGAAATAAAGATTTATGTTCTAAATTTAAATATTCAGATATCATAATTCAGCTCCTTGCAGCACTCCTGCAAACATTTGCATTAAGTTCATACATAAACAAGTAGAGTAAGATTAAATCCTCTTTAATCACAATTTAGCCATCCAAACGAGTCTTTGATCTGAACTAATCAAGTTACAGTGCAACAATTACTTTCCTTCCTTCATTCTGTTACAAAGTCATTCGTCTTCGGGAATTTAATTATTTTCGAAAAGAAAAAAGTACGGAGGGTGGATTGGAAACCGAGACAGAACTGCACTTCAAAGAACTGTTACTTGATATAGATGTATGGAATGGTTTAAAGACAATTCTCACACTAGGCATAGAGCCCTGTGTCATACAAGCTTAATACAATTATTTGAGAACCACACAAATAATATTATGGCAAAATGGTTTGTATGTGGCAGCCCCATACACGACCTCTGTGCCACCGATGAAGTAAGTAGTGATGTTAAAAGGAGGAAGCTTTAAAGTTGTCAACTATGTATACTTCTACGTATATTTTTCTTGCAAAAGTCATTTAAAATGGACTGTTCTCCATCATGGTCCTACTGTAGTAAATTGCTTGGTGATTAAAAACCGTTTCCATAAGAGCATTGTGCATATCACGTGGTCGACTTGATCAGCTTTTATAAGGGTACCCTTAGTTCTGCAATCGAGAAGGCTGAAGATCTTAAACACAAACTCTTCACTAGCGCCCAGGACGGATCTTATCTTCCCAGATGAATTTTGATAGTGTTTTGCGTAAAGTTATCCTCACAATATCCAAATTAATGTTTAACACAATGAAATATTATAATACAAGACAAATCTTTGGGTTTAAAGTTATGGCTTTAACAAATTGCTTGCAAATTGATACTTCCCCGATCCACGGAAACAATTAGAGTTTCGACGCATCCTAATGACGGTTCCCTCCGTTTATCCCTCGATATGCGACCTTTGTGAGGGCAGAAGGGAACACAAATTGATTCGTGTTATTTTCTACATCAAACTGGAAATACAGTTGCGAATATTTTGCAAGAATGTTTCCTTTTTCGAAGATTTTTTTGACAATTAGTCTGTTTTATAAAAGTTGCATTGTTATGTATTTGCCATCCTCATGCATAAAAAAGATATAAGTATAAAATTGTATCAGTAATGTATGTATTCTGTAACCGTCTTTGTGCTGAAAAGAGTGCTTTGATTGTTCACCATGTTTTTTCCAAAAACGATCACTTTTTAAAATCTTGTAATAATCTGTCTGGCAGTATTCGGAGTTTAAGATTTATTATGTTATCAAAGGAGGCCTTTACAAGCCATAAAGAACCGGTGAAAAAACAACTTTCATAATACTTACAATTACTGTTTAAGATCACAATGCTTATCCAAACAATCTAATTCAACCTACTTTTGATATACAATACAAGTCTCAATTGCATCGAAATGGTTTTGCATAAAAAATGGTGAAAAGTGAGTGAAAAATGAAAACATCAGGAACACGTCGACACTCCCCCCTCTACTGTACCGAAGCGCATTGTCGCGCTACCCTCCCGCGGAGCAGAAAAATGACGATCGACATAGATTAAAAATACAGACTGAAAATGGTTACTTTTATACCTATGACATAAATTTTGTAGGTTTAGAAGTTTTAAATCGACTTACTTACACGTTTTATTAATATAATGATGGTATTCTTTTTTTAGAGCCCATAAATATACGAAATCATATTATAATCACTTTAAAATTTAAGATTTCTGTGAGATGAAAACTACATACGTCATTTTATTTGTTGTCACTTAACCTATTTAAGTAGTAACTTAGACGATTGTATACTTTTTTAACTGTTTGTCGATTCTTAAATAATAATCACGTAAATTGATAGTCCAAGATCCTAGAGCCGACAGACATCATTTATTTTTTGATGGACAAAATATACACAAGTGGGTAGTGGTGGTGTGTGCTATGATCGTATAACTAGCAATTGCACTGTACAAAACTGAAGAAGAAGAATATAGTGCGATTGAGTGGGTAAGGCATTTCCTTTTTTACGTGAAATGTGGTTGTAAAAACTGCAACAAATCAATATAAACAATATTCTAAATAAATCAAAAGTATTTAACAATTCCTTACTAAGTTAGCAATATTGTTTACTTAATCTTTGTCCTTCACAAAGGGTGGATATGGCGGAAATTTTTCAAAAGTTCACTGTTTCCTGCATGTTGATTGTATGCATCCAAGTGAAAGAGTGATTTTTTGTCTGTAACGCGGCTCCACATGGTGCTGTATACATGTAGGTAACAATGTAACTAGTCAACTGCATGCGAACCAGAAAACTAACCATTCTGTTTAAGTACATTATGTTTTTTATTTTTAATTTTACTACTGCTTCGCTGTAGATGACAGCTACGGTGCGCTTTCGTAAGGAATCTTAGAGGAAATACGTGACAATAGTACTGTTATTTGAGAGCAGAAAATTTAAAGTATAAAAAGATAACATATCCGACTTAATCTATAGATACGATGTATGGTTTTTAAATAAATGATAATAGAGAAAAACACTGCTGAGATGACCCTGTCTCCGTCAAAAAGATAGATACTTTTATGATTTTGTTTATAAAAGTTTATTTATTTACCACACCAACAGTATAATTGTCAAAAATTATAATATAAAATTACATAGGTTCTTACATATTAACAACAATCATACAGATAACCGAAATGCATGGTTTTACATTGTACTATTTTCTAAAATATATTACTTAGTTCACAATGAATAGAAAAAAACAAAGAGAGATTAACAAATCAAATAAAATAGCTAAAAACAAAACAAAGATTCTCATGTAGGCAAGCTTGGCCTATAGACATCCCATTTTGGACAAGGCTAACAATACATGGTGTCACCATCTCATATCCCTTTTTGCCGACCTTATATGCTAACTAAGAGTTAGTTCACAGAAGATGTCACTTAACATATAACAGTGCATTTACCCAGAATGCAAGTAAAGTTTACCTTAGTCACTAAGCGAGCCGCAGCTGTTGAGATCTTTATTGCATTGATTCAATTTCCTTTATATATTTGTGTTTCTTGATTTGTTTATCGAGAAAGATCAATGTTATTCCTGATGCACGCAAGTAAGTCGATCCTGATCTTGTTATATCAATCTTGCTTGACAACTTAATGGATTATATAAACCGTCTCCGAGGGGACGAATGTCTACAGACAAAAAAACGTTAAGAAACTTCCAAGACATTCTTTGTATAACATATATATGTTATGCGTACAGCATAGCTAATGGTTTCATTGTAAAATGTGCCTTATTGCTATATAGTAAAGTTCTAAATAGTAAACATTATTATATGAGCAAACGGTTCACTGTAGACTGTCCATGAGTGCATAGGACCATGATGTTGATCAAGGAAATTACATTTTTCTCTTTATGGTACTTTGCATGTATCCCTAACTTATAATAATCATCATTTCGACGACAGCTTGCTTGCAGTAGAAATAACGAGTTAGATTCATACACACGTCATACATTTATCATGTACATGAATAATCATGAAATACAATTAATGTCCTTCTGCAAAGACTTTCTTTCTTTCTTTCAAATAGGCCTTATGCCGTACCAATTCCAAACGGATGCTTTTTGTTTTATATCAAGTTGTTCCTTTTGATTTTGTAGAGTTAAATCTTTGAATTTACTACAAATAATGAGGCAAGGCTACACCATACGGAGAGCAAAAATAAAAAGTATACCTAAATATGGTCCAGTAATAGTTATGTGCAGTTCACACTTTATCTCATATTAAAAGAGAATGTGCATTAATTTCAAGCACGAAGAGTAGTACCCGCCCATGCTTTTAGTTCCCGATCTCATACTAATAAATTCCCGGGTTCGGAAATGTGTCCGGGACTGCAACTAGTTGCGGCGATGTGGCGCCAAAATGGATTTATATGCAAAATTCTACTTAGAATAGATATAAAATGGAAAAGCGTTTCATGGTATCTTGCTTGTCGATTTGTTACATTGTTGATAGGTATAACGTTGAAGGTGATATAACTTATTTTAATATTTTATAAGTTTGATTTTCAGTGTGGTGACGGAGTAAGAATACAATATATCACCACCCCGTCTCATCCCATGGGTGTCGTAAAAACCGACTAAGGGACTATCCGTGAATAATATATCTTTACGAAGTAAAAAGAAGGAAAACTTGAAATTAAACCTTTACCAATCCGTCTGGCCAGCGTGTTATTAGTAGGCCAAGTATCCCTCCGTCACGGGAGGAGGCCCGTCCCTGCAGTGGGACATTAATGGGCTGTTATGATGAACTGAGAATGAATGCTGTAGATGCTAAAAATAATTATGTGGAGCAAAGACCTTTTACCCTTTACCACTCCTAGTAGCATTGGTAGAATGATCATGATCTACAAAACAAAATACCTGACATGCTTCTCAAAAATCGTCAAGTTCACTGAAAACAGCGAGAGCTAAGCTGTGGGCAGAAGCTAAGAAGTATATCATTACATTAATATATTTTGATGCTGAAAACAGCAGCAAATGTATAAAGAATTTAAAATAACATAAAAGTGCTCCATTTAATATTTTAATACATCAAAAACTTGCGTTACACGCATCAACATAGGGGTCGGGAGGTTTATTATGTATGAACTTTCTGTCATAAGATAAAATTCAAATGTAAACAAATACATAAATCGGACAATTATCGGACTTTTCTGCGATATGACTCAGGCGTTCGATCATGTAGATTTTAATATTCTTTTAAATAAACTTGAACGCTACGGTATTAGAAGCAATGTATTAAAACTTATCGAATCTTACCTTAAACATAGGAAACAAACAACAGAAATAAGACATATTAATATTACGACAAAGCGAGAAAAAATATTCAGGTCTACAAGCCGCGAGCTCGCTTTCGGAGTACCACAAGGGAGCGTTTTAGGCCCTTTATTGTTTATACTATATATTAATGATTTGCCTCAGTATATTGAACAACCGTTAACGTTATTTGCAGATGATAGTGCAATAACAATACCATGTAAGAGAGTAGAGACCAACGAAGACGACACTAATCTTACCTTAAAACAAATTGTAAACTGGCTAGATGAGAACAATCTTAAAATAAACTTAAACAAAACAAAAGTTATTCATTTCAGGCAGCAAACAACTGCTATGGCTCTTAATATTCACTACAATAATATAGTTATAGATGAAGTTGAAACAACAACATTCTTAGGACTCATAGTGGATAGACAACTTAACTGGAAGGCGCATACGGACAGCCTATGCAAAAAAATCAACAAATCTGCCTATGCCCTTCACACTCTCTCATCAATAATAAATATTGATGCTCTTATTACGGCCTACTATGGTATAGCTGAGTCTCATCTACGCTACGGAATAATATTTTGGGGACATTCAACAAATAAAGAAATAGTCTTTAAAATACAAAAAAGTTGCATTAGAGCGATGTTTAAGCTTAAAACTACGGATAGTTGTGAACCATATTTTAGGAAATATAATATTCTTACATTGCCATCTCTATACATCTTAGAAATAGCCATATTTGTAAAATCAAATCCCAGCCGCTTTCAACTTTGCGCAGACCTAGTCCCACGGAACAGACGCGATAATTCTAAACTGTGTTTACAGACCCATAGGACAGCTCTAATGCACAAAAGTGTTTATTGCATGGCGCCAGTTATATTTAATAAGATTCCTAAGGACTGGAAAGACCTGCCGCTACAGTTATTCAAAAACAAATTGCGTGGTTTTTTAGCAGCGAAGTCATATTATAGTGTAGCCGATTTTCTAAACGAGAAAGAGTTTTAGGATATCTGGACTTTTGTTGTTAATTGTACTTGATCTTGAAATGTCTTGTTATACATAACAAATTTATATTGCATGTGTGTTCCTTTTGTGCTGGTACTGTTAGTAAGATTGTTATTTATTTTAATCTATTCATGGGCTTTATATTGTTAAACTTAACTTTCGCATGCCCTTTGGTAAAATATAGCTGAACCTTGAACTTGTATTCACATAAAATAACAACATTGTATACCTATATTTGCGAAATAAATTATTCTTATTCTTATTCTATTCTTATACATTTTTTGCGTTTTATAACCATCTCGAGGTATAGTAATATCAAAGATGTGTATGTGAACTTACAGATGGAACAACTTACTTCGAATGAGGAGATGCGGTCAGTTTCCATTCCGTTTGTTTTAAGAGTAACATAAATATCTCTAAACAAAAAAGGGGAACTCTTATAGGATTATTTGTTTGTCTCTGTCTTCAAATGCCTTTTTGCTTATGAACGAGACGAGAATTTTCGAATTCCTGACGAGTGTTTAAAATTATTTTTGTTTGAAATAGGAGATAGGTACAATTGATTTGAAATTAATACTTAAATAGTCATCAACTCTGTGAAAAATCGCAAAAAACTTAAACGTAATCTCTTTAAACTTATTCATAAACCATTTTTAAAGAAAACTGCTGTGCTAGGGACCATGCGCTACATAACGGAGACTTATATATCAAACAATAAATAAATGACTCCTAGAACATTACGTTAAGTTTAGCATAATCATCAAAAACAAATTAAGCCCAGATAGATAAAAACTTCACCGTGTGGTGACGGAGTAAGAATACAATATGTCACCACCCCATCTCATCCCATGGGTGTCGTAAAAACCGACTAAGGGACTATCCGTGAATATTATCTTTACGAAATAAAAAGAAGGAAACTTGAAATTACACCGTATACCAATCCGTCTGGCCAGCGTGGTATTAGTAGGCCAAGTATCCCTCCGTCACGGGAGGAGGCCCGTCCCTGCCGTGGGACATAAATGGGCTGTTATGATGAGATAAAAAATTCAGATTTCCATCTCGTTCCAAAGGACTATGTGACTATGTGCTTTCTGTAATCCGCTAAGGCTATTCTGTCTATAAAATTTTATTAGGCACAACGTTTTTATACACATCGTACTAAATATTAATGTATCTTTCCCTCTATATTATTATGGTAAGTAAGTATGCACTGTGTTTTATGTTGTTCCTTATACTTTTGTTTTTATTTTATTTACCTTCTGGATTAAATGTTTGTATTAGTAAATAAACCGCAGTTTCGTTTGCGTGTGGAATGAATGAAAACACAACAGTTGGCCTCATTAATTATTCATCATAACAGCCCATTAATGTCCCACTGCAGGGACGGGCCTCCTCCAGTGACGGAGGGATACTTGGCCTACTAATAGCACGCTGGCCAGACGGATTGGTATAGGGTTTAATTTCAAGTTTTCCTTCTTTTTATTACGTAAAGATAATATTCACGGATAGTCCCTTAGTCGATTTTTACGACACCCATGGGATGAGATGGGGTGGTGACACACTGTATTCTTACTCCGTCACCACACGGAGATCATTAATTATTATAATTTATTAATTCGATACCTGCTAAATTTCATTGATTGTCGATTATTACGCCATTTTAGTTACTTTGATAATTTTCATGTTCTTGTGATTAAAACTATTTTGATGAAAATAAGGTTTTTAAGCAAATTAAGAAATAATAAGTACTTACTTACTGAAGTAACAAACATTTAAAAAACAATTCAACAAAATGGGATAACTACTGACTTGAAAGTCGGTTAAAAAGATTTCCCTTATACTCAATAGTTAAATCTATAAAATATAAACAAGACAAGTTCCATTGCATTGTAGGATTGCAGGACATTTTACAAACATTGGACACAAAATACATCCAGATTTCTGTGTTCCAGGCCCTAGACAATAATTTGTAGATCAAAGAAACCATAATCTTGCCTTCGATTTGAATCCGCGATCACACGGCACCCTTATTCAACCACTTTACCACCCAGGGAGTTGAACTAAAATGATATCTATAAAAATCGCGGATATCACTCATAAAAATTACAGTACTAATATTAATTTGTTATCGTGAGCCCGAAGTGAACGGTATCGCGAATTCAATGACTATTGGACAAAGTTGGCAACTGGATATTAACATAAAACATCAAAACTCGCATTAAAGTGTCCAAATTCGTCGTGCCTCCCCTTAAAATATTCCCCCTTGCCCCTACCTACTGTGCTCATTGAAGCGGTAAGCAACGCTGACATCAGCACAAGATGTGAGAAAAAGGCGATTATTGAGTAAAACTTTTTGCTAAGTAGTGTAAGTTAGTTGTTTATATATTTTACCGCTCTTTAGTGTCCCATTGTAAGGAATGGCATATTTCTTTGGAGAATGATTTGGCCTTCTAATATGTTACACGTACATCATTTTATAAATTCTAATAGGTATACTGGCCAGATTATGACAAAATATCCTTTTTTTTTTTAATCTCTTTTTGCGAACTCGCCCATAGTTGGCTTTTGCGACATCCATAAAAATATATTGATGATTGTCGGTGGCACCGTGTATTTTTTGCAGTAAAATTTTATTTAAAATCGTGGTGTGTTAAAATATCATCATAACAGCCCATTAATGTCCCACTGCAGGGACGGGCCTCCTCTAGTGACGGAGGGATACTTGGCCTACTAATACCACGCTGGCCAAACGAATTGGTATAGGGTTTAAATTCAAGTTTTCCTTCTTTTTATTACGTAAAGATAATATTGACGGATAGTCCCTTACTTAGTCGGTTTTTACGACACCCATAGGATGAGATGGAGTGATGACACACTGTATTCTTACTCCGTCACCACACGGAGAAATATACTGACCTACGAGTACAAAGAGTTTTTTTACCTACAGGAAAAAAAAAATATCTCTCAAGTAAATTTGCTGGTCATCATTAAAAACGAGAGATAGAGTTAAATCATTATTGTTTGATTCTATTTGCTTACATTTTTAAAGTTGTTAAATAGTCTCTGCTTATTAACATTGGAAATACAATCACGGTAATTCCACTTTCTATAACTTAAACCTTACCTTAACAATGCCTATATATTATTCAGCTACATCGAAATACTTGAACAATATAATAATTATCATTTATCGTACCAGGTTTTATGTTGTGGAAGAACCATGGGGAACCAAGTTTCATAATACAAGACTGCTGACAAACTTGGGGAAATAGAACTAAAATAAGAAAAATTGCGAATTCATCCTTCATAGCTAAGTTTTAATTCACTATTGTTTCTTTGTAAAGAAAGAAAGTTAATGGCTTTAAGAGCTTTAAGAATAAAACTTTGATCTTCAATCAATTTTACTTCAAAAAATGAGGTTTTGGTTTATAAAATGGTATTTTTATATAAACAACTCAGTAGTGTAACCAACTCGATATAGCTCTTGTGTACGCTACCATAACGGACACTAATAAACCAACTTGTAAATTGCATATATAATTTTATCTTTCGATGAAAAAGATCACCAATATTACAAACAAATAAATTGTACAAAACAAACAAACACATTAACGTAGTTGTAAAGAAATCAACAGTATGAATAAAACTCTAAACTTTTTCCACTTCACGTTTTAATAGTCCGTCTACGAATGTCATAAAACCGTTCATCCCACAGATTAAGTACGGAGTTCTAAGGCTACATAAATGCGAGATCGTCTCTGATGTTTGTCTTCAAGTGTTGATCTGTTAAGCTTCACTTGATGAAGTATTGTGAGGTTCCAGACGAACTTATGAGATGGAATCGACTGGAAATAGTACTTAACGAGGCATTGACAAGTTGGCAATCAAATTCATTTAGAACTGTTTGTAGTTTGGTGATGTTTGGTGGATTTGCGACGTTTAGATTTTAGTTTCATGTCTGATTGTTATTGGCCAATGGCGCGTCGGTTAGTGTTTTGTATCTGTCTATCACGACGGATATTTTAGGAATATCGTTGTATGTTTTAGAGGGTGTTTCATTGTTAATAAGTTTTTTATTTATAACCCAGTAAGCATCTGTATGTCACCTGACTAAAATTCAAATGACAATACCTTACAAACCCGCGAAACCAAATGAAATTATCGGAAAACTGTTGCTTTATTATAAATATTTACCCCCTTACTCATAAACGCCTCTTAAATTTTAGTCCATTGATTAATTAGCTTGAACTTTTACATTGTTTATTATAAGGTTGGTTTTCGTAATAAAAATCTCGCTAAACAGTGATTAAATATAAGAGGCGTTTATGAGTAAGAGGGTTAAAGCCCTATACTTATTTGAATAGTCCGTGTAGTGACGGAGAAAGAATACAATATGTCACCACCCCATCTCATCCCATGGGTGTCGTAAAAATTTACTAAGGGACTAGCCGTAAATATTATTTTTACGAAGTAAAAAGAAGGATAACTTGAAATTAAACCCTATACCCATCCGTCTGGTCAGCGTGGTATTAGTAGGCCAAGTATCCCTCCGTCACGAGAGGAGGCCCATCTCTGCAGTGATGATGGATTAATGGGCTGTTATGATAATTTAAAGCCCTATACTTATTTGAATGGTTAAGGTGTATTATTAGGTCATTACAAGTTTTCATTTATCAATGTAAAAAGCTTGTCTCGAGATGGGACAATTCAGTATATCCCGAGCGTCATGTCCCAGTTACATACTTACTTACGACAGTTTGCATCGGCACCAAAAGACCTGCTTTCTGCTCTTGCTCTTCCTTTAAACTCAACCTTCAATGTTTTCTATAGTCTACTATGTAAATATAAAACGAAAAAATTAATGTCCGCCAATTTTTAAGTCTTCGTCCTTTTTAGACTTGTATTTATATCTACCTCATTCAAAAACAAGATGCTTATGGCGTTTTTTTCAACAATTCTTATTCACAAATACAAAAAATCCGCCTCTCACTGCGGAAGTCAAATTTATCTATGTTAAAGCGGAACACATATGAATGCCTACAAAGGCCACACAAAGTATACGACCTTTCCCTACAGGAAGAAGTTCCCCTAAGTGAAGACAAAGGGCGTTCTGATGACTGACAACGTCAAAACACGTCGAGTGCATTTCCGCGGAACGGTACGAGCTTAGAACCACTTTTCTTTGTCCTGACAAATGGTAGGACATTGCGTAGATAATTTTGTCTTCATTAGCTGTGTGAATGGCCTATTGGTTTCGCTATTTCTTTAGTTTCTGTTTAAAAGTTGCTACTTATGTGTTTTAGTTCACTGGCTTAGTGTAGTAGTAAAATAACTTTAACTTAACTATAAAAATTGCTCTTAAATTTATAGGTACCATTTTTAAAATAACACAAACCACCAATATTCATAAAATAATACTAATTTAAGCGCCGATTACACTAGACTACATGTAGTCAACTACATCTTGTAGGGACTCGCCAATCTCCGATATGAGATATATGATCTCTGATATATATATACGAGTGTCCTAACAGCCTAAATGTGATTACACTAGACTACATGTAGTCTCCTACATGATGTAGGAAGACTACATGTAGTCTAGTGTAATCGGCGCTTTATTCGTTTATTTAATCGGCGTTTTTATTATTGTACTTATTAACCAGAGGAGCATAATTTTTTAACATAGGCCTCTTCCAAGTCTCAACACTGCAAGCTATCATGATAATGTGACTCCTTCATTTATCGACCTTCCGCAACCTTCATCAGGTCTTCTACGTCTACGTTATTGTAGACAGATTACCATATTAACCACAGATTATACAAATTAAGCATAATTTATATATTTATAGACTTTACTAACCATTTCATGGCAACACATTAACAAAAACACTCAAAGCATTCTTCAATATGTAAATTAAAAATCATTTATACATAACTCCGTTCATAATCTTATAAAGGCATATGTACACAGAATGAGTTTGTAGAGTTAAACGCTTTTCGTGGTGATTACCCAGTTTAAATCCCCAACAAATCTGATTATGACTGTTCTAAGTAAATTGTTAAGAATTCAGGAACATTATGTTTTCCGTTGTAGAAACAACAAGGCCTTTTGTTTTGCTTGGGTTGATTAATTTCTTGTGCGTTGTATGGCTTAATAAAGTTTAGTTCGCGTGTTTAATTTTGTTCTTGTATGTGTGTGTAGGCTTATGCTGGTGTAATTGGAAGTAAAAATACTTTTGGATTGTCTCATCCTTTGTGCGTTGTAAAAGCTGACTAAGGACAACTTTGACATAATAATAGGTCTTTACCTATGAAATTGCCATTTTTTTCCGCCACAGTCTTTAGCCTCCATATTCTTTTAAAACATATATTTCTTGTATTATTTTTGTAATTTGGTAAATACAGGACATTACCAACAACTTACAAAAGATAATTAAGAAAAATAATTGTTATTTGTATTAGTAAATCGACACCAACAATTTATACTACGCTAACTCGAATTTTGGGAAAATACGTTTTTTACGCTAAACTGCTTAAAATGTGCTATTTTATTTGTAATAAAAAAATCATGAAGTAATATACAAAAATAACGAAGTTACAAATTTTATACAACGCTAAGTACAAGTAATTTTTAGAATCGCTCGATTTAGTTTACGCTAACTTCACTTGTCGCATTATAAGATGGAAGTGCGCGGTTTGAAACACTTTATTAGTATAATGCTAATTAATAGAGTTATTGTTACAAATTAGTCTAAATATTAATAGTGTTAGTGTATTTTTTACAAAAATGACACGAAAACGAGCTAAATATTTAGTAAAATTTAACAAAAAGGTAAAATATTCATTGAGGATTGTTGATAAAAAGAATGAGATTCCGCTTTATACTGCTAAAAGAGGTAAGTTTAATGTGCTATTAAATTTTATATTGTATGTTAAAGTATATAAAATAGGGTTTATAGAATTTACTATATTATTTTGTAAGTTTTAGCCACTTTGCTTAAAGTTCGTGTAATACTACGCTAAATGTTACTTAGCGTAACGTAGCCCGATCGAATTTCGTTCTTTGATTGGCCATGGGCTACTTAGCGACTGCATATCTTATATTATTTTTCGTATAAAACTATGTTAAATATGTGGGAGCACAAAACTGTGGAGGTCGCGGTGACGTAACAGCACCACGCCTCCAACGAAAAGGGAGGATCCTCCAACCAGGCGAAGGTGATCGCGCCTGGCGGGCCAACTGCCCAACAGTTGTTTGTTGGACGTTGTATATATGCGGAATCGCTGTGCGAATGTTGATATCGCGATTCAGGATGTAGTGTAGGTGTTCGCTTGAGTTGTCGGTAGATGACGCTACACCACTCCCCCCGGAAGACCACCACCACCAATGTGGGAGCATAAGGTATTTACTCCCAACTTTCCGTTCACGGGAATCGAACCCGTGAAGATAAAAAATATATATTTTTATGAGGAGCGAAATTAGCGAGGAAGAAAGCAGAATGAATGATTTTATTTATGATAGATGAAAGATTTTAATGAATTTAAAGTTATTATAATATATACAGCAAATGAAATAATGAAATAAATGAATGTACAGTAATTAACTAAAAGTAAGCAAGTTAAGCTAAGCTACGAGTGCGCGGCGCGGTTGGTGGCGTCGGAATGTTTGGTGCGCTGGCGCCGTCCGTGTCCTCTGCGCTCGCTGTAGGTCAAACTTGCGTAAACATCTAGAATGTTCCACGCGTAGGATCGCTGTCCTAATGTTCATAAGCGGAGCGGATTGCTTCAACATGTAAGGAGGTGATACATGTTTACATTGTGGCGTATGTATCCTCCACATCTACTTTATAGACAGCATATTTGACATTTTTAAATGTAGGCTTAAGTTTAAATGAATGCATAATATATTTTAGAGTAAGCAATGTAAAGCAATAAAAATCATACTTGTTTAGTACTGTGACCGCCCGTAATACACTACGCTGACTACTAGTTAGACGTGTGTAGTGCGTAAAATAATACTGTGGAATTAGGGGTATATACAGCTAACTAGCACTAAATTAAAAAATATGCACAATTAATCAAAAATATAAATGTGAAATAACTATAAATAAATCAAATATTAATTATACAAAATTTCAAAGCAATATTATTATTAATATAAAAGTTATCGCGTTTTTCACTTTAAACGCGTCTACTGTAAAGTTCACTTTTATGAGTGAGCTTAGTATAAATTGTTGGTGTCGAAATATTGTCCGTAAATATGGGTCCAAGTTAAACCAGCGGATTTTACCATTTAAACAAATGTAACTTTTTCCCTTATAATTTTTTTCTTATGATTAAAATGCTATAAGTTAGCTTAGATGTGCGCTATAAATTATACCAAATTTCATTCTATTAAGTTTAATAATTATTGAAATCTTCGGTTAGGCATGGTAAGTAAAGTTGTCCACCTTTACTGGTGTATGGTGGTTCTGGCAGTTTAATATCTATGGGTTCTATTGATAAAAGTTTTGTTTTAAGAAAGAGCCCGTTCCTCTAGTGACACAGTAAGAGATGATTACAAAAAAAGTTAATTAAAAAAATTTAGATAAGCACTAAAAAACACTGCATTTACTTCCCCGCAAATGTTTAAAGAAAAATTACATACAAAATACAACCGAATTGAGAACCTCCTCTTTTTTTGAAGTCGGTTAAAAACAGCAAGCACTTCCAAAAATGAAAACCACACGATAACTCCCAACGCATTCAATCATCTCTCTGATTGAATAGATACACATTCAGTAAGTACAGCACTTTTAGTTTAACACTAGTGACACCTACTGATGGGTGATCCAAACCAGTGATTCTGTCAATCTCTGTTACATCGAGGGGTGCAGAAAGTGTATTGTCGTGTTGAGACCATAGGGGACGGCGCGTTTAAACAAATACCCTCTGTAATGCGACACTCTGATTCACGCATTAAATAAATATTCACACTTTGAACATTTTTTTCGTAGAATTACTCAAAGGAGTAATTTTAGGAATAAGTTCGATGTCCTTTAAAAAGGTTTTAATGATTTCAAGTGTTACCAGAATACTCAAAAGAGGATAAGTACGTCTTCTGGGAGCACTTTGTTTATTAAAGGGTGAATATATTTTAGTGGTAATTGTTATGTGTCCATGTTGGGAATCGAGGCGTAAAGTGATTGCATAAATATTTTTAATTTGTCGTGAGCTACGGACTTCTCACTTAGGGCAGTTCTTTATTTTAATAATTTGAAATGTTTATAAATAAAACAGAAAAATTTAAATGCTTCGAAATTAAAGTTTGGTGCCTCGTGTCGCTTAAACCTAAAACATATTTAGGTAGCACTTAAAAATTTTTTTTGGGCACTAAGTACTTTTTGTTGACAAGAATTGTTAAATTTTTGACATCACTTACAATTGAAAATAAAACATTATCTGTATTTTATATTCTAATACCAACGTGAAGAAACTGATGCATTACTTCAATTTCTTTTTAGCCGAAACGAGAACAAATTACGAAAATATTTCCGTGAAAATTCATTTCCAAAGTTATTCGAATCAAAAACATTTCACGGACGCTTTTAACTAACGCTAAATAATAAATCAGGATTCAACCCTTCAAGAAACTTTATGAACTTATTAAAAATACGCCGAATACCAGGAAGCACTCTTTGAGATTAGAAAAAAAATATATATATTACAGAGTATTGAGCAAACATAAAGTTTTTTCGTATTTTCTGCACTCACTAAAGCCCGATTTACACATCGTAGAAAGTACAAAGTAGCCCCCTCTCTCGCGTCTCGCCAACTTAACTCGCCAAAAAATAGGATGGAGATCTATTCAAATCAACTTAATCAACTATTTAACTCGCTACTGTACTTGTCGATGTGTAAATCGGGCTTAAGTATTGAGAGGTTTTTTTAAATATATTCACCCTTCTTCGATTTTCGTCAGTTTCTTGGAGAAAGTTGTAAGAAAATTTGAGCGATTAAACCGTACGGGGTGAAGAAAGTTAAGGGTTGGTAATTTACATAACGATCGCATACGATGTCTGGTAACATCCAAGTCTGACAAACTTATCTTGAAAGTCGTAATCACTTTGGAAAATATATACAACTAATAAGTACCTACTTATTTTAAAACATACTTCATTTTCGTTGAATAAATACATTTTCTTGATCATGAGAATAGTAATGTTGGGATAAGATAAAAACTGTTACACAATAAATATTATTATCTATACTAGTCTATACTTTATAATATTATAAAGAGGTAAAGTTTGTTTGTTTGTGACGTTGTAGGGGGTAATCTCTGGGTCTACTGAACCGATTTCAAAAATTCTTTCTGTGTTGAATAGTCCATTTATCGGGGAGTGTCATAGGCTATATAGTATCACGCTATGACTAATAGAGGTGGAGCAGTAATAAAATATGTTTAAAAAAGGGATGCTTAATAACGTTTTTTTTTTGCCGTCCAACGAAGTGGGCACGGGTCAGCTAGTTAGCAATACAATTTAATCACAAATGATAAACTTTATTTTTTTCTAAGGCAATTGATACATTCAAAAAAAAAAGTATTCAAGTATGTTTATCCGTTGTCTAGTACCCATAGTACAAGCTTTGCTTAGTTTGGGACTAGGTGGCGATGTGTGAATGTGTGAGGATTATTTATTTATTTATTATTTATTCAGCTAATTTGTATTACAATTTGAGTACAGTTAACTGTAAAAATTGCTTCTTTTACTAGTAGGTATAAGCATGTTGCTGTTACAGTCAAAACTCATTGCCGGTCAAAACCCTTTATAACTGCATAAAACAGTCAATAGTGGTTTTGACCGACGTGCTTATTCAAAACCCTTATTGGTAAGGTAAAAGTCCGAAACAGTTGGTTAGGTTAGGTTAGTATGGTGACCAAAGGACTACTAGAATATAATAATACTATATTCTAGTTTTACATTAAAAAAAATGTTTCTAGCACTCGCCGGCCGCTACCGCGGTACGCTCGCTTCGCTCGCTCGGCTCGTGCGTCCTTTGGTCACCATACTAACCTAACCTAACCAACTGTTTCGGACTTTTACCTTAATATGTATTAAAGATCAATTTTCAATGAGTTTTGACTAACATCGATGGTCAAAACCACTTTTGACTGCAAAAAACAGTCAATAAGGGTTTTGACTAAGCACGTCGGTCAAAACCACTATTGACTGATTTTTTCGGTCAAAAGTGGTTTTGACCGGTTATGAGTTTTGACTATAACATTGCCAACAAAAGGAGCAGATATTTTTTTTCAAATCGTATCGAAAGAAAATCCACTCAAAAAAAAATCTACTATTATACGCTTTCAAGAAATCACTAACCATTAACCCCTATTTCCCCCAACACTACCAGTTCATTTTCAAAACCTTTCCACAATCGAGCCCCTACAGAACAATTTGCATCACTCACACCTCACTACCGTTATGAGAAGCTGTAAATAACTCAAAGAAACAAAAGTACAACACTATAACACAAACGAGTGTGTTAAAAGCTCTATCTGTTATCTTTTGTACGGTACATTGTGTTCTGTATAAGATGTGAGATATGAACGCTACTTTCAGTTGTTGATGGGAAGAAAAATCGAGAGAAATATTATATTCAATCTGTATGTATAAAATGCAGAACAATGTAAACTGTCTGGCCATAAATATGAAATATGAAAATAAAAAAGAAATGCATTTGAATTTGGAATGTGTCATGCTTCGAATGTTTTTATGTCATTATGATTGAAAATTCGCGCCAATTTGTAATTGTATTATTTTTGTTTGCAGTTAAAATATAAACCAAACAAGAGACTGATGAGTAAAAAAGTTTTATAACAGTAGAAAATAGAAACATTTTGTGATTGCTGATAATAATTAATACTAAGCATTACCTTTCCGTCTCGTCGGCATAGTATTATTAAACCATGTAAACCTCCAATAATGGACAAGGCTAATCTCTATAATCAGCATGTCAATTCTCGTTCCTTAAAATCGTTAAAAATTAAGTTAATTTAACTTTTAGTTGTCAAATCGTCACACAGTAGATATTCTTGTATTTATAATTTAAAATCTTTTTAAAGTAATGTAATCGTACTGTAACTAAGCTTAGAACGGCATTCTTGTCATTTTTAAAGTGACAGTTCTCCATTAAAAAACGTCAGACTTGACGTTTAACTTTATTTTAACTTTATTTTCGAAATGTTGAAGGACCAGAATAACACTTTTGGATTAATTAAAAATTAAATTAAAATAAAATTAAAATTAAGTTGAATTAAATTGTATGTAACGAGATTGACCTGCAGCTTACTTATCTAAATTAAAAAAGACAAATGATTTTCCAATTATTTTTAATACAAAATAACATCAATAAGATATTGCCTTAATAAACTGCGAATGACTATAGCTATTTCCCTAAACAGTGTAGTACTATAGACCGACCGCTTATCTCAGTCCCCGCCTGCGGTATGAAAGGGACGAGGGAGCGGGGTAGCGGTGTCCGTTATGGTAGCGTACACAAGAGCTATATCGAGTTGTTTACTATGCCAAATAAAATAAGTTTTTACAATAAAAAAAAACCGATTTCAAAGACAAAAATTGCACTAAAAAGTAAGAAATAATTAGTTGTATTTTGGTTTTACAACATTAAATCAGACATTCTTTTTACTTAATTATAATCTAAAGAATAGGTTCTTTTAATTATTGTAAAAAGTATTGTTAAGGATATTTCTTGAAGAGTCTACAAATATATTTATTTGAAGATTCTTTAAAATATAATCAAATAATGTAATATTATTGTTATTTTTGGAGTAATGTGACAGCCACGATAGTTATATTCTATATTTTATTCCTGACTATAAATTTAAAGAAATATGATGTCGTGTTATACACTGACTAAAGACTAAGATGAGAAATAAGTACTACGAATCAAAGACAATTACTTAAAATTCTCATGCGAAAATGAAACGGCCATGTTTGTTTTAAATAAAATATTTATCAAATTAAAAACTATTTAAAGTGATCAGAATGTGTTAGACAAAACTCTATTGCCTTTTCTAACGACTTTGTAGACAACATTTTGCATTATTGATCCTATTCACGAATTACGATTTTTTTCAATTGACGGTGCTGGTTAGCCCCATAAACGCCCATAAGTTATGGAAAGCTTTAATCAGTTACTAAATAGGTATATTAACACGTTTGAACGTGACACAGGTATTTTAAAATATATTTATTTAAATATGATAAAAATAGTTATTTAATATTTGTTTAATTTTTAAACCAATCCATAAACAATCAACAACTTTATGTCAAACCCCGGACTCATAAACGCAACTTAAATTTTAGTCAATTGATAAGCTTAAATTTTTACGGTTTTGTTTGGCTTAAGGTTGGTTTTGCTAACAAAAAACTCGCTAAACAGTGATTAAATTTTAGAGATTTTTATAAGTAAGGGGGTTAATGTCGAAGTCATATAATAATATAATCTGTAATTCATGGCCGCCATTCCATTAGCTTATGTATTATCGTATTTCGTTGGCTGACACCGACTCCAAAAATAACAATAATATTACATAATTTGTAATAATTTGATTATTTTTTAAAGAATCTACAAATATTTTGAATAAGAATGTTTTGAAAAAAATAACATTTCATTTAGTTACTTAAATAAGTTTTTGTTTAATTTGTGTAGTTTTAAGATATTATATTGCATTATATTGCTATAATTTGCATATCCGATGTGGATAGACTGTTGAGAATAATGTATTCATACACTAACACCTGATATACACAGTTTTGCAATACATCTTTGTCTTTAATAAATATATTTGTTATTATACGAATGGCTGATTTAAACTATAAATATAATTATAACTAAAGTCTTAGAAAATATTTACAAATAATAACAATTGTACAATCATTAATTATATATATTAAATCACAGTATAATCACATTACAATAATCACAGTTTACATTAAAACAGGTATGATTTAAACATATTAATTTGTAAGAATCAATCTTGGAAAATATTTACAGATAATAAGAACAATAATAAGAGCTTTTTTTATTTTTACACGCTACCATAACGGACACTTAGTCAGTATGTCAGTATGACACTAGTGCAGTATGCTAGTCCGTCTTCTATACAATTTACAAATGTCAAAGATGGTGGCGTCATCTTGGCTCTAAAACTAGTACTTTCTTAGAAAAAATTATGCAATCTAAATTATTACACAATTTAAAGCCTGACCAGAAAAATAAAACAACCTCTTCAGGTATTTCGATTGCTTTAGGGTATAATTTTAATTTTTCCTTCTTTTTATTTCATAAAAATAAGCTAGCTAAAAATTAGAGGTGTGTTGTGATGTAATGTAGTTCGGGTCACAGTATCTGAGATGGCGCCGTTTTGGCAAAAAATCAAGAGATAGCTCTCTCCTTTGTCCTCGCCCCCCGCGCACCTCTATTACCGCAGGCGGGGTCTGAGTTAAACGGTCGGCCTATAGCTGTTAGTATAAAAGCCGTAAGAAGCTCAACAACCGCTCGAATAGACCGATTAGTCTGCTTAAAGGTTTAGGGAAAATTTACGAGCGGCTTTTGTATAGGAGGCTGTTAGCACACGTGGAGGCCAACAATCTTATTCCAAACGAACAGTTTGGCTTTCGGGCCAAGCACTCGTCCACCCACCAAGTTCACCGTGTCGTTGAACATGTCAGCGCTCGGCTCATGAAAGGTCAAATGACCGGAGCTCTCTTCTTCGATGTGGCAAAGGCATTCGACAAGGTGTGGCACGCTGGCTTAACATACAAGCTTTTCACGATGGGAGTGCCACACAGACTCGTGCTCATCTTACGAGACTTTCTGTCGAATCGTTCCTTTCGCTACAAAGTTGAAGGGACTCTGTCCTCAGCTCACCCCATCCGGGCCGGAGTCCCTCAGGGCTCCGTCCTCGCCCCCCTTCTGTACTCTCTGTACACACGAGATATCCCTCGGCCTGCGGGTGTGCAAACAGCCCTTTTTGCAGACGATACAGCGATTTACGCCTCTGGCACCTCCCCCCCCTCGATAGTTAGGCGACTCCAATCTGCGTCCAACGCCCTCAGCGATTGGTTCCAGAAATGGATGATAACAGTCAACCCCGAAAAGAGTCAAGCGGTGATGTTTCACAAGAAACGGAACCACTCGCCTCTCTCGGCAGCGACACAAAAAGTCAAGATGTTTGGCTCCCCGATCCCTTGGGCTAAGGAAGCCAAATATCTTGGCGTTTTGCTCGACGATAAGCTCTCTTTCCGTCCCCACATAAACATGGTTCGCAAGCGGGCCACGTTTGTGTTGGGACGGCTGCACATGCTCCTCCGGAAGGAGTCTAAGATGTCGATCCGTTCGTTAGGTTATACACTACTTGTATCAGACCAATAATGACGTATGCGTGCGTAGTTTTTGCCCACCTTAGGCCACACAGGATCCATAGGTTACAAACTGTTCAGAATAGGTTCATGCGCAAAGCGACGGGAGCACCGTGGTTCATGCGTAACGAGGATCTTCACATAGACCTCGGGTTGCCTACTATCCAGCAACACATGAAACTCTGTTCCCGCCGCTACTTTGATTCGGCTGCCACTCACCCCAACCAACTAGTGGTCGGGGCGTCCGGGTACATCCCCTCCAAGATTAGCAAAATTCGTAGACCTAGGCATGCTCTCGAAGAGCCGGACGATAGGATCACGATCGCTCAACGTAGAGCTCACACGGCTCGCGAAGCCATAACAAAACGTCCGCGGTTCCGTCCTCGCCGTCGAGGCCGGAATACGCGCCGCGTTCGCTCCTAGAGGGCGTGCCTTCCGCACGTCCTGTTAGTCAGTGACGGTCCAGGCCGAGGTCCGTACCCCAAAGGGGGTGCCCCTGTGGCACGTCACTTAAATGTCTTTGGTTGAGGGCCATCCGCCCCACCACAGCCCGCGTAAAGTAGTAAAGGTCGTCTGAGACCGACTACTCGTCCACACAAAAAAAAAAAAAAAAACAACCGCTCGAGTTCTTCGCGAGAGCTCGTGAACTAAGTACCCTCCAATTAAAACCTACACTTGAACATCCTACGTCAGAGTCTTAAACAAGATATAGTGGTACAGCTCGCTTTTATTCTACTGTTTCTGTGTATTTTTTACTCTTACAGTACTTAAAGTAAACTGTATTTAACTTTGACTCTGGGAGAGCATTACTTTTTTTTTAAATTGGGAACTAGCGTAATGATTCATAATATTAAACAATGATTTTTTTAATTTTTTTTTATATAATGGGAGGCAAACGAGCCAGCAGGTCACCTGATGGGTAGTGATCACCGCCGCCCATGGACTTAACAACCGACTTCCAAGAAGGAGTTCTGAATTTAGGTACCTAATTTATTTTTTTATTACTTTTGTTAGCACAAAACGCAGTCTAAACCAATTGAAATCAGACAATATTTTATTTTAATTAGATACTTTACATAAAAGTACAAGGCTGTCCCATAGAAAACTCAGCTTAATTTGGTTGTTATTTCAAAATACGGAGTTTCTGAGAAACTACTACTGTACTATTATTATAGGTGTCAACGCTCTGGCTAAAATCGGTTTTTCAATAAGAAAATTATAGCTAAGTATCCTTGAACGTACACTGACACATAATGTAATAAAATAATCATTATGCTATAAATAGGGATCGACCTTCCATTTCTTTTATTTTGTTGTAAGAACTTATACAGGACTACCTCCATCAGAGTTTCACAAAGCGTTTATTGCTAAAGCCAACGAGATTCCTCTCTCATCCATAAAAGAGCCAGCAAAATATAATGTTCTGGTAAAGATTATTACGATAATAACATAATTTAAAAGTGGTGCCAATACGAAATTTTGGTCCGCGCATGACTCTACAAAAAATGTGTGGTGCACCCATTGAGGTAATATGTACAGTCACGAGCAATAATATGTACACATTTTCGCATTTTGTAAACCAGTTATCTAAAGTTCTGCCAATCCAAAATTGAAAATTCGAAGATTAATTCAAAACTGTACGGAACCTCTTCTAAATTACGAATTCATTTTGATATTGTAATGTCTAATTAAACGTGCAGATAGTTTAGAAAATTTGAAAATGTGTACATATTATTGCTCGTGACTGTACTACGTACTAGAGAAGACACCCCGAAGAAAATGTGTTCTCCAATTTTCAAGCTACATTGCACAATACAAGTTTTGCACGACGTTTTAACCCTTAACTGGTATTGGGGTCTAAATTGACCACAAGAGCTTTTGATTTTATTCATAACTATGCAGTTTAAGTACCTACACTCTCGCGCATCAAGCAAGGTAATCCCATGTGGTCGCGGGGTGCGGCGGGTGACGGACGCTCGTAACTTACTTCCTACTAGGTACGTATCATGTTGGGGTCAAAATTGACCCCGATACCAAAAGTGTGTATTTTATTTTATGAGTTGTCTTGGTATTTACAGGACACAATCATCGCAATGGCGGATTATTTAAGTGATGATTAAAACTCTCTCCTTCTAGCTGATGAAGACAATGAATGGGACTCCGAAATTGTAAATGATGCCACAACAGCTGCGTGTGACCAAGAAATTATCAGTGATTGTAAAGAAGCTGAAGTACTTAGATGTTCTGTTATAGCCGAGGAAGCTAATTCTTCGAGTACAATCAGTGAAGGGAAAAAGGATGTTCGAATGCTATAAAAAATGTAGAAAGTGTATGAATTACATATATTCAATCATACTGCAAAGTTGGTCAAATGTCAGATTATATGAAATTTTTAAATTTTTATTCATAGGATATGTTTTAAGTTGTCAAATTTTTATTTACATGTGATCTCAGAAGAAGTTTCTTATTTTATTATTTAAAGAAAACGATTTTAATATAGAACAGAAAGTTATTTTTAGTTTTTATATTAATATCAATACCTAAAGTAGAGTCAAAGAAAAAAAATAGATGTTAGCTATTTTATAAATAAAAACGTGATTTCTTGTTAAAATTAGTTAAAAATTATCTTATGTTTATAATATAAGTTCTATTTTCCTAAATAAAAGTAAAGTTTAATCTATATAAATGTTTTTTAATATTTATATACACATAATATGTCACTCAAAGGCGCAGGACCGAGTTCTGTGGCGTGTATTGGGAGAGGCCTATGTCCAGCAGTGGACTGCAATAGGCTAGTTGATAATATGTCACTCACCTCATCGGGGTCACTTTTGACCCGATACCACTTACGTTGCACTTTTTAACGATACCAGCTAAGGGTTAAACGTCGTGCATTCATTTCATATCATTTTGCACAATATAGACTAACTAAATAGCTGTTAACAGAACGGACACATATAGATTTGTGCCTAATTCAATACGTATAAATTAATAGTTTTTTGTTTTTTTTTTCATTACAAGTGGGAATTCACCCAAGTAAATTAAATGTGATTTTTGTTCAATTTCTTTAAGTTATTCTATAATATGTATTATAATACAATAATAATACTTCTTATGGAACTTATATAGTTCTATTATATTATATTGACTAACTTTCAAGATGAACGAAAAATGTATTCTGACAATATAATAGCATAATGAGTTATTATAAATATTTTTAATATACTGAAAGTACAATACAGATTAGGTACAATAGTAAAACATCTGTCTGTGGATGTTTATTTTGTTGATCTATGGTAAATATGTCTTCTCGCTACTAGGTTCAAATGTCGACTGAGACAAATGAGGTGCAAGCACCTCAGTTAATGGAGCAAAAATTTTGTTCGGGATGTCATCTCTAGTACGTAGTACATATTACCTCAATGGGTGCACCGGAGAGAAGAAGTCAAAAGTCAATAACGCTATAATCAAAATTAATACAACCTTCGTTATATATTGTTTGACTTCCTTTATACTACTTAATTTAAGTTTAAATACATTTCAAAGAAGGAAACTTTACCACCGCCTCCAAAGCGCTAGTGGAGAAGAAGCGGCGCAACAAAAATCTACTGCT
The DNA here is from genome assembly GCA_905475405.1 of Schrankia costaestrigalis. Classification (NCBI taxonomy): domain Eukaryota; kingdom Metazoa; phylum Arthropoda; class Insecta; order Lepidoptera; family Erebidae; genus Schrankia; species Schrankia costaestrigalis. The sequence continues at coordinate 17,628,306 of FR997829.1, read as the reverse complement.
GAATTTTCTAGACGTCATATCGTATAAAGAATTTTCATCCTAATCTGATAACGGCTTGGCATATATGTAGTTCACTTTTCACTGTAATTCCTTTTATACCGTGTCCTTCCTTTTGTATATATTCTGATCCATACCTTCCATGCTCATATGCATGCACGGTATATGCATGCGCGGCATATTATAAGGCAAATTCACAATTAAATGAAATAAAAATAAAATTACAAATAAATTTTATATTTTCTACTCATTACAAAAACTTGTGTTTATAAAATAGTAATGTGTAAACAGATCACGATGTTAAGGTAAATGTGATGACCCGGTTATATAAAATAGGCCATTAATACGAAACGTGACTATAATAAAATATTCCTAACAGATTGACACAACAAATATAATTATAATTATGCATATTATAATATTTTACACGGAATACCAAAAATATGTTAATATACTAATAAAATTATGTCTTTACATTGTACACAGATTTTATAAACACTAATAAAGTATGACGACGATGTGTCAGGGTAAATAATAAGAATGTTTTATTATAAACTAGAATGGTAACTAAGCTCGGAAAAACACGAAAGGGCAATGAGATAAGTGTCTCGAGCAGCTCCAGAATGATCCTAAGGACAAAATATCACAAACTAATATGTCACTACTTACAATTTACTTCAATCAATCAATCAACTAGCCTATTGCAGTCCACTTCTGGACATAGGCGTCACCCAAGACGCGCCACAAAACACGGTTATTAGAATTAACTTAAAAAATGAAAAATGAGCCGTCATCAAAATAACTTAAACATGTAAAGAGAAAAAAATTCAACACGAGCAAAAAAAAATTACTCACTCGAAATTCACTTAGCGATCTGAAATTCATGTCGAGATATCACTAAATAATACACACAGGTATCTCAAGCGTACATTCCACGTACCCTGACCCAAATGCGAGTACTAGGTTTTCCAAGTATCAAGTATTAAAGCTAGGGTTGTGCCGGCCGAGACGATTGCATTGTTTAATAATTGAGCCCCACGTTCCTCCTGTGTAGGGAAGGTACGGTACAAGTGATAAACTACGGAGTACTTGCCGTATTTATTACTATGTAATGCTGTTTGTGTATGCAAGGTTGACTCAGGTTCATTTGTCATATTTTTGTTTTGGAATTCTTTATTTCAAAAAAGTGTGTCAATTTATAATGGGGTGTGAATATAACTTTGTGCTAAGTCGTGACGATGTTAAGGTACAGCCTATATTATTTAAAGGGTGTCGTAAAAGCTGAATTTTAATAGATATAACTGAGAGTACTAGAACAGACGATGTCACCTTACTGTCTTATCTCCAAGGGGAGTAGAGAAAGTGAAAAAATGTAAAACCCGACAGTAGAATTACCGGAAAATACGCAAATATTTTGTCTTTGTAAGTAAACAAAGGAAAGAATATTTAATATATTTTATAACCCTATAAAAATCGGTGTGGTTAGCGTGGTATTGGTGAAAAAAATCCTACCGTGTCGTCGCTGTCGTGTCATGATATCATAACAGCCCATTAATGTCACACCCCGTCCACGCAGGGACGGGCCTCCTCCCATGACGGAGGGGTAATTGGTCTACTAATACCACGCTGGCCAGACGGATTGGTATAGGGTTTAAGGGCAAGTTTTCCTTCTTTTTATTTCGTAATGATAATAATCACGCATAGTCCCTTAATCGGTTAATCTTAGTCGGCTAAGATGATTATAATATAATAATTCAACCTTTCTAGAAAATTCATCCTTAAATTTCAAGTCGGTGCTTTTCATTACTATATTCATGACTTGTACCATTTCCAAACAATTTTACTATTTTCCAATAGATTCTATCGCAGAAATCCCTTTTATAAATAAGAGGTGTTATGGTTATTATATCTTAAAGTTACTTGATATTTAGAAAGAAAATCTTTGGTAATAGTACGTACCTATAAGTTTTTGTTTACCTTTATATTATTATAGAAGTAAATAAACCATAAATTGTCTAAAACCTGAAGGGTCATTTTTGCTTGCATTTTTTTTTGTAAATAGTCTTTCTTCTAAAATAAAAGATGGATCAAAAAATGGTAATGAAAAAATACGCAATGATTTTCTTGTAAATATAATTATATTGTTGTTAAAAAGAATATACGTTATGTGTTTAAATAAGAGTATTATTTATGAATACCACAACACTACACATTATTTAAAATCTCATCTCGAATCAAATGAAACGTAAAATACAGCTAAGTGAACTGATTGCAGGAAAAAGAGTATATTATAAAAGATTAGCCGATTTTGCATCTTCCGGTATGTTTTCGTAGTTACCGGTCCAGAACCTTTCTGTCCCATGGTTCGTCAATTCCATAAGCTACGTGCCTTGTACATCATTACTTAATTGAGCTTATAAAGGTGACCATTTATCTCTTGCGTATGTCCTCAGTTTGAAGACACTTAAAGTTGGTATAGTCAAAGACCAAAGCCTTGATGTAATGCTGTATGTGGACGAGAAAATATATCACAGTTTCCTAAACGCGAATTGAGTGAGAATTAAGTGTGGCATTGGCATGGCATTGTCATTTCAGTAGCTGGGTGTCGTAAAAACCGACTAAGGGACTATCCGTGAATATTAACTTTACGAAATAAAAAGAAGGAAAACTTGAAATAAAACCCTATACCAATCCGTCTGGCCAGCGTGTTATTAATAAACCAAGTATCCCTCCGTCACGGGAGGATGCCCGTACCTGCAGTGGGCCATTGACTGTTATAATGATTTCAGTAGTTAAAAATGAACCTTCAAACTAAAGGTCAACAAACAACATCGAAGATTATCAGATCAGCTTACCAATATAAAATCGTTCGATCGTATAGTTGAATACGTCAACAACAACGTTAGAGATAATACTTTCGTTAAACTTGAAACAGAACCATACACAAATCCACTTTGCACAAGCAGAAAGGTTTTTTTAAGCAAAGCAGGTATGAGATTTGTAATCGGTGAAATCAGTTTTCGGTACCATGATTTGTATTTTTTGGTTAACTTCAATTCTTTAAATAGAGTGCGTTTCTAAGCCTTACTTATGGCTTTAGTTATTAGTGAGTTACTGTTCGTAAAAGCTTGGTTTCAAATTTTATTTTCCCGGAAATTTTATTATCAACATAACAGCCCATTAATGTCTCACTGCAGGGACGAGCTTCCTCCAGTGACGGAGGGATACTTGGCCTACTCATACCACGCTGGCCAAACGGATTTGTAAAGTTTATTGAAATTTTATTATGCAGGTAATTATTTTGAATTTCGTCAGTGACGTATCTTGACGATCTCTGAGAGAGTTATCTTGAAACCAAAATTTTTTAAGTCGTCTTTACTATTCACTTCAAGAACAGAAAGGGTAACAACCTTTTGTATTCTTGGTTGGGTCACCTTTGGAACCAGCATGTCAATTCTCGTACCTAAAATTCGGTTAAGTTAACTTTTAGTTGTCAAATTGTTACACTCTAAATAAAACTTTAACACGACCACAAAAGATTACAATTGCAATAGCAAAAACATGACAACTAAAAGTTAACTTAACCGAATTTTTGGAACGAGAATTGACATGCAGATTAAATAAAACAAAGATTACTTCTGAAATATTTATTTTAATTAAAAATTTTGAAATCACTACTTCATTTTGTCTTATCTAAACAATACAGTATCTATTTGGTTCATTATATTTATTTATATCTATATACACAACTAATAATGTTTTTCAAACATGTGTAATCTTTTGTTCAATATCAAGCTTTTCTAATTTTAACAGATTAGAACTTACAGAGAAGTGCCAACTAATTAACCATACAGAAATTTTATAAGTGACAATTATTTCGAAAGTGAGACATTACTGTCTTTAACAATTTGCATCTAGTTGTAATTTATAAAATGAACAAATAGAAATAACCATAATATAAACCAAAACGTATACATTTGGTACAGTTAACTTATTCAACCCATAAATTCGAAATCTTTCTTATAAACTACATCACTAAATTACACTGAAGTAAATACTAAAAAAAAAACAAAAATCAATCCATATATACGCCGTACCGTAGGGCAAATTCTACACATCAATGAAAGGCCCTGGTAAATAAATCATTTAAGTATCCCAAGAAACATAGTACAGTATGGGGACATTGATAATGTGATTGGCTTTTAAAGAAAGACAGCAAAATATCAATGAGTAAGAAAAGTACATCCGATTACCGAAAATAGCTGAATAATTTTAGCATAAGTTTTGAAAATTATCACATTAAAATGTATCTTATGGCGTTCGGCATAAGGTTGAAATTATAAAAGATTGAATCCCTACTTACTTCTATTTGACATTGTATGTTTCATCATGTCTTACTAAGTGACACTGGTGACGGAAACATTGCACTTCGATAAAAAGTCATTGCAGTGCAACAAAATATAGCACTTATTGTTAACGTTATAATATACAATTTCAAAATCATCAATAAATTATAATCTCACTTTCTCGCTTCCTCATTGTTGTCTGTCTTTCTTTAAAAACCAATCATATTATCAATGTACTCATACTGTACTTACTTATGGTTAGAGTTCGGCAAAACGAAAAAAGTTCTCGATTCTAGTAATTGTTTGTACTTAGAACTTTTAAATATCGACGAACTAAGAAAACAGGCACTGTTTTAGTTTAGGAAAATTTAGAGATCCTAATACTTATTCCAAAATCTTTTTCTAATGTTCATTTTACAAAAATCTAGGTGAATCAAGTTTAAGATTTTTTTATTTAAGTTATGAATAGAATTATTTTTTTTGACAATACTAAACAAAGAGTTAATGTAAGTAATGATTCAATTCCACTATTCAAGTGAACCCATTCCTAACTAAAAGCATTTTGGTTTAGGTGGGTAGAAAGCTGATATTGTGCTATCCACAATGCCAGATCATCTAATTTTAACATACTAGCTAAAATTATAGAATGTTGTAAACAAAGTTCATGTACCTATTCTGTGTTTTATAATAAAATATCTAGGCCGCATCTTTTTAGTACCATATTGATCGATTTCAGCTATATAGTAAACATTTTGTTAAAAGAACGACGGATTATAAGAATATATTTGGATATAATAAAGCATAAAAGTGCACGATCTTCAGTTTGGAAAGCAACGCCTTTCAACAACCGTCGCACAGTCAACTCTTCCCATATCTCTGAAAATCCTTGACAAATTGACTAACATGTTTGAATCATTATTTCTACATAACCATAAATTCAAAATATTTTCAGTTGGTGAACATGTATTCGAGAAATAATAATAGTATGAGCAAACTTTCAACATCTCAGCTAACAAACGCCAGTCGTTCCCTTTTATCGTCTGAGAATCCAAAAGTTTACACAGTATCACTCTGTCAGACTTAGTCAACACATTAGTTCGATAATTATTGTCAATGCTGAAATAACTTCTAAAACTGTTATTCTTATACACAAACTCGTACCTACCTTCTTTCTTAGATAGAGAAGAATAATTGAACGGATTCTCTAATATATTAACAGTCTCTGCACTTGAACAACTGAGCCTTTTACCCATATTAGAATTCAAGTCGTTAGTCTTCAAATTGAAATTGACGGAGTTCGATTGCTTTTGTTTTTGGTAAACGTTAACGTTCAGTTCTAAACAGTTTATTGAGTCTGTTTGTTGTAGAACAAATATACAGTGATGAGATCTTACAGTCATGTTCCACACTTGAGAGTAGGACAACTCCTGATATTTACCACCTGATTGCACCTTCCAGCCTACACCTACATCATTAATATTAATACATAAATCTGAACAGTTCTCTTGAAAATAAATAGTTTTAGGATCACAGAGCAAAGAGCCACCCGACCGCTTTTCACTTTCAAAACAATCGTAGAAAGCGTTAGGTGTGTCATTAAATACATGAATATTCAAACTATAGTAATTGTCGTCCATTCTTTTAGATATAAATAAAGCAATTTTGAACAATTTTGCATCTAGACCGCTAAAACTTCTGCCGACTAGTACAAAGTCACTTAGAAACTCGCTCACAAGGTAAACTTTTGAAGGGTCGACTTGGGCGAACAGTGGAGACCCGGGCGTTTCCTGGCCCAAAGTCAAAACTTTCCGCCACTCCCTTGTGTTGATTTCTTCAGGCTTTTGTAAGATAGATAGATGCCAGCTGGTGTTCTTCAAAGCCGCGCTATGAGGGAAGGATAATACCACACTCTTGCAAAAGTGAAAGTTTTTGGGACCGCATCGGATAACCGGACTTAGTTGAGTTTCACCTGTTCAACAAAGTAGCAAATGTTAGAAACTTAACTGAACGGTTTTGTGTAATCGACTACGTATTTATTATTTACCTATTTTTTGTGTTGTATCGGATTTACTTGACTGGAAATCATCAATAATAAAGTAAGCACGAGTATAAGAATGTATTCCTAACAATCAATCGTGACCTGCCTCTGAAATAACATAGCGAGGTTCACGAAGGAGGCCAACTAATAGATCAGAATAACCTGACATTTGAGATTTAGGTCAGACCACGGCTCACTGTAATCCTATTTCAGTTCCAACACTTACAATGGACAAGTTTAATATTAAGCACAACTTTCTTATGAGGGATTTATTTGTTGCTTGTAAACAAGCTGTTAATTCTCGAAATAAGTTCGAGGGTTTAGCACGTTTGTAGTTTAGCGTTAGTTTCTAACTTTGTTAAAGGGATTTAAAAGTTATTTTTGAGCTTGACAGAACAATGTTATTTTAATTAAATAAGATTGTTTTATAAGTAATAATAATTAATGGTGTTTGTGATGGGTTTGTTTTATTTGAATTTTATAAACAAATCATGTTTTAATACTACTTGAAAATAGTTAAAATCGTGCTAAGTAATAACAATAATGAAAATCTAACTAGCATTATTTACAACTACGGAAATGAAGGTTTTTCATGAGGATTGACATTGTGCGCAAATATTTCTATTGACATTTTAACCTTAAAGAAAATCTAAATCAGATTCAATATCTAGGTCAGGTATATCTAAAACTAGTTTACCTTCTTGTAATAGCGGCCTATTCCAGTCGTCGTCTGCGACCTCAATTGTGAATAGCTCTTCGCCTTTATCCACTACTCCATCGGGGATAAACAGGCTTACTCCACATTTACTCAAATTTAACCAATCCCCGTCTGAAGACACTATTTTTGAAGTAGCTATATCCAAATGGTTTTTAAAGAGCTTTAAATCTATAGATGCGTTGTTTTTCAGGGATGGTGACATTTCTACACTTTCATTACCATACGATGAACCGGCTGTAAATAAATAAAAATCAAAGAAGTATTGGTGAAAAAAAAAGAAGCATATTGAAGCATGTGAAGCTTAGAGGCATTCGCTTGCAATTTAGTGCTCTATGATTTATGCTATAGGGTTGTTTATAATTATTGAATCGATGCGTGCTACTATTTTCAGTTGTAATTGAAATTGTAACGGTTGGAATTTAATTAGTGGCAAAACAACTCTGAAGTATTTTAATTTTTTTAAGTACATATTTTTGTTTGCAACAGAATGTCTCTTTTTTGTGTGTAACAGTGAACTCACAGCTCAAAAAGCAACTGGAGTCAGATCGCTCTGACTCGATGCTGTCCTTGCAAGCGTAATTCCTGTCGCTGCCGTGTCTTTCAGTTCTTACCTCTTGGTCTAATGGTGTGATGTAACTGCGAAAAAAAAATAAAAATAAAATAAAGACTACTGAATATATTATTGATATCACTTTTGATTACTACATGAGAACTATTAACTAAGATTCTAGTAAAAAAAAAAACAATTTTGAACAATTTTGCATCTAGATCAAAGTTGATCAAGATGAAAAATTGTTGCCGACTAGTAACTAGAAAGTTACATAGAAATTCGCTCACAAGGTAAACTTTTGAAGGGTAGTTTTTGTTTTGTAGGTAATTTGTTCCATCAATATTATGTATAATTAAGTTGTTGCAAATTATATAGAAAATATAGAACAATAGTAGTTTGTGCATGCATTTAATATTAATGATCCTTATTACCTACTAACGTTCTATAACTTTCTGTATACAAGAATAATTTATTCAGCACAAACGCGACATCGTGTTCTACTGACTATAAACATCAATATTATTTGTACTTGCTTACCTATTAGCCAATTGCGGAACCTCATACAAATGTTCATGTCTAGTAGATGTACTCATATGGCGATGAGTTCGTCTTGAATCTATAGTTTGGAATTCTTCATGTATTGTAAGGTCTGGTTGATTAGTTAAGGTCCTTTTTATTACGCTTCCGAAATAATTGGAACCTAATTCACAAAAAATAATTTTAGATAATTATTCAACATGAATTATTAAGTATATCTTATTGCACTTAAATATATAAAAGTAACAGTAAGCTCCCTTGGTCTTATCAGCAAAGCTTACGGTACTTACTGGTGATATAAGGTAATGAATACAACAAAAAAAAATTTTTCTACGGTCTTAGTTCTACGGACTCATTTTTTTTAATCAATAGAATATTAGGCACTGGTTAAGCTAATAACTTTTAAAAAGGATAAGACATTCAATGAAAAAGAAATACAATAAACTGAGAATCAGCAAAGTACTTAATAAATTCCATAATTTACATAACAATACATACCTGTCGGAGGCTTCACGTACGGAGAGTCATTCATTTTAATTTTTATATATTTGATACCCAGAATAATAACAACAATGAATATTAAGAAAGCAATCGTTAACGCTATGAATAACGGCAAATATGAGGCACCTGTGAAATAAATAACAATGTGAGAGCGAAATCAGTATCTTTTCAATTTATTTGATTATTTTAATTATTTGTTCAACAAAATTTAGATTTTTGACCAGAAATTTATAATTTTATTTACTCTATCACAAGATAAAATTACTGGGAAAATTACTCAGCAATCAAATAAGAACCCCGAAAATGCTAAGTTTCTGTAATTTAACGATTAAACCATGCTGTTCTACTTTCAAATGTATGTGACATGAGTACATAATATATTTATGTTGAGTTTACGAAGATGAGCTGTATTTTTTACATTAAATAGTTCTCCTTAAAAAAGTTTACTGTTTTTAAATCTCACCATCATTCATGTCTGTCTTTGATGTCCTCACACAAAGAGGGCACTGTGCTACTTGATAATCAATGCCCCTGCAAGCTTTAAGAGTCAGACATCTTCTCCGCCGAGTTCGAAGGCAGTCTGAGTCACATCTCGACCACTCTGACCATTGAGACCAACGACCTGAGGACAAATTTTATTATGCAAATGACAAGATTTATTAAAATAAATTTTAAATGTATAATTAAAATTACATAAACCTGATTTAACACAACACAAAAAATGATTACTAAAAAGTTAAATATTATTTGGCGAAACAGTGTATTTGGAGTATTACCGAAATCTAATTCTCGAATTTTCCGAATAAAAAACAACTTAGATTTAAAAGAATTGAAGATACAAAAATCATAGCAATAAATTCACAATCAACTACAAGTAAGAATAAATTTAAAGACAAAACAGTTAAAAAGGAATAAAACAAACTTTAAAGTTATACTCGTCACAGCTGTATCTAATAATTGGACAATCACGACTTTACAAAACGCCAATCATCAAAAGCAGGATTACGTAGAACTCCAATGTCGCAGAGACCAACTGAACCGGTAATCCGATTAAGAGTTTGTCTTTAGACGGAACTTAGCAACTAAGATTAAGAAAACTTACCTAATAATATGTCTGGGGATTCATCGGCTAGTTCATCGACGTCATCTAGAGAAATAAGTATGTATAAGAAATGTATTTATTTTGAAATTATATTATTTACAATGAGTTGTAAAGGTCATAAAATAAAATAAATACTAATTTATTTTATTTTATTTTATTTATTAAGGTACAATAACAGAGAAAAGATCACAACACACATACATAGCTTATCAATATACATTACACAGATCTGAACTCCAATTATAATTGTACACGACATTCATTTATATTGCTTTTATAGGGTTAGGTACAAGTTATTTTATTACTTAAAATATTGAAATACTTACAAACAACAAAATACATTTACAGTTATCAAGATAGCGAATTACAAAAAGAAGAAAAAACACAAAAAAGGTGACAAATTTTGAAGATATTATTATTACAAGAATTCATTCAGTAATTGAGCTTTAAACACATTAAATTGGGAATGGCATGTCGACCTTAGAACAAATGGTGTTATATTGTCTGCACATCCGGCAAATTGGATTATTTTGTGATACGTTATTGTTGCAATTAGGTATTGAAAATAGTTGTGGAATGCGTACGGATCGTGTCGGTATCTTGAAATTCAGCAAGCCTACAAGTTCTCCATCAGATATGCCATTTACTATTTTGTGTAGGGTGTACATGTCAGTCAACCACCTTCTACTCTCGAGACTTATCATTTCAAACCGGTTAAGTCTGCTGTCGTAATCTGGTAACTTACGTCTCAAGCCAAACTTAGATGATAATGCCCTTACAAAACGTCTCTGAACTGCTTCAATTCTGTCTATATGAGTCTGATATATGGGAGCCCATACCGGCGAACAATACTCAATTACGCTTCTTACTTATACTTATAATAAAGAGTTATTAACGTACTAGCTTGTTTGAAAGGCCTAGCATTTCGAAGGACAAAAGACAGCATTCGATTAGCTTTACTACAGATGAAGTCATAGTGAGGTCTGAAAGATATAGTAGAGTCGAACCCCAAATCGCGCACCTCCTTAACTCTCTCAATCGCAACTCCTTGAATCTGATAGCAGTAATCAAGTGACTTTTTATTTTTAGTAAAAGTTATTACTTGACATTTCTTAATATTAAGTGACATAGAGTTCTCCAAACACCAATCAGCTATAGTATTTAAGTCAGCTTGGAGACTCTCACAATCATGATGATCATAAATACGCCTAAATATCTTTAGATCATCAGCATAAGCTAAGCATTTATCTCTCAATTTTAAACAACAAATCATTAATAAACACTAAAAAAAGTAGAGGACCAAGATTCGAGCCCTGCGGCACACCAGAAGTTGCTAAAAATGGAACAGATACATATCCACCTAAAGCGACCAACTGGGTTCGATTCTGTAGGTAAGAAGCAAGCCATCTTAATAGATTACCATGAATAAATAATGCATCTCTCTTGTGGATGTTAGTAAATCAGCTTTAAGAAGTTCAATTGCAAATATGGGATTTTTTACTCAAGAAAGGATACTTATAGTTTACAAGTAATTTACCACACCACATTGACTAACTGACTGGGTTTAGTGTCAAGATATTTTGGGAGATTTTATTATATGTGTAGTTCCTTGATTTGTCAGCGTTTATAACATCCACTGGATGAAATGACGTCGACGTGATATTGTGCAACCTTATGAGACCTTATTCAAATTTAGCGCTACGTCTACACGTTCGCTATTAGTATTCAAGAAAAAAACACAGTGTGTAAAATAAAAATTAATTTCAATCAAACTTAATTTAAAATAAATAAGACCTTTCAGATATTTTATAATAATTTGCTAAATTATCTTACCCATTTCACAATCCAAGCAATCATGGGTCTTCTGCACATTAGGACCGACGCATGGTTGTCCCCCATTTAAAGGTCTCGGTGCTGTGCACGTTCTTTCTCGTTTTCTACCTAAAGAATCTCTTCCTTGCACATCACAATAGCAATCGACCCATGCAGACCAAGTACTCCAGGCTCCATTTACTAGGCAACAATAATTACAGATTAAAAATCGAAATTAATATAATTGAGAGAGATTATTAATTTAAAAATCATCATGGGACGGGCCTCCTCCAGTGACGGAGGGATACTTAGGCTAGGAATACCACGCTGGCCAGACGGATTGGTATAGGGTTTAATTTCAAGTTTTCCTTCTTTTTATTTCGTAAAGATAATATTGATGAACAGTCCCTTAGTCGGTTTTCACGACACCCTTGGGATGAGATGGGATGGATGATGATTTTTAATAAAAACACCGATAATAAAATATTATCGTTTCTTGTACTTCAAATGTTTAGCTTAAAAGCTTGTGTTCAAATTAAACTTATTAATAATTCAGATTTGTATTTAAAAAAGATAGTTAATTATTGATTGATTAACCCCAGAGTAGGCAGCTGCTTGATTGTGTCTGGAATTGTTGGTGCTCATGTGCGTGGGGCTCATCAGTTACTATCCAGCTGACCATCTTGCACTTTTGTCGCCTAAATAGTTTTTTTTTTGTCATTACTAACATTTTCTACTAAATGTCTATAATACAAACCGTACCAAACACAGTGAGGAGTGCTGGCTCAGACATTCTCTTTCCCGCTAAATTTTCTGCCACGCATGTGTAGTTTGCCATATCCTGCAAATTGTTCTTATTATAGTTAATAGTTCAGTTTTAGTATATCTAAATTACACGGTCCATCGTGATCACATTCAACACAATAAAATTTAGTAACTTTAAACTTTAGACAATTCCCACACTAGGGATCATATTATCATCTCTTCGCGGAGACAAGCATCAATTTAACGGACACAAAAAACATTCAGTCAGTTAATCACACTAAGGACAATAATAGTAGCCGCTATTGCAAACGCCGAGCCATCAAGGCAGTACGCTTAACAAATCGGCAAAAATTGTAATGTACAGGCAAACATTCAAAGATTGATTTATTTTATCGAAATTTAATAAGCCAATGAACTTACCAATAAAGTAGCTTGTTTAATAAACAGATCCCCTTCTTTAGAAACTTGCACCTTATCATCGGTGACAACAGGCACTCCATTCTTCAACCAATATATTTGTACAAACGGAGCAGCCGGTGGTGGTTCACAGCGGAATGTTACTGATGAGTATTGCTTCACTAGTTGGGACTGCGGGGCTACTGAGAAATGTTTCTTTATATCTAAAGGATGAGATAAAACATGGAATTATTAAATTGTTGAAATAATAAGTGTCATGTAAATAGTGTATGAAGAAAGATGCTCATAAATTTCGAAAACGCAAAATAATGTAGCCATAGCTGTACATAAGATGAAGTATTAAGATGAGTAAACATTGAAAATAAATCATTTGGTAAGCATCATACACGTCTATCTCGAGGAGATTACAATGAAATATTCAAACGATAACACGCCACCCCGGGTTATATTAAACTCTTCCAGAGTTCTTAATAAAGGCAAATATGGCTTCATACATTCAATGTGCGTGAATAAAATTTATGAAACGTACGCTTAAACATTTAAATTATTCTCCAAAGTAATTTCAAATCCTTTGGCGTCTTGTTAAGGACTTGAATATTTCGTATCAGATCATTAAAGGACATTAATGTCTTACTGCAGGGAGAGGTATCTCGTGACGAAGAACCTACTAATAACATGACTAAATAGATTGGAGTCGATTAGGTAAAGATTCCGGCTAGTGGTGGATAGAGAATCCAAAATGTCAACATCTCTGTTATTTAATTGTCGTAAAATGCCAAGTGGTCAAAAAATATCTCGAGCGTGTAAAGAAGAGGTTTGTTTTCTTCATCGTTCTTAGACTGCAATCGTTATTAACATCAGGATTGTTGCACTGAAGTGACGGCATGGTGAGAATAACTAAGAGACACTAAACATGCTATATTTATCCGAGAAGCACAACTCGAAACTAAAGCAATGGCAATTCGTTTGGCGTTCATTTTGTAGAAAGTTAAGTTTCCATAATCTGTAGTCTGTAGAAGAGGCCTAACCCTGCATTAAAACATCAAAGGCTAGTAACGTTTCATGAGATACGCATTAACTTTATAATTGTAGTTAGTTTCTGAATTTTAGTTCTTAGTTTGTACTCATTCTTAACGATATTGTCGCAAAATTCTTTGGTCAGTGAGGTACCATAAAAGCTAACGGTAACGCCTTTTCAACTAAGAACTAAGACAATATTTAGAAAAGTTTTCTTTTGTGGTAAACGACGTAAGGCTTGAATGTTACTTTTGTAAGTTTTACGCAGTGGTTTTTCTTTGTTTAAAAGGACTACACCAGCTAAGTACGACCGCCTACCAACTAATGATAATGCTTTGTGTTCCAGGTTGGGCAAATAACACTGCAGTTATTTAATTTTATTTAGTGTAATATTTTTGAAATATTCTTATTTAGAAAAGTAAATCATAAAAATTTTACTTACTTCATAATAATGCAAGTATAGGAATAAATTAAGCAAACGGTGACTAAAATAAATCCTATCATCATCATCATAACAGCCCATCAATGTCCCACTGCACAGACGGGCCTCCTCCCGTGACGGAAGGATATTTGGCCTACTAATACCACGCTGGCCAGACGGGTTGGTACAGGGTTTAATTTAAAGTTTTCCTTGTTTTAATTTCGATAAGATGATAGTCTCTTTGTCGGTTTTTACGACACTCATGGGATGAGGTGGGGTGGTGACATATTGTATTCTTACTCCGTCACCACACGTAGAGCAATAAATCCTATATTAAATCATTACTTCTTAAAAACAAACTTAAAGCAATCAATCACTTTCCAGAACTTTACGTAAAGTTTCTAGCTGGCTGATCGAAAGCCAAAACTTAATGACTTTCCTGTAATTTCCCTGCAGCTAATTTTTACTATAACATTAAAAATTAAAATGGTTTAAGGCTAAGCAAAAGTTTTTTAAACATAGGTAATTAATTACATAATTTTATGGCTGGTACATTTTTTCATAAGTTGCGACCACGGTAAGTGCAACCTGTGCCAAAGTCAAGGTACGTAAATAAACAACGTAAAATAAAGGTAAATAACATGCGCGTTAATCTCCACGATTTGACGATGACGATATAAATGACGACCTCTGTGGCGTATTGGTTATATATAACATGACTGCTACGCCCTCTGCGTAGGGTTCGATTCCCGCTCAATGCAAATCTTTGTGTGCATGAACATTATCGTTTGCATTGGTCTGGGTGTTTCTATGTATAATATTCATGTATTAAGAAAAAAAATGTATTTAGTACCCAAGCTCCGCTTAGTTTGGGACTAGATGACGTTGTGTGTGTGTGAGGATTATTTATTTATTTTTATTTATTTAAGTATAATAATGAAAAGCGATAGTTTAAAAGCTACGATGAACGAGAATTTCGGGACCTTGGCTTAGCAGTCAAATACTATAACTATTACACCACACAAATCATCAAAGTAACAAAATTGTCATAACATAACACTTACATGCCAATTCAATAGTAGCAGGCTGACTCCGTATATGTCCTCGGCTGGTCCAAGCGAAACAGGAACATTGATATTTGTCACTGCCAAAGTATTCCTCGACATTCTCCCTTGTTACTTTACATTCTCCTTCGATGATCCGTACTCCTGTTTGAGGGTCCACAAATTCGAAGTTCAATGCCTCAGTCTGCACGCCGTTGCATTTGAAAAATACCTTTGTTGGAAACAGATGAGTTAATCAGTAACTGTATAATTTTGAAATTTAATATTATATGAATTATTGTGAGCTTATTTATTAATTGGCAAAAATATATTTTTTCAAATATGTATAATTAGAGAATACATACTTAATTCAGATACAATTTAACATGAAAAGCATTGAAAATCAAAACTTTAAATCAAAGTAGAAGATTATTTTAAAAGTTTGTTTTGAGATATCAACGTTATAAGAGGGGAAAGTATTTTATTGTTACTTTAAAACATAACACTTTACGACATAATTGATGTCTTGTAACATTCGCTTGATGTCTTGTAACAAAACTCATTCATTAAAGTGCACTTGACAGGTAGACAATGTTACCTATGACAATAGCGTCACAATACCCCATACTTAAGTAAACCAAAATTAGACACCCATAATGCAGATTTCGAATTAGATTGTATGTTAATTTTCGCCACTAATAGACATAAATATTAATTTGAATTGATTATTCATGTTGCTTGACTTGCTATGCAGATTAGAATGCAGATACTCGTACGTTAAAATAAATTTCATTTTACATGGGTAACATATTATATAACATGAAGTATAAGTCGCACAACAATTTTTCCAAATTTAGATGCGATAGACCCAGGGGTAACCGTCAAAACAAATGTATCCTAGGGGGCACTTACGAATATGAAGCCCTAATAGCGAGCCCTGCGAGAACAAAACAAGGGGGGGAGCAATCATATTTTATAGTTCCCGAGACTCTTAATAATACAACCAAAGAGATTTTCTTTCAAACTTGACATAAACTCTATGCCAAACAGTACTGGTCCAAAAATCTTTTCGTCGTAAAGGTGCTGAATAATAAAGGGTTTTTGTGATAAAAAAAATATATATACACACCTCAACAAAGTCTAGGGATATTTGGTATTTACTCAATTAACTTCAAAATTATTGAAGATAGCATACAACATGTTTATATTTTTATAAAGACAATTTATCAGGCTACAATCCAGAATTAAATAAAAGAATAATTTTTGCATAAATAATTTTTTATTCAAATAAATAAAAAACTTGGAAAATTATTAAAACTAATAATGAATGTGTTTCTTAAGCAAAAGTGAAAATAAGCAAAAAATAATCTGTTTTTAATTGTTATGTGGGTAATCAGTAGTCAGCATATTAAAAAAACTGTAAATAACGGTCCTGCAATGGTTTTTCATGCTTTTATTATGTTATCAAGGTCTTGGTGCGGTATATTGTTCCAGGTCCGACTAGGATGCAAAAAAAGTTGCCCTTCCATCGCAATTTTATGCAGGAAAAATCACCAAAACCCTTCTTTTGAACATGTCCTACGCGTATTTTATAGTTTTGAGTATAGGGGATTGAGTGGTTCAGCATAAAATCGATACATCGTGCTTCTGCAACCAGCTTGTCATCACTCTTGCTTTATGAGAACGGGTGTTATTGTCCATGAACTTGAACATTTGGCCCAATTGTAGTCTACGGGGTTAGATTATTAGTACTAGCACCTCGTTAAATTATATTTCAGCCGTCATGGTGTTTCTGATCAAAACGCGCTCTGTTCTTCGACCGATACAAATTCCCGTCCAAACCATAATTTGTTCTATCGTGGTATGAATAGATTTCTTGAGGATGTTGTAGACGGCTATCACAACTAGGAACTCGCCAAGCACGTTCTCTACGTGAATCCGAGTGGAAACCGAACCGGGACTCATGTGTAAACACTACTACAGATCACAGGTTATCTTTGCAGAGCAAATGTTCACGAGCCCAGTCTAGTCGTCGTGCGCGATTCGCTCGGCGCAGTGCTGGAGTATAAAGCGGTATGCGAGCATGAAGGTGGGCTTCCTGCCAACTTCTTCTGACAGTTTGGTCACCCGCAAGAGGCTCCACCAAGAGCTGGAGCCTCTACACCAGCTGCATGGTAGTAACATTTGGCTGTCTTTTCGCGGGAACTTGCAAAAATCGATCATGTCGTTAAGTGGTGATAGACTTTTTGCTGTGGTATCTTTTAGCCACTTCACCAGTAGCACGATAACGTGACCATAACCCTGATTTCATATTTTGTATTGTTCTAATCTCTTTAGCAATACTCCGCGTAGTACCCGCAGCTAGGAGCATGCCTACTGCCCATAACATTTTATCTCTGATGAAATGGCGCCGCTGCATGATGCACACAATATTATTCATTCGAAATAAACGTTTAAATTGTTATAAAACTTAAATTTTACACAAAAAAGCAGTCAAAACTTACTATTGGTAAATGAAATTTTCGAACTTGACTACGTTTAAGCCGCGTAAATCTTTTATTTTTAATTTTATTTTTCAAATTCAAATTTAGAATGGTTGAAAAAGGTTAACAAAGTAAGTTTTCATCAAAAGAATTAAAAAAAAAACAAAATTACAAACCAAATTTTTTGAGTTTCACAACTTTATACAAAATATCCCTAGACTTTGTTGAGGTGTGTATTTATTAAAGTTCTATTATTGCTAAGGTATATAAATATTAACTTTAATGGAAAACAATACAACACAAAAGCCTATTATTGCTAGAAATAATAATTGTATCAATTAAAAATAAAAGGAGGGTTTTATTAAGTAATTATTTTAAATGGAATTGTTGTTTCTTTATTGAGCTACAGTAATTATTATTGTGAGTAAATGTAGAATAACTTTAATACTCGTATTAATATTAACCTTCAAGTAATTGAATGTTTTTGTTAGTAAGAAATCAACTATTTTCTCTTCTGGTTGATTACTTCATTACTGATTTATAAGCGGCAAAAGTGATTAAACTTAAACTGCCCATATTATATTTTTATGCGATAATAAGGTAATCAACACATTTTAAACTTTATGTAGATAAGGTAATCAACACATTTTAAACTTTTACTTTTTTTTTGCACTGCAAATATTAGGGCTTTGTTAATTTCCGATTCAATAGTAATATATAAAAAACCCGTGTGGTGACGGAGTAAGAATACAATAAATTACCACCCCATCTCATCCCAAGGGTGTCGTACAAACCGACTAAGGGACTACCCGTAAATATTATCTTTACGAAATAAAAAGAAGGAAAACTTGAAATTAAACCCTATACCAATCCGTCTGGCCAGCGTGGTATTAGTAGGCCAATTATCTCTGCGTCATGGGAGGAGGCCCGTCCCTGCAGTGGGACATTAATGGGCTGTTATGTTATAAAGAACCAATGTTATACTTACTTTTAAGGCATTAGCAGCTCTACATTTTAAAGTCGCAGGTTTATTTTTGACCACATAAGTATTTTCCGGTTCTAATAAAAATACTGGTAGATTATCTTTAGCTGTATGTAAGGGTATTTTATCATCATGGGACGATATATCATGAACGTCTGGATGTACAGTTGCTAGGTCTGGTGAATCTTTATAATTAGTTTCTTTCCCATCGTAATCATAATCTAAATAAGCTGTTTCATCCTCTTCTTCTTCTTCTTCATTTTCTTCGTGGTTGGTTAATACTGGTGGTAGAAAGTAATCTTGTTCTTGTTTTGTTTGATGGGTTTCTATTAGTTCTCTACGTATGTTATCTTTAGCCTCCGTGTTTACTATATCATCTAACCGGCGATGTGTATCTACAAGAAATGATGTAATTTGATCAAACTATAAAAGGATTTACGTAGTCACTATTTTATAGTTAGTTAAAAAAGTACCTAATGGTACCCCCAAAATAAGCGTCCAAAAATTGTGATCTTGTTTCTTTATATATTTATATAATTTAAAATGTTTCGATTTAAAAAATATAATATACTTTACACATTTAAATAAGAAAGATTCGTTTTATTTTTCTTACAAGTCAAACCTCAAGAACAAATTATTTCCTAATTAAATTGAGAATAGTAATTGAATAAGTTTTCAATTATTATTAACAATAGCTATACATAATCTATAAGAATTGAATATTTCTATTTTTTTTTTAAATCTTAATATCAAAATAAATATTGGCATTCAAAACAAAGATTAATTTATTATTAATAATTAATTTTGTTCTAATATAATATAGACAAAGTAACAAAACAAAAGGCGAAATCCTTTTAGTAAAGGTATTTTATTATAAATAATTATTTAGGTACTCACTTTTCCCTGCAAGTTGTCCCGACACATAAAAAGCTAGTTGCAACTGTAGTATAAACGCACAAGTCCATAACTTCACATCCATTTATAAACTTATTTAATGACTGATTATTTAAAAAAACAACTGAATTCTCGCGAACATCTTGTTCCATTACTGCTTTATACCAAATCACATTATACCCAATATCTAGGTATTATTTCGAAAGTAAAAATCAAAAACATAATAAAAGTTTTAGTACATTATCATTAATGATTAGTCACTCTATAATTATCATTATTCACAAAACCAGCTCAGTAGTTTAGATGTTAACACTTCACTGCACAATTTAAATTTATGAGTAAGATCGTAAAAGTTTACAGGGTACCAGGAACATTCGGTTATGTGTTCACCGTCCGACGAATAAATTCCAACTGCGATTTAGGGGATGAACGAAAACAATTTTCACCCCACACGCACCTACTGCGCATGTCTCAAAACATTAAACTTTTTGAAGACTTGAAAGAATATGTATATTAGTCGTAATAACCCTTTCAAGTACCACTGTAGAACCGGTCCTTCTCCTGTGCTGGCGGAAAACTGATTACACTACGTTGGTTAATATGATTAGTAGACGATTTGATGTCACGTTCTTGTTCTTCGTTCGTATCGTATCGTAAAGCTGCTAACTGCAAACTGTTTCTTTAATCTGCTTTTGAAACATCATTAGCTTGGAATGGGGTGGTGACAACACGTGTATTCTTAGTAGTATACAAACGGATTTCCGAACAATAGTAACTATTACAATTAATATTATTATTTTCTTATAAAACATAACCATCTTATCCTATTATCTTATATACCTAGATGTTTAATTGCAAGAATTCCTTAGCAGAATTGTACATTGTTTTATTTGGTTTATATTTTTGTAAGATGCGGTATATAATTTACCTGGCATTTTGCTTGGTATTTCGGCAGAGGTTACTCTGGCAGTCTCTTCATTTTAGTTTAATTGGTGGCCTAGGTCTCAAGAGTTGTTCAAGCTATGTATGAACTCATCGTGGTTTAACGATTTTTTACTTTCCCTTTGAAGTACGGGGACGCTCAGATAGACCAATGAGGGGTCACCCATCTCTCGATTGCCCTCAGTGATGTTGCTTAACCAGCGTTATTGTTTATGAACGAAGTCAACTATTAGTTCCTAATTCTTAATTATCCACGTGTGTAATTTTACCAATTCTGTTCTGTTATTAAGTTCATTCCAGAGTTTAGGGTTACTTATGCATTGCTACGTAATATTAATAATTACACAATGTCCATAACTGTACTTCCTTGTGTAAAAAACAGAATTCGTACTTTTTATAATTGTGAAAATGAAGCATTCGAAAAATTAAGAATAGGTTTAATTAAGAATGTCCAGAAAGAAAAATTCGTCCATAAAAGAATTGGTAAAATTACACAAGTGGAAAATTAAGAATTAGGAACTAATAGTTGACTTCACAGCTCAGTGATTGTAACTGGCTCTGATTTGTCACTTTATTTTAACCTTTGCTCTTGGAATGAAAACCCTTATCGATAGTCTTTAGGCGTACATTGATCATCTTAATACCACTATGATGCCTCACTAGGGTCAGGGTTGTCAAGCCCCCTTTCTGTGTAGGTTATAAGGGCTGTGCACGTAACACTGATGTCTTTACAATAATTTGGTATGTCTTACCCAATTGTTGTTCCTCAATATATTTCTATCTCAAAATCAGCTTCCTACATTTTAGAATTTAGCGGTTCGCTTCATATTTTACTGGAAAGTTTCGGAACAGCGCCATCTCGTAGTAAGCGGTAACAATCGTATTTAAAATAGTTACAAGATGTTATTGGCACCTTTCAATAGATGGCGCAGTTTAAACATCAAACAAATGAATGAGGAATTTTTTAATACGCGATTCCTCAAGAGGGTGTTTTTTGCCTATTATAGCTATGGCTTTCGAAACATGGCTTGACTATACTTAAATGTAGTAATTCAATGACTCACTGCAGGAAAGGTTGACTTCCATTAAAGTAAACCAACTTTGCGGAAATCACAGTTTCTCTTTTTAATTTTTCCTTTTCAGATGTTTCTCTTTTTATTTTTTTTTACCTTTACTTTTTTCAGCTAGTTTCGCCTTTATTGAGCTTTACAACATTGTCGAGAATAGGCGCAACAATAAGATTTTATCTAGATATACTTACTCCGTCCTGCTATACCTCCTCCTTTTCTTTAGTACCTCTTCAAAGACGGAACTTCTCCATACCAGGTCCTTCAATCTTAGGGTGAAGAAGCATTAGTCCAGACGGGTAAGGTTATTGTGACGGATCGAAGTCATGTTTGACTACCATAGCCATCGGTTGCTTTTGTTTCTGGATTATATTCGCTCATCCTATCAGGCTCGAAACCGTTCCATTAGATTTCGCAAACATAAATTTAAAAAGCCAGAAGAAGTAAACCTTGATACAGAATCGTTTACCAATCCGTCTGCTTAGTAAACCAGGAAGATTTCACCATTAATGAAGTACGGAGTTGATGGAGAAAAGACAAAGTTTCCTTGAACTCTGTTAACTAACTGCTCCAAATATGTTAATTTAGCTGTAAGTTTTCCATGTTTCAAATAAATAAATTAGCAGATGCGCTAACGTAGTGTGAAAGAAAGAAAGAATTTTTTTATTTTGTTGCACACAAGAAAAATATATTTCAATAAATGACCTAACTCAGCTTATTGCTGTAGCGTCATGCGTCATAGACACTACGACACTACAGCGCTGGTATTCTGTTAGGCCCAAAAAAACATTGTGATGAAACATTTGGCCAGACCGGGAAGGTGAAGACGCTGAAGTGAAGTTTTTTTATTAAAAAAATCATAGGGCTAACCAATACCATACGAAGAGAATTTTGCTCAGAAATTGCATGCCATTCCTTTTTCAGAGCTTTTTTATCGACAAACAAAGAAAGTTTGCCAATTAAAAAAACGAAAATAAACCGGAGAGGAATTCAATTTATAGCCATCTTACTAGTTAAAAGGTTAATCGGTATATAAAAAGAAGTTGCTTGGAATCAGTTTTCATTTATTGAACTTAATTCATCATTTAGGGGTCCCAGGGTTATTGACCACACCTGTAAATAGTTGCTCATTTTTGGTTCTTAGGTAGAAAAAAAAAGGTCTGTTGGCAATAAACCTTCTTCTTGTTGCCGATTTAGCCACTGTGACAACTGTAAGCAATTTGAATTGTTTAAATTAATATTATATTTGGTTCTTTGGTCTCTTTACAGTATTTATAAGGTCGACTTTAGGGACAGGCCTCCTTCATCGAGAGAGTTTTGGCATACCTCCAACAAAACCTGATTTGAGAACTTTCCCTAAAATGTAGAAACTTCAATGATATCAATTTTGAAGACCTATCCAAAGGTACTCTACAAGTACGGGCTTGATGAACAAATAAAATTCAGTTCTAAGTATGGAAATAACTGATTTTTTTTCTCTATCTTTGAGTGTAAATCTTTAATAATTAGCACTTACTTATAGTTAGTTTAAAAGAATTTACTGTGATGTACGGATGGACGACTTGACGAATTATAGTAAGAATGGACTAGTCTATACTAGTCCTTTCTGAATTATACGATAATGGTAGAAAATTATAAAAGTAATTCAAATAAGAACTAAATTGGAATAGCGAGCACATTTTTTTGTTAAATTAATTGCCTCGGCTGTTTAGCTTAATGGAAAGTGGAAATACAGTCCAGAAATTTTGGTAACGGAAGGCAGCCAAATGACTACACTCCGTTGTCATGCTAAATATGACTTATATAAGGGTGCCGTTTTTCTCATTTGGCAACGGCAGACAAACCTATGTAAAAATAATCACCAATAGTCATGAAAAATGCTAATAAGACAACAAATTTAATATAATTTTTATTTTATTTATTTTGCTAATCAATTGATTCATTTTTAGCTGTAATTATCAACGGGTAGTTCACAGTACCGTAAAATAAAGGCTCTTTATTTGTTACAATATAAAACATGAAAGGTCGGTTTGCGTTGAAGGTTTCTAGTAGTAATGGTCCCGAGATGAGGAGAATTTGGCCCACTGCAATCAGACAATATTCGGTCTTAAGCTAAAGTGTCAATCTTTTCGTCGTAACATCAGTAACCGTGGTTCATTCAAAACCATTTGCCTTTCCCTATTGATAGTTTTTTTATGCGTAGGAAACCATATTTTGCGGGCATCCTTCCGTCTCCTGGGAGGCCAGAAACCTAATGGGCAGGTGTGTCGGAGTCCCAACTCGGGTTGGATCGATGTTCCGACTAAAACCCACAAAGCCACCCAATTCCAATTGTAAATAGGCATTTAGTCAGACCAGCAAGGTGATTACAATGGTGTGAAGTTCTTTTTGACTACTATCCGTTGCAGTTGAATTTATTAAAAAAAGTTGTGTTAAACCAATTAAAAACAGATTTTTGTTTTGAAATTACTATAAACAACAGCAAGTTGGACGATAAAAAAAAAAGAAAAAACTGAATTCTATTTGTACCCAACTTAGTAGTAGTATAAGGTTACTCGGGATATAAAAAGAAGTTACTTAGAATAAGTTTTTTTATTAAACTCAATTTATTTAAATTATTAATGATTATTATTTAATCAATTAATCACGAGGGATCCCAGGGTCATTTACGATACCGCTAAATAGTTGCTCATCTTTCGTTCTTAAGTAGAAAAGGAAAGGTCTGTTGGCAATAAACTCCCTTGCCATTGACTTGTCCACAGCTACAACTGTAAACAATTTTAGTTGTTTAAATTAATAACAATTACATTTGTTCTTTTCTTGACTCTTTAAAATACTTGTATGACCCATTTTTGAGATCTTCATTGAAATAATCTTATCATACCACTTTTATACAACATCCTAATCTTAGCATTCCCCATTACAATACTTTACCTTCTTGTTTATTTTTTATGTCGAATACGCGGGCTTACAGATAATATTTTAATAAAAGAAGAGGTGTTTTCAATGAAACAAACGGCCAAGTGCGATTAATTTTTCAATCAATTTATTTGTTTCTAGGTGTGCCTAGTCATCGTTGACGGGTCGTTCACGGTACCGTAAAATAATTGATCTTTATTTGTTACAACGTAAAACATGAAAGGTCTGTTTGCGTTGAAAGTTTCTGGTAGGACTAGGTATCCAGTCGAGCCGACTATCATTTCGACTTCTGCAATCAGACAATTTATGGCTTTTAGCTATGGTGTCTTCTTTTTCGTAACATGAGAAAGATATTTATACTGCCAGGGTTGATTTAGAAAAATGAATTGTATTTTGCTATTGATCGCTTTTTTTGCGTGGGAAACAAGACTTTCCGGTCATCGATCAATGCATGCACGATATTAAATCGTGAGTCGCACTTCTACCTGCTTGCTAATTAACACAAATCTATACAAAATAATTACGTTCCAAATGCTAATAAGACTACAATTTATTTTACTTATATTTTATTAATATTTTTCACCAATCGATTTGTTTTTAGCTGTAATTATCGATGGGTAGTTCACGGTACCGTAAAATAATTGCTCTTTATTTGTTACAATGAAAAACATGAAAGGTCTGTTTGCGTTGAAGGTTTCTGATAGGAATCCTCCCGAGGTGGCGAGAAATCCGACCTCAGCAATCAGAGAATATTCCACTTTTAGGTATGGCTTCTTCCTCGTTACATTACTGCCAAGGTTGATTCAGAAAATTGAATTGCATCTTTCAATAATTGATAGCTAAACTAACCAATTCTAGAAGTTTGCCACCTCGTTCCCTTCAATTTGATGTGGTCAAAGCGCGATAAAACTTGGTACGCGATAAAAATAGTAACGCGATGAAACTTGACACACTATTTTTAAATTATCCAAATAATGTATTAAATGTTATTTTAAGTTCTTTGCAGTTGCTGACGTGTAAAGATTACCACAAGGTTGTATGTCACCTTCTACAATTAAAGTCATATCCAAAGGCTGACTATCATACCTCTCCCTCAAAGTTAAGTTATAAAAAGGCCCTATCTTCCTCAAAATTCAGTTCAAAATAAACCCTCAAATAACACTTACCGCTAGCAGCAGCAGCTACAGTACCCTTTTCAGTAACTGATATTACGGCCATGTGTGTTGCTTGTGATACGAAAACTTTTTCATTATTCATTATCCGACTAAGTTCAGATGCCCTTGCATTCAATATTTGCTTAACTCCTATCTACAATTTAAATAAATCAATGTCATGTATTTAGTATGGCGCAGGATGTAAGGAATCTGAACTAGATCTAATTAGCAACTGTAATTTACTGTAAACAGCAAATTGTTTCTGACCTCTGCTCATTTTTAGCAGATCTGATTTCTTTGTAACAGATAGATTTTTCTTCTTTAACTTTCTGATTCGTTTACTTTTAATTGATTTAATGAAGACGAATTTTGAAAAATCATTAAGATAAGATATAAATAAACAACTAACCCTGTCATAATAAGCTTTAAGGTCCAATTTTGTTTGGAATTTAAATTTCGGTATGGATACATCTACATCAACCTTCATCATTGACTTCATTTCTATGTTGAGCAAAAGTGGAAACATCGTTAAGGTTTTTACTAATATTGGCAAAGCATTATCTTGGTTCGGAAGAACGATGACCATGGAAGCCTCTTCGCCAACGTAAGGGAGTTCCAGGATCTGAAATTAAGTACTAAGGTTTATCATTTAGTAGTATTTACTAATAATCAGTAAGCTGAAGTGGCAGTGGGCTGGTCACGTCCGTCACAGGACCAATAGATATTAATATATCAGAGAAGAGGACAGCAACACACTGACAAAGTAGAGTTTATTAATTTTGCATCGAGACATTTGGTGTTTAGTACGAAAAGTGCAGGACAGTATCATGAGATTGTCGTGTAAGGATCGTAGCACATTATAACGTAACGTAAACGGATCAGCACCGGCTCGCCTTTTACCTCGGTGTCAAGCGTCAAAAATTACGTTACGATTCCGATTAGTGTGCGTTGCAGTATAAGGAGTTTCATGCAAATAATACTGAACGGCTCGAGTTGATACGGTGCCAATCCGTTTTTACGTTACGTTATCGGTAAAAAAATAGAAACTGATTTTCTTATGTTCTCTTTCTTCTTCTTGCACTGTTTCAACCTTAAAGAACCTTTTTATATTTTAAAACAGTTCCCTTTTTACAAAAAACCTTACTTTCTTTAATATCGCCAATTCTTCAATTAAAACTAAAGCATCAGATACTACTTAGGTCTGAACGAAGTTGCAGTATCTACGTATTTTCAGACAAAATGTAGACGAGAATAAGGGGAACCTGATCAAACGCATTGGATTTCGCTAGAGTAAACATCTACAAACTTTCCAATTCGACTTCCATGATACCTATAAAAAAGAAGGGATGGTGATACGCCGACGTGGTATTATACGGCACTACCATACAGAGAAACCATACATAACTTTAAATTATAAATATCTAGAAGTGCTAATACCTGTGCATTTAATACGGCGGATTGTACATAATTGTAGTATCCTCTCCTTTTCATCATAAGAGCATCTTTAAGACCTGTAGGAGTTTTAAATTTCTTCTTTGTAGCTTTAGGAAATGGATGCTTCCAATCTCCCTAGAAAATTAAATTGTCTTTGACGAGTAGTTCAGTCAACGAATAACTCAAAGGGGGTATAGAGTGCGTGAGCGGCTAAGTGATTTCTACAGATACTTATTCAGGGTACTTAGAGAGACAACATACTAAAATTCCCGACGACTAGGAGGTGAGGCGGAGGAGGGAGGGGAGAGGGGGTCAAAGGTCTCAATTTTAGGTTTTTCGCTAATATCTCAAAAATGGTGCGTTTTAGCAAAAAATGTTCTGAGATGAAATGAAAGCTTATAAAATTCTCTATAAAATTACGAGCGTTCTGTTGTCTCTGCCTACCCCGGCCGGGATAAGGTGTGAGTTTATGTATGTATGTATGTAACATTACGACACCCATGGGATGAGATGGGGTGGTGACATATTGTATTCTTACTCCGTCACCATTACGGTCATATAAACTGCTTCAGATGCGTTTGTTTTATCAGTTGTTTTTTCCGCATAACTCCACATATCCAACGCAGCATTTTATAAAGAGCAGCATGTATTGATGATATACTGTAGGTACATGCCAACTAACTCGTCCTGCTTGAATTTGCAAATGCCCGCGCGAATGTCAATTTTGGAACTAAATGGCAGAAACTGTTGTTTTTTTTCTTAATGGGGAGCAGAGGAGATTTCCTTATTCCTGTACATGTGCGAACTTCTCTGGTAGCTAACTTCAGGCTGACTTAGATAGTTGGCGCTTCAATCAATCAATCAAGAAGCCTATTCCAGTCCACTGCTAGACATAGGCCTCTCCCAACACGCCCCACAGAACTCGGTCCTTCGTCAGTTGGCGCTTTGTGTACCTTAATGTAACTTACTTTGAAATAAACAGCATTGACTAAAATAAGCGATGCAGATGGTGAAATTTCATTTTCACTTATTACTTGAGGTATCATATGTTTTGTATTTTCGTACACCTATAAACAGAAAACCATTTTAAGATCTTTGAAAAAAGGAAATCGCATGACCTAGGCATACCAAGCTATCCAGGTGGACAGACAGAACGACACCAACAATTTATACTACGCTAACCCATAAAAGTGAACTTTACAGTAGACGCGTTTAAAGGGAAAAACGCGATAACTTTTATATTAATAAGGATATTGATTTGAAATTTTGTATGATTAATATTTGATTTATTTATAGTTATTTCATATTTATATTTTTCCATAATTGTGTATATTTTTTAATTTAGTGCAAGTTAGCCGTATATACCCCTAATTCCACATTAAGATTTTACGCATTAACTAGTAGTCAGCGTAGTGTATTACGGGCGGTCACAGTACTAAACAAGTGTGATTTTTATTGCTTTACATTGCTTACTCTTAAATATATAATGCATTCATTTAAACTTAAGCCTACATTTAAAAATGTCAAATATGCTGTCTATAAAGTATTTAACATAGTTTTATACGAGATATAATATAAAACATACAGTCGCTAACTAGTGCATGGCTAATCGAAGAACTAAATCCGATTGGGCTACATTACGCTAAGTAAGAGTTAGCGCAGTGTTACACGAACTTTAAGCAAACCGGCTAAAACTTACAAAATAATATAGTAAATTATATAAACCATTGTTTATATAACCATTTTTTATTTTACATACAATATAATATTTAATAGCACATTAAACTTACCCCTTATAGCAGTATAAAGCGGAATCTCTACCTTTTTAACTACACTCCTCAATGAATATTTTACTTTTTTGGTAAATTTTACTAAATATTTAGCTCGTTTTTGTGTCATTTTTGTAGAAATACACTAACACTATTAATATTTAGACTAACTTGTAACAATAGCTCTATTAATTAGCATTATACTAATAAAGTGTTTCAAACCGCGCACTTCTATCTTATAATGCGACAAGTGAAGTTAGCGTAAACTAAATCGAGCGATTCTAAAAATTACCTGTACTTAGCGTTGTATAAAATTTGTAACTTCGTTATTTTTGTACATTACTTCATGATTTTTTTATTACAAATAAAATAGCACATTTTAAGCACTTTAGCGTAAAAAACGTATTTTCCTAAAATTCGAGTTAGCGTAGTATAAATTGTTGGTGTCGAGAAGGTTTATGCACAGAAATAATATGTGTTAATTTTTAAAATTTAACGTAGACGCAGCTAATAATAAATGATTTTTTTTTTCATACTCATACTGGTTCCATGATTAGCTAGGGAAATACTTGTCGGTCAAGTACAGAGAAATTAATTAGTGTCTGGGGGGTCCAAAACGCTTATGACTAGACTTGTATAATATTTATGTAATTAATTCACTAACCCAATCGTTGATGGCCTGGGCTGTGGCCGTCGGATTATTCATGTCCACCATCTCAACAGCTGAATTAAATATTTTTTTTGATTTTGTCGCAAAATCTTTATTTAGCTCTTTACCCCAACTCACGTATATTCTACTTGCTATTGATATTTCAACACCTTCTAAGTATTGAAGTCTTTTAATAAGTCTTTTGAAGTATTTTTTTAGCTGAAAATATTAAATAATAGTACCTATACTACACCATACTCGCACCATATTAAATATTCACAGACATCTGTACTGTACACTAGGGTGGAGTGAAACATTATGAAAAAATTTTTTTTGCTCTTTTCAAATCTCCTGTATTATTAATTGGTGACCACATATAAAAGCCTTATTCGTGCAAAAGATGAAAGGTCTAGGAATTTATTTTCAGGTGGCGCATTGAGATAATATTTTCAAAAAAACTGATGTTTTTACTTATAAGCTTATCCTCTAAAAATAAATATTCTTACATGATTTGCTTACAAATATACCGTTTTTAACTTTGTCTAAGTGTGATCTAGAATCTTAATATAGTATTTTCTTATAAAACTTTATTATCTGGTTTTAAAATAGTGCCAACGTTAAGTTAATTTTCATAAAAAATGCCTTTCTCGAAAACAAATATGAATTTCATTCTTCTTTGGTGGCACCGGTGCGATGATGCCCCTGTTAACACTGGTCGGGAAAATGGAGTCATTGCTTTATTAGAAAAACATCCTAAAACGCCTTTTGTAATGGTTTATATGCTTGTAACATGCAAATGAATAACGTCTTCGTCATTTGTTACAAAAGAAGCCTCGACGACACTACTTTTTCTGACAGGTTAGGAAAACAGCTTGATAAGTATCTTCACTTGAAAATAGAATCATTCGAATCTATCTCCACCGAATTGCTAGATCAGGATATTAATTTGTTGAGCACCGATCAAAAATACCTTTCTATGTTTTGCCATTTCTTCTGACACAGTTCCACCATACTTTGCTAACAAAGACCCAGGAAAACTAGCCCATGCTCGATGGTTAGCTTGTGCTTACAGGATTTTTCGCTTGTATATTGGCACAACTAAATCGACAAATAATTTTTAAAGAACTGGCCATTTTCATCATGAAAGTTTACCCACCAAATTGGTTTGATATCAAGTCAAAATCTTCATGTAAATGTGGGCTGATTCACACTTTTAATATGGGTAAAAGAAGTATGTATTTTTCGAGTTGACTTGAAAAGTGTTGTCTTACTATTACTATAGTGTTGTCTTATATACTATTGAAAGAAATGCTTTCTTCATGGACCCCGAAAATCTATTGCTGGCCATGTCACAAGATCATAATCAACACGTTCGAGAGCTGGCTCTTCGCAGAGTTTTAAAGACAAGAAAAGAGTCCAAAGGCAAGAAAGTACTTGAATTCCAGTTACCAAAGCTAAAAATAGATGCGACAAACTATTATGATTTGATTAAATAGTAAAAGAGAAGATAACGGAACCTCCTGTAACAATGAAATACAGCAACTCGGAAAACACTGCAAAAGTAGCATCTAGTGGTAAATTGTTTGATATTGAGAAGTACCCTGGCCACACTCAAGCAGTCGAAAGGTGTCTCAAGCTTGTAACTGAAGTTTCGGCCTCTGTTTGTGGACTCGATGCTAGAGAGGGTTTCATTCGTACAAGAATAAAATCCAGGCAAGAAATACCTATTTTTTCCACCAAATCTCGGTATTTCCGCCAAAAAGAAGGCACTGGGACTTCTGATACTGAACTCTAAAATGTTGTTTTTATGGTAATTTTATATAGTTATTTATTGTACGAGTAGTTTTAAGTATAAATTCAGTAACATATACAGTATTATCGTCAAAAATAAATTTTTATTTGCAACTTCTTTTATTTTTATTTTTCTACCTTCAAACCTAATGCGCCACCTCAAGATATTGAGCTAGAAAGCTGGTATTTTGCAAGAATATTTCTATTGTAATAGATCACTGTTTGAGGAACCAGGAAACTTGAAATTCAGAAAAAAAAAATTTCACTCCACCCTACTGTACACAGCGCCATCTGTTCCCATAGTAAGCTAGGCTTAACCTGCTTCTGTTATGGGTCACAAAACAACAGATAAACATACTTAAATACATTACATTTACACAATACATTTTTGAAAATACATAGGTACATATACATATAAACATATACATAGAAACACTCAGAACAATGCAAACAATCATTATCATGCACACACAGATTTGCATCAAATTGAGCGGGAATCGAACCCGAGATCTCTGCCTCTGCGTAGCAGCCATGTAATAGACCGACTACGCCACAGAGCTCGTCACAAGTCGTATTAAGTACCTTAACTTTCTTGTTTATCGATTGATTAGGGTCAGTAGAGTTCCATTTAAGCGTCTCCGTGCTGTCGTCATTGTAGTGACACAGTCGTTGAGTCACGTACTATCGGTGGCTTGAATATAATCTCGATTCCAAGACCACTGACCAATCGATAAAGAAGAAGAATTACGCTATTTAATTTTTTATTAAAAAGTGTTTTAAGAACTGAGTTTTAACAAGATTGGAATCGGATAAAATGAATTGCTCATTTCAGATTTTATCTATGTTTTAGTTTAATTCAATAAAAAAATGTAATAATAACATAGTCCATTGTTCTTACCTGCCGTTTATATGTCAAGCCAGTAGCTGATAATAGTTCATTTTCTGTTTTGGAATTTCTTTCTGCTCCAATCAATAGTTTTGCAAGTGGTAACAATGCAGATATTGGGGAACATACCATATTTTTACCTTCAGAACGCATCGCTACTTCCTAAAATCAAACTTAGACTTAATAAACCAAACAACTGTGTGCAAATGTTACTGCGTTTAGGTGAAAATGTAACATTGGTTAGTGAAATTTTGCACGTTTCCTAAAAACCTAATGTTAAGTTAGCTTAATAACGACATGTTTCTTCAATGGCTTTCTGTGTATTACGTCATTATAGCTCAATGTTATAATTATATCGTCTTCTAATCAGATATCTAATAAATAAAAACAGTACACAGTGCTAGGGCATAAGGGTTTTATAATGGCAACTCCATACTGAAAGGAGCAGAGTTAAGAAACCTCCCACACGGTGGAAAGACGACCTTGTAAGGATGGGTGAAAACCGATGGATGAGGGTGGCACTGGACCGCATAAAGCAAAAATATCTGGAGAAGGCCTTTGTCCAGCAGTGCATGTCAAGTAGCCGATATGATGAAATAAGATTAGTGACGTACCTACTCAGTACTCACCATTCCAAATTTTAGTCTAACCCATCCATTGAAATTTATATTGCTTTTACCAACATCCTTATGAGGTTGTTTATTTGTTTCCGTTTCTAGTTCCGCTTCTGGATCCATTTCGTATTCCATAGATTTAGATTCAGAGCTATCATGACTCCATACTAAATTTAAAAGTAGAACTAGGAAAATTAAAAAAAAAATTAGATGTCGTGCGATGATGGACTAACGAAAAAAATGAAGTTACCCGTTGGTCTTGTAACATGTAGGTATATTAAAGGAACATGATAATAACTTAACTGTACTTATAGCAAAGTTTGTCAACTTGAGACCACTGCCAGTGTAATTTGTATTTGTGTACCTATTTGTATTTTGTCGAGCAAAATAAATGTACCTACTAAAGTTTATAGAAGCTTTTAATTAATTAATTATAAGAAATATTCGAAATATACCTACCTACCCTACACCAATTTCCCCAGTGAGGGCAATCATCAGAGGGTAAATGGATAAACCATAACCGGTTTTTGCACTTACTTATTTACAGAAATTGCATTCATTTTTAGTTAAAAAAAAACAATATACTGAACTAGTTACTTAATTAATTTTCTAAGGGACCAGCTTAGCAAGAATAATTAATTAAAAGAAATATTCGAAATATACCTACCCTACACCAATTAACCCAGTGAGCTATCATCAGAGGGTAAATGGGTACCCAATGGGTGGTGGTAATGGGTGTGGTGGTAACCAGTACCGGTTTTTGCAGTTACTTATTTACAGAAATTGCATTCATTTTTAGTTAAAAAACCAATATAAGTACTGAACTAGTTACCTACTTAATGAGTTTTTTAAGAGACCAGTTATCAAGTAATAAACCAAAGTGGTCAATGACCAAATTTAACTTAATTAACTGACTGACTGAAATTGTGAAGTCGGTTAAAAAAGGTCTTTTAACAAGAGACAATGAGTCAAACATTTTCAAGATAGATACTTACGTGCAATTAAAAGCCTCATAATTTCTATTTTAATTCCTTTTGGAAAATATAAGAAATTATGACATGGCATCAAAAAATAACCAGTTGAAAGATAAAACGATACAGTACATAGACATTCCGATTCTCCTAATTAAAATGAAATTCAACGCGACCAGCGTAACTAAAGCTTAATTATAAGTAATTTTATAGTCGTCTTATCTCTGTAATGCATTTGGTAGGTAACTTATTTGAATAGGCCTATGATTGCATTATGTTTTTTTGCACATGTATGTATTTTTGCAATGTATTGGTGATATACTTAAACAAATAACCGACGACCTAGTTAAGACTACAGGAGACCGATGGATGAGGGAAGCACAGGACTGCACAAGCTGGGAATATTTGGAGGAGGCCTATGTCTAGCTGTGGACATCCATTGGCTCACGTGACTATGGTGATGATTGCTAATATAGAAGGACAGTAGCCTATAGTGTATTTTCTCAAGTACTAGATATCATTCCTACTATGAAAAGTGTCAAAACATTATCATAATAATATTAATTGGTGTACCTACTATAATCATTGTATTAAGTATAGGTACTTAATCATTTTCATGACTTGAATCTGTTGTGTAGGTAACTGAATATTAAGCATATTTTTTTCTCCTAAATGTTATAGATGTCGGCGTTAGCTTATGATGGCACGTTCTACGATAAATCGGCCAACTCGAAGTAACACTTTTAATACACGTAACACTTTAACTACACTGAACACTACACCATATTCGAAATAACACTACTCTAACAAAACGGGTAACGGTTCCTAGTAAGGAGCACCGATCACGACCGAAGTCAAACTGTACCTGACTGACTGGCGTCTCCCTCCGGCGCGCCCCACATAGGCTCCGTTGTGTTGTAGCACGAAGCTAGCTATACATGACATTGCGTCAGTGTCGCCTCTACCGGCATTCGTGCTGCGCTTTGTTTATGAATCAAATTAGGTACCGTTTCCGACATATCTATGTTTGTAATGTTCGGGCGTTTAAAGACCCCACGCGACGGACGGAAGGTTAAATTACCTTACCACGCGGGTGAACCCGCGGGCATTAGCTGGTTTAAAAATAAAACGAAACTTTATTTTATGTGGCAGCACCGGATTGCGGTAATGTCAAATTCTTTTACATGCACAGAAGTGTCAAAATCTGTGACAAAAACAATGCAAAATCAGACCAATGTATTGATTTAATTCAATTGTTTCTGTTTATACTATTAATCTGGGGAAAAGGTTAAGATAATTAACAAACTCCAGTTAGAATAAATTGTCACATAACATTAAAGAAGTTCAAATTTCAAATTTTATCTAAAGATTTTGTAAAACAATGATTCCCAGTGAAATATTTGCCGAAGATCTAATGAGCACAGTAATTCGATATGGTCTGTATATCGGTGCCGCATTTCAGCTAGTCTGCTTACTAGCTTGTGTAACTTTATCGGAGGAACAAACAGAATCTCACCCTTATGAAAAGGTAAGCAAATTAAATATACTTAATGAAATACCTGTGTTTTCATTTTAAAAAAACTGAATTTTTAGTCTATTATTGAAACTAAGATGAAGATGATCTTACCATGATAATGGTCAGGGAGCCAACCACAAGCTCTTATAGCAATATTATTGTAATCTTACTTAGCCTTTTCGTACCATTAATATTGCTATAAGAGCTTGTGGTTGGCTCCCTGGTCCTAAAACTGTTGAAATAATTCGTGTTTTTAACATTATTTGTTAATGTAATGTGTGTAGCTTGAAATTCAATCGTTTATTCTGTGAGCATTGAGAACCCATTAGCAATAATTATGCTTTAATTTGTTGTAAAAGCTTTAAGTACAGCAATCACAAGCCATTATTTTAAAGGAACTGTTATTGAGAATTATTATGTTTATATTCGTAACAAAATTAATGAAAAGAGATTGTTATAAAAACAAGTTACAAACATTTTTCTTTTTTAACAATTTTTCAAGTGGTTCTACCTATTTATTTCCAACTTTTTTGTTTTATATTATGGATGCTGCTGTGATGCAAATAATTAGTATTATAACCTTTGCTACTTAAGTAAAGATTATTTATTTATATTACTGTTTCAGGCATACACAGACAGTGATGAATGCAGTTCCGAACAATCATCTCCAGGACACAGAGCAGCATTGTCGAGGGCAAGACGTCATGACAAAAAGAAAAGGCGATAAACTTATAGTACCTTGATGATAATGTAATTTTTTACTATTTACTTATGACTATTATAAGTATTGACTTATTTATGTGTTGGTCACCTTGATAAGAGAAAATCTATATTCAAAAGATATAAATACTGACACATTGATTACCAACAGACAAGTGGTATACCCATGTTATATTCAACAAAAAGCTATGAGTATGTTCTTATAACACAACATGTTAGAACTCCAACACTTGCATTGGCTGTAGTAATAGCTGACTAAGGGAGATCCCAAAAGAAAGTATTTATTAGACCCCTTCTAGAATCTCCTAAAAATAATTATGTATACAAACTCCACATGTAATACTCATTATTGTCTTCTAATCATTCAAATAGTAATTTAAAAATGTTTAGGAGTTTAATTTGTATAGAATCCTTATTTTTCTTTTGTAATAAGAAACATACCTATATTAACAATTTCATAGAACTTACTTTTCAAATGTGAAACCAAGTTTTGTAAACAATTGGATCAATAATAAAAACAATTTTTGTTATTTATTATTCTATTGTGTATCAACAAGAATGTAATCATGAATCAAATGACTAAGAACAAAATAAAGATAGTAATCTAATAAGTTACTTTTTGTTTACAATTCTTAACAGTACTTAAAGGATACACAATCCTTCCTATCATCCAATCGGCATAACGCTAGCGATGGGATCAGTTAGAATTGAACACACACTTAATTAAAAGTATGCGAGTGGATTGGCATGACAGTTGGATGGATGACCTAGTGTGGACGAACTGCAGATTGAATCAAGACTGCAGTGTCATGCCGATTGGACGATAGGAAGGGTTGTGTATGCCCACCATAATAAGAGACTCATTTCCAAGAGATTAAAATGGTGGTTGCCTACTTTTTAAGTATACTTTGTAGGGAAATACTTGTAGTTGAAACAGATTATGCATTATAACCAATGATATATTATGTTTAAAAATCAAATATTCTGCGTATGTTTTATGGTCTCCTAGCGTGTATACCTACTTAAGTTTTGTACGTAATAAAACAAATTAATTATATAAAGCATTCTATTTGTTACATGGACTAGAAAAATTACAGCATTAATTTTATAGCTTCTATACTAAATGAATAAAAATCTCATATATAAAATTATTCAACATTTGTACAGCGAACAAAGCATTATAAGTACAACAACATTTAAGGCACTGGAGGTTTATATACTAACATTACATCTGCATTCCCATCTTCATTAATTTATTACCATTATAATAAAACTATTATTCCCATTGTTTTGCCAAGATTCTGGAATGGATATTGACTAACCATTTAAGAATCTAAATTTTGGTATACCAGGGTTTTAGAGAAGTAAATGTGAAACCGTTTCCTAGTTGTCCAAGGCAGGTAAACAGGCATGAACTCATAATTATTTATTTATTGTGTATGCACACGTCTTATAAATAAGACATGACTTTAGTACATCACAGTTACGGTCACAGTACACCACAAGTAGGCAGTAGGAATAACAGCGAAAAAAATAAGTTTTTATAATAATATCAACATCTTTTCAACAACAATAATTGACACTAAATATAGTGGTAATTACAAAACCGTTATATTCACATTATTCGTAAACTTGTATTCAACAAAAAAGGCTGTTCTTTAATTTTGTACATATTATTTATAAAAAACAATATGGTAAAAAATTAAACTAAATATTTTAAGAAATAATTTAAAACCGCAAAAATAAAACAATATAAGCATTTATCAGCTGCGTATCAACTGCCTGCGTTTTATATTAATAGTAATTTAGAATATCATGTTATATGAATTTAAAAGGTTTGATTAATTCATACTTTAAAAGCCAAACTCACTATGTTAATAGCAAAATGTATATAACATTTTAGTTAAGCACTATTTTAAACTATTCCTCTGATAAATACATACATTTACCACTTGTTTACAGTTTTGTAAGAGAATGCAGTCCTACATTTTATGACAACATCAATAAAAATAAATACATACAGATTTAACACATTTATAAAATTCATGGTTTTTGGGGTTATGTATTTAATAGCATACAATATTTCGTACTCTCTGTTGGTATGTTTAAATACTTTAAAATGGCGACCATGGAGAGTAAGTACCCTCCAGAAGCCAAAGTAGACCTATCATGTGTAACCAACGACCTGATAAAGGAGGCTGGACATAGATGAACGAGAGAAGCACAGTACTTACACCTAAATGTAAATAGCACCAATATAATTACGGTTCTTACATAATAACAAAGTTTGTAA
This sequence comes from Schrankia costaestrigalis, assembly GCA_905475405.1. Lineage (NCBI taxonomy): Eukaryota > Metazoa > Arthropoda > Insecta > Lepidoptera > Erebidae > Schrankia > Schrankia costaestrigalis. The sequence goes on along the minus strand of FR997829.1, from coordinate 17,589,958 downwards.
ATATAATTTGTTGTATATAGATAGATTGTATATACTATATGGCACAAATGGCACGCTTTTTCAAATACCTTTTTATAAATTTTGGTCTAAGTAATGGCATTTTTATAACTAAGGACTATTATTGGCACATAATTACAATTTAGATTTTTTTAATGTAAAGAAGACATTTTTCATCAAATATTAATGATGTTTTAACAGTTATTTACAAAGTATTTAAGTAACTCATTGCTGTAAAAATAAAATCATAACTCTTCAATACATCCATGTTTTTGGGACACACTTATTAATGTTATATATTAATAATATATTAAAAAATATCAATAAGCATAACATTGTTTCTAAAATATCGAAGATTTGATTTAGGTATATATATAACCATTAGCTTGTAACAAAAAACATTACTTTTAAAACAGCACTTTTAACATTTATTATAACTTCTCTCGATAAATATAACAATAAATATAAATACATCTGAGAAAATATGATTGCACAAACTCTTTGTATACGTATGTAATATCTAATATATAAAACAAACACTACAAAACACATATATTTACAGTATTGCTTCAAAAATTGAATAAAACGACTCATCCGTAGAACAAAGTTCGATCTACAGGATTGCTAGTTTTCATTACATGGTATGTCATAACAACATATCAAAATATTAGGTCTCATAGATCTAGAATAACACAAGTCAACAACTTCTCTAGCTCCTAATGAAAACTAGCAATACTGCAGATCGAACTTTATTCTACGGATGAGTCGAAAATATCACTAAGGACATACTCATAGCGGAAGGATGTCAATGCAACAAAATGTTTTTGTACATAGGTATATTAAATGCAATGATATTAAAGCCACTAATATTAACTTGTTGTTAGATCAAAATTGTGAGCTTTTAATGCATGTATTAAATCGTGGTTAGAAAAGAAATTCTTTAAAGTTTCCAATTTTTTAAAACATATTGTAACGCAGCATCGCTTACCGCTCCCACAACATGATTTATCCGATGCCTCCTTCTCACAACACGAAGATTTCTCATTTTCAACCGACTTTTTACTTCCACAACACGATTTCTTCGTACCACTATTCGAAGGTTCTGGTTTACTACACGAACAATTTAACGATTGCATAACCCCTAATGTTTCATCATCACACTGCGAGGTATAAATGCCCAAATCTTCTAAATTATATTTCTGATGTCTCTTATGGTAGTGTAAGAAGGTATTGTGATTTGTATCAGTCGCTTGGCCACACCCAGCTACACATTTCATAGCCGCATGATCGCATTTGCAATCAATACACGAACAAGTGTCCTCGGTACAACAACCTTTTTCAGCCGGAGCTTCACTTGACATACAGTCCCTGCATTCTCCAGCAGCCGGATCACATTTGCAATCTGTACACGAGCATATTCCAGCGTCAGCTGTCAATTGCTCTAATACATTTCGTTTTGCAGTCTTTTTCCCGAATATATTCTCGGTTTTGACGACATACATATCTGATGGTGGTTCGTTGTCAAATAGTAATGTATCCTCTAAATCCAAATCTGTGTTGAACAACACTGAATTAGAGGGATTAATTTCGATATTCTGCTGCACTTTCGAAGGTGGTGGGGTGTTCAAAGATCTATTATCATCAGCTCCTAAAAATATGTAATCGGTGTCAAGTTTATCCGTATCCAGATTTGTTACTATTTCACTATCGTTGAATACTTTATCACCAACGTCTAGAACACTAGGTGTGTCTAAATTGAACGAATCGTGGGTGATTATATTGGCTGTTGGAGCAACTTCTGTATTCAAATCTATGTAGCTTTGCATATGAGTGGGAACAAATGTCGCTAGCGTGAATATGCTTTCAGGTGTTTTATCTTCAATGCAAACTGGTGCTTCTGATATCGATGCAGCTAAAGCGCTGACATCGACCCATGGCGCTTGGTCTTCAATTTCGTTAGCTAAAGCTAGTTGCATAGCTTTCGATTTTATTTCTAATTTCGGAGTTATGTCCATTGGAGGTGCTTCCATTGGTACAGTTGCTTGTAACTCAGTGACGTCAACCCAATTGTCGTCTGTCGGATGTTTCTTATCAACTTTATCTACGGTGAAAGGTGAGAGTGTTAGTGAAGCTAAATCATAGTCGACTGTTAGATCATTTGTTTCGATATTTTTAGTATTGTTAGTGTTATTCGGGAATAGTAGTTCTGTTATATCGACAGTGTTCACTTTAGTGATATCTTCTAAGCTGCCGTCGGTTGAGTTAGATTCTGTTGTGATTCTTCCAAATGATTCGAGAAGGCTGTCCCAGTTCATGAAGTCGTCTGAAACTTTTGAAACTGGCTGTGGTTGCTGAGGTTGAACGGGTTCCGAAATATCTTTCACGATGGGGTCAGATTCGATCTGTGAAAAAATTATAACATTCATGAACGTTTGTAAGTACTTTGAAAATTATAAAATGAGATAAGAAAAGCTTGTAAGGTTTTTTAGAACCTATAAATAAGACTAGGTTTGTACCTAAAATCTCTTAAAAAATGTATTAACAGTAGCGATTAAGCCCTAGTGTTGCAGGGACTTAAACATAAAATAACGGACATAAAGAACATCCAAGATAAAAAACAATAACTAGTGGATCAGACAAATAACTATATCGCTTGGTCTCCGGTACTTTGCCATTCAGGCAGTTCATATAATTTATACATACCTGATGTTTCATGGCGTGTGCCTTGAGACTAGTAGCCGTGGAGAACAATCGCCCGCAGCCCGGTGCTAAACAGGCGTGAGGCCTCGCCCCCGAGTGAGTACGTCCATGCGCCTTTAGGTGATGGGACGCTGTGAAAGATTTGCCGCAGCCTTCTGTTCTACATCTGAAAATTTAATGACGTGTTTTTATTTACTGATAATGTATTTGGTGAAGAAGCCTTTATGACGTTTTCCGATTGCGTTAGATTTCTGTCTTCCACCCATGTGTATACTTCAAATGCCATATAAAATATCAGTTGTTTGAATGTTTCTAAGTCAATGTTCAACGATGCTTCTAACGGCCCGTTCACGACTTCGGTCTAAGCGGCGCGCGGCGCGGCGGGCGGGGCGGCGTCGGTGAGCGGTGCGTTTTGCACGCCACGAACTTTAGTAGCGGTTAGTTGCAGCGGCAGCGGTGGACGTATTTACGCCGCTAGTACGTTACTCCTCTACCGCTGTCCACGCCGCCGCTCTGATTCGTGGCGTCGCACTCATTCGTATGTACTTTTGTTCCCTCCGCTCCGCATGCCGCGCGCCGCTGCAGCGATTCGCTCAGATAAAACCGCGCGCGATTTCGCTACGAGCGGTGGCTCGTGGCGTGCTTCAAACATTCTAATACTTTTAATTATAACGCTCGCCGCCCCGCGCTTAGCTGCCGCTCACAGCGGCAAGGTCGTGAACGGGCCGTAAAACATAAGCAATGGGCTAACGATGATATTTTAAGGGAGTATAATCTTTAGCAAATTAAACTTAGTACAATTTTCGAAGACTCAGTTAACATCTAAATAGAATACTTACTACCTACATAATGTCGTTGGTACAGATACATAATTATTGGTATCGTATACATTAGATTATCGAGCGTTTAGATATTTAATAGGTACATGACCCTAATTTCCTTTCAAAAGACCCTTTAAATTATTAAATAATGTGACACTCCACGCGGAATGATAAATATGATATTATAGCGAAATATACTTAAATAGACAACAATAATATTACAAACATGTCCTATTTTACTAAGTAAAGGTTTGGCGTATGTCCAAACCACTTTCTATAGAGTATTTGGCACTGACATCTTAACAGAAACTTGAAACCTACAACAATACCATTTGTCTTGAGAGTTCGTCTTAAAACTGACATGCCGTAATCTCACTTGTGAATAGCGACGAATTTTTGGAAGGAAGGTGGCAATAGTGATTTAAAGCTAGACTAGAAATTAAGATGATGTTATGTTTAACGTAAGTATACGTAAATAACGAATGGGTTAAGTCTCTTATCTAAGGTGGGAAAATGTGAGAACTCCTCACGCTGCTGTTTTGAGAACCACTGCCTAAAACAGTTATGATTTCAGAAAGAATGGTAGGCAGAATGAAATCTTCTGGTAAAAAGGCTAAAGTCTAGCACACGTCTCCTCAAAAGCTTCGAACATTACACTCTTTGAATCTCGAAACCATTTTAATCAGATTAATGGATTTTACAGTTTTCTCTCTTATTAAAAGTCTTTTACAGTAGCTATACTTATAGCTATAGCTCATTTTTTTATGGGTATATAAATAGAACATAATACGGAGAGCAGTAATTTCATAATTGCTATCTTTCTTTTTAATTCCTGGACTTTGTTTTCGCGTTTTAAACCAGCTAAGCAGAACGAACTAAATTATCAAAGCAAACTTACTTATATGGCCTTTCTTGTGTATGTGTACGTATGTGTTTCTTAAGATCGCTAAGTGTCGTGAAGAATTTGGTGCAGCCGTCAGCATTACAGTTAAAAGTATCGCCACTGTGTAACCGTTGATGTGCTCGTAACCTGAAAATAACGAAACACACTTTTTACAGTTTTTCGACAGAAGGGTAAGCGTTACTTGACAAAATGTGATTGTAAATGGTTAAGTTAATTCTGGTATGAAAGGGTCTCTTCCCTTAAGCCCGATTTACACATCGACAAGTACGAAGCAGCCCCCTCTCTCGCGTCTCGCCAACTTAACTCGTCAAAAAATAGGATGGAGATCTATTCAAATCAACTTAATCAACAACTTACTACTTAACTCGCTACTGTACCTACTTGTCGATGTGTAAGTAAAAAGGGCTTTATTCTTTAAACCATGTTGAGCAGACAGTTGAGTACAGTCAGGTGCAAAAATATGTAAATACCCCAAAGTCTCATAAGACGTCACCATTAACAAGACCATAAACATGTATTCAAATAAGTGTTCATATTATGCACACATTGTATTGTTAATAAATATGTATTCAATAGGTAAAAAAATATGTATTCATCAAAAGAAGCATAAACATGTACACTACCAGCGATGTTGCCAACTCGTGCAGTGTACGGGAGCCGCGCATGACTGAATGGCAACGTCGCACTGTAGATCGCCTTCATAGAAACCGTTGGACATCGTTACCTCTTTCAATTATTTAAAGATAACTCCAAATAGAGTCAACGTAGAGACTTCAAATTTTTACTGTATAATATTTAAAGAGCAATCTTTTTATTTCTTAAAAATAAATATTAATAACAAATGTGACAACCTAATAAAAAAATTTGAAATATACCAACATTTTAAAGACGTTTATTGTGTAATAATTATATATATCGCTTATTTAATTTTATATAATAAATAAAACAACTCATTATTATCATGTTTTAAACTAAAAATAATAATAAAATAGCCTGAGAAAGGAATTGCCAAATATCTAGGAATTACGATGACGCTACATCTTGATTAAATTATTTTAATAACTTATTCATCTTCGACATCATCAATGAATTTTAATGAAAGATCACTACACAGTATGAAAGATTTTGCGTTTGACAAAAAAGTGAGTATTTCAGTAAGTACTTACGTTTATTTTTTGAAGACAAGACTGGATCAGAAAGTAAAAGTAATGCATTAATGAGATCTAAGTTACATATCAATCTAGAGAACTAGGTGAAATTCTTTATATATAATATACATATATATGTAGTAAACACCTTGGTAAATAAATACCTACTTATATAATGGTCACCACACACATCTTTGGCCACTCAGCAAGAATTAAGAGAGTTTGGCTACGAGGTTATAGTGCATCCACCATAAAGCCCTGACCTTGCACATTCAGATTTTCAACTGTTTTGGTCTCTTCAGAATTCTTTCGGTTCTGTAAAGTTAGCATTAAGAGACTACCAAAACTATTTGTCTTGTTTTTTTATCAGAAGTTCAAACATTATTACAGTAACGGGATTATGCCTCTGCCCACAAAATGGCATAAGATATTGTAATAACAATACGGTACATATATTGTAAATAAATGTAAATAATCTAAAAGAAAACCTTTCATACAAAAATGCGAAAAACTTTCACCCCGACCTAATATTTTTATCCTTCACAACTAATCATTATTCCCTTCACTAGCAGGGTTACCACCAGCCATATAGTGGTATTGAAATTCCTCGTGGTCACCCTGGGATGACAAAACGGGGTAACCACGAGTCGGGTTGTTTTCGCCTTAATAGTTAGTTAGTGCCTGATAAATTTTTAACACTGCAAGTAGCGACTTGCGCTCAGAAATTGAACAGGCGTTAAACTTATTTTTAGTTTTTTAAGAAAACGGGGAAGAATGTGGACCTATAATGTTCTAGGGAAATATTTAATGTATTTTTAACTATTAATTGTAGGTATTTTTAGCCCGGGGTTTCCCCGGGTTTAAATTATAAGACTAATTTTATCAAACGTTTCTATTACTTTTTTAAACAAGGCCGTAATGGCAACATATAATACTTTTTCAAAAAATTATTGACGCGTAAACATAAATATACTGTAATGAATCAGTTTTTGTGAAAACTATTTCTTCAAAACATCACAAACATTACAAATATTATTTACAAAGACTGAGGTCATTTTGAGAAGAGTTTAAAATTTAATCTTTCGAGCTTTGTATATACTATGCACAAGAGTTTTAGGGGTTTAAACTATAATAACCCAAAAGTTTGGAGTGTCTTCTATGTGAAACACATATTAGATGCAGGTATATCGACATTCAGTACTTTCACTACACGTCCAACGGTTTCTATGAAGGCGATCTACAGTGCGTCGCCCGCTGCGTCGCTTATCTGCGGTCGAGTTTCAGTGTAGTTGTTGTGAATGATTTTGACAGTATACAAAAGTCAAGGCCCATTTCAAAGCGCAATACTAGATTGACAATTTGATCAAAACTGTTGTCATCACGATAGCTTTGCTTGTATAGAGCTTGGCTAAGAAGAAAACAACTCTGGTTCGATCCTGATGAAAGGATTACTTTTTGTGTTTTTTTTATTTTTTCTTATTTTGTTTTCTACTATCATTATTATATGTATTGTATGCGATGATACTAAATATTGAGCTGCATAATTATTTGTGTTAACAAATCGACGGTATCTAACATCCTCAATTATTTGCGTGTCTTGCTCCATGGTAGTTTTTCTTGGTCGACCCAATGAAGCGTGTTTTTTTATCGCCCCTTCACTTGCCCATCTTCGCTTCCACAAGTAAACGGTTTTTCTCTAAAAAAATGTTGAAACATAGTTGAAATTCAATTATTTTCCAAAAGAATGTTAAAGGTATTTGCACTAGACGTTGTTCATCAATTAAGCTTACCGTGATACCCAATTCGTCAGCAATATCGGAGACGGACACACCGGCTTCACATAAAGCAACTATTCGGTGTTTTTTATGCTCATCTATGCGATACATATTAGTAATTATTTATTACTTTTTGTTTTGTAGTAAGCTTGAATTTCAGATCCGAAAATGCCTTAGAGAATAAAATTAAATTCTTCCAAAGCTGTTGACAGTTTTTTTTAAATGTCAAAAAAAATAGATCAGGCACTTTTCATACAACGAAGACTGGCCATATTGACTAACTAACCAAAAAGGTTTGTGTATACATATTTATTTGCTTAAGAACGTACACATGATTATTAGCAATTGGTAGTGTACATGTTTATGCTTCTTTTGATGAATACATATTTTTTTACCTATTGAATACATATTTATTAACAATACAATGTGTGCATAATATGAACACTTATTTGAATACATGTTTATGGTCTTGTTAATGGTGACGTCTTATGAGACTTTGGGGTATTTACATATTTTTGCACCTGACTGTACCTATCAGAATTTGAGTTAAGTTTTCCAATCGACAGGGATGTATACAGTATAAATCTAGATAAAGTATACCAGGTTTCTAAGGACTGTAGTACATTGGTTCAGTTATCTCTGCCTAACCCCATGGTAGATGTAAGGCATAATAAGGCGTGATCATCATAACAACCCATTAATGTCCCACTGCAGGGAAGGGCCTCCTCCCGTGACGGAGGGATACTTGGCCTACTAATACCACGCTGGCCAAACGGATTGGTATAGGGTTTAATTTTAAGTTTTCCTTATTTTTATTACATAAAGACAATATTTACGGATAGTACCTTAATCGATTTTTACGACACCGATGAGATGGGGTGGTGACACACTGTATTCTTACTCCGTCACCACACGGGTTGTTGGCGTGATGTTTGTCATTATCTATTTATTTACTCGGTTACATAAAAACCCAAGTTTGTTATCTTACAATATTTTGGTACCAACTACTAATTCATCTCCTTATCATGATAATAGATTGTATTTATTACCCGATACGGAAGATGACGGAATCGTAGGTACCTACTTATTTTTGTGTACCTAAGTATATTACAAATATTCACTTTATGTTTAGACAGATAAAGAATAAAATCGCGTGATATCTGTTTGTTTATTTAAGCTGTCAATTAGATTGTCGCGCAAATGATTTGAAGCATGTTTAAATCTTTGTACTCGGATAACTAAAACCTTTGGTAGTGGTATAATGAATTTGATAAATAAACTTATGGGAGTTCTTCCGCTATAGCTAAATTAATCGCATGTTCTAAAATATTCGTTATAAGAACTACTATAAGAACAATGAGTTCACGTATTTGGCACCTCAGACAGGGGTTGAAAATATCTGAAATTCTGACCCCGCAGCGTTAGATGCCGGGAGGCTAAACAGCAACAAGTCAACGACGCTGTGCGGTGTCATGGTTAAGTACGCCAGGTAGATAAGCAAAAAGCTGATGGATAGGCCGGTATCAGTTGTAAGATAAAAATCGTTAAGGTAAACTTTGGTCCATCTAAATTAAAAAAGATCATTCGTTTTTTTTGGCAAAATTCTTCAAATTATCTTTTAGAATTAGTTTGACATATGAATGAATTCCTTAGTATTTTAGTGCGCGACGATATCGAATAGTCTGTCCAAATATGACTTGAGGGGTTTAAGCAGGTGGAAACAAGATAACTTGGGCATATGCTAAGAAAGCACCCAAAACAATCATAATTAACACTATTCCACCATGAAAGCTTTCTCGTAAGCGTAACTCTTAAAAAAATTGGCAAATATCCAAAACACATAAATTGAGAATTCTGAGTCATCCAGTTTGTTTGAAATTTAATAACGTATTGGTACGCCAGTCAAGAGTACAGATTGTGCAGTTTGAGATTCTCATTATGCTGTAATAAACCTTACAATGTTTTCGTTTTATGTAACTTGTTAGGTATTTTGGTTCGTAAATAAAACCTGTTTTTAATTTTGTTAACATAATATTGAAATCAGTATCTGTATGGAAACTAGTCTCAATAAAAAGGTTTGAAATTTTATTGACTTGAAAATATGTATGTACAAACTAGGCAAAAAACAGATGAAATTATTAATGACATGGACTACTAAGACAGATATCGCGATTCGCAGATGTTTTTGGTGTGTTTTATATTGGATTATTCATTTTATTTATAACCATTTTTTCACAACAACTATGGAAACTGTCAAATAGTAGTAGCTAGTGAACGTGAAATGGAAAGAATTTCCAACACTCACTAGCAGTTAGCCAATAATCCATTATAATTCAAGGCATGAAACTCCAGCGTCACACTGTTGATTCAGGCTAACAAGAGTCACAATTGTGGCAAAGTCGATGGGGTACTCTTAATAATTTACCAAATAAATGCCAAATCATTACATTATAAATAGGATAACACTCCAAAGATTTTGATTGTCTGCTTACGATGATGTATGCATTTTTGCATTCATCTTTTTCGATTCAGATATTTAGTTAGTAACAATCACAGTCGTAACCAGAGCAAGACAACATGAATCAGCTGTTTTGTTAAATCAAAATCGCTGATTAATCAAATATCGCCAATTCAGGCTAAAAATTTTAAATGTCACGAAGATAAGGATCCACACGAAAGCTGCTTTACTTGTATATCTTTTTAATCTCAAATTGTTATCGTAATACATTTAGTTTAAATTCTACCGGTAAAGATAAATATTTGCCATTTATCAAGATTAGTAACAAGTATCTATTTTATCTGATATTTAATTTTTATCAAGTTTAAAGAACATTTGATATCTTGAGTACGATGTCGAATATAAATGACTCACTTAACGGCGCAGGTCCATATTTCTTTTGTAATGGTGTACCAGTTACCATTTCAAATTACTCTGTAAAGTAATTAGTCCGTAAAGTAATTTGGACATTTTGGTATATTTCATTTCGAAAACGTAAGTACTATTAGATCAATCGATCGATGGCAGAATGGTTTAGTCGACGTTGTTGGTATGACAGAAATTATAGATAGACGTCGCCTCGATTGTTTACAGAATTGTTTACATTCTGCAATCAATCGATGCCGTCGATCGATCGATATGTCTAATAACACCCTTAGGTTTACGGGAGTGTAGGTTGATTTGTCTTTGTGAGTAAAATGTTTTCCGCATTTCCAGATGACATTTAGTCAACACGTTAATTTTCTTCGAAAAAAATTTAAGCTCCAAGACCGTTTGATATCCTCCAGAATTGACAATGTTGATCGTTGCTTACATAATTCACTGTAGTTGGTAAGTCCATTGTTATCCATACATACAACCGTTAGGTAAAAATTGCCAAACACGATTTATTTATCTCATAATCATACTAAAAATAACTATAATATCTTTCGATACATATCTGTCGGTATCTATTATATTTTTATGGTTGATATAATATATATTATGATATAATATATTATGCATTATACAATATTATTATAACTACGCGGGAGTCGAAAACTAGCATGGAAAATGCTGGACTTTCGTGCTGATATGAGTACACAGCAGTTCACGCAGTATCCACTGTAAGATGTTTGGTTTTAAAAGTTCTAAAACAGTGACCCCCCACAGCGGGACATGACGGTTGGACAATCAAAACTAAAGCAACAGCGGGGGTTTACAACGTTGTACGAACGGCAAGAGGTTTAAAAATTGCAGATAATAATATACTAAATCATTAACATTTGTATTTTTTTAATGTTTTCCTCAACAGCCTGGCAAGTCGAGAGACAAAAATAAAGGTGAAAAAATTCAAGTTGCAAATCATTACGGCCTATTCGCATACACAACCAATTTGCAGTTATTGATTTTGCCTTTATTTAGATCAAGAAAGATTTATTTCGATATGTTTTTTATACACAACATCTACCTACTCGTAACATTGACATTTATTGTTATCGTTTGTTTATATATTAGGTACTTACTACTATTGTATGTTTTTATCAATTGATATCTTTACATTAATTTTATTTGTTCCAATATCGCCACCACGAAGTACTTTTAATAATAGGGATTTTTTAAGTATTTAGTGCCCGATTTACACATCGATAAGTACGCGAGTTAAGTAGTAAGTTGTTGATTAAGTTGATTTAAATAGATCTCCATCCTATTTTTTGGCGAGTTAAGTACGAAGTAGCCCCCTCTCTCGCGTCTCGCCAACTTAACTTGCCAAAAAATAGGATGGAGATCTATTTAAATCGACTTTATCAACAACTTACTACTTAACTCGCTACTGTACTTGTCGATGTGTAAATCAGACTTTAGACACAGTCGGAAAACATTATTTAATTCGAAGATTTTGAATAATTACACACAACTATATTGTATCAATTGTACTTGTGTTTTAACTACTATCACGAAACTTACTGTTACTAGAGCACATTTGTAAGGATTGTAGCATATGTGTGGAGATTCATGCCTTTCCTTATTCTCTACTAAAGAATGCAAGCCCGAAACAAAAAAAAATGGCGGTATTTGCGGGACTTGGAGGTATTAGTTCCGCCGGATTGATGTTGTTTGTATAATCAATGAGATGTTTTTATAATCAAAACTATAATTAAATAAAAACTTACCTGTACAAAGTATTAAAGGCTTTCCTGCAGCCCCCAATGTTGCAAGAAAAAGGTTTGATCTTCGTATGCGCACGTATGTGTATCTTCAAACTGTATGAAGTCAGAAATGCTTTCTCACATGATTGCATCGGACATTTGAACCTATATTCACCTGGAAGCATTTAATAGTAGTTAAATTCACGCAGTGTTGCAGTTCTCCGTGTGGTGACGGAGTAAGAATACAATATCTCACCACCCCATCTTATCCCAAGGGTGTCGTAAGAACCGACTAACGGACTATCCGTGAATAATATCTTAACGAAATAAAAAGAATGAAAACTTGAAATTTAACCCTATACCAATCCGTTTGGCCAGCGTAGTATTAGTAGGCTAAGTATCCCTCCGTCACAGGAGGAGGTCCGTCCCTGCAGTGGGACATTAATGGGTTTTTATGATGATGATGAAAATCACGCAGAGACGGATTTTAATGAAGAGTGTCACGGTTATGTCTCAGAATAAAGAATGCAGAGAAGAGGAATGGATTCTTCTCCATCTGGCGTTGGTTTGACAAGCATGAAGCTTACCACCAAGTGAGTTAAAAATAACCTGGAAATAAATTGAAACACATGAATTATTATTCATGTCTTCCAATTAGGTAGATAAAATGTAGCGTCTCGTCACCGTTTCGTTCATCTATACTAATATTATTATTATTATTATTTTTTTTATTTATGTCCACAAATTACATGGTAGTTCTTACAATCTATTTGTTGACATTTTACATTTATACATTTGTAATTTGTGGGAGATCTGGAGTCTAAACTAAGCCGAATTCTGTATTATAGAACTCCAGGCCCCCCAACATCTAATATTATTATAATTACAGAGGTTGTCAACACGTTTGCACAGTATATTTATGGGTGTGTGTGTGTGTGTGTGTGTGTGTGTGTGAGTATGTGTGTATTTCTGAAAGTGATTATGTTTGTGTCTAATCATATATAGGTAGGATGAAACATATAATAGTATTGGTATATATGTTACGGGCAACGTGATTAACTGGGCATTATTAATAAGGACCGGTCTTTATTAATAATGCCCAATAACGATGGCCAAAGTTATAAATTTATCACTTTGACCGGTCCTTATTAATAATGGCCGACGGCCAGTGGTCCATGTAATAAGTTAGTGTTTGAGATAGCTTAAAAAAAAGCTAAAACCTAAAATTAAGCCACAAGTCAGAAACATTTGGTTAGGTTAGGTTAGTATGGCGACCACAACGCGCACGAGGCCGCGGCAGCGCACAGAGGGGTATTTGACCCTAAAAGTTGGCCAAAAATATTTTATACGCTTAATGGCGGCGTAATGATGTTTTATTTCAGTTTTAGCATGGGTGAAGTAAAACAAAGGCTTTTGTGATAAATATAAACATTTATTCTTCATCGTCTTCAAAACTTACATTTACAATGTCACTTTCAAGTAATAATTCTAAAATATCGGGCGGAAGTGGGTGATTTTTATTATTTTTTCTCTTCCTCATGCCTCTCAGGACAGGGTTAGATGTCAACAGGAGCCTGTTTAGAACATCTGCGTTACAGGCCACCCGGGAAAGCTTCCTGGAGTAGTTGAGGCGGAAAACTCGGATGTGTTTGTTTCTAGCCTCTGCCGCTTCTTCGGAGAGTTGTCCAATAGGAAGAATTGCTTCCCTTATTACTGTAGCTCCATGACGCAAAACTTTATGTAAAGTTGGAGACATGGGATAAAATTTGTACAATGAAACGTATAACTTAGCCGTTTCTTGGCAATATGTTTCAAACATCCATCCATGTCAGACGATCTGAGTTTTTGGCCTTTTACTTCTTTCGCTCGAGTGTGAGAATGACTTTTGGGGTCGTCCGGGACATGGTCCTATAACAAAAACACAATAGTTGTACTCAAAGAAACAATTAAAATTTTACCTATTACTAACTCTGAAGATATAATTTAAGTAGGTACCTAATTACTTACATACTACATGAAAGGGAAGCCAGATTAGCAACAATAATAATAAACAACTACACATTGTTGTGGGTAAACAAAATTCTTCAAGGTATAACAAAACAATAAAGGGTAATTAAATTTGGTTATCACTCACCTGCTTTCGGTAGCGATATACCGCCTTTAAGCCACTCGGCATTATTTTCTAGGAATCTTGCCTTTGTGTTGCGTCCAGCTGACCATCTTTGTTTAAATTTATGGCCGATCATTGACAGTTTTTGCTTAACATTAGCAATATTTTCATCATTTTCTGCATATTGACTGAGTTGTTCCTGTTCCATAAATTGCAACTTTTCATAGAAAGTTGTCATATTTGAGCTTTCCATTATATCAAATAAATCATTGCGAGTCATAACTCTCATTCCAGAAGAGCCTATAACAGAAATACATAATAAATAAGAAAAACTTCAATTACCCTGTTTTGAATGTGTCTACGGAAAAAAATCAGCAAAAATGGGGGGGTGCATTCGGGTGGCTGTTTTTTACATAATAACATACTATAAGGTCTACGCTACAACAATCAATTGTAAATTTGACGGAGAAATGAGGAGAAATATAACAAAAACCTTTTTGAACTTCCAAAATGTGTTTTTTCATAGTAGTTTCTAGGTGCTTACTGTCAAAGCCTATAAATAAAGAATGAGTAAAGATTGGTTGTTTAAATTTAGTACTAAGTGAGATACATACCTGGTTGTGCACAATCCATAGTGAAAACTAACTCAAAATCGTTCAATCACAAAATAAAAAGTATTTTAAAACCACGAACTTTAAGCGCATTGAACAATCACACGAACACTATTGGCGAACGGTAACTTCCGACCGAGCTTACAGCGCGCGAGCATGCGCTAGCGCTTTATGTTTTTCGCTATTGTGTGGAGGGGTTATACTACTTTTTGGAAACATTGACTTAAATAGGGTAGAACCAATATAAAAAAATGGGATTTTGACCAACTTTTAGGGTCAAATACCCCTCTGTGCAGCGGCCGGCGAGTGCCAGAAACATTTAAGTAAAATGTTTATTTTTTAACTACTATGTCCAATAGTTCATTTTTTGTTAACTTTTCATGAAAAGGAGAATGAAACCTTCACTAAGAGTTTTGGGCCAAGATTAAACAGAAATGAGAGTATTATCAATTTATAGCTGTGTGGCAATCTGAAATCCAAGATTTTTTTTTTTTTGAAGGAGATGGAAACTTTTGGGCTAAAGCCTGTACATTACTGTACAGAGTAAGGATATGCCCTAAAAATCTTTTCTATTTTTTTCAAGTTCGAATCTTAATAAAATTGAGTAATTTTATTATTATTTTATTAAAAAATAGAAAAGATTTTTAGGGCATATCCTTACTCTGTACAGTAATGTACAGGCTTTAGCCCAAAAGTTTCCATCTCCTTTTGTAAGTTTAATTTCATTTAACAAACAAAAACACTACAGTTCACCTATTTTATTACTTTGCCCAAGATAGGGTGGACATTATTCATAAGGGCCGGGAAAAGTGATTAATTATGCTGTATTAATCACATTGCCCAATTGAGTCGGGCATTATTAATACAGACCGGTCATTATTAATAATGCCCGGACTTATCAAATTGCCCGTAACATATACATTTCAATAATTTGTTACATGTTTATGTTAAGTATTTCTTCTGTTTTAACATAGTCCAAATTAAGTAACCAGGTCTTGACCTTTTTTTTACATACGTTGTAATGGTCGTTAGATATTGAAAGTTGTTTATTTACTTTGTTATATAATATACTTCCACGGAAAGAAAAGAATCTTTGCGCAAAGGTGGTGTTGACAGCAGTGTGTTCGCATAAAGCGTATTTCCTCCTAGTGTGAGCTATGAGTTTCTTTCTGTCATCTGGTATATCTGTACCTATGCTTGAGCAGTACCGTAAGCATTATATATAGCTGACGCACAGTTAGTACTTCAGCTTCTTTGTAGTGTCAATGTAGGAAAGTGACGTGGTTTGCCAAAGCTCACCTTGAGGATCAACCTTTGTGCTCTTTCTAGGGTTATCATTTTAGTTTTACAGGCACCACCCCATGTGGTAATGCAGTAGGTAAGAATGGACTGTACTAAGGCCTCATAAACCATTGTCATGATTTGTTTATCCGCTACAGAACGGAGCTGTTTAAAAATGTAACTAAGTTTACGAATTTTGTTTGATACTGATTGTAAGTGACAGTTAAGGCCCGAATTCCTCTGTCGCTGATGTCGGTCGCTGACGTCGGTCGCACGTACGAATATACGTTGTGTTCTATGAAGCACGAGTTGCTACGCGCCGCTGATGGCGCGCGTCGGTCTCGCTCGTCAGTGCCGCGTTCGTCGGTCGACTGACGCGCTATAGAACTCTATGAGCATCCTTACTCTGTTCCTGACCGTGTCGGCAAGAGCGCGTACAGTCGCCCGCCACCATGAACATTGATACTTAACGTGTGATTGCCGAGGTGCGCCTACGTCCTGCATTGTGGGATTTATCGAATGAACGTTACAAAGATCGCGATGCCAGAGCAAAATTTATCATTTGTCCTCCTATCCTCCTAGGGTGAATGTGATATTTTTTTTTCTGTATTGACGCAGTCTCCGCTTGCTTAAGTATGCTGCAGCAACTAAACAATATAAACGGGTTCATAATAATATCCCAAATTCAAACTCGGCTTCACAAATCCACTTGGAGACGCCTGTACCGTGGAGTGGTCAGTATCGCAATACGGATGTTTTCATTGGCGCTGATGGTCAGCGCGCTACGCGACTGACGGTACGCGACCGACGTCAGCGACAGAGGAATCCGGGCCTAAAAGTTAAATTTGCATCGATTTCAACACCCAAATATTTAAAACATTGTGCAGTATTTATTTTGGGACATTTGCAATTTAAAGCTGGTGGAAAGTTACATTTATGAGCTTGTATAGTGTTGCTAAGGTTCATTATTTCCTTTTTATTGCGAATTGTAAAGACTATGTATTTTGTTTTATTCTCATTAAGTGTGAGAGAGTTATATGCTAGCCAATGACAAGAGAGGTAAAGTTTGTGTGTTTGTGACGTTGTAGGGGGTAATCTCTGGATCTACTAAACCGATTTTAAAAATTCTTTCTGTGTTTAATAGTCCATTTATCGGGGAGTGTCATAGGTTATATAGTATCACGCTATGACTACTAGGAGTGGAGAAGTAATGAAATGTTTAAAAAAGTGACGCGTTTTTTTAGCGGCCTAACGAAGTGGGCACGGGTCAGCTAGTTTTATATAAAGCAAGGGTCAGGCATGATATCAACGTCACAGTGAAGAAAACTTATATTCCGTCAGATGTTTTAACCCCACGCCACAAATCAAACAGTTCAATTTGAGAACCCGATATTTCCGTAGAGACAACGATATCGAATATGGTCAACAATGTATGTATTAATAACTAATGATATTGCAATAAGTAATTATAAACCAGTAGCATTGAAAATGAAAGTGTATTACGTATCTCCTTACTTATACATAAGAAAGTAGCTGTCTTTGTTAGTATTAGATGGTATTAGTGCCTCTAGGGTGCGGTAACTATAAGGTTGGCGCGGTTTGTGGCTTCCGTGCACGAGGTTGGGGTTTTGAATGCCAGGCAGAATAATTATTTGTGTATAGAATGTATAGAAATTATTTTACCCTATTAACCTACCCTAGAACTAAGCTGATAATTTTTATAGTCCATGTCACTTTACTAGCTACAGTAGTCTTCCATCTAAACCCACATGCCTAGAAGCGGATTAAGCAGTGGTGGACACAAGTAGCTTACTACCGGCTGAACTGATGTACCACCTGGTAAAACTCAGTAAAGGTTCATCTATACTAATATTAAAAGAGATAAAGTTTGTGTGTTTGTGACGTTGTAGGGGGTAATGTCTGGATCTAATGAACCGATTTTAATAATTCTTTCTGTGTTGAATAGTCCATTTATCGGGGAGTATTATAGGCTATATAGTATCACGCTATGACTAATAGGAGTGGAGCAGTAATAAAATGTGTGCAAAAAACGGACGCGTTTTTTTCGCCGCCCAACGAAGTGGGCACGGGTCAGTAAATAAAAGCAACAGTCAACATTCCAAAAAAAACCCTCAAAGATAAGCATACTTATTATCTATCCTCTTCGATCCAGATAGACAAACACATAGAGTAAATAGCAAGAGTTCATCGGGTCAAAACGACAACCTTGTTTTTGTAAGGTCAATGTCCTTCAACGTAACAAAACCAAGATCAAGGAATAACAGCGCGTTATCTGTTTTATATTACGTCGTAGCTGTATGTCACAAGATAGAGATAGGTATAGAAGTCAAGTTTTATACACAGTGTACTCGAGCAAGGCACACAAAGATGCTGCTCACTCTTACCAGAGTATCTTTGACTAGTCCCCTACCTAATCGTAAAATTATTTTCTAATATAAAGAATTTAGTATTGACAAGGTGTCGCCTTGTCAATACTAAATTACTTAACAATTTTTGATTTAATTTTTATGGGATTAACTTGAAAGTTAACCCTGTCAATGAAGATAAGACTTTAATTTAAATTAGTACAGAAAGAGCCAGTTTTGAGAAAACGGAAGTGATATTGACACTACTCCTCTTTTCAGAGTGGGTTTTAAAAAAAAACAACTTAACAAAAAGGTTTTAATATACTGTTCATTATCTTAGCGCTTGTTGCCAACATCGACTTCTTTACTACTTTGTTTTGTGGCTATATCAATACAAGTGATGTAATCCCAAAGATATCTACAATTATTTTGTTAATAATAAAAAAAATGTCATCTCTGTTATCAAATTAATTAGCAATGACATATAACTAACTTATCTTTCGAATATTATATTTAAAACTTGATAAAAAATAAGATCCATAATGGGGGCTATGAGATTAAAGTTATCGTTATTAT
Source organism: Schrankia costaestrigalis (assembly GCA_905475405.1). NCBI lineage: Eukaryota > Metazoa > Arthropoda > Insecta > Lepidoptera > Erebidae > Schrankia > Schrankia costaestrigalis. Next base: position 17,571,043 of record FR997829.1, on the reverse strand, counting down.
ATGGAATGGAATCTGTAGGCTGAAAGGAGTACCAGTAATGTTTTTCGCAGGACTTGTGGGCATTGGGTTACCAAACGTAGCAAAGGCACTCTGTATGGAAGAAAACAAAGTACAAAGTCGCTGCAAAAGGCTGGATGAGAAGACTTGACTGAATGAGTAGATACAATAATTAATATACCACTCATGGCTGGGATATAGCTAATTAGCTACCAATTTAAGCGCCGATTATACTACCCTACATGTAGGGCCCTACATCTTGTAGGGCACTACATGTTGTCTAGTGTAATCACATGTAGGCTGTTAGGACGTATGTGATTACATGTGATTACATATCGGAGATTAGCGAGTCCCGACCGCCCTACATCATGTAGTGGGGTCCATATTGGCTCACCTAAAGTTCTTATTCCGAAAATGTTCTTCCTAACGATTTGTAATCCGAATGATCACTTTACCTAAAATTTTAAATTCTAGTTTTCATTCATACTATTTGTATTGCTACCGGCGATGTTCATAACACTCATGTTTCCGAAAATCGTTATTAATAATATCGTTATGTAAATATATTTAAACTCTTAATGTTTTTTGTCATAACGCTTTTATCCCTAAACATTTTCACCATAATATTTTCTCTCATACTCAGAAAGAAATATTTACCAAGTGAAAGTAATAAAAAGGTTTGTTTTTATATTATTTCTTGTGATTTTACTTAACAACTTTTTACATTTTTACATTAAACCATTTTTTTTAAATTATTGTTTATTAAAATTATTAGAATATTTTTGTCTTAAATGAATGAAATCCATAAAACATGACTCGTTCACGGTTATGCTTATGGCCTGAGAGTTTACCATAACCGTAACTAAACCAATAAGTAAAGGACCAATTCGGTTCTATTCGGTGGGGTCACAGTTCTACCATAACCTAAACCAATAATTATGAATAGGACCCATTTCGTTTCTAGATCTTGACTGAATGATTGGAGCGGGACTCTGGTTTTGCTCTGGTCTTTGGTATACCATGTTATACCTACATGTTGTCAACAAAGTTACGCAAAATTAATGTATAATAATATTAATTATTATGAATAAAAAGAAATCTAAACAAAAAAGATATGACTTTAAATTATAGTATAAAAGATGGTTATGTTGAGAAAATATAGGAAAACAAATAATAGTATAATAGATGTTTATTGCTACTGAAATTATGAAGATGAATGCTTCGGATTATTAACATTAGGGACAAAAAAATTAGGAATTGCGATTGTTAGGATGAAAAATGTTAGGAAGAACATTTTCGGACTTCCAATTATAGGAGTTGAAATTTTAGGTGAACTTTGGCGCACCCCATGTAGTGCCCTGAAAGATGTAGGGCCCTACATGTAGGGTAGTGTAATCGGCGCTTTAGTCGCGACTGTAACAATTTCATGGTATCTTCCTACTTTATTATAAATGCAAAAGTTTGTGAGGATGTATGGATGGATGGATGTTTCTTACTCTTTCACGCAAAAACGACGGAATAGATTTTGATGAAATTTGGAATAAATATAGTTGGTGTTAGGGTGTAGAATAATATTTAAGCAGCTACCTATTCATCGCGGGTGAAGCCGCGGACATCAGCTAGTGTGTTAATAATTTAGGAATGGAATGGTTTATTTATTGTTTATGTTTAAACAAACGGTCCTAGGTACTCAAACCTAGCAAGTAACCTGTCAATTAAAATGTGCGTCGGAGAATCCAACGCACTATAATTATTTTATAAACCATAGAGATAAATTGTGATACGTGTGTTAAAAACAAAACTGTTTGTGTGATCCACGAAATTATTGTCGTGAGCCAGCTTGTTCTATGGTGTACCTAAGATCGATGTTTGTAAAAGCTCCAACGACTCATTGATTTCTATAGCGCGAAAGTTGTTATGGCTAAGAAAAGACAAATGCGCAGTACTAAACTCACTAATCCCAAACAGTTTCTATATCTCCTTTACTAATATGGCCAAGTGAAAGTTGAGATTAAACAGATTTGCCATTTTAGGATTTATGAGTTATGATACCTATGGTAAATAAATAAATTTAATTATGTATGTCACACATTTATTTTTCTTGTAGCGACGGAGTAAGAGACGTAAACCTGGACGATGTGACCAAAAGTCTACGACATTTGCGTTTTTTATGACATTTGCGAAATACCGAGTGTCGTAAAAGTTTAATTATTTAAATGTCGATGTACGTCACTTACCAATCAGTCTCAAGGGAAGACCCTAGTTTCTTAACTAGCATCATGCTGACTGTTTTGCGGTAAATTTAGTTATAAGTTATTTTGTGACTTTTTTTTGTAAATGTGTTATTGTTTAGGTTTACTGTAAATAAATTGTTTTTCTTTCTTTCTAAAAGATGACGAACGAAATGTATAAAATATTATATCTACGACAACAAAAGAAGCAACTTACTGTACAACCGAAAATTAGTCAGGCTATCTAAAGGCGAAAATGTATGAAAACTGAATAACATCCCAGGAAACACTATACCAATTCATTATGGTATCATCATTTCAGTTAATGGACGTCCGGGATCGTCTGTACAAATTTCCACCACAAGTCCTACCTTATAGCTCCTACATACGAAAAAGTCTCAAATGTTTTTTTTTGTTTTTTTTTATCTTACCTAACCAAAGTTAACTTAGTATTAGTAAGAAAGAAAGATAGATAAACATTTAAGATAGATAAACAGTGAACACTAAAGGTCATGGCACATTATACCGGCACCGCAACAGCACAGCTGCTGCACGGCGTCGCCTCGAATTTAGACTACGGCTAGCTGCCAGCGCGCTAACTACGCGTTGTCCGCAAGGTGCAAGCTCGCAGTCCGCGCGCCGGCCGCGACGTGTAAGCTTGCTGTCACCGCGAACTCAATATTGTTTTAAGACATTTATGATTGAACACGCTTAGGACTTGCACGACTCGGAGTCGGCGCGTAATGAGCATGCCGTCGGCGCGCTGTACGCATAAGGTCCGCTCGCTTGCAGCACGCGGGCTGCGGGTCGAGTTGTGTGGTAGCGGCAAGCGCGCTGACTGCCCGCCGTTGGCTTTTTCATATTGACATTATGAAATATATTATACTACACACGATTTAATGCTCTAAATTGAATAACAAGTTAAATGCTGGTGTGGAGCGGTGCTGTTGCGGTGCCGGTATAATGTGCCATGACCTTTAGACACACATGAATCGATTAGATTAGATTATTCATATTATATTTAAGACACTTTGAATTATTTTATCAATTAAGTAATTAAAAACAATAATAAATCTATGAAAAAGAATGACTGTGTACAATTCGGTATGTAAAGATTTTTTTTGGTATTTTTTTTATTTTTTTATTTTAAGGGTTTATTAATTATAAACAACTAATTTGAGTAATTTTGCTTTCCTACTTATAGTTTATTTGTAGTAAACAGCCAAAGTAAGCAATTCGACCGCATGTATGACGTCATAGATGCGTTATAGGTGGGAGGGCAGAAATGCTCAAATTAGTTGTTTTAGTTATTGAGCAATGAAAGCAGAAACAAACTTCTGTTGAGCCGGGCGACATGATGTCATTTAGACGTCAAATGAAAAACAAAGAAATTTATGTAATAATTCGGTATGTAAAGTAAAAGTTAACCTATGTCGAATCCAAAACCATTTAGAGATTTTAGATCGATAAGTAATAAAATCATATTTTTAGCGCAGAAAAACGCAAGATTGTGTTTATTTTTACAATTATTACATAAATTACTTTGTTTTTCATTTGACGTCTAAATGACATCATGTCGCCCGTTTTTTGTCGTGTTTGTTTCTGCTTTCATTGCTCAATAACTAAAACAACTAATTTGAGCATTTTTGCCCTCCCACCTATAGCCCATCTGCAGTAAACAGCCAAAGTAAGCAATTCGACCGCATCTGTGACGTCATACATGCGGTCGAATTGCTTACTTTGGCTGTTTACTACAAATAAACTATAAGTAGGAAAGCAAAATTACTCAAATTAGTTGTTTATAATTAATAAACCTTTAAAATAAAAATATAAAAAAAATACCAAAAAAAATCTTTACATACCGAATTGTAAAAATAAACACAATCTTGCGTTTTTTTGCGCTAAAAATATGATTTTATTACTTATCGATCTAAAATCTCTAAATGGTTTTGGATTCGACATAGGTTAACTTTTACTTTACATACCGAATTGTTATCTTACAGATAGTTCAACTTATTCATTTATTATCAACTAGATTTTCACTTACAGAGAGAGCATATTATTAACAATAATCTAGTTTAAAAGACACTGATATAGGTCACCCATACGTCCCCCACCAGTATATGGCCAACTAAATTTAAATATTCTATCTATTTCTTTCTATTATAAGCAACATGTTATTAAGTTGGTTAAGAAAGACAATATCAAAAACTGGGTAGTGCTGGTTTGTAAGGTTCGCTCGGTGTTAAGGTAACGGTCTCTGCCTACCCTATTAGGATAAGGTGTGTGTTTATAATGTATGTACAATAGCAGAAACATTTGTTGTGATGTCAAGTTGGTAACAGCGGTACCCTCTTACTCATAAACGCCTCTTAAACTTTGGTCAATAGATTAGATTAAATTCTTATGGTTTTGTTTGATATAAGGTTGGTTTTACTAATAAAAAATCTCGCTAAATAGTGATTAAATTTAAGAGGTGTTTATGAGTAAGGGGGTAAATGTTAAATATGACGTTAAGGACTTGGTAACACCAATAATGTTGAACCATGAAAGTATTTTAAGTATTTGTTTGTTTACTACATGTATTATGTATTTAGCCTCACCCTTGTGTGTTTTCATGTGTGTACGCAGGTTTCCAACTGTACTGTATGTGCGTTCACACCCTTCATATTCACATTTATACCTCGCTCCGCTGTCTTCCAGTTTCCTCTTGTTTTTATCCGTGCTACCCATTGTTTCAACATTTGAATTTGGCATATCTGATGATGTGTCATTGTGACTAAAATAATAAAAAACAATAGATAAGCAACAGGTAATTTTTACACTAGGGATTATTAAGTAATTGTTAGGGTTTTGTATTTAATGTAAATACAATAATATAATATACCAGATTTATTACAGTAAATTAGCCGAAAAAAACGTTTAATAAAATCATGGAGACTAAATAAATTGAACAAAATATACGCGGCTTAGGTTAGCAGTCAATTGTTTTGAAGTTAACTTTGTTAAAACTTTTCGTACTCACGGAATAGGAACGAAATTCAAAATATGTAATAGCATTCCACATACCTCTCACTCTCCTCTCATTTGTTTTGTCATTTGAGAATACAAACAAAATTATGATATTCGCATCACATCATGATGGTAATGTACCAAAATAGAATGCCCAAAAATGTTACAAGAACACATACCTATATAAAATACCATAAGTGCGAAAGAGATACAATACTATTGACAAACAGCTGACTGAATTCAAAAAGGCATTAATGAAAATACTTACGCACTAAGTAATGTCAATTAGCACAAAAAGTAAATATATTTTAATAAAATGTAATAAATTCTCTTCTAAACTTACGGCGAAATTCCAATGTTTTCTATATTTTCGTCCTTGGAATCTGTTTCTATGTCAACTCTTTCCCTAAAGTCACTCACTTGAAAATTGTCTAATTGTTCTATTGAATCACATAGTTCACTCTCTGTATCAATCTTGATTGATATTTGTTTTGAAGATAATGGTCGGAAAAAGTTTTGTGTTTGGTTAACGAAGAGGCCGCTGTCACCTAGCCATGCGGCCATGTTTGAGAATAGTGTTGTTCCGTTTAGCAAAATTAATTTGTAATAGCTCAGGCAAAAACCTCAGAAAGAATAGATTAGTTCCAACTAGTTCTTAGGAACTCGGACAGATGGCGCTAATCACAAATATGACTAGAGAGAGCAACCGCTATGGAGGTAAAGTAGGCGCCTGTGCCCGCTCCGAGGACTCCCACCGGAACTCCCGTTATAATGAACACCACTTGTTGTCTGAGCGGGCAGTGCGTCGACCGCACGCCCTTCCACTCACGCGAATGTTTCATCTTTACATTCGGACGATAATTCGCGTATAAAAGTGTGTCGCGTCCATAAATTATTGTTATTTTTTTATTTATTTAACCTAACAGTTTAATTATAAAAATGTGTTCAAAAAGTTTAAATATTTACATACATGTGGTAAGTAAACAAAATTTTAGGTATTGAAAAATATAATAAAGTTGAAAATACTACGAGCATCTCAAAATATATGTTATTAAATTACCCACTATCACAATTTAAGCTCTATTACCTACATTCTCTACACTTAAAAAATATTTACAATTTCTTTTTCGATAAATTTTCAATTTCGTTATTTAAGTGTAAGTAGTAGAATATTATATCATAAAAAAACCAGAACCTTTTATATTTGACTGACTCTGAGAAATGGTGAAAATGACTCTACTTTAAATCAATATTTTTAATTAAATTCAACATCGTTTTAAAATCATTTTTTGGTGCTTCATAAAATGTTATGTAGGTATATTTATTCAACTGTTACAGTTGTACCTACACAGTTATTTAATAAAAATACATTTTATTTTAAAAGATTGAAAAAAAAATATAAGTAGGTACATTTATTAAGCAGTGAAATGGTGAATCAACATTTTTATTCTAAGTAATCTAAAAGCTTTGTATTAAGTTAAAGTCTTATAAATGGTTGACTGACTCATTGCCCATGCATTTAGAGCGAACAAGCCGTTCAAGAGATAGGTAAAAAAAGTATAAAACAGTAGGTGAAGTTTATCTGTATTTTACTGTTACCCACGGCACCCATTTGCTGTCTAGGCGTATTAACGTATCATTAGTTGAAGGTTGCTGACCGAGATTATGTTCCATAAGCGAGACACTATGTTTTGTATCTGCGAAAGAGTTATAAGTATGAGAGAATTTATACATTATACTTTTTTTTTAAGATGACAAAGTGTGTCGCAACGCAAGTCGCAACTAGTGTCCTAGCTAAGCTGCCGAAAGACAACTTGTGTTAAGGATACTAGAACTTGAAAATATATAAGGTTTTTATTTGATCTAGGTTAATTGACGACCTCTTTGACTATACTAAAAAGTATTAGGGAGTTAAAATTTTGACATTGTCTGGGTTAATAGACGATCTCTTAGGCGTAGTAGTTAAAGTAGTAGAGTCTGTCACGCACAGGTATCGGCTTCGAGTTCTGCTCAACGGAAATCTTTGTGAGCACATTATTCTTATCTATGTTGTGCACATTAAAGTTTGTATTGGTCTGGTGGTTTTCAATGTATATTCATGCACGTATTTACAATAAAAATAGGTATAGGTATGTTTATCCGTTGTTTGGCACCCACATAGTACAAGCTTTGCTTTGCTAGATAGAGTTTTATGTATGTGTGAATATTGTTAGGAACAGTAATGTACGAACAAGTTACATGAAGTTGTATGCACGTAACTTGCTAATTAGCCATAAAAGACTTGACACAAGCAAAATCACCTAGAGCGGCCGGTTCTTAACAGCTCCTAGTGGACAGTGAACCTAAACCTTACTGTATTTTAACCTTTCAAACCATTAGAGGCATCATATAAATGAAATTGACTGCCTCAGTGGCGGTCCCAGTACTGATTGACATCCACGAAGTCAAGGAATCGAAAGCCACGAAAGAGAATTTGTTTCTGTTTTTTTAATAAAATGGCCCCATCGTTTCCTAATGATTCTGCCAACGTCAAGGTTGAGAGAGACAAAATTTGTTTGTGGAATCGACAAATTATTGTCATTGAGTTTGAATGATCTTCGTGTTCGCTATTTGAATGTTTGTAGGTACCTAATAGATCCCGCGACGGAGGGCATGATCACGGGAGCTTTAAAACTTACTTACTCATAAACGCCTCTTAAATTTTAGTGAATTGATTAATTAGCTTAAACTCTTACGTTGTTTGGTATAAGGTTGGTTTTCGTAATAAAAATCTCGCTAAACAGTGATTAAATTTAAGAGGCGTTTATGAGTAAGGGGGTTAGTTCTTACCACAACCACGATACTAAGGCGCCAAAGCGGATACTCAGTTTTTACCGCAGACTTTAACAGTCTTATTACAAAAAACTAAATAAAACTCAGTTTAAACCAGGTTCAGCTAGCACAGGCTTAATTTTTAAACTGCAGTCTAAATGTCACCTTATTACAAAACATAAATAAACCGTGGCTTTCATAGAACAGCAATTAGACCCTAGCTTAAATAAACAGTCACAGATTATTCAAAATATTGCTTGATCATTCATTACATCATTCGATTATAACGTTCCGTACTACTCGAGGGAAAGCTTATTGCTAAAAAATTGATGAATTTAATTACATATCAGCAATGAAATGATAATAATTTATATATTTAGTATAAATATATAACATTGGTTATTAATGATTACCATTTATTATTCTAGGGCCCTGAAATAATAAGCATTTTCATAACTCGCAATGTTAAATATATAAGACGTAGAACGGAACGAAATAAAGAAGGTATTATCATCATTAGGTACGGTCGGGGTATTTGCCGCTCGACCACCCTTAGGCGAGAATCGCTTGGCACGCGGCGCATGCGATACGTGGCACGCCCACGTATCGCATGCGCCGCGTGCCAAGCGATTCTCGCCTAAGGGTGGTCGAGCGGCAAATACCCCGACTGTACCTATTCGGGCATCATTTGAAATACGAGTAAGATGTCAACAATATGAAAATAGTTTGTATGTGATATGGTAATCGTTGTAGGTAAAACAAAAATACGTTTTAAGTAGTTTAAAGTTTGCTCTTTTCTCAACCGACTAAGTAGGTTTTTAGTTGTTTTGTGTAGGTGTTGTTGTGGCCCAGCTTTGTAATGCGCAAACCTTGAATTTCAGGGGAACAAAGTACATCCCCGAGGGTCGTGTGATATTATCTACCAATAACTCCAAAATATTTTTAGTACTTAATACGTTTTCTAAATCTATATTTTTTTCTAAAATCTTTGGATAATTCTATAAAAGGATCAACACGAACAAGCTCACTACTGGGTCGTCGTCTTTCTAAAAGTTCAATATCTTCAATATACATTAAATGTACCATGTCGATATCCATTTTGAAACAAATCAACAATATTATAATATTAACACATTACCAATAGCAACGCTAACCTCAAAACAACAACTTTGACAGAACTGTATGTATTTAGACCATGGTCTATAGTTTAAACTAGGGGTCGAGTAGGTTTATCTTTAAACCTGACATTACGCCATGGTTTAGTGTTAAAACTGATTTTGTAATAACAAATTTCAAAAACAGTGGTTTTGTGACGTAATAAACCGTGTTTTATAGTTAGACCGTATTTTGTAATAAGGCCGTAAGTGTTGGTTTTCAGCGCTCTCCTTAAATTTTTCTTTGCAAAACTCTTTTCGAGTAAACGTGAGTAGAGAATCAGTAGTAACTTATTTCTTCTTACTTATATTTGACATAGATAATAAACAAGACTCGTATGCGAAATATACGCCTTTTACAAACAAGAAAAAAAGATTTAAAGTTTTGTTTGTACAAGGAACTCGTTTGGTACCGAGGTTTTGATGATTTGAAATGTTTATGCATAATAGCTATACCTACATAAATATATTATATTTATGGCTGCTGCACTGCTTGACAAAAACTGATTAATTTAGTGTTTGATTGATTACTATTTAAGTTAATATTTACCTACGTAGGTAATATAGGTAAATATTAAAAAAAATAATGGATGATTCGTAACAGGAAAGTATTAATTTATAGATACAGTTATAAGAAGCCTAAGACAACATTTTAAGAAGGCAAAGGATGATAATTATAAATACTAACTTCACAAAAAATTAGAAGTTACAGTGCAGTGAACTTTAACCTTTAGGTACCTACATGCAATAATCTTGTTAAGGTACATACAACCAAACAACCATTATTATTTTATTGTTAAATGCTAAGTTTATTACTTAACCTGGAACAGTAATCCAAGAATTGCAGTTACATTTTACTGGCCATAAAGTAGGGCCTGAGTGATTGGTCCTAAAACTGAATGATTTGTTAATACCTGGCATTTTAGTTGTTGTGTAGATTTATTTATACCCCCATCTCTAGGGATAATGAATATCGCCTATTAGCATCCTTAGTTCTTACTTCCTCTTGTACGAAATGCAATTGTAAACATTCTTATTGCACGAGGAGGAGGTTTTCCTCTTAATGTTAATAATCATTCAAAATCAATCCTTTGTATTCTCATGGGTTCCAGAGTATCCAATTAAGAAAGTCAAAAGTTTTGTCTGTAAGGTACTGCCAAAATCGTTTCGAGGACTACTTATGCATCTTACTTGGCGCTTTATCGTACTTTGGCAGGCTTCAAAGATATTCGGTCGTTTACTTACAGGGACAAAAAAAAATCAACCGCTCCCCACGTTTCCCGCCAGTTAGGTCTAAAAATGACATCTGCGTAGCCATTTTGCAAAATCTTCACACCGGCCAACTCAGATTGTGCGTATTGTATTAAGAAGAAAATTAGATTTTTCTTTTTTTTATATTTATGTTTATATCTATGATGTAGCTTTTTGTTGTTTCAATTTTTTTAATAAAATTGTACCTACTACAACATTGACTACGGAAATCAAGCTTCAAATGTCTTTGCAACGTGCTATCCATTACAAATAGACCCAAGAGAACGCTTAGCACTTTCGCTGCTTTTTCCTTATTCAAATTTCACTTTTGATCTATGCCCAGAGTCCACTGACACTTTCAGTGGGTATACTGAATAAAGGCATCAATTCCCAGAGGTCGAAAGTTGCATCAAAGGAAATTGAATTTCAATTACAAATTATTATGAATATGATGCAACTGCTTGAGTTCTAGGGCAGCTTCAATGATGTTTTTTTTTACATTTAACTTTAATATAATGCTACAATCATTATTTTGAATATTAGATAGCGAGCATAGAATAACTTCTTCTTCTCTATTGTTTGTTTAGTAGCCTACATGGAGTTTGTTTAATCCGTCGATATATCTATGACGTGGCGTAAAGACGGTGTCACAAAGTCACAACTAGCAGAAACCGACTTTTTGCGTATCCTTCGAAGCACGGAGACCTTAAGATGGGATACCACTGAGTGGTCACCAATCTATAGAATGATGTCTTCGACGGAACTTAACCAACCTTTATAAATAAGTGATTGCAACTATCCGTGAACCCCTTATTAGTATAATTGACAACAAAGTTTTTTCTATCAAAAAAACACCTAACGTTTTCAATTTTGCTAATGGCAAAAAATCGTAAAACAATATACACTTGACGCTCGCATGTTAAATGAAGCGAGTTCAACGACACGTTATTCACACATGACCTAGATATCTGACACTGACACTTTCTTCTTGAGGGTCTTTTCGATTCACCGCACACCAGTACGTTACCCTTTCATTTCATAGAAATTAAATTAATTAGAAATGAATAATGCACTTCTATTCCTTGAGGAAGAAGTTTTTAAAACTTTATAGTTTTAGAACGCTTGGAATCATTTATGACTATTTTGCTTACAAGTTACAACTAAAGACAAGGATCTTAAAAACTCTCTCTCTCAGCCATGAGTGGTCCAATGTTGGACATTGGTCTTTACGCCACTTCTTCCGGTTCTCTGTCCGTCTCATCCAATGCAGCGTCATCATCATCATCTTTATAACTCCGAAACTTTTATCTAACCATCAAAGAATGTAAATCTACGTACACATTATAAAGAAAATACCAAATAACTGACGACTTGTGAGGTCAAATTATTAGTTTTTGATTTCCGTGACCCTTTAAGATAACATTGTTTGTAGCTACAATAATAATACATTGTTGTTCTTAACTATTGAATAGAGGCACAACAAGTAAAAGGACTGGTTTTGTTTGTCAAACTTGGTTCGTGGCAGTGGGATTTGTGTCAATCGGCCACGGCACACATACTGACTTGGAAGGCAACTCACGCGCCAGCGTTGACTTCGTGCAATCAACAATCATATTATTTAAATAAAACATTGATTTGTACACTAAACATTCTAGAAGTATACTTTATAACTTTAAGGTTATCAATAGGTATGTTTATAATATTGCTCAAATCGGTAATTAAGCTTTTCCATCTAAGGAGGTTGGTTGACTTTTAAGAGTAGGTATCATTAAAAAAAAAGTATTATTAGATATACTTTTATGTTTTATCAAAATAAACCGCTTGTCGCTACATTATAGAGCACAATAACAAAAAGAAAACTGCCATGATGGCAAACGTTGTGTATGCATAAAACACAGCGGTGCGTAAGGTGGAAGGATCGAATCCTACGCGAGAAATTATGTGTGATTAAATTGTTGTCATAAGTCATCTTGCTTTGAATTTTAGATACAACATAATTAGGACAAAATAAATTGATATTAATAAAAACAATACATGGCGGCTTCTGTGGAGCAGTGGTTAAAGTCCAAAGCTACTACGGAGAGGTCTCGGTTTGATTCCCGCGCAATGTAAATATTTGTGTTAGTGAATATGAATATACACTGGGCGGCAATGAAAACGGGTCGCTTACAAAAACCTTAATAACTTCCAAAATATTGGAGCTAGCTTTATGAAATAAAGACTAAATGATAGATAATTTAATCACAAATAATGCCGCAAGTAAAATCCTTCAAGTTATTTTTGATTATTGTATTAAATCCATAAATTAAAAATAAAGACACAATTTTTAAATTTTAACAACAGTTTCGAAATCATTTTTTTACTCTTTTTTATGGTGTATCATGAAAAAGACGCATTTTATATACAGAAATTCGATATTCTGATCAAATTAGAATAAAAACATGCCTCTAACCCCTGAAGAGTCTACAAGGATTCCAGAAATGCTAGAAATATGACCTAGTCATCGTTATACAGCAAAAACTGTTAGTTTATAGCTCTCAATCGTTCGAAAAGTACTCCAGCCATTAGAATACACTCTATCCAATGCGCGCAGACCAAGATCAGAACCAACAGCGTGCACAAAAGCACAAGAGGATCGTTACATGGTGTCGAGAATGTTGAGAAATCGATTTCAAACGGCTGTTAAGTCAAAAAATAACTTGCTACGTGCTCGAGAAAGCAATCCAAGCCCTTGTATAGTGAGGCAGTGTCTAGATGAAGCAAAATTACAGTCCTAGACCTGAAAATATTCGTAAACTTGAAAGACAACATCAAAATTCCAGATAGAGTAATAATAAAAAAACTCGTGAATAGGATCATGACTGATTAGTTAAAGAAAATGCTTCCGATGAGTCGAGGTTTACGTTATACAAGCACGATGGAAGGCTAAGATTCTGGAAAGGTACAGGAAACCTGTATAACCAAGCTAACATTGAAGAGAAAGTACCTTATGCCGGAGGCACTGTACACGTGTGGGCTTGAATTTCTTCTGAAAGCCGCACCGAGCTAGTAGTGATATAAAATGGTACTTTAACTGCAGAGAGGTACTTAAATGAAATCATTAATGAGTATGGTGGCCCATTTTTGGTAAAATTCGGCGAAAAAGGCACCTTTATGGAGCTCAACGCTCGTCTTCATACAGATTTAATAGTGTTAAAGTTCCGTAAAGATGTCGCTATCACACGTATGAAGTGGCCAGCACGCAACCCAGACTTGAAACCGATGCAGCATGCTTAAGACGTATTGGATCGATGAGTAGGACATCAATATTTCCCTCTTATCACCCTTTGTGAACTCAAAGAAGCAGTGATAGAGAAATGGGTGTATTTTCCTCAGAATTCAATTAAAAACCAAATGGAAAGCATCCAAAACCAGATGACAGTTGTATTAACAGCTTCTGATAATAATACAGCGTATTAAATGAATGAAAATTACATTTCTGATACCTTTTACCTGTTTTCGACATCTAATGAAAGTGTCAATTTTTATTTAACTTACTTTTGTCCAAAATACACTTAATAATCTGTAATTTTTATCAATTCCATTTAATGACTGTTAAATTATCTTTATTTTAGTGTTTATTTCATAAAGCTAGCTCCAATATTTTGGAAGTTATTAAGGTTTATATAAGCGACCCGTTTTCATTGCCGCCCAGTGTATATGTTTTCTATGTATATTTATTCTAGTATATTATTTTCTTTAATAAATGGTTGACTGGTGTCATATACTGGTATAAGAAAAAGTTTAAAATTATGTACTTAATAAGTTTGTAATAACAAAAACATGTATTACGTATGTTGAACCGTCGCGTCGCCGTCGTCTCGTACCAACAGGCTCTACATACTTAATTTAAGAGTAGATGACGTTGTATGAATGTATTAGAAATATTATTAAGTATAAACACATGACACAAATTAACTTTATCTTGTCATTGCATTACAGGCGCTGGTAGTAAGCTACGTAGTAGCAGACTGCGGACCACGATTGAAATTCACTTGGGGTGATGCATTACAAGGAACAGATTGTCCTGGCCCAGATGGCACGCCGTACCCTAGGTAAGAGTCCTATAATTAACTTGCTTGTGACTTGTGCTTTATTTACATTTTAAAACTGTTGGCTAATTCAAAACAGTCAATGCTTACTAAAGCAATAATTATAGGCGTATATATACTACTGCTATGTAGTTAATATGCAAAATATGCTGGTACTGTCGATAACGCCAAAAGTGAGTTATACGCGATAGACCTTACAATACAAGTATGAAAGTTATAAACGAACTAGCTTTTTCCGCTTCGCTCGCGTTTAATTTGGGGTAGCACTGTTCCCCTTTCCTGGACAAGGAAAAAAAAGAAAAAAAAAGCCTATGTTACTCTCCATCCCTTTAACTATCTCCACTTAAAAAATTACGTCTATTCGTCGCTCCGTTTTGCCGTGAAAGAAAGACAAACAGACACACTTTCCCATTTATAATATAATATGGATTGTCAGGATTACTCAGGATTGTAGTATGGTGTGTCATGATTTAGTTGAACTAATGATTTACGTTAAACAAATTAATAATAATATTATACATAGCACTTTAACTGGTTAAATTGATTGATAATAAAATAAATGTTTCCATAAACACGGTATCGGTAATCCAAAAAAGATAGAAGATATTATATAAGAATAGAAGGCCCGTAAGTGCAAGCGAGATAGATATAGAGAATTGATATGGCTGATAACGTGTCCGGTATCATAGTACGCCGCAATATCTCGGTAATGTTCGGCGTTGTTCGGCAAGCATCGGGTACCTCCGGACGGACATTGACTATAACAGCCAGCCATCTTGCCCGTTCGATCGCCAGTCAGTGTGGGAACTCGCCCATTTTATACGATAAAACCGCGTTTTGGTGTTTTTGTTTAGTTACTCATATTGGATTTTTCTCGAAATAACCTGGTAGTGAAATAATTGTTATTAGTGTCGTCAAAATGGTCGTTGACAAGGACGAATTTTACCGTAGATTAAATGAAGCTTTTAACAACAAAAAGGGACCTAATTCACTTCTTTTATCACGTGAGAAATATAATAACCTTATAGGGAAAATTAAACATGCCAAAGTTGCGGCGAAAAAGACAACTTGTGATTACCGTCGTTTAAAAAAGTATGAAGTTATAGAAACAGCGGAGGGGGACAGATTGTACGCAGTTCAAGTGCCCGGGGATAGTAGGCGGCAAATGTTGGTACCAATGGAAGAAATGTATGACATCATCCAACAATATCATATAAAATTGAACCATGGTGGTCGAGGTAAAATGATGGTTGAGTTGAAACGTAATTACAAAAATATAACTACCGAGAGTGTTTTAGTATATTTATCACTGTGTAACCCTTGTAAAAAGAATTGGATTAAAAAAGCCCGCTCAGAAAGGACATCAAACAAAGATAACACTGTTCCCGATGAAAGCTTAAATCAATTCAGTAATTTTGTGCAATTTTCACCAGAACCAGAACTAAAATCTGAACCGGAATCTGTTAAAAATAAGGTTCAAAATACTACGTTTAAATATCCAGAGCTTTATTCACGAGGACAAGTCGACATATTATGCGTGACAACTGAAATTAATGACGAATATAAATATTTAATGGTGTACAGAGTATTTGTGACTAAATTTATACATTTAAAACCATTGAAAGCACTAAGTGTCGCTGAAGCAGTTGATGCACTATTGGACATCTTTCTTTGTTTTGGTGCACCAAACATTTTGCAATCTAAGAATGGTGTTGATTTAACAAAACCTATATGCAGACGAATTTCAACTTTATTTCCTGACATCAAGGTCCTTGCATCCGAAAGTATTTTTACTAAAAGTGATTTTGAAGGAAAGTCAAATGAAGATATTCTTAAAAAGTTAAACCAATGGTTGGTTAAGTCACAGAATACTAAATGGCAGGAAGGAGTGAAAGTAGTACAGTACGAATTGAACACAACGTTCCATAATACATTGTGTAGGACACCGAGTGAGATGGTATTTGGCCACAACCCTACAAAAGGTATAACCTCTTTGGTACCTCAAAATAATTATCAGGATTTAATAACTGAGGAAGATTTGATAACGGTGTTTGAAAATAATGAAAGATCAGATCCGATAGCTCCAAAGCAGCTGTTAAAAGAATCATTAATGTTACCGTGTAGTTTTATTAAATTGGAATTGGAACCTGAGATGATCGACGAGAATGATGATGAAACTTGTGATGATGTTGATGACTAATTAAATATTTAAAAAAGTATGTTTTTTTTATTTACAAAATAAGTAGGTAATCAAACGGTCTATCACATTCAGCCTATAAAAAAGATTCATTATGTAATTATTTTCCCTGCCGAACCATCGAATTGTGCAAAACAGTCTTTTAGCCCATGTCTCCCAACTTCTTATGACACCGAGTCCTTGAAACGTGACACCGAGTCCTTGAATAGTCGTCATAAGTAGTTTTATTTATATATTTGATCGGACCGGCAAAATGTGGCTGATTGAGTAATTAATTCCATGATTTTCTCTCAAAGTGTAAAATCACGTGTTAGCTATCCTGTACCTATGTATTATGGTTGGTTATCACATAATTTATGATTACCGATAAGATAGACACTAGTCTCTCCCAAAGGCCGAGATAATAATTATTATGCGATTTTCCGATTACCTAGTTGCCCGCCGTAAGGTACTTGCGGTAAATAAGGGCCACCTTAATCTAAACCTAAATAATTTCTATAAATAAAGGAATATAATAAAATATTTAATATCATGTTAATGTTTATTTCAATATCTGCATCAGAAAGAACTATTACGGGTATTTTCATCTCAATTAGGCATAGTAATCATGATTTTAAAAAACCCTCTCTTTGGCCCTTAATAAACGTATGTAGTTTTATAAGGGCCAAATTTTAATTCAAATATTAAAAGAGTAATCAATTGAAAAAATATTGTTTTCGGTTTTATTTGACTTTAATTATCATTTGGCATTAAATCACGCTTTTAACATTACTTAATCAAAGGAAAAACTAGCAATGGCTCTTAATAAACTAACATAGCAAAAACATGTCATAAAAACCTTTATCTATAACATATTGTCAAAATAATCACAGACGTAAACAATGAGTTTGTAACTTTTTAAATATTATCTATGGAAATTACAAAACTAAAACATTTTTTTTATAAATAAGTAGTACGGTATAAGACAGGCCATGTACGTGGCCCGTCTTATCCTTACTATAAAATCTATTGTTATCGAGATCAACAACTTGGACACTTTTAAGTTAAGTAAAGATATTAGGGATGATTTATGATACAAAAATAATAACAAATACATGCTTAATAATAATAACTATGGTATGTATTAAAATAACGAAGTCTATTGAAATTTATAAAATTAATTTTACATTCTATATGTATAATAAGGGCCTATGTACCCGCCTCGAGCGTGGCCCGTATTAGCCCCTGATAATAGCATAATTGAAAACGGTAAAAAGTATTGTATTTATTAACAAAAATTTATAACTTATCTCAACTAGCCCACACTATTTGTATAACATTCACAATTAATTAACAAGATTTGAGCAAACGGCTGTATTTTAGGTAAAAAAAAAATTGTTTTGGCATGATAAAATTATAGTGGAGCTGCGTTGTCTATCACTCTCAACGGACTCGTGGCTACTGGTAAGATTGATGATCGTGCGACGACGCGAGCTCGGATCTTAGCTTTCCTATTGGTCATTTTTAAGCATGTGTAAATGTAGGGTGCTGTGATCATTAAAAGTGTCATTTCCAAGCAACGGCTCTTGATACCCACCGGCTCTTGTTACCCGCAGGTACCTTAGTACGTAAACAATGAGATGGTGGATATTTACTCCGTCACCTTAAGGAGAAGAAGTTTCTTTTATATTTTATTATCTATATTGTTTTGTTTTAAAGAATGGATACAAATTATAATACTTTCAATATAATAAATTAATTAAAAATGCCCATGTATTAAGCGTGTGTAAACATTAAATCAGGTTTTAATAGCGATACTAATTAAGATATAACGGGAAACAAATACGGTAAGGCGGACGATAAAAGCCCAATAACATCACCTACTTTGGTTGAGTTATTATATTTATTTGCCAAGTTAATGTAGCATCAACAAATTATACGACTCGCTTGCGTAAACATTGTTTCTAGGGTAGTCTTCACATGCTCAGACATTGCATTATTATGTACTTTAACAGTGCGTTAATGTCCCCACTGCAAGGACGGGCGTCTTTCGTTGTACCTAGTTGGGATCTGAGTCTTATGGTCTACGCGCCAAGTTTTATGTCAAAGTTTCCTTATTATTTTTTGCTCTGATAAAGTCTTTTAAAGACAATTTGACTTTAAAAATAATAGAAGATATTGTTGTTCACAAAGTTATGACTACAAAAACCTTAATTCTTAGATAAATAAGCTTTCTGCCAGTGAACCTAAATCAAAATACATAATTAAAAAAAAGAGAGTAAGTAAATAAGAATACCTGTACTAACCTATAATAGAAAAAAAAAATATCATACTTTTAACAAACAAAGTAAGTATTATTTCTTTTGTGTTTAAAGAGCTACTTAATAACAAAGTATTAGTTAATTATTTTTTATGTGTTTAAACAATAATAAATGTATTTATATTTACCCGTTGTTTACCCATAAGCTCTAAGTACTTTGTGACTGTATGGCGTTGTGTGAATGTGAATAATTAGTATAATAGTAGGTACTTAAATAATCACTATAATTCTTGTTATTATACAATAAAATATAGGTTGAAAATTAAACTACGAAACCGCTGTGAGTAAGCTTTGTTACATCTACCACACAAACACTTTGTTTCCAAACTACTTAGGTACTATGAATGTGAGATAAGTGCAAAATTCCGTTATTTCGCGAGTAAGTTTATGATTCGTGAGAATATTCCCACTGAACTTTATCTTTGTTCGCTAGCAAATTATAACGAACAGCTCATATTTTCCGCATTTACTGTAATAGCAGTATAATGATTATTACAACTCTTTATTACTGAGTGTAACGGAACGTGACAGACGCTGTACCTAATTTGATTTTGCGACATCTAGTTGTTTACATTGGTACTACTAACAAAACTAAAATGTTGTCATTATTGAGCTGTGATGGCGCTTTTTGTTGGATTTTGTTTGAACCTTTTGGCGGGAATTTGTCATCTAAACATTAGCTAGTTATTTGTGTTTTACTTTACAATTAACCCACTTTAACACACGAGAAGAACAGACTTCTCAGCTAGAAGAGGTATAAATAATAGGATACAGGAAGCGATAACTTTCCACTGTGATAGAGTCATAATAAAGTTACTAATAACCACAATAAATTACTACGTAAAGACAGATCAGAAGGTACGTTTTAGCTTTCCTTCACAACCCTGTAATCAATTTTTACTGCATCCTGAGGTATATCACCTACCTATTATATTAGACCTAATACTATGCAGTTTTAACTAACGTTTTATGAACGAAAGCTTTTGAAACAAGACCGTATCTTTAGGAAAGTTGGTTGTTAGAAATTAATATAAATAAATTATTAACTTACATAGTCAGTATTACTTGTTAATTTTTTTAAATGACATTAAGTCTGTTTTAAATGTAATAGGCAGCGGCAACACGGATATCCAGAAACGAAGGACACAGATAATCGAAATAACTTGCCTAAAGCTACTTTTCATTAATAAAAGGCCCAATGTCATAATATGGGAATAAGGAAAATAATAAGAAACTATGTGCCGGAAAATTATTTAGGTAAACATTAGGGGCATGATAAATTTACCAATAACAACGAAAACACGTAACAAGTTTAAAAAAATAAGTATATTAGAGTTTAGTACCTACAACCATTTGTGGATAGCAAAAATGATTCCTGTGTAGCAAATAAATTTACTTTTTAATATCTTCTTTGATTGTACCTATATTCTTTCCTCCTTACCTACTCATAAACGCCTCTTAAATTTTAGTCAATTGATTAGCTTAAATTCTTACGCTTTTGTTTGGCATAAGGCTGGTTTTTCTAATAAAAATCTCGCTAAACAGTGATTAGGGTTATTTTACAATTATTATATACCGTATAGAAAATTCCACCATGATTTCAAAAAAGGAAACTGAGCAATTTATATGAAATTAGAAATTTATGTCAAACTGCAGTTCATAAAAGCTTAACCACAGAGCAGACCCCTTATCGGTTATTAATGGAATGCTATTACGTGTTTTAGCAACTCATACCGGTAAGTACTTGCTTACCAACCTACTTGCTTTTACGTTGTACAGGCTGAACCACAGATATCAGAACAAGGCTGAACACTTATAACTACTAAAGAAAAAAAAGAGAACCAATGTGAAACGGGTTGTATAGCAATATAAGAGATAAAATGAGAAACAAAATAGTCTAAAAGGTTTCTAAGTTTTGCTAAATTTTTTGTGGCGTAGTGGTAATTTTTTGTGGCGTACACTATAGATGAATATTTAACTGATAAAAATATAGGATAAAATTAGCATAGGTATATATAATATTAGATAATTTTAATTACAGTTTTAAAATATTCCACTATAAATATTAGAATTAAAATATTATTAAAAGTTAGACATTAAATTGGTATGTGTAAAATAAAATTATATTATAAATTTTATTTAATATTCTATTTTGCTAATATAGAATAATTGTAAGAACTGTAACTACATTATGGTGCAATAAACGTATTGAGTATTGGTTATATAACATGCTATGTGGTTATAGCATGTTATACGCCACTAATACTGCTACGCAGAGGTCTCGGGTTCGGTTCCCGCTCAATGCAAATCTTTGTGTGCATGAACATGATTGTTTACATTGGTCTGGGTGTTTTCTATGTATAATAATTATTTACAAAAAACAAAAAAGTATTTATGTATGTTTATCCGTTGTCTAGTATACCCATAGTACAAGTTCTGCTTAGTTTGGGACTAGAGGGCGTTGTGTAAATGTGTGAGGATTATTTATTGATATTTATTTATTATTGTTATTTATTTATTGATAATATTATTTTAATGATTGATAGAGATTAAAGTCATAAACAGATTTTGCAAATTCTCTACTACGTTTAAAGGTGTCTTAAATGTAGAAGAGAGCGTAAGGCGAACGCTACGCTATCGATCACTATCATCATCATATCAGGATATCAGCCAATCACGTTCATTGCTGGACATAGTCCTCCTTTAAATATTTCCACCTTGTGCGGTGTACCACGCTGTCAATGCATTCAACTAACCTATCTTTGTTTTAAAATTCCAGGCATTTAGTGAACAGAGCTATAAAGTCAGGTCCATGGGGCACATCACGGCAAGGCAGAGCAGCACGTACTGTAGATCCTGCGGTCATGAGGAGAGCCCTTCTTGATGCCCACGCCGGGTATTCAGAAGGAGCTAAAGTTCAAGGTGGAAATAGGACAGGTGAGCAAGGAGTTTATGCCTTTATTGGATTAAACACAGAAGATATACCGTAGTAAAAGACAATTGGAAGATAATAATATTATCTGTACAATAAAAAAAGAAAGAAAAACTTGATATTAAACTTTATATGTCTGGGTAACAGTAACAGTTTTTTATTTCCCCGGAACTTTTCTAATGAGGAAGAAATCTTGGCCTACTTACCTTGCTGACAAGATGTATTTAGTAAGCGCCGATTACACTAGACTACATGTAGTCTCCTACACCATGTAGGAGACTACATGATGCAGGAGAGTCGGGACTCCCCAATCTCCGATATGTAGTGTCCTAACAGCCTAAATGTGATTACACTAGACTACGTCTAGTGTAATCGGCGCTGTAGACGGTTTTCGATAACCTTTCCCTTAACTCAGAATCGTTTGTTTCTGACACTGCTTTTCTAAACCTAAGGGATGTATTTGATTCGCTGTTTGGTGACTCCTTATTCTTATATGTATAATATTTAAAGTTCTAAAATATTTTTTGAATTCTCAATAATGTTCTTATTTACGCATATTTTCACATTAAAAAGTGCATGCAATATTCTTGTTTAACCAATAAGACAATCAGATATATTTTTTTTCAAGGTAATTATTATGTAACTACAGTCATCATAGGAACTGAAAGCAATTAGTGACCACGCTTTGGTATTGGAGTCCGTTTCTTAATTCAATTGTTTTTCCTATTCTAGGTCGATCGTCGAACCTTCCTGTTCTGGCTCCAGCATCTACCAATACTTGTGGTGGCACTCGGCTTTGCAGTACGAGGTACAACACTACAGCTCCCATGTACGGCGTGTCTCTAACATCAGGACAGCCCGTCACTATAGTTCAAAAGTTTCCTGATCTACTTCAGCAAGTAGTATTCGAGGTTTGCGAGTAAGTATCTCATGACAGTTATACGTAACTACAATATTTAATTAAGTTCAATATAACCAAGCCCGAAAAGTTAATAATACGATCCACTAAAGCTCACGGGGTCCTCTATCTCTCTCTTCCAAAAAGTGGCCTGAACGGCGAAAAAACTTTTCTCAATTCATCAGATTAACATAACAGGAACAAATAAACTTTTTTTCAAGAACTGTTCTTTTGAATTATAAACAAAAAACCAAAACTGTGAACAAGATTTTAAACACAACGTACATCGTCCATTCTGTAACTGGCAGTAAAGTTTTTGGATGACCTACCTTGCCTGATAATGATTAGTTTTACGTTTGAATGTCAAAATTTACTAGCATTAACCGTTATGAACTGAAGGATCCATGTCAAAGCATAAATCAATGCATAAACTTCCAACTAAGTAGATATAATTTTCGAACGAAAACAAATGGAAGATAGTCACTATAGAATTTCACTTTTTTGGGGTTTGCACTTAGGTTAGCTAGCATCCGTCAGGTCAACTCTTTTCCGAACGAATAAGTAGATGGAAAAAGAATACCGTGGTTTTTAGTTACCAGACTAGCTTCATTTAGGAATCTAACATACCTACAGCATGTCAATTCTCGTACCTTAAAATCGTTAAAAATTCGGTTAAGTTAACTTTAGTTGTCAAATTGTCACACAATAGGTAAGACAATTTGTTGTATTTAAATGGTTGGTAAAATTATAAAATCAAGACAAAAACGTAGCAATTAACATGCACTCAAATTCAAACAAATTCGCAGTCATTTGAATTTTATGAAAAAAAAACAAAACATAATCGAAATTTTTTTACCTATACACTTGAAGTTTACTTACCTATACACTTTGAGTGAGTAAATACTTAGAAATTAATTAATATAAATGGTAAATTTGTAATATCATGCATGTTGCTTAGACTTTTTTGATGTGTGTATTATCAGTCTGTGTGCCCAAATCTTTATAATTTTTTTTTTTTTACACATTCACACAACGCCATTTAGTCCCAAACTAAGCAAAGCTTGTACTATGGGTACTAGACAACGGATAAACATACTTAAATACTTTTTTTTTTTTGTAAATACATACATATTATACATAGAAAACACTCAGACCAATGCAAACAATCATGTTCATGCACACAAATATTTGCATTGAGCGGGAATCGAACCCGAGACCTCTGCGTAGCAGCCATGTAATATACCTACCGACTGCGCCATAGTGGTCGTCTTTATAATTATTTTTACTAAAATGTGCTTTATTCTTTACAGGTCAAGTGAATGTTCTGTCGTAAGAGGAACATGCTCACAAACCTACGTGCCTTATTTATTCCTGGTCATACCTTTAGGTCCAGTCACTCTTACTGGTCAAGATTACGTTCTTGTTGAATCAGGGTGTGTTTGTAGACCATCGCTAGACCCCTAGTTTTGACTTTTCCTAGACTTATTGTATAGAATGTGAAAATTATAGTTTTATTTACCCAAGACGGTTTCTTGGTAGGTACATTGGTTTTGTATACAATTTCAATGGTAACAATTTAAAAGTAGTAAATAAATTTGTGAAGACAAAATGTAAAATTAGAATAAAATTGTTTAAAAGTCAGAGAATATTGAAAGAATGTACTTAAGTATTTATTATAAAATCTAGATAATACATATACTTATATACTTTTTTTTTTCTTTATTAGAAGGCTTAATCATGACGATGATTATTTCGCCTTAATTTGGACAACAATTTAACTATCTACCTGGATACTAACAGTGGTTTTATCATTTTACACAAGTTCTTGCAGTTCTTAGATAAGGGATAAGCCAACAAGGTGTTACAAGTTCCAGTGTTGTGGGAATCAATTAAGCCTAAATTTTGTCTAAAGAGTCTTACTTAAGCATCGGACTCCAGCCATCTTTATTATGTCTTTGATTGACCAGGTGACACTTCTTCTAGCAATACTTGGTCTCTACTAGTATACTTATGCAAAAATACCCTTTAGACTTTACCTGGGGAATGACAGGCGTGTAGAAAAGGACTAAAGTAACATTTTTTAAAATCCTTCTACATACTTTTGATAAGAGCCAGATGTCTCCGAAAATTAACTTTTTTCTGATTTGACAAACGCGTGAAACCAAGAGGCCTTAAAGATATTTCAACACTTTTTCTAAGGGGTAAATCAACCATTCTTTAATGGTCTGCAAAGGTCTCAGTTTTTATCAATGAGACCAAACGCTTATAATAAAATTCTCAAAACATTTGAAGAGCGTTAGTAAATTTTCTTCTTCAATTTTGTATAATAGATAATACATAATTGGATTTTAAAATTCTTCCTACTTAGGTTTTTAAGTATTTCTATGCATTTATTTGAAATGGTATTATTGTAATTAAGTAAAACAATTTACCAAGTATTATTCAATCTGAGAAGACTTTAATATTTATAACTATTGGTACATAATATAAGGTGCATTTATTTTACTGTAAAATCGTCGAAAAATTATTAATATGTTTTCGTCCATTTTACATACTTTGTTTATATTATTTAAACAGACTGAATATACTTTTTTGTTAATTTATTTTAGATATTTATTTATTTTATGTGCCGTTGTTCTACGGAAAATAATTTTATCACTTATATAGATTTTATGAGGGAATTAATAATGTGAATAATATATTTTTTATAAGTTAATGATGAATCGCTCATGTTACGTTAATAAACAACGAATGTATCAAAGATTTAATAAATTTTAATTTAAAATTAGTGTGTTATAATTATTATTTTATCCTTAGATCAATTAAGCAGAAGCGATTTTTTCCATTCAGCATGTCAATCCTCGTACCTAAACATTTGGTTAACTTTAAGTTGTCAAATTGTCTTGTTTTTGCTATTGCAATTGTAATCTTTTATGGTCGTGTTAAAGTTTTATTTAGAGAGTGACAATATGACAGCTAAAAGTTAACTTCACCGAAGTTTTAGGTACGAGAATTGACATGCAGGTTGAAACTTTTGGAACGTTATTTAATATTCAATGTGGTTTATTAAGGTTTATTTACTTTTAGTGGAATTTTGAATCATCGTCGACATAAAAGATAACGAACATGCTTCTAAATTATAAACTAGGCAAGTATATTAGTCCTTTATCGTTTTGACTCATTAAAGACATTTCTCGTACCAGCTTCAGACAAAAATGGCAGTTTACAGCGAGTGCCAGTACTTAAGATAAAAAAGGAAAGTAAGTACTTTAATGATAAGCAGATAAGACTTTATAAAAGGGGCCACTTAACATTTCCTGTGGTATAATATAATAGTAAGTAGGTACTTTTAAAGTGTCATCAATCGTCACCCTGTGAAAAAGGCTTTAGGTTTACTAGTATATTTTGAGAATTGTGCATTTTGCAAATTGTACATTTTGCGTTTAGTACATTCTGCTCCGAAGGGACACAAAAGACTATTAAAATCTCTAGAGTGAAAATCAGTTTAGTTTATTGTTAATCAAAACATTATAGAAAGTTAAGTTAGAGAAGGTCCGTCGTAGCATATTATGAAGGATTACTATCCAGTCACATTATCTCGAGACATAGCGTCGATGACGTCACGTCGAGTCGGCCCTACCGAACTGAAGCTGAAGCGCTGTGAAAACAACGGGGGCGCGAAATTCGCATTCCAGCGAGGTCTCAAGATAATGTGCCTATGTAATACAGAAAAACCGTAACGAAGTTTCGGTTTACATACAAATGAGTTTCAGATGGCACGAACCTTTTTCTGGCCGAGGCCTTCCTGGTAGTATGACATTTATAAGATTGTATCAAGACTATACTTTGCTATAGAGGAAAGGGAACAATTAAAAGCTGAATATTACCTCCCTTACTCATAAACGCTTCTTAAATTTTAGTCAATTGATTAGCCTAAATTCATACGATTTTATTCAGAAAAATCTCGCTAAACAGTGATCAAATTTAAGAGGCGTTTATGAGTAATGAGGTACATTAATAAAAGACACAAGTACATTTTAATACTTTATTAATACGAAACCATACTTAATAGACAATCACAATTTCTTATACTTTTGTTATGCTTATTTAATTACAGATGAATTTTTGGTGGCAATTTCAAGTAAAATAGTCAAATGAGTGTGTTTTATTAAAATTGACAAACAACTATTAAACTATAAGTGGGTAGATCTCCAGAGGCATTTTTTATCGTGTCGGACTGGAGAAACCCATTTTGAAATCGATAAACGTTTTCATTAATTTTTTTTATGTATACTTTGGTGTCTAATCTATGTGGTGCAGGGCTGAAATTATGAATTAGTTCATTAGAAATATTTAAAAAAAAATCATAAACCCTAAAATCCTGATTGCTCTGGGTTGACCTAACTCCCGATTGAATGAGAAAACATTGTGTAACTTTTTATTGAGAAGGTTCATATGTCCGATGTTATTTTATATTACATAACAAATAGTTAATCTTCATTGTAATATTTTTTTTAATATTATATTAACAATATTTTTGGCACAATTTAAATTTATCGTCATGACCTGGCATTTTATCTCATCGCTCTGCGCTGGAGTAAAACATCGCGCTCATCCCTCGTTTTACAAAATAGAAACTCTATTCCCCTCCCCCGGGGTAGTGGCTGTAGTGGTCTAACCGCCGAGGAAGATACATTTGTGCCACGGTCCCCCACTACAACATTACGAGGGTAAGTTTATGATTTATCTGGGTTTGGTTCTCGAATTCGATGATTGATATGGCATGTTTTAAAAATTAAATAGTAATGTTGTAAATGTGCTTATTAAGTGAATTAAGTGATAGTAATGATGTTCTTTATGAGGCGTAAACACAACTTTCTACTGTTTTTATTTTGGGCTATATTAATGCTTTTATGACTTTATTTGATCGCTATGGCTATGATTGCTCTGTCCAAAAGACCAGAGCGATGATATTTTGCAATAATTGTACGTTATAAAACTACTTTAAGTAATAATACCAGATTGTTACAACGACAAATGTCACGACTCAGCTGTCAAAAATTCTGTGACGTCACGACTCATCTGTCAAAAATTCTATAACGTCACGACTCCCCTGCAAAATATTTTCCCGCCAATATTCTATGACGTCACGACTCATCTGTCAAAATTCTATGGCGTCACTAGTCACGTGACTCAGCTGTCAAAATTATTATGACTATGACGAAATTATCAAAATATAATATGATGGAAGCCAAAATTTCAAGTTTTCGGAAGTTTTCCTTTACATGCACTATAGAGACCTTGCTTCATGCCAAATTTCAAGTTTGTATGTAGACTGGAAGTACCCTGTAGCTTTTAGTCTTTGCTCATCAAAAATTTGCGACATAAACGGCTATGTCTTGATTTCGTTAGATTAGAAGTTTGATTTTTTTACAGCACTAAAAGGCAATAGACCTTAGTATTTGGTAAAAATTTCAGCTTGATACCTCTACGCGGTTCTGAGATAAATAGTCTTGATAGAGAAACGGACAACAAAGGGTTCCGTTTTTCCAAAATCGGTACGGAACCCTTATAAAACCGGTCAAAAGCGAATCTCACTCGCGCACCGAGGGTTCCGTACAAACCTATTTACTTTCTCGCCAAATTGTGATGACGTCAGGACTCAGCTGTCTAAATATTATTTTTCCCGCCAAAATTCTATGACGTCACGACTCATCTGTCAAAAATTCTGTGATTTCACGACACATCAGATGTGAATGTGAGAGTTTTTGACAGATTCTGTCAAAAATTCAATGACGTCACGACTCATCTGTCAAACAAAATTTTCCTGTCAAAATTATGTGACGTCACGTCTCATCATTAATAATATTTGTTGAAAATTGATACCTCCACGCGTTCCTGAGATAAATGGTCTTGACAGACAGACAGACAGACAGACGGACAACGAAGTGATCCTATAAGGGTTCCGTTGTTTCAAAATCGGTACGCTGCCCTAAACATGAACAAGTTTCCAACTGATGAGCTCTCAAAAAGCTCTAGATATATCCCCTAAACATAAAATCATAAAATCTTGTAACATGCAAGACTAAAAATGACTAAATAAATAATATATTACCAATTTTATTATTTTTGTTTCACCATTTATGATCGCTCTAGCGCCTATCATGATTGCTCTGGACGCGAAAATGTTTGAACTTAAATATTTCCATAACTGTTTGTCAAAAATGAAGGCCAATAGTAAAAATGTAGTATTTTAATATCATTATTTTCAATGAGCTACATAATTGCCAAAAAATATCAAGATCTGAAAAGCACCAGAGCGATCACACGAATACGCCCGATTTGGAGATTGACCCAAGTATGAAATTCGCAGACTACAAAAATAGGAATATAAATAAAGTATAAATCTAAAATTATAATGTATATAATTTAGCTATTTGCCTTTAATTTAATATTAAAGACAAAACTTAAATCTTATTTTTTAAATTATAGTAATACCACACAAGGCACAGAGCAAATCGCATAAAATCTTCGCACATTTTTATCTAGCTCCAATTTCAAAATTTACTTACTCGACTAAAACTATGACTGATTTTAACAAATCAATGGGAAAATCCCTTTTTTTTAATTTTCAACGAAAACTCTTTCACTGTGTATCTTGCTTTGTTGTCTGGGACTTTTACAAACATCAACTTAACAAAGAACATCAGTCTCGGTACAATAATTTCTGAATCACACAAAGAAATTGTTTGCATAAGATTCGCACGATACACACCGGGGCATATAAGTGTTAGTTTTGGATGGCTGTTGGTTGATGTTAATTTTTGTTTATGGTCATTTTCCCATTCATGTTATTATTATATTTTTTTTAATTTACTGTTCGTAACGGTAATACTGTTGAGGGGCAGGTTGCTGTGGCCGAGATTGGTGTTGTGTATGAGGAGCTGGTTGATGTTGCAGCTGCAGAGTTTGTGGTTTAGGTGTAGGGATCTTTACGACGATGTCAGTTGGTTGTCTTGAGACCTGGGGAATGAGATTTTCTTAGTTATAGGTATAACATTGTTTAACCGTTTTTGGTTATATTAAATTTGGCGAAATCTGCAAGAAGTGGTGAAGTTTACGCTCGAATAGACTAACTTTAGCCAACTATTATAATACACACATCAAAAAAGTCTAAGCAACATGCATGATATTACAAATTTACCATTTATATTAATTAATTTCTAAGTATTTACTCACTCAAAGTGTATAGGTAAGTAAACTTTTTTGTTATTGATGACATACTGGCTGGTTGTAAAAAAAAAATTTCGATTATGTTTTGTTTTTTTTCATAAAATTCAAATAACTGCGAATTTGTTTGAATTTGAGTGCATGTTAATTGCTACGTTTTAGTCTTGATTTTATAATTTTACCAACCATTTAAATACAGTTGGCGACAAAATTGAATTGTTAGATATTCTTTACGTCATGGAGCGACGTCATTTGACGGCAGATGAAATGCAAAGAGCTGTAGGGATGTTGCAAGCGGGAAGTAATCAATCTCAGGTATCTCGACATTTTGGTATTCATAGAAGTGTTATTTGTCGTCTTTGGCAGCGCTACAATAATACAGGGGAACCCGCTGAACAGCATCCAGGCCGTAAAAGGAGTACAACCACTCGGCAAGACCGGTACATACAACTGACTGCAAGACGCCAGCCGATGTTAACCGCTCGAGAGATAAGTTTGAGGCTACAAAATTCAAGTGGTGTTGATGTAAGTCCCCAAACTGTGCGAAATCGACTGCATGAGTACGGCCTACGAGCTCGACGCCCTATCAGGTGCCCACCGATACGTCACGGGAATCGCGCTCGTCGAAATGAATGGTGTAGAGAACGCATAACATGGACCCAGGAACAATGGGATAAAATTATGTTTTCCGATGAGTCGCGATTCGGGTTTAGGCCTGATACAAGAAGGGTGCGAGTGTACCGTCGACCCGGAAATACTGAAAGACTCAGGTGCGTTCAGGAAGTTCATCCATACAGCGGCTCAACAGTTATGGTATGGGCGGGTATTATGAAGAACAGGCGAACTGAGCTCGTTTTTGTAAATGGAAACATGAACGCTGAAAATTACGTTGAGGATATTCTCAGACCTTATGTCCATCCATTTGCACAAACCTTTGGCTCCGATTTTACGTTAATGCATGACAATGCGCGTTTACATACAGCTCGGCGAACCAGTGAATACTTGGCAACGGAGAACATCCAGGTATTGCCCTGGCCTGCACAATCGCCAGACCTCAACCCCATCGAGCACGCATGGGACATGCTCCAGAGACGTGTTTTGAAGGACTTGGACGGAGTGACAACAACCCAACAGCTGAAGGATTTGCTACAATTCCATTGGGAGCGAATACCGCAAGATGACATAAACAGTCTCATTAATTCAATGAATAATCGTTGCCGACAAGTTCTGAATAGCAGAGGAGGCCATACTTTGTATTAAATTGTCCTATTCTTTCACAATAAATTCATTTTCTTAAGAAATTTCAATTTGTAAAAAAAAAGTTTAGTTTCTTATGTACCTGTATATTCTAATATTGTTAATTTCTGTTATTAAAAGAACTTATAAAAAAAACAGCTGTTATTTTTACATCATAGAACCCTAAAAATATTATTTTAAAAATAAAATACAACGTTATAATTAAAATAAATGGTAAAATAAATTAATATAAATGGTAAATTTGTAATATCATGCATGTTGCTTAGACTTTTTTGATGTGTGTATTTAGGTACAGGTTGAAACAATTCGATTATTTAATAACTGATTAAACTCAATTCCTGACCTAGTTTAGCATGCTTAACTGTCTGGTAAGATTTACATAAGACCTTATTCTGCTTTTGTTAATCTACTTTAACTGTAATCGCTTGCACTTTGGAATACTTTGTTGACTTTCAGCTTCTGCATGATCCCTGTTTTATTAAATTAACTATTCATTTGGTCGTTAGTTAGTTTGTTATAGCAATATAATTTACAATTGTAAATTATGGTAATATTTATTCTGGAGAAGTATCTTTCAAAGGTATGTCCACAGATCTAAGACGAAATGCAATGGAAAGTACACCGACATAATTGTACCCTACAGCTTAGAAAAGTAGCAACAATAGTAGTAAGTAACCTAGACAGCCTTAACTAAAACAGGTGGTAAAAATTTATTCTTACCTCAGCCTTAAAACCTTCTTTAGGATCAGCGGTGTAAGTGACAGTCCTTATAAATCCGTCGCTGTCAACAACAGAATATGATCCTTTAATGACGTCACCGTCTCTCTGTTCCTTGCGGTTTTGATAGTTGGTGTATTGGTCATCGTTCACGTCGAAACCGAACTGGTAGGAAGGATTAGGCTGAAAGGAAATAACGCTATTAATAAAAGAGTATACAAATATGGAATAGAAGCATCAATTGTTTTTGCCTTCAATAATTTCGCTAGAAGCAATTGATTAGATGCCAGTAATAATATATCAACAATGGACCCTTTACATTACGCACTAGAAGTCGAGTCTCCGTCGCGAGGAGTATAAAAGGCATCAAAATGGAATGACATCGCAATTGTTTGTGGATCGTGCAAATAATATAGTCGATAATGTGGAAAATGTCTTCGATAAAGTATTTATTTTCACTGACACAGCTAAGACTATTTGTCAAGAAAACTTAATCATGCATATTCCTAACGATAATATTTTGCAGTATAAGTAAACACTATTGGAGAAATTGTCTTTTATATAGTGTTTCATTGACACTGGCTGTTTGTCAAGAAAACATAATCATGCATTATATTTACACTATTCCCAACGATATTATTTTGCAGTATAAACTGATATTTTATTGCAAGAAACTTTAATCACAGTTTAATATGAAAGAAAGTAATTTTCCTATATAGGTACATAAAGGTATCGTATAATGGTCCGTAGATTTATCTGTAATAGCTATGTGCGCGAGTCCAAGTGAAAGTTGTGTAGTCCGGTTCATTCGATCCATCCGTGCTTGGTGCACGCTGTTCGTTTGGACATTGTTGCCCACTAGGAAATCGCCAACTAGGTTGGAATAATTCCGGATTGTCAAGTGATAGTACTGCAATAGTTACAGTACTTTATAAGTACGTATTCTTTGTATTTTTTTTTGTATATATTATAGATAAATATGATAATAATTGTTATGAGACGAGCGATATTTTAGGCACTGATATTTCAAGACATTTTCTCCAAGAGATACACGATACGACATGGAAGAACTTCGTCCGATAAAATCTGAGTGCTATGATAATGATGACAAAGGCTCCTCCTTTGTCACACAGAGGTAGACAGAAAGAAGAAGAAAGAAATCAGGATAATGCAATGATTTTAAGAATCGTAATTAACTTTATAGATGCACTTTCAAAAATAATCACTGTCTATAGATCCAAGTAGGTACGTAATTTGTGTGACTTTGTTAAAATTTCTTTCGGTGTGAAAAGTGACTTTCATCAAACTTAGGATTAGTCTCTTTGTCGTTATAAATGGAATCATCAAAAAGTAAAAGATATTTAAAAATATATATTTAAATGCTCTGCCATCTTGATCGTAATTTTTTCTTTCATCATCTGCACGTACAAAAGCCTTTAAAACTGAAAACATGCTTATGTACTTACGTCGTCTTCCTCTTTCTGTTCTTGTTGAACGGCTTGTGGTTGCGGCTTCTGGACCTGGTATTGCTGTCTGTACTGCTGCTACGATAAAATTACCCTTATTCTTTAAACTTAAAGTGCAAAGTTGCATAACAAGGAACTGTGCATTGTTACTTTCTGATAAATTAATTTAACGCCGACTGATTTTGTCGTTTAGGTCACAGTTTATATTATTATGGTTTAAATTGTTTTATGAACTGCGTTTGCCTGATAGATGGAACTGTGTAGTAGGTAAGCATCATGTTTAAACGTAATTTTATGAGCACTGCAAAATATATTTTTTAAATATCGTCAAAACAAAATATTTCACTGCAATGTATTTTTTCTTTATCAAGTACTAAGACTAGATAATTAATAAGTACAATGATATCAAATTGAATTTTATTGTTCCTTGCTACACCTAAAACCGTGCGTTATGTTAGAATATCTATAATACAAACAAAAAAATCTAATATTAAGTGAATAATGATCTAAGTACAAGCAGAAAATAAAAGAAATGAAAAGAGCTTTATAATAAAATATTTTATAATGATGTATTAATATTGTCAGTATTGAAAATAATATTTCATTTGCTAGATGTTATTAGGACACTTTTAGTCATTTTTAAGTTATAGTTAGAATTTAGTTTCGACTAAATACATGAACACTACGATTTCAATTTCAAAATTATTATGAGGTGGGTGTCCGAGATCTAATTCACTTTCAATCTCAAACATCTTGTCCATATTCTATTCTATGTCATCCAGATCATCATACACTTTATAGAAATATTCTAAGTTATTTAAACCGTGATCGTGCACGTGCTTGTGTTATAGTTTTAAATACAATTACTACGGAAATATTAAGTTCTGCTTACGTCATAGTCTTCAGGTTCCCTATGCTCTTGTTGCCTTGGAGGTTGGTACTGTTGTTGTCTGTAGGCTTGGGGTTGTGGCTGATATTGCTGAGGTTGGTACTGCTCGCTTTGCACTGAGTATAGTTGTTGAGGTGCCTGGAGATGAACAATTCGATTGGGTGAATATTTCGTTTCTATCATAAGTTTGTAGGGAAATTAATAATAGCGTACATGTTGCTTTATCTTTCCTAATCACTGGACAAGCTATTTTCGTTATCGTCTAATAGTTACGTTGTAACTCTAGCTTAAGAACTTGTAATTTTATCTTTCTCAAACCTATTTTGAATGATTTTTACAGGTCTAATAGAAGAAGAAAGTAATCAATATCCATGACGCTGAAAAGATGGTAAAAGTAAATAGCCTTGTGAGAAATGCGAACTTATTTGCAATTCAATATATAAAAATAAAATGAGGCCTACTAAATCGAGGCCTATTGTGTAGTTGTGACTGTAATGCGAGGCAAACGAGCCAGCTGGTCACCTGATGGTAAGTGATCACCCCCGCCCATGCACACTTGCAACACCAGAGGAATCACAGATGCGTTGGCGACCTTTAAAAAGGGAGTACGCTCGTTTCTTGAAGCTCCCCAAGTCGTAACGGTTCGGAAATACTTATTTAAATATCTTTTGGCGGTATCATGAAATTGAATAGTTCTTACTGGTCTAGGTGCTTGATGTAAGTGCTGTGCTCTTTGTATCACTTGTGTTTGTGCTTGCGGGGCTCCTTGTTGTTGTTCTGCCAGGTATTGTCTCAGTAGGTGTGGTGGTATCGCAGCAGCCTGCAAAGGAAAGTTATATTTAAGTCTATGTTTCGACTTTCTGGAGAGCTGAAGCTTTTCGAAATTTCAAACAGTCACAATGTCTAAACAATATTGTCTACTTAGTTGTAACGTTATTTAGTATTCATTTATTTATTATTATTAAAACAGTATAGTAGTTACTACTGCTCCTTTTAAACACATTGACTGAAAATAAGTCAGGAGTTCCGAGATTTCGAAAATAAGAGAAAAGTTAGTGATCTCTCCATTTTGCGTTAAGTAGGTACCTAAGTAATAAGGTAGTTATGCTTTTATGAAGAGTGGAAAATATTATTTACTATGACTGATGTTCGGGAAAAGTCCCACAGATTTTGTGAAAATTTAGTTCCTCTTATTAATAAGGATGTGTAATATAAAATAACAATAAAAATCAACATAGATTAACTATCTATCTAAAAAACAAATTATACTACCGCAAGCGAAAATACATTGTAAGTAACACGACAACGTATTAACGATTAAATAGATCGGAAAACAATTACTTTTACACAACAAACACGCACTTGTGCATTATGCTTGCAAATTAAAAAAAATACTTGTCAAATCGACCATACGTCATTATGTAACAGTAAATGTATAACATTTGTGACGTTTCGTAATGTCAGTGGTGCGTGGTATAACAAGACATAATTGGATTAAAGTTATGTAATTTTATTGCACTGATTAGTAGCCATATAATGATGGACTTGTTCTGGTAAATTTGGATTGCATTTTGTAGAGTTAATTGACTGCGGATGACTGGTATTTTGCATTTGGATAATGATTTATGGAATGTTAGCATAACCAGATTTTGGAGGGAATACTTGGCTTACAGGTTACGGCTTTACCGGTTGGCATCGTGTTTTGATTACAGTTTTCCTTCTTTGTTAATGATATTGACTGTTAATTGGACGTAGGTAACGTAAGACGTAAGTAACTACGCAATAAGAGACGACATTTTATTCTTAGTCCGTGAAAACATGGACAAAATAATACAAGGAGTGTGCGTGTTATTGCGTCCATACATTTAACGGACAACGACAGCTTCTCGAAACATAGTTTAATCGGTAGAGCGGTAATGAAAGTTGTATAATTATTAATCCTTCTATGAGTGGCGCCTTGCTGATGTAATGAACAGATATCAATTAAAATTGGCTTAAAAGTACAGTCCGCAACAGAGTAAGATTGTAAAATGAATTTAATTTGAAACTTTATTTGCGCGAGCAAGGAGATCGAACAGCTCCGTATGCTTTTGAGATGAAATAAATATGCAGTTACTCTTATTCCGAGATTTATTTATTGAGCTCCTAGATAATATTATACTGTGTATGTGACAACAACGCAAGACGGACATTTTATTTTGGTTCCGTTTCAGTAATGAGTATTAACTTACTGGTTGAAAAACAAATTTGCAATCGATAATCAGATCTCAAGTAAACCCTAGCATGCATACCGCGTTCTAATTCCCGTTTAAAAAACTTTTAAGTCTCTTAATTTCAAGAATATTCTGAATTAGTGTAACCAAGACGGCTTCGCTATAGATCACCAACAAAAGTATGCAAAAACTTTTGTTGTTGATCATCCCCAGTAAAATCATGCAAAAACTTTTGTTGTTAACTGTACCGATATAACGTAGTCCAATGATACCAACATAATATTGTAATTTATCGTTTCCTGATGTCTAATAGGTTGGAGCTTTCTCTTAGATGTTAATGTAGCTTGTTTGTGCTTTTAAACTTGTAGAAATATATTAATTAGTTATTAACGTTTTACATAACACTAGTTAGTTGGTTTTATGCTAAGCAGAGCTTGTACTATGGGTAAGCAGACTGGCACTCTGGTTGCTAAAACTTTTTCTTTACATACAAATCCTAAAACATCATCAAAGATATACATATTTATACAAAGGTTAATTTGTACGGGAATTAATTTCTGTTTGCGTAACTTTCATTCAGTTACGCAAACTTTGGAAATTTTCGAAAGAAAGAAGGATAGATACTTTAATTTAGACATTGTAATCTCGGAACCAAGTATTTATAACAGATAAAAGATACAAGAATTTATTACACGTAGGCACTACACAGAAATATCAAAAAAGGCTACTACAAGTTTTGCTGTGATATTTCTGCCGCCATGTTGATTTTTGGATACAAAAACTGAACTTGAGACTAACTTAGCCCAGGCTTGCAATTGTAAAGTTACATACTACAAAGAGGCACAAGACTGCGCAGGGTGGAAACGTTTGGAGGAGGCCTATGATGATGATGATAATACGACAAAGAATCAAAGGCCATTATGGGGTACTGTAGGTATACGATGTCATAGCAGACCACGAAAAGGACAGGTCTTCACTCCATCAGTGACAGAGGAATTTTAAGAGTTTTACGCTGTAATGTACATTATCTATAAAAACTGATACCATTCTGGGCAGACGGTGAAAGGGTTCAATGTCAAGTTACCTAGGTGACGAATTAATGTATACAGTGCCACCACTCGATCTATACCCACGGGTGTCGTAAAATTTATTATTGAACACCAATCCGTGTCTTTTTCTCCGTGTGGTGACGAAGTAAGAATACAATATGTCACCACCCCATCTCATCCCATGGGTGTCGTAAAAACCAATTACAGGACTATCCGTGAATATTATCTTTACGAAATAAAAAGAAGGAAAACTTGAAAATAAACCCTATACCAATATTTCTGGTATTCGTAGGCCAAGAATTCCTCCGTCACGGGAGGATGTCCATCCTTGCAGTGGGCCATTAATGGGATGTTATGATGATGATGAATGCGTGTCTTGAGGAGGCCAAGTTTCTCATCGCCACTAAAGGAAGCACGTCCTTGCAGTGTAAATTATTGGGCCGTTATGATGACGATGATAAACCCATCCATTGCAAATTTTAATGAGCAATTAAGTTTGTTAAATAGTTACAGTTGCAGTTAAATAGTTGCAGTTATTATGTAGTACTTAACTACATGTTTTAATGTCGTGTGATGCAACCTAATGAACAATAGAACTGAACTTCTCAGGCTAAAGGTTATTAAAGTCAGTTCTCATGCATAAATTGATGAATTCTTCATTTAAGCTTGTTTATGTAACGGACCTCCGTGTGGTGACGGAGTAAGAATACAATATGTCACCACCCCATCTCATTCCATGGGTGTCGTAAAAACCGAATCAGGGACTATCCGTGAATTTTATCTTCACAAAATAAAAAGAAGGAAAACTTTAAATTCAACCCTATACGTATGTCGTCAGTCACTGGAGGAGGGCCGTCCCTGAAGTGGGACATTATTGGGCTGTTATGATGAATGTTTCATTGCAGGGACGGGTCTCCTCCAGTGACTGACGGCATCAATCTAAAGCCCGATTTACACATCGACAAGTACAGTAGCGAGTTAAGTAGTAAGTTGTTGATTAAGTTGATTTAAACAGATCTCCATCCTATTTTTTGCCGATTTAAGTTGGCGAGACGCGAGAGAGGGGGCTACTTCGTACTTAACTCGCCAAAAAATAGGATGGAGATCTATTTAAATCAACTTAATCTTAAAATACTACTTAACTCGCTACTGTACTTGTCGATGTGTAAATCGGGCATAACTGATGAACGCGGTCTATTCTACTAAGACTTTTTTTTGTTCTAGTCGAAACATGTCTGCGAACTTTCCCTTGACTTTTAATCACGGCGTAAGGTGAGGGTGGTACTCCACGTAGAGTTAGTCCGTTACTGTTTTAGCAGGTATAAGATTTATCAGAACATATTATTATTATTATATACCTACTAATAAACTTAGTATTACAATGTATGAAATAAAGATAACAATTTATCAAATCCACTGATTGTTTTAGAAAAAAAAAAATCTCAAAACTTCAGACTAAAGCAGATTTTCTTTCTTATAAAGGTGTTTATAGATTTACTACTTTATTTATCTGTCCTGATACCTAACTTTTTGAATAATATAATATGAACCAATGAACTAATAAAATCAGTAAAAAATCAGAACAAAAAAAAATATACAACCGAATTAAGAAACTTCTCCTTTTTTTGAAGTCGGTTGAAAAGCTTTCGCTTTCTTACTTAAATACACTATATCAAGCTCTATTCTAATTTGGTTTAATCTGTACCTTATTATGTTTGTGTGTAATATATCTAGATGTGTCTCTTAAACTAAAATTTTATTGAAATATACTAAAAAGGGCAGAATTATTTATAGGAGATAATGTACCTTTAAGTTTCGCATTTCGCAATTGTAAAGTAAAAAGATTGTAATAACAACACTACGATATAATTTAATAATTGTAGAACAAAAATAGTAAATGGAAATTTTAATTAAAAATATTTGTTCTATTCGTAGTTATTTCATAGATAAAATAAAAGTATTGAATAATAAAATTACAATAATATTATTGGGTACTTACACAAACTAAATAGCCGATACGAGAAATGGAGAGTCGGTAAAGTATTTTTCCTTTATGCCATTGCACGTTGTAATTAACTACTATTAATATTACACTTAAGCGTATTAATATTGTCCTATAAATAGTTAACCATTTCATTAATTATTTAAATAAAAACACAAAAAAGTAAAATAAAATAGCTACTAACTTGCTGTGGTTGGTACTGATGTTGAGGCGCGGGAAAAGCGAAAACACTCCCCAGTAATGCCAACGTGACACATTGACGTAACATTTTGCACACACTAACTTTTTTTATATATAAAATATGGCCACAGCACACTCGCGACGTACTAACGTATGTTGAGGTGCGTGTACACTCTCACTTTATATAGAGTCATCCCTTCTAGGTTGTAGGTGGTGAAGGCGGGAGTAGAAACATGCAAATGTGTGTGTTCGAAATTTAAATTGGAGCATCAGTTTTTAAAGTGTAGTCTTGCTTTTTGTTTTTTTTTAAATATCAAAGTAAATTTTGAAAATGGATAAAGGTTTTTGTTATTGTCAACTCTTTCGGATTTTGAATTCTGATGGTGAGTAAACATTAATACCTTTTCAAAAGATAGTCTAGACTACGGTATTTCAAAATGGTCTAACTTTACACTACTATCAAAGACTCCTGGAGTGACAGAGAGCAACATGGTATTGGTACTTATCACGCTGCAAAAGTGACTTGGTATAAGATCTTACTTTAAGTTTTCCTTCCGTTGTTTTTGTTAAGAAAATATCTAGAAAGTTGCTCTTAGTCATTTTCGACATAATTAGGGTTAGATAGGATAGCGACACCATCTTGTTTTCTACTTCTAAACACGCGGAGTTAAAATATGAGTAGGTAAACAATAAGTAATTGTACAGTGTGCGTACATTTTAACTACCTCGGTGGCGCAGTGGTCGGCGTGTGGCTGCCGTGCATGAGGTTGTGGGTTCGGTGTGATAGATTAAGATGCTTTAAATCTATACTTTATCGAACATTTGTGGCCTAGTGGATATAACATGACTGCGACGCAGAGGTTTCGGGTTCAATTTCCGCTCAATGTAAATATTTGTGTGCATGAACATGATTGTTTGCAATGTCTGGGTGTTTTCTATGTAGGTATAATACGTAGGTACCTATGTATTAACAAAAAAAAAGGTATCTTAGTATTTTTTATCCATTGTCTGGTACTCATAGTACAAGCTCTGCTTAGTTAAGGACTAAATGGCGTTGTGTGAATGTGTGAGGAAAAAAAAAACAAAAAATGATAAATCATACATATTAAGTAACTATGTACTTATTTAAGGGCGCCTTCAAATTTGCCGCTAAGTGTCGCGCGGAGGCAGCGCGACTGCAGCGCTGCGGTCGCGCTGCAGTCGCTAGGTTTGAGAATGGTAGTGTTGTGTTTTAGTTTTACGATGGACTCAGACGAAAATACACTGCTCGTAGTGTTACTATTAAAAAGAAAAAGTATTCTAAACAACACTAGTCGATCGATGAACGAATGCGGAGACGCAGCGCGGGCGTAGCGCTGCAGTCGCGCTGCAGTCGCGCTGCAGTCGCGCGTTTTTTATCTCTATGAATTTACAAAACAGCGCGACCGCAGCGCTGCAGTCGCGCTGCCTCCGCGCGACACTTAGCGGCAAATTTGAAGGCGCCCTAAATCCTTTTTTCACTAACGTATAGGTAGATGTTCTAAGTAAAGTAATGTATGTTGATCTTATATCGTTATTGAACACGACTTGGCACTTAGCAGTGTTAAGGTTTATTGTGTTATAATACAATATAATAATACTAGCTAGCTAGATGCCCGCGGCT
Source organism: Schrankia costaestrigalis (assembly GCA_905475405.1). Lineage (NCBI taxonomy): Eukaryota > Metazoa > Arthropoda > Insecta > Lepidoptera > Erebidae > Schrankia > Schrankia costaestrigalis. The sequence continues at coordinate 17,529,525 of FR997829.1, read as the reverse complement.
TCACCCGTGTTGAATAGATAGCTTAAATGTTATTCTACACCCTCAGCTACATATTATGATATTCCAAATTTCATCAAAATCCGTCCACTAGTTTTTGCATGAAAAAGCAACAAACATCCCTACATCTATCCATCCTCACAAACTTTCGTATTCATATTATTATTAGTAGGATTATCTTACACATCTAAGTAGTTTCAAATTGATGTGAGTTTGTACTCTGCTTCGAATCTTTTCATAACACCTCGTTAATGTACCTACCTGCCACTGGAATGAACTTCCTCCAGTAACAGAGGGAAATTTGGCCATCCTATACCACGCTGGCCAGACGGTAACAGTAATTTCTCCGGTAAAGAAAAGGATAATTGCTTTAGTTGTAGTGCTTACAGATTGTTCCTATGGTAAAGTTTACATTTCAAGCTCTCCTTATTTTGAGTTGTATGTGTACCTATTAGCGATGGCTCCGTATTGTAAGAATACTTTGAGTTACATCATGGTGAAAAAAATAAAGAAAAATATAGGTCGTCAAAACGTAGGTTTTAGGCAAGTGGATAGGTACCTAACTGACTAAGGGTCGTAGAATAAATCACGTAACGTTAACAGATCGGCACCGCCTCGCCTTTTTCCTCGACGTCAAACGTCAAAAATCCGATTACGTTACGATTCCGATTAGTGTGCGTCGCAGTAAGGAGTTTCATACAAATAATACTGAACGGCTCGATTTGATACGGTACCGATCCGTTTACATTACGTTATATGTGCTACGACCCTTAGTCAGTTAGGTATCCAATTTTCCCGAGACTTAAGTAGGGATGTCAAATCAAAGACAGCCTTTAATAGGTTCTTACCACCAGGAATATAATATTCATCGTATTTTGAGTCCACCATCACAAGTAAACTGTATCTTGATACAGTTCTTATTGTTGTTCTGGCCTTGTTCATTCGTTTAATGCCAACGCACTCGACTTTGCATTATATACAATTGCGCAAATGTACCGCGTTCACTTTGTCTTACAATATAGATGCATTAGTATTAATGCTTTTTAAGAATTATTGACGTGAATTAGAAAGAGCCGGGTGACGAATTTGTCTTAAACCATTAGAGTTGGCTGATGTTGCATACAGACTTTCTCTAAATGTGTCAACTGCGTGCAATTCCATGTATTCCTGTTAAATAGATCTCTCTATTTAAAAACAAATATTCCTCGCACTTTCACACAACGCCATCTAGTCTCAAACTAAGCAAAGCTTGTACTATGGGTACTAGACAACGGATAAACATACTTAAATATTTTTTTTGTTAATACGTACATATTATACATAGAAAATACCCAGACCAACGCAAACAATCATGTTCATGGTCACAAAGATTTTCATTGACCGGGAATCGAACCCGAGACCTCTGCGTAGCAGTCATGTTAAATAACCACTACGCCACATAGGTCGTCAATTTATATTTATGAATACTACCGTATAATAAGAACGTCAATCTCTACATAAAATTCTTAAATATTATGCAACGATGATTATTTTCCGAATAGTGGGGACATTTATATTCTGACTCCGTCACCATAAAAGCTATTTAAAGTATTATTTTATCAAAGTATTTATTATTTAAAGTATTATTATATAACTCTTTATTTACATTTTTCACAATTCATTACATTTTTAAATATAAATGTAAAAATAAAAACATTTAAAAATATAAAAAAAAGGTAGACCCACCAGCATCGGGTACAGGGACCAAGCTACCGGTGGTTAGGGCTCCAGAGATAGGAACCTCTTCACAATACGTGCCGTGTCAAGCAGTACTGCCTTCTGCATCAGACCTATGATCCAACTGCTAAAGTCGAGTCTCCTTAGATGTTGATAGAGACTCTTTGGAATAAGTCCATTAACCGAAAGTACTATCTATCTATCTATTATTGTCTTATATAACTTATTATCATGACAATTTTCAAAAATATTTTTCGTACTGCCAAAATCAAAGGGTAATTTACATTCGTATTTGACTAGCCTAAACTTGTAATGTATTACTAATCTTAGTAGTACATCTAGTATTACGCTACTCGTTAGCATAGGGAAAGTATGAGACGCATGGGAGTTATAAAATAATTATATTATTTGTTCATATAAGTAAGTATTTACGATGTTATTTACATAATAGATACGTGATACCTACTTATTTTGTAAATGTTCGTGTTTTATTTTGTCGCTATAATAGATTTAATCATCCTCATTACAACTCTTTAGTCCTATTGGGGTAGCCGTAGGTAAAAAATATTATGTAATTTAACTGCAGAAGCTCTATTCTGCAGTTAAATTACATAATTTTTTTTTACCTACGAGTATAAAGCTTAGGTATAAGGTCGTGCCTAGATGGCGTTGTACAGTTGAGTTCTAAGTTGCGGCCCGGAGCCGTATAAAGCACCGACCGGGTTCGAGTCCCGCCTCGAATATCAATTTTTTCTAATGTATTTCTTCTTTTCTGCAGTTATTAAGGGAATCTTGGCATATTAAAACCACACTGGCCTAGCCAGACGAATTAATTAGGCTTTGGTGTCAAGTATTTCTTTATTTTTCTGCTTTAGTTCGCTTTTATAAACCCGGAGGTCATGTAATGTTTCAAAAATAAAATTGTGTTTGAAACATAAAAATTAGTCACATTAGTCAAATTAGTCAGTATCAAATCATTATTACATTTATTTGTATTGAAAATTGTATCCGATAAAGTGTTGAAGTTCAATTGTGACAAGACTCTAGACATACATGAAAATATAATTAAGTATATTAATTTTAATTAATATTTCGTTTTAAAATCTTTACGCTTAAAGAACTTTTGAGTGTTAGTTCTCCTACAATTTATTAAGTCGTGTCCGTTCAATCTTTTACGGACGATTAAATTGTTTCGCAAAGGTCAGTTGCCATTGTTTCTAATGCATCTATTTGTAAAATTATTTGCTAAATATATTATAATATTTACAAGGTTTTACGAGTTGTCTGATTAACAGTGTTACGAATTACATTATTTATGATTATTTAAACTTTTGTAGTTAAATTAAAATTATAATTCAATTGCAATCCATCCATTACATCATGAATATTTTGAAAGTCAGGGCCTTACGCCTGAAAGCTTCCGCCATTTAAGAACCACCTGATGGTAAGTGATCACCGCCGCTCATGGACACCCGCAACACAGATGCGTTGCCGACCTTTTAAAAGGGAGTACGCTCGTTTCTTGAAGCTCCCCAAGTCGTAACAGTCCGGAAATATCGTCGCAGCGAGCTTGATGACGATGTCGCCATATTAGAAGAGGAAGAGTTCTACAGTAGAACTTCTACTGTTTAACTCTTTTGATAAAATCTTAGGATGCTGTGAAGAGTAATGTCCTAATACACAGATCAACAGCGTTACCTGGCGAAAGTTACTAAACATAACTTTGGACAAATAATGTGTATTTTCATCTTTTTTATTACTTTTTTTGTATATTGTAGAGATCTGAAATGACATCTTGATCGTCTTTTGCGATTGCCTTGGGAAGAGATGGGGTAAGGAGACTATATACATATGCAACCGTAAACATTTTCTTAACTCCACCTTTACTCCGTCTTCTCCTATAATTATCATCATCATAACAGCGCATTAATGTCCCACTGCGGGGACGGGCCTCCTCCTGTGACGGAGGGATACTTGGCCTACTAATACCACGCTCGCCAGACGGATTGGTATAGGGTTTAATTTCAAGTTTCTCTTCTTTTTATTTCGTAAAGATATTATTTACGGATTGTCCCTTAGTCGGTTTTTACGACACCCATGGGATGAGCTGGCGTGGTGATATATTGTATTCTTACTCCGTTACCACACAGAGTATTTGCCTATAATATTAGAGGGTTAATGTAAATCAAGATACTTGTATCAAGATATCGCAACAGAAATATTGATTGACTTTTTGTCACTGATAACCGGTCGACGTTCACTTGTTTCACTTGTAGGTTTCGTATGTGTATCAGTTTATACTAGTATGACCCAGTTACCTGAACATAGCTCATATACTATGTCGAAAATGTTGGGCGTTGACGAAGTTCACATACTTATATCTAGATCAAATTAATATAGCTCATATTGGACTCTGTACCTAAATTATAAAATACTTTGTGGTGCTTTCTTTTTACTTTTTTTTGGATTTAAGTTTTTAACTTCAACAGACTTCTGTGACTTGGATTAGTTGAAGTGAAAAACAGTATATTTCTACTTCGTTACAATACGAAGAAGTCATTCTATGATACCTACCTATTTGTATTTAACTCTCCATTTTACAAAATGGAAGATTCTCCAACTCCTCCATTTTTTTTCTTTTGAATAAGCGCCTTTCTGGTTTTACGACGATTTTGATTTTTTCCTAGATTTACTGGGTCTAATAGTCACAAAGTCATGATGATAGTGCCGAAACTTGGCACCATCTCATCATTTCTGAGGAGACTTTTACAAACATCGATTTCAGCCTAGAGGTCACAAAGACATCTAGGCTGAAGACAAATTTTGTATCACACAATAAATTCGGTATGTAAAGTAAAAGTTTATCTATGTCGATTCTAAAACCATTTCGAGATTTTAGATCGGTAAAGAATAAAATCATATTTTTAGATGAGATCGTGTTCATTTTTACAAGTATACCTATATGAATTATTTTGTCTTTCATATTTTGACCTTTAAATGACGTCAAGCGTCCGGTCGAACGGAAGTTTGTCTCTGCCTTCATTGCTAAAGTAATTTAGCCGTACGTATGACGTCATCACAAGTAAAACTTACAATATTTATTAAAAATAAACTATAGGTAGGAAACCAAAACTACTCAAATTACTAAATTGTTTATAATCAATAAACCTTAAAAATAAAAATATAAAAAAAAAACAAAAAAAATCTTTAGACACCGAATTGTCCTGCGTGAAATTCTAATCCACGACCTCAGCATCGGCTACGCCATCGATGCATTTTGAACTAATACTGACCTTACTTTCAGTATTACTGAACATAATCAAACTAACAGCCCGTGTCTTCACACTGAAGAATCTTTGTGTGAATCACTTAATTACCATTAAGTTAATAACTTATTTACTATATTATAATATCTTTGACTTTAATTAATTTTAAGAAGGAAGCCATTTTTTTATCTTAAATAGGCTCTGAACAAGAAACGTTTTTCTTTTTCTTTAACGTTTGGTAGTGACCTATCTTTATGATTGTGTCGAGATTGAATGAAGCCAAGCAAACAAAATATATTTTATTACAAAAGAAATGGCAATAAAAGTGTATCGAGCATAAAGGACGTCTATTGCTGATGGATGGATGGAACCTGAAGGAAAGAATCAATGAACAGTACAGTTATGAAGGCGACGGATGATAGGCTTGAAATGCCTCACCCCGTTGCTATCATTTTCCCGGTCAGACCAAGAAAAACCCATATTTTGATCATACAATAATAATTTAAAACGTAGACATACTTCATACTTTCACAGTTAGTGTTGCGTGTTTTATAATTAATTCCGTTTTCTGTATCTACCTACGTATTGTCCCCAGTTTGTTTTAATTATTGTTCAGTTATAAGTACTAAGTATTTTCCTGCCTCATCCTACTTACTACATTACATATTCCACTGTGCATGTGGTTGTAGATTTAAGAATCTAATCCCCAAGGTGACGTGAAAGACCACTACGAGACTGTTACATAAGGTCTTTTTACTTTTTCTTTGTCTTTTTTATCATATCAGCCAATCAAAGGCCACTGATGGACATAGGCCTAACTAGGTCGTCGATCCACCATGTGAGGGGTCTCCCCACCCTGCGCTTTCCGGTACGTGGTCGCCATTGCAGAACCTTTCTGCCCCAACGGCTGTCGGTATTTTTACTTTGACAGAAATATTGTCTATTTCTATCAAAGTTAAAAGACAACCTTATACCAATCAGCCTTGGCAGCTGTAGATCATGCTTCATATCTTGGAAAAGACCTGCCTCTGCATAATATGTTCATTCGCTATTATGGACAATCACGCTGTGCCAATGTCATTGTCAGGTCTATGCCAAATGCCACAACTTTTTTCAGCCAGCTTGACACTTCGACGCTTGTAATCTGTGTCGAAACGTTAAGATAAAATAGATATCCCACTTTTAATTTTTAATATTAATACATCAAAGATACATATCCCACAGTACCAGCTCTGCTTAGTTTAAAATTAGATGGCATTTTATGAATGTATAAGGAGTATTCTTACTATTAATTTCAATATCCGGCTTAAGTTAAGTTCCTCTTTCTCCTATAAACACTGTGTAAAGATGTATTTAGACAAACTGCTGTTGATGGTCACAACACCCATTTTATTACTCTACAAAACGAAGACGGAGATTAGTTTGGGACTAGATGGCGTTGTGTGAATGTGTGAGGAATAAGGTACTTGCGGTAAATAAGGGCCACCTTAATCTAAACCTAAATAATTTCTATAAATAAAGGAATATAATAAAATATTTAATATCATGTTAATGTTTATTTCAATATACGCATCAGAAAGTACTATTACAAGTATTTTCATCTCAATTAGGCATAGTAATCATGATTTTAAAAAACCCTCTCTTTGGCCCTTAATAAACGTATGTAGTTTTATAAGGGCCAAATTTTAATTCAAATATTAAAAGAGTAATCAATTGAAAAAATATTGTTTTCGGTTTTATTTGACTTTAATTATCATTTGGCATTAAATCACGCTTTTAACATTACTTAATCAAAGGAAAAACTAGCAATGGCTCTTAATAAACTAACGTAGCAAAAATATGTCATAAAAACCTTTATCCATAACATATCGTCAAAATAATCACAGACGTAAACAATGAATTTGTAACTTTTTAAATATTATCTATGGAAATTACAAAACTAAAACATTTTTTTTATAAATAAGTAGTACGGTATAAGACAGGCCACGTACGTGGCCCGTCTTATCCTTACTATAAAATCTGTTGTTATCGAGATCAACAGCTTAAACACTTTTAAGTTAATTAAAGATATTAGGGATGATTTATGATTATGATACAAAAATAATAACAAATACATGCTTAATAATAATAACAATTATAGGTATTAAAATAACCAAGACTATTGAAATTTGTTAAAATTAATTTACATCCTATATGTATAATAAGGGCCGGCCTATGTACCCGCCTCGAGCGTGGCCCTTATTAGCCCATGATGATAGGATAATTGAAACAGGTAAAAAGTATTGTATTTATTAACACATATATATATTTTACCTTAATTAGCCTACACTATTGTATAACATTCACAATTAATTAACCAGATTTGAACAAACGGCTGTATTTTAGGTAAAAAAAAAATTGTTTTGGCATGATAAAATTATAGTGGAGCGACGTTGTCTATCACTCTCAACTGACTCGTGGCTACTGGTAAGATTGATGATCGTGCGACGACGCGAGCTCGGATCTTAGCTTTCCTATTGGTCATTTTTAAGCATGTGTAAATGTACGGTGCTGTGATCATTAAAAGAGTCATTTTCAAGCAACGGCTCTTGATACCCACCGGCTCTTGTTACCCGCAGGTACCTTTAGATTATTTATTTATTAAAGCGATGCTTACTAGTATAATTAAAGTATGTAGTACTTTAAATTACAATAATAAGGAAATCGACTGTAAGACCACAATACAGAGAATTCAGAAGTCAATGTGCACATAAATTGTAAAGTGACTGTACTAAACATATCGAAAACAATCAAAGAACTAAATACCTACTGAAGTCAATACCGCTATGTTATTTGTGTATAAATCGTTAGTAATAAAAGTTTGTCTAAATGAAATCGCCTCGCTTAATAAATGGCTGTCTGATAAGACAGACAATCTTTTTTCGGTCAAGCTAGTTTTCGTATTGCAATTTATTTACATACAGCCTGTGTTACATTTAGATGTTGTTATTTTAGAGTGCTTAAAAATAAATAACATTGTCTGCAGGTGGAAGGGAACAGTCATCATTCCCCTGCCCTTATCCCAATTATATTTGGGGTCCGCACAGCATGTCTTCTCCTACTCATGCTGCTAGAGGTTTTGCAATATTTTATAGCCGGTCGCCTGCCTGAGGCCAACCCTCCTTGGGAATGCTATTGTTGGTGGTTTATTCCCCACCAGGAGGTAAAAGAGTACAGAAGCTTGTGAAATTAGGGAAGGAAGGCTTTGCAGTTGCTCTGGCAATATTGTCAATGAGCTACGATTACCCTTACGATCCAGTAAGTCGCATCTCCGTGGGGTGACGGAGTAAGAATACAATATGTCACCACCTCATCTCATCCCATGGGTGTCGTAAAAACGGACTAAGGGATTATCCGTGATTATTATCTTTAAGAAATAAAAAGAAGGAAAACTTGAAATTAACCCTATACCAATCCGTCTGGCCAGCGAGGTATTAGGAGGCCCTATCCCTCCGTCATGGGAGAAGGCCGGTCCTGCAGTGGGACGTTAATGGGCTGTTATGATGAAGTCGCTTGTTTGTCTACCAACTTTAAGCAGAAAAAACTATTGAACTTCTGTATCTATTTGTTTAATGACATAAACTCTCTATTTTCTTATCAGAATATCAACTTTACATAACAAAATTACTAGAAACATAAATATAAAGTGCCCTTATTGCTTTTCGGATATCCGATTAACAGTACAAACGCCACTTGAACTGTGGTATATCGTTAAAACTTACATTACGTAATAAACTGTTTTAATGAGTATTTCAAAGTAATTTGAATCAATTGCTTTTAAGTAATATATGTTTCCGTTAAGACTTTCAACTTTCTGATAGCTTTAATCTGGAGTAAGTTGACGATTTACATTTAAATACGTATTTGACCTTTTCATTGCAGATTAAGATTACGATTACTTTAGTTTTGATCAGCATGTCAATTCTCGTACCTTAAAATCGTAAAAAATTTGGTTAATATAACTTTTAGTTGTCAAATAGTCACACAATAGGTAAGACTTTATATAACCGATTTTTTAACGATTTTAAGGTACGAGAATTGACATGGGCAAAAATATTATCTTATGAACAGTCCGTACAGGTTTGTAATGTGACAGCTAAATATTAAATAATTAGTTTAATTATTTAATTCTACTGTTTTCGTTATTATATTAAAAAACATTTTTGCTCTTCAATTTTGAGAATATAACTAATTATCCTAGCCACAAGGTTAAAATGGATATTTTGAGTAAATATAAGAACCAGTAGAGCCTGATAGAAAACCTTAATACAGTCGAGAGATTAAGGAAATGAATCATCATCATAACAGCCCATTAATGTCCTACTGCAAGGACGGGCCTCCTCCCGTGACGGAGATACTTGGCCTACTAATACCACGCTGGCCAGGCGGATTGGTATAGGGTATAATTTCAAGCTTGCCTTCTTTTTACTTCGTAAAGATAATATTTACGGTTAGTCCCTTAGTCGGTTTTGGATGGGATAAGATGGGGTGGTGACATATTGTATTCTTACTCCGTCACCACACGGAGATGATTGGTACGTAGTTAAATAAAGACCATCACTCCGTTTTCCTTACCTTGCCAGGCTGCTTATTCAAACTACGTTTATAGAAATAAAATGATTCTCTACTACAACTGTGGATAAATGAATCTATACTCTTATATTTGAGGAGCTGAATATCCTACTTCCTATTAATATTATAAATGCATAAGTTTGTGAGGATGTATGGATGGATAGATGGTTTGTTACTCTTTCACGCAAAAACTACAGAACGGATTGTGATTAAATTTGGAATATAGGTAGTTTAGGTTGTAGAATAACATGTAGGCTACTTATAACACGCGAATAGACGCGGGCATCAGCTAGTCTATACTTATCTATAATAATATTATAAAGAGGTACCGTTTGTGTGTTTGTTTGTTTGTGAGTTTGTGACTTTGTAGTGGTAATCTCTGGATCTTATGAACCGATTTTAAAAATTATTTCTGTGTTGAATAGTCCATTTATTGGGGAGTGTCATAGGCTATACACGCTATGACCAATAGGAGTGGAGCAGTAATGAAATATGTTTAAAAAAGGGACGCGTTTTTTTCGCCGTCCAACGAAGTGGGCACGGGTCAGCTAGTGATTAATAAAATAATAAGCTAAGGAATGCAACATATCTAACGTTAAAGGTAGTTCTAATTATGTCATATCATTGACAGTACGTAAGCATATATTTTGCAATGAGAAGGCGTGCCCACACGAGTAGTGGAGCAAGTAACTTCGAGTTTATAATATTATTACATGACATGTATGTAATATAATATCATTCGTGAGCCTTTCATATGGTGTCGTGTAAAAAATTTGGCCTAGTAATAACTGACATTTAAATGTATGGTAATATTTTGTTTTAATTTTTTTGGTGATACTCTGAAAACACTGCTATTTCGCATTATTGTAACCGCTTATTTATCTTACACTGTAGGAACGAACATCCTTTAGTAACGTAAGAGAATTTAGTCTACTAATACTACGCTGACTGATTTGATATTTCGGTGTCAAGCCTTCCTTCTTTGCTAAATATTCAACAGTACAGCAGTAAGTAGTAGTCCCTCAGTCTTCTAGACTAGACACTATTATTAGTCCTAAAGTTTATACTGGTACCGTTGATTTTTCATTTTTTTTTCATTTCCACGGGACCAAGATTTTTTTGTAATCTATGGAAACTTGGTATACTACTATCACGCTCGCTAGACGGATTGGTATAGGGTTTTCAGTATTTGCCTGTTACCCTCAAGATTAGATGGCGTAGGGACAGCACCAGATATTAACTTTCAAACTTTCGTGTTTCATTTTATGTAATTATTATTAACACGGGTATTAAACATGTATATTATTTTGGTAAATATTTAGTAATAATTAATTAAGCACCAGATAGTATTTTAGTCAAAGTGACAAGTGTTAAAATACTAATAAAACGAGATAAACCTTACAAAACCTAATTTAATAACACAACAATAATATCTAACAATACAACTAAATAAATTATATAACAGAATTCCTTAAACATGTTATATCTAGGGCGCGTATTTATCTCCAACGTGATGTCGAACCCCCCACTTGTAGTTAGCATTCTTATCAGTCTTGACGAACGTGTGTACTGGGCCTGTGATACCACGGGTGTTCTTATGTTCGTGGTCATCGTGATCGTAGTCGTCATGCCCACGCTTGGGACGCTGCTGTTGTGGTTCTTCTTGTTCTGATGATTCTACTGGAACTGATAGATTTTCTTATTAGATTACATCGTTGAAAGAGACAATTATTTCATCTCCGTGTGGTGACGGAGTAAGAAAACACTGTGTCAACACCCCATATCATCCTATGGGTGTCGTAAAAACCGAATAAGGGACTATCCGTAAATATTATTTTAACGTAATAAAAAGAAGGAAAACTTGAAATTAAACCCTATAGCAATCCGTTTGGCCAGCTTGGTATTAGTAGGCCAAGTATCCGTCACTGGAGGAGGCCCGTCCCTACAGTGGGACATTAATGGGCTGTTATGATTTAATCAGTAGAACTAACCACTTGGTCAAATATAACACCATTTCAATCAAGCGTAGTTTTCAAATACCTACGGCAAATTCTTGTATTCGAACCTCGGATTTTGGACATAGTGGCTGTATTGAGTTTCCAATCATCCTGAAAGTCGAGGAAACTTTAAGCTAAAATAACAATTTTTAAATAAAATAAATAAACTCACGTGGTATCCGATGATGTGGTACTAGGTGTGGTTTGATCTGGTAACGTAGATGCGGTGGGGGTGGTGGAGCAAACCTGGTGTATCTCATAGGTGCTCTTGGAACCGGATAATATGGTAAAGACCATGCTGACGCCAATGCCGATGTACACGCAAGGATTAACTGTTAAAAAGAGATTAAGTTTTTAAACGATGAATGTTTTTCAAAAAATCCCAGATTTTTAATAAAATATTCATCACCTACAGGGTGTCCCGTAAATAATAGATCAAACATAGGGAAATGATTTGTCGCCTATTAAGCTACAACTTATTTGATTATTTGTTTTAAATCAATAGGTTTGTCAAGTAAATGATAGGGCTAGCCCTAAGTTATAAAAAATATTGTTTTTTTTTAACAACTTTATAAGAATAATCAAATTAGTTGTAGCTTATTCGGCGACAAATATATAATTTCCCTATGTTTGGTCCATTATTTAAGGGACACCGTGTATACACAACGTAATCTGATCTTTTAATAAACAGAGTAATTACTGTAAGAACTAGACAAGAAAGAAATATTCTTAATTGCTTATTTTTCAAAATATACTTATAGAGGAAAACCGGAGCAAAACGAACATTCATGGTCACGCTCAAAAAAATGTAATTAGCGCAAATCAAACCCAGACGCTGAACAGTGTAGTGCCACTCATAAATTTTAAACTATCGTGTTGCTTGATGCTAACCCCCTTACTCATAAACGCCTCTTATATTTTAGTCAATTGATTAGCTTAGAAAATTATTTATTATTTATTTTATTTATTTATTTATTATTCATACGATTTTACTTAGAAAAATCTCACTAAACAGTAATTAAATTTAAGAGGCGTTTATACAGTAAGTAAGGAGGTGTTTAACACACTGGCCTTCGTCTCAAGCTAAGCACTGCTTAAACAAAAATACTTTTCTTATTTAAATTGATTAATAAATGGCAAAGTTCTAAGAAATACTTACGTATCGACAATCTCTTCGTCTTTTAAGAGTCTGTTACTACTTTAATAATATTTTAATAATAAAGAATTAACCCCCTTACTCTTTCGCGAGATTTTTATTAGTAAAACCAACCTTATGCCAAACAAAACCGAAATATTTTAAGCTAATCAATTGACTAAAATTTAAGTGGCGTTTATGAGTAAGGGGGTAAGTCTCTCTGCACTGAGCTAGTGAGCCTTAAACAAAATATTTTGTTAAGTTTCATTGTTATTGTTGCTATTGTACTATGCAAAAGTATTCGATTCATGACATAACATTATTAGGCGTTTCACACGCACCATTGAAATACGCAGCGAAGTACAAGACTTGTTACGTGGCTTATAAATTACTAGCTGACCCGTGCCCACTTCGTTGGGCGGCGAAAAAAACGCGTCTCTTTTTTAAACATATTTCATTACTGCTCCACTCCTATTAGTCATAGCGTGATACTATATAGCCTATGACACTCCCCGATAAATGGACTATTAAACATAGAAATAATTTTTTAAATCGGTTCCGTAGATCCAGAGATTACCCCCTACAACGTCACAAACTCACAAACAAACAAACACACAAACTTTATCTCTTTTTGATATTAGTATAGTTATATTTATTATTCTCACTGCAGAGATGGGCCAACTCTAGGTACGAGGTAAAACTTGATCTACTTGGATACTAGCTGTCCAATAGATCAAGTAGGCAACTTGGCTTTCTATAAAATTTTCTATCTTTTGTAGAGGTAATCTCTGCAAACTTTTCTGACCTAAAATTTACTAAATCCAGAACTGATAAAGAATTATCTGGCAAGTCATATACTCGTAACCTTGAAATTAAACCCTATACCAATTCGTTTGACCAGCGTGGTATTAGTAGGCCAAGTATCCCTCCGTCACGGGAGGAGGCACGTTCCTGCAGTGGGACATTAATGGGCTGTTATGATGATGATCACTAGTAGTTTCACTTTGCGACAATGGTCAATTTTGTACTACGACTATTCCAAAGCATTTAGACTTACTTACAACCAAAGTAAAACCACGCATTACTGCATTACGCTGCGTGATACCAAGCAGTGTGCGAACCACCTTATTACAAAAGTTACTGTACCGTAAAAAACCGGTTTTATAAAAGTGAACAGTATGTACAAAATCAGTGATCCCATTAACTTAACAAGACACACGCTAGAATGGTTTAATTAATATATTTAATAAGTAATTGTTTATGTACCTCATTAAATATTATGTAAAATGGTAAATCTGTACTTAATCTAAGCAATTTGTTAATTACTTAGTTTGAAGTATTCGTGCATTTTTTTAAGAACAATGATGTATTTAAAAGTGAAATATTTGTTTGTAGACTTTCGTCAGACAATAAGTGAATTGTCAATAATTTTAATCGTTATTACTTTACGTATTACAGTTGACATACATACATAAAAAAACTCTCGACTTATCCCTCCGGGGTGGGCAGAGACGACAGAACAACAGTTTACTGTGTTATAAAAAAATCAATATTGTTTTCAAACACAAAAAAAAAGAGTACAAAAGGAATGAAGAATAAATATGATTGGGATTGTGATACAATATTAGTAATATTTATATTGAAAAGCAAGCAAACATACAATTCGATAAAAAGATAAATATCTAAGCGACAGAAGACAACATTGTTATCTCTAAAAAAACCCTAAAAACTTACCAAAACTCTAGAATCCATCTTTGAATGCACTACAAGTGTAACAGTACTGTTTAGTAATGTCGTAGAAATTGTCAATCAGCTTCTTATAAATAAGAAAGAAAACGAATTTAAAACACTTTCTATGAACGATTTTACGCTCGGACGCATTTTAGTTGAGGCAGCCGAATCGGATGCAAAATACAATGAACTTCTACCATCAAGGGAAAATTTGGCATTACCATGGTTTTCGAAACGAACGTAAAATTAAAAAAAAAGTTTCTCGTATCGGATTAAGGTTTAAAAAAAATTGTTACAATAATGTTGTTTAAGTATGACATAATGAATCATTCATTTCACAGTTGAGATGAGAATGCAGCAATAAAAACAAAAGCGACAAAATCTGTTATTTATGTTAATTTGCTGAGTTTATGTCGCAATGTCTAAATACTATTTAAATATTCAAAGACCCTTTTTAATTGACTTAAACTAAGACACCAAAACCAACCAAAATAAACGATGTCTTTATTTGAACCAACATAAATAAAATTATCGTAACCACGTTTTTAAAATAGTTCTGCAGTTAATGGCCTCTTCCAATGGTTTAAATAAACCACTATTTAGGTAGGTATACATAAAGAACTGTACTAAAATGTACTTTTAATAAAAGAAGACAAAAGAAACTAAATTAGTCCTTACCTGATTCGTCGTATCGTATTCCTCTTTTGTCAAAATTCTTGTTTAGTCGGATTCTTGGAAATAAAAATAAAAATAGATGTGCAGTGTGTGCAATAGATCTGAGGCTAGAAATAGATAATTATTAATATACTTGAAAACCTAGAATAAAACTTTTTCTTATTGGGAAAATAGTAGGTAATTGATAGATTTACTTACAAATAGATAATTCCGACCAAAAGAGAATACGACGAATCAGGACTAGTTAAATGCCAGATGGATGCCTCAACAAGTTGGTCCCTTTGTCGTTTGAAGGCATTTATAAATAAATAAATATTCCTCACACTTTCACACAACGCCATCTAGTCCCAAACTAAGCAAAGCTTGTACTTACTATGGTTACTAGACAACGGATAAACATACTTAATTATATATTTTTTTGTAAATACGTACATATTATGCATAGTAAACATCCAGACCAATGCAAACAATCATGTTCATATGCACACAAACATTTGCATTGACCGGGAATCGAATCCGAACATTAATATTTAATTTTGGAAAATTATGTAATCTTATTTCGTCACCACACGAATTTGAAACCAATCATATAACAAAACAATAAGAAATAAATTAGATTTCAATCTCATCGGAAGTGAAACAGAGCAGCTAAAAAGTATAGGACGTAATCAAAATTATCTAATCGACAAGTAAAACAAGAATCAGAATAAAATGTCTAAACTTAAATCAAAAAACGATTAACCAACGAATCGGATACTAAATTAACCAGTTATGCAGACTTTAAATAAAAAAAACCTGATTAATTACGTAAACTTTAAATAATTTAACCTAGCCTATTGCAATCTACGGAACATAGGCAATAACTAAAAGACACGGTCTTTCACCTTCCACATCCAATTTGACTTCACTAGCTTTTTAATTCCAGTCTATGGACGTCCACCGCTGGACATAGACCTCCTCCAAAAGTTTCCACCGAGTTTCAAGTTTCCGACCGCGCACCGGAAGGCGTAGGGTGCGGAGGCCCCTCACACGGTGGAACGACGACCTGGTTAGGATGACGGAAAGCCGATGGATGAGGGAGGCACAAGACCGCGCAGCTTTTTAATATCATCAATAAATTAAGCTATCATTACATAAGCTTTAATTAACAATTTCGCCGAAATATAGATACTCAATCCTACTAATATTATAAATGTTTGTGAGGATGGATGGATGGATGGATGTTTGTTACTCTTTCACGCAAAAACTACTGAATAGATTTTAATGAAATTTGGAATATAGTTACTTAGGTAGTTTGGGGTGTAGAATAACATTTAAGGTGCCTGTATAGAGCGGATGAAGCCGCGTAACTACAACCGTACCGTACAAGAAGTAAAGATTTGACCGCAACCTCAGGATCGGAAACTGCATTTTCTGCTTTGCCACCGAAGAGTATTATAGCTAAATCATAACTAAATAACCACATCAAACTGTGACTTTACAGATCAATAAATTCTATCGAAATAACTAATAAGATTTATGTAAACGCAATGATGATGTAAAATTAAGTGTAATTATTTTGTAAATGCATCTTGAACATTTCATTATCCATTAACAAGTTTATTGTTCAACAAAATGATTTAACTATTTTATTAAAGAACGTATAATTTTAAATTTTGACGGTAATTTTTTTGCGTAAGATTTATGTACGGTCAAGGAATTTAATTGTTTAGCAGGTACACAACCTACGTAATTTAGTCGTATTATATACCAAAATAATCCTAGCGAATTTAAAAGATATTACACCTCAAAATTGACATAATATAAAATATAACCAATAAGTATGAATCGCACTTCAAACTTCTTTGTTTACAAACTTCCACCATTCTGTCCAAAGAGTAAAAAATAAAATTTTGACAGTATTATCAATACAATGCATTGAACCAATCAGAACAGCGAATGCTACTCGATATACTTTATTGTTAATAGTGACACAAACTCGGACTAAGGATACTGTTTGATGGAGATGGTAGATAAGGTCTAGTTTAGTTTGACTTAACTTTGGTCTGTCAACAATATAAAATTGAAGAATTTTATTTTAACACAAAATACCTGTCTGTCATAGATAGACAAGGCTAGGTATATATACCTTGTCTAATTAATTTTACGACTCCCAAGACGTCGGGGTTCGTCATCCGTCGTCTGTAGTCGGTAAATAGTAACCTGACCGATTTCAAAATTAAGCAAATTGCTAAACAATTAAATTCCTTGAGTGTACTTTATAGTAGCAATGCCAAACGAAATATTACTTAAGTACTTAATTTAAATTGATTTACTAATTTTAAAATTTAATTATATTATCTTCATACTTTTTGGTAATAGATTAACTTACTTTTTGTTGTAATACTTTTTCATTATGAATGTCCTACAATCAGGGCGACCTAATGATGATTTACTTACTATTTTGATGTATAAGTATCCATCGGTTTTCCACCGTCCTAAGGAGGTCCCCTTACAACGCGTTAATGTAGTAATGGCTTGTTAAAAACGAAATTTCTAAGGTTTTTAAATATAGGTTACTAAACGCTATAATTAATAACTGCATAATCTTTATACATTCCGTACTTATATGAGAAAATTCTGAAGACATAGTTCACATGGTTTTACTTCACAATTAATATTCAATTACTTAGCGGTTTTTACTGAATTTTAGTACAGCTATTATCAAATAGATTATCGGCGATCACACACGGATTACAAAGTTAGGCATTTGGATTACAAGGTTAGGGCTTATAGAAAATGTTTTTCAAAGTGACAGGTCTCTTCCGTAAAAGACCGCCTATGATAGTACACGATTTCTAATCATAACAGCCCATTAATGTCCCACTGCAGGGACGGGGCCCTTGCCGTGACTGAAGGATACTTAGCCTACTAATACCACGCTGGTCAGATGGATTGGCACAGGGTTTAATTTCAAGTTTTCCTTCTTTTTATTCCGTTAAGATAATATTCACGGATAGTCCCTTACTCGGTTCCTATGACACCCATGCGATGAGATAGGGTGGCGACATATTGTATTCTTACTTCGTCAACACCATAACGCTTACATAATATTCTACCTCCATATGAATGGACAAAGAATACAGCGTGTCACCACCCCATATAACGGACGGAAACGATAAAGGACTACTTTACAATAAATTACTCTAGTAAGAAAGGTAAAGAAAAGTGACTGACCTAGGTCAAGCTTTACATCATCATATAGAGAAGACCCGTCCCTGCAGTTTGACGTTTATGGTCTGCTAAGATGATGATGATGAATCATTTTACCTTGAACTTGTAGTACAAACTTTTAACTGTTTTTCTTATATAAAAAATACACCGTTTTTGTTAACACTCAAAGATCACGACGTTACCATGATCTTAGAATCGTGACACTCGTATCAAAAGCTTGGGATGACCATAATTCATTGACATCTGCTGGTTAAATGACACTATAGAGTAGAGGAACAACTTGCCCTAGATTAGAGCTCAGCTTATATTTGCTGCTGATTTTAACTAAAACTTTATTTGTAGTACAAGTTGCAAACTTTTGACTGCCTTGGTGGTAGAACGGTAGCGTATGTAGCTATCGTGCAATATATGGCAAGTTTCATCATAACAGCCCATTAATGTCCCACTGCAGGAACAGGCCTCCGCAAGTTATATAGTATCAAAGTCTGTAGCTTCGACCCTAATTTCTGCCGTTAATTTCATATTTATGCAAAAAATAACCCTCAACCCAAAGAGGCAAGTGTTGTCATCTTAAAAAATCCGTAGAAAATAGATTATAAAATGCTATTTAACTAAGCAAACCACCTGTAAAGGGTGTGAAACCCCTGTTCTACAGTAAAAGCTGGTGTGATAAAATAAATAGAATCAACTGTTTACAATCATCATCATCATAACAGCCCATTAATGTCCCACTGCAGGGACGGGCCTCCTCCCGTGACGGAGGGATACTTTGCCTACTAATACCACGATGGCCAGACGGATTGGTATAGGGTTTAATTTCAAGTTTTCCTTCTTTCTATATAAAAGCAATATTGACAGATAGTACCTTAGTCGGTTTCTACGACACACATGGGTTGAGGTGGGGTGGTGACATATTGTATTCTTACTCCGTCACCACAGGGATAAACTGTTTACAAGCTCTTGTAAAGTAATGTTCGGAAACACTGAAGTAGGTACTGTAGCGCGTAGACCAGTCAGACTTCTCGCTGTAAGTTTAAAACTTGTAGCATTACAATTGTTTATTGTTTGTGTAGTGATCGTGATCGGTGCCTATTTGAGCACGATCGGAAATCTTAAGCTGACATACTTTCCAGCGACGATCACGTTTCACAATATATTGAGGTCTTACCTGTTTGTGAGCTCTTAGTTCTAAAGATGCTACTTTAAGTGCCTTATTACTTGTCTGATCGTGACAGAGGGTGTGCTTTTTGGCGGATAAGTTTATATAGATTCATTCTTTTGTGACATTTTTGTATATTATGTAGCCTAAGCAGCTAATGTCTTATTGTTTAGACCCAGCATGTCAATTCGGTATGTAAAGTTTTTTTTTGGTATTTTTTTATATTTTTATTTTAAAGGTTTATTAATTATAAACAACTAATTTGAATATTTTTGCTTTCCTACTTGTGGTTTATTTGTGGTAAACAGTTAAAGTGAGTAATTCGACCGCATCTATGACGTCATACATGCGGTCGAATTACTTACTTTGGCTATTTACTGCAAATAAACTGTAGGTGGGAGGACAAAAGTACTCAAATTAGTTGTTTTAGTTATTGGGCAATGAAAGCAGAAACAAACTTCTGTTGAACCGGGCGACATGATGTCATTTAGACGTCATATGAAAAACAAAGTAATTTATGTAATAATTGTAAAAATAAACACAATCTTGCGTTTTTTTGCGCTAAAAATATGATTTTATTACTTATCGATCTAAAATCTCTAAATGGTTTTGGATTCAACATAGGTAAACTTTTACTTTACATACCGAATCCTAAAAATTCGGTTAAGTTAACTTTTATTTGTCAAATTGTCACACTCTAAATAAAACTTTAACACGACCATAAAAGATTACAATTGCAATAACAAAAACAAGACAATTTGACAACTAAAAAATAACCTAACCGAATTTTTAGATATGAGAATTGACATGCAGGTTAAATTGCCAATAAATTAGGAATCTTCTAATGAAGACGATTTGAGTTTGGCGATTAGTTTTTTTTTGGCTCTATGTTTTTTATTCAATAAACCTGATACGTATCTAATGTAGTTACATTAGAACAACAATGACAATAGGACATCTTTTATTACTTTTCGTAACCAATGATGAAATTGTTTTTTGAAGTTGTAGCCCTAGGAAGTCATCATCCTATGGACGTCCACTGCTAGGCATAGGGCTCCTCCAAAAGTTTCCACTCTGCGCGGTCCTGTGCCTCCCTCATCCATCGGCTTCCCGCCGTCCTAACCAGGTCGTCGGTCCAAAGTTCCATTCTAGAACGTACTAGGAAGTGCATGATAATTACAACCTGAATCTCTACAAATATGCTACTATAAAAAATGCTATAGTCTCAAACGAAAACTTTTTCGATACTAATAAGATGAGAAGAGATGGTGTGGTGACACCATGTATTCTGTCTCCACACGGATGTACCTATAGCAAAAATTAAAGATAACACGCATAACCGTGTTCTCGTTCTACTTAAACTAATTATGTATCAGTGTGAAAGTTTAAGTATTACTCAACAATGATTCTGTGCAATGATCGCATTTTAGTTTTTTATTCGCTCTGCAGTCGAGCGGGCTGGCCGGCGCATTTCCGCAAGGAGTTCACCTACTTATTTAAAGATTATATAAATCAATATTGAAGGCTGTGTAAGCTTGAAAGAACCTTGCGATTATCTGTAAAGAACTTTGGGTTTCATCATAACAGCCCATTAATGTCCCACTGCAGGAACAGGTCTCCTCCCGTGACGGAAGGATACTTGGCCTACTAATACCACGCTGGCCAGACGGATTGGTATAGGGTTTAATTTCCATCTTTTTATTTCGTAAAGATACTATTCACGGATAGTCCCTTATTCGGTTTTACAACAACCATGGGATGAGATGGGGTGGTGACATAAATATTGTACTTACTCTGTCACCACACGAATTGCGATTATCTGTGAAGAACTTTGAGTTTATGACGGGTATATACATTCGCATTCTGCAACGCACCTTCTTCTTTTAAATTGTCCGTCATTGGAGGGGGATTGTCCCCGAACTGGGACATTTAGAGGCTGCGGAAAGGATTTAATTATTTATTCACATAAAACTATTGAGTCTCAAATTATCGACCTTGTATATAAGTACTAGAAACAGGTTAACACACTTATCTACAATTTTTTTTTTTAATTAATCTTGTAAACAAAATCTGATAACCAACCTTAGGGATGTCGGTTATCGGGTTTTGTTCGATTTGTCTACCAGGGTATCACTAATTTCTAAAATAACCCAAATTGACACTATTTTACGTCTGTGACGTGAAAGTGCCAAAATAAGCCCAGCCATAATAAATCTAACCTCATTCTCACTGACGATAATACCATCATTGTATAACTATATAGCTACATCAATATTATGTCGAAATAATAAAAATAACACAATGAACAAATTATAAATCTCTTCACACGAGAATAGAATCAACGAATGGATGATTCCCCACCTGTTCAACAAACAATGAGATTACGTTTTATATGACATTTCATAACTATATGACAGGGTTGACATTACTGGTAATAACATATTTTGAAATGTACTTTGAAGATTTGCTATACCTGTAACAATTCAAATCCATTAGATCATTCATATTATCAATTGGATCATTTAGGGTCATAGCACATATTATAACGTAACGTAAACGGATCGGCACCGCCTCGCCTTTTTCCTCGGTGTCAAACGTCAAAAATCCGATTACGTTACGATTCCGATTAGTGTGCGTTGCAGTAAGGAGTTTCATACAAAAAATACTGAACGGCTCGAGTTGATACGGCGACGATCCGTTTACGTTACTTTATATGTGCTACGACCCTAAAAGTTTTCTGCTATAGGTACTTCCTAGATGGCGTAGTCTAGTTTAAGGAATTTTAGTTCTTCGCAAAATAATGGGCAATTTGGGTAACAAGCTCGGGTGCCTAGCGGTCAAGGGCGTCTATTCAGAGGAAGGTGATTTGAACATTACGATTAGGTATCTCGAGCTTAGAATGTTAGGTGCTAAGAGCTCGAAAACGGCAGGCGTGTATGATGAGGAGAACATAAATGAGTAAAGATGAAGCAAAGCAGTTTATTAGTATTAGTAGTAGTCTTGGCCTGCCCCCATAGAAGTAAGGCGTGAGAGTATCTACTATCATAACAGCCCATTAATGTCCAACTGCAGGAACGGGCCTCCTCCCGTGACGGAGGGATACTTGGCCTACTAATACCACGCTGGCCAGACGGATTGGTATAGGGTTTATTTTCAAGTTTTCCTTCTTTTTATTTCGTAAAGATAATATTCACGGATAGTCCCTTAGTCAGTTTTTACGACACCCATGGGATGAGATGGGGTGGTGACATAATATCGTATTCTTACTCCGTCACCACACGGAGTAGTTATGTATCTACTAAAAACTATTATACAGTTTTGTTATGGATGAGATCCCTTTTTACTCATAGTAAGCCCTTCTATGATATTAACTAAAATAGATTTGCGGTTAGACTCGCGTTTTCACAATGGTTCACGGAAATCAAACTTGATAGTCAATGACGCGGCACGTTTTTTAATGGGTTCTTCTAAATTACTCGGACCTACGAGGGATTGCAAACATTTGGAGCTATTTTAATTTCAGCGTTTAGCAGATAAGATCTTTGAATAATATAATGTAGTTAAGTATAACATATTTTGTTATAACGGTGTCTGTTGTAACTGCATATCAGCTTATAAATGTCCTACTACTGGGCAATTTATCAAAGGAATTAGATCTTCTTCTATGCTATTGCAAATTTATTTCTTAGTCGTCTCCTCTCCAACAGGATGAATAAACTGTAGTAAGTTCCATGACCTCCCAGGCATTAACACTCACATAGACTGAAATAATAACAATAAAAATATATCAAACTGCAAAAACAATAATAACGTAGAAATATAAATACAAATGTACACCCACGTACTTATTATTTGAAAGACAATTAGGTATTTGTTAATTACATTACTAAGATACCTTAGGCTTAATATTTTTGAATGACTTTTTTATAACATTTCGAAACAGCAACTGGTGTCGAAATTGTCGGTACAATAATTGTGAGATAAATTATTATGACTTATCTGATGCACATTGTAGTAATGACAATGTTATTTACAGTAGGTATATAGCTCTCATTGTGATTATCAAAAAGAACGAATAAAATTTGAAGTTTGAGTCGGGTTAGCCTAAATGACGCTGTTTCTTTTATTGCATGACAGACGATCATGCACTTTATGCAATTAACCTTATCATCATACCAGGCCATTAATGTTCCACTGCAGGGACGGGCCTCCTTCCCTTACTACCCGTACTTGACCAGCGTGGTATTAGTACGCCGTACTTGGCCTACTAATACCGCGCTGGCCAGACGGATAGGTATAGGGTTTAATTTCAAGTTTTTCTTCTTTTTATTGCACGTTAGTCGTTTCCTACGACACCCATGGGATGAGATGGGGTGGTGACATATTGTATTCTTACTCCGTCACCTCACGGAGAACCTATAACGGAATTAACCTTATAACGACTTACAATAAAAACATAAAATGTAACAATTCCTTCTCTTCACGTGGATGTTGTAAACCACCATACTCAAGCGAAAAGCCGTACATTACGTGCGGCCTTTTTGCTTGCTTTTGAATATCGTGATTTGGAAGCAGTGAAAAAAATCGTATATTGTTGAAATTTTCTAAGATTTTCTGTGGAATCCTATTTTTTGTTTTGAAAACTAAAGTAACAATACTTGGTACTTATTAGTGTCGTAAAAACATTCTAATAAAAGTAAAAAACTGTGAATTTGATTTTACGAACAGGTACTTCAATTTTATTTTACAGTATTTCTTTAAAATGTTGTAACAGTAAATCTTCAAACTAAATTGTTTATCAATTGTTGTCAACCTCTGTAAAAAGTGAATTGTATCAATGTTGTCTATAAATGTACTACCGTACTTTTAGATCACAAACCTTCTTTCAAACAGCCAAGATGTCACAACGTCTTCTTTACAATACGGTACATAACTAAATATTTAATTGTAGAAAACAATGAAAACCACATTAATTTAAAAAAAAACTGTCATAAATATCAATATAGAATTGATATTTATGACAGTTTTTTTTTAAATTAATGTGTTTACGAAGTGAAAGTGACAGTGTTTGTGACAGTGAATAAAGATCGATTTTCAAGTAGAGAATTTAAAAATCGAACTTTTTAAAATTGGATTGCTAACTTTTTGGTCACAGTTTTGTTTTTGTTTGGGGAACACGCATCAAACTCAGTACCACAAGTACACCTTGTAGTTAGTAGCCAAAGTTTTATATCTCTCAAGAAGGTTCATCCTTTCAATGGGTACTGAAGAGCTGGTGAGAATATCTTCCAAGGTGATAACAGTTATGGGATCAAAAGTGATATGAACAACAGATTCTGATAATTTATTGCTGTTTATATTGATTAATTCATATTTCTTTTTTTTTACCTGTGAGACGTAGGAATAGGTGGATTTCTTAAATAACTACTTTGTCGCTCTTGGATCAACGTGTGTGAGTGAACTAGGAATTACTTATTAAAGTCAACTAATTACATTTATTAAGTATCCGCGATTTTCTCCCTGTTACATCTGCCCAAATAGGTACTTGGACAGATATTGGATATCATCATGTAATTCCATAATACTTTAATCATTGCAGAAATGGATGTGGTGTCTAATAGCATTACACGCAGGCTCCCTCTGGGGACAGTCCCACACAGTCTCAGTGCGAAGTCCTCCAGGCAATCCATCTACTATTGAAGCTCAAGCCAAGTTTTTTCAGTAAGTACAAGTTTTATTGGCACCTAAATAACATTACTAAGCTAGAATTGTTTGTCTTCTGTCCACCTTTTTTAAGCTATCAACTAAAAAGTATAACACATTTGCT
Source organism: Schrankia costaestrigalis (assembly GCA_905475405.1). Classification (NCBI taxonomy): domain Eukaryota; kingdom Metazoa; phylum Arthropoda; class Insecta; order Lepidoptera; family Erebidae; genus Schrankia; species Schrankia costaestrigalis. The sequence goes on along the minus strand of FR997829.1, from coordinate 17,504,198 downwards.
TAAAGCATACTTTGATTTTGACATTACTTTTCTGAGAAAAAGGTCAACCAATTCGCCTGTACGCCTGTAGAGTTTATTCATTTCCACAGACCTTTAGACATCGTATGGTATGATATACCATGGCGTGATGACACCATGTAGTATATGGTTACCCATTAGTCAAACACAAGCTTATAAATTACGTTCTTAGATTCACCCATTTTCTCTATCTCATTTAAATTCTGCCCAAAGTCTGGAACGTGCCCGTTGTGTATCACTTTTTTTAAATCAAACAAGTATAGAAAAGCCTAAAAAGCTTAAGCAATAACTAATTGCATAACTTTTGTCAAATAAACTAATTTAAATATTTAATTAACAATTTTCGTAACCTTCGAACGAATTCGATTCTTTTGAGGTTCAATAAAAAAGTTTTTGACCGAGTTTCCACATAATGAATTATAGAGAAAACTAAATTAGGTATATATAAATCTGTTGGTTTCAAAGATAAAAACCTTAGTAAATAGCCTCTCTGTCCAGTCACGGAGTAGGTACCTTAACGCTGAACAAGGGACTTGTTAATATTAATGAAAACAAAAACTTCGCATAAACCCTAATAAGTCTGGCCCGCGTACTTATTAGTTTTTCTCCGTCACAGGAGGATGCTCTTCGTAACAGCAGTCAATTCATCATCATCATCATAACAGCCCATTAATCTCCCACTGCAGGAACGGGCCTCCTCCCGTAACGGAGGGATACTTGGCCTACAAATCCCATGCTGGCCAGACGGATTGGTATAGGGTTTAATTTCAAGTTGATCAGATGGGGTGGTGTCATATTGTATTCTTACTCCGTCACCACACGGAGCAGTCAATTAATGAGCTGATACTATAAAATATTAGCAAAAGCTATGAAAGAGTGCAGATATGGTGGTTTTAATAATACATTACATATGATAAAGAAGATATGTACCTTGCTTTGAAAGAGCCCAACACGGGAAAAGAGAGTTTTTACAACCAGTCTTGGCAGCATGATATTAAAAGGACATTCCTACCTTTTTTAATCATTAACTTCACTTTAAGTGGCACAAAAGGGACTCTTCATTCAAATTAGCTCACAGGTGAACCTACGATGTGTGGGAGGTTTATATGCAGCATTTTTGTAATTGAGATAATTATGATATCACGATGTTTATTAAAAGATCTTATTTAACTACTAATAAGGCATGCAATAAGTAAACATAAGTAAGTGTTAAAATTATTTGCTTTATAGGGATTTTTTCTCAGTACAGTTGAGCCCATACAAGATAGAGTTCGGTCATGTCTGCGAAGACCCTAACACTTGGGAGCAGCGTTACGAGAAGAAAGACTTTAAGAACCACAGGGACATGGGAAAAGTAAACCATAATACTTTCCATCTCGATCTTTCTCTAAACTTTTTCTATTTCTTTCTCTTTTCCGCTTTGCTTCGCTTGGCTGAAGGTATAGACATTTACCGAATACGGAGGAGTTTAATCAAGGACATCGGTTGGGCAGCGAACGACACTTCACTGAGAGGCATGAGAGGGCCAGGCCTGCGGATGGATTGTTCTCCGCTAAAGTATGCTTTCGACGCTTTATACTTATTTTTACGCCAGAATTTTTTGATAACAAACATTATAACTAAGTGCCGTGATTTTGCATAATTATGCCACTGATAAATCTTGGCTTTGTCTAACGCAAAATAAGTAAATATAATCGGATAAACAAAGGCCCATATAGTAATGAAGTGAGGACCACCGAATCCGAATATCAATTTCAGAACTAAACTTTACATAACGGAGGATACTTTACTTTACAGAATGGAGTTACAGGCCTAAATGAAAAATACTTTGATACAGTAATTATCATGACTGTTTATACAGCATGTCATTCTCGTACCTTAAAATCGTTAAAAATTCGGTTAAGCTAACTTTAGTTGTCAAATTGTCTTACCTATTGTGTGACAATTTGACAACTAAAGTTAACTTAACCCAATATTAACGATTTTAAGGTACAAGAATTGACATGCTGATCGTCACTAAGTAACTTAATGAACGAAAAGCTAATAATTATCGCGTAAAATATTATTTATTTAGGTATTTTAGTCCACTTTTAACAAAATTCTTCTTCTAACTTTCTTTTTCATTTCCATTAACTATTTTAACAGCATCCGCGCATTTCTTTTATTAGCAGTATTCTATTTATAAAGCTTAAAAAAGCATAGAACTCAAATGATAATAAAGGTAGTGTATTTTCCTAATATGACTTTTTGTACAGGTACGATGGGGTGACAAAAAGGGTGGTTACGGAGAACATTATTGGGATCTAAACCATGCCGGTCACTCTGATAATCACGGTTATGATGGTGATGATGGATCTTATCATGAACCTACCAGCAATAATCATTACGACGATTCAGATAACAACTCACCAACATACGGCCATGAGGAATACGATCCTGAAAAGTCAAGCTATGAAGAAAATGGTAGGGCTAAAAGAGCTCATCCAAAAACAAAAATAGAAAGAAAACATCAGAAGCATACAGAAACTTATGACGAAGAACCTGTAACGCAAAAGCAGAAACGTAAACATAAAGTGGAAGAAGAACCAGAAATCGATGAGGATGAGGAATACGTCGATGAGGAAGAAGAAGAAGTTTACGTTAAACCAAAACCAAAGCGTCTTAAAAAGAAGAAGCAAGAAGAAGACCAAAAACCACATGAACAAGAAGAAAACGATGAAGAACCAAAGCAACAAAAAACAAAGGAAAAAAAGCAATTCGTTTTAGTAGTAAGCCAAAAAGATGACCCCGAAAAACAGACACAACAATATCAACCCCAGTACACAACAAGACAGCCAGATATAAACCAATACGATCAGTCGGATTTACCGCAGTATCTACAAAAGCCGCAACCGGATTTGCAGCAATACTTGCCAAAGCAGCAACCTGATTTGCAGCAATATCAAACTAACAAGCAACCTGAACAACAACAGTACGTTCCTTATGAAAGTGGAGCAGGAGTTAGACAATATCATCAGCCAGAAGTTAGTGCAGCGACAACGGTTCCAAGATTATTCTTAGAAGCTTCAACAGGTCATGTAGTAGACAGAGCGACCGGACAAGCCTACGTTTTACAACCTATAGCAGCACCTAAGAATTACAATTAGAAAGTTAAACTAGTTACGTGATGTAGATTGTTAATATTATTTATTTTTATTATTAAAGTAGTGTCCTCTATAAGTTGTGTTTTCTTTGTTTATTCCTTTTTTACATTTTTTTTGTATGGCGACGTTTGATGTCACTAACCTATACAGGTAGTGATATTATTCACTTCACTTCTTATTGATTATCGAGATGTTTTTTTTAAATAAATGAAATTATGTCTACGTATTCTAATGACACTACTCTATAACTGGTCATAGAATCATGATTTCAGACAATCAAAGCCTAAGCCTTAATTAAAATGTTAAGTAATTCATTTATTATTTACAAATTTACACTCGTAATAAGAAACATTGAACTCCTAAGTTTCACAAGTTTACAAGATATTCAACATGTCTAAGTACTAAATATATGTTATTACTGGAAAGTAAATTTACAACCAGTATGACAAGATTCACTTTCCATCTAATAACAGACTGGGAAAACTTTGTACGAATGTATAACATTTATATTTATTAAGCATCTGTGTCGTGATTATGGAGTACCTATCACTACTCTAAATCGTGGTGGCCTACGAGGCACAGCACAGCTATAGGACTTCCTATATAAAAAAAACCAAAGATCTTCAAATCCTTTTGTTCTTATGAATTTCACCGAAGTCTTTGATAAGTAAGTTATCAATTTTTTTTATAGAAAACGTCATAGCCGTCGCGGGATTTCAGAACATAGTTTTTTTATCTAAGCTGACATATAAAAAGTTAAAGAGCTAAAATAAAAAGTTAAACAAAAAGTTAAAAAACTGACCTATAGATAATATTTGAACAAAACTCTTAAAACTGAATTAATTCGTAAGAGTTACTTAGTGTGGCTAAGGGCAATTTTGTTCATTATGTTTTAATTAATTTCAATAGATACTATTAAATGGTTAGGTACTAAAAATACATTAAATATTTCTATTACTATTTATTTGCCTTAACAAACTCTAAGCCATATTGATTACTTGCACGTGTTATATTCTGTTCAAATAAATTAACAAAAT